>CM054057.1:52694515-53294515 GCA_028641055.1 Alopecurus myosuroides
GGTTCTCCCCTACAGTCCTTTTCTTTAAAAAAAATCATGACATGTAAAATATTTGTGACCACCTTCATAATCTAAGAAATGGAAAAGAACCTTCATGTATAATCCAATATTTGAGGAAATCAACAATACTCGTTTGTCTAAGCACACAAGGTTCTAAAGTCGACATAGTCCACTCCTCTCCATTTTAAATGGTTTTGGGAAAGTACCTACCTACCTAAACATAAAAATATATTTTTCTTGATCCTCCTATATGATAGGTGCAACACTCGAAACCTACTATAAATAGAACAAACAGCTTACAAATAATAATTGTGCAACTTGGCTTTCGCTAAGAGAGAAAACGATCATAATTTATAGTTATCAGTGTACGTAGCTCTTTTGCTACAAATATATGTGGTTATGTTTGTCCTGAAAAAGAAGAAGATATCTTTCACCTCTAGAAGATTGTTTCTGAGATCTAGGAGAAGGTCAATATGCATTTCCAATGAAGGTTACAACTTTAGTAGAGTGGTTCATTTGGGAAGTAAAAAATATTAAGCTTTCAGATATGAGAAGCATGAGCTAGTTATAGTTTGTAAGAAACCTAGTGAAATATGCTCAATATTAAGTGAGTGTGTCGGATATATACCGAATAGGGGTATACAGATGGCGGTCTAAAATGCCGGATTACCCGGGTGGCCCGAATGGTAGTGGGCTACGGTCCATTGGGCGGCCCAGTAATCTGACGCACAGAAGTCGGATTCTAGAAGAACCCGGATCACGGACTACGTGATCTGGCTTGGAGTAGAAGGCGGATTCCTTACTTTCCAAGTTAATAGTTACTGTAGTCTTCTAGGTTTCCTAGTTCGTATGCCCTAATCCGGCTATTATATAAAGCCGGACGGGAGATATGATAGATAGACAAGAGCTACTGGCTAACTCGCCGAGAGGTTGATCCTTGACGAGCAGCTAACTATACCTCACATTGTACTCTGTATTCCCAGGCTTTAGTCCTGAATAGTGAGATTGCCGGAGTAGGAACGCCGCATTACTGCGTCGTACCGAACCAGGGTAAAAACCATGTGTCATCGTTCTTAGCACAATCACGTCCCCCCACGTCTCTATCAGTAGTCTCATGGCACCCCCGTCTATGAATTCTACTACGATGTCTCGACAGTTGGCGCCCACCGTGGGGCCAGCGACGCCAGGCGTTAAGTTTCGATCTGGGATACTCGACGGAATCGGCAGTTCCATAACTGTCGGAAGCCTGGAGTTCGACAACGATGTTGGACAATTCCTCGACAATGGATCTTACATACCGGCGCAAAATCATCTGGTAAGTGCCTGCGTGTTACCGATTGGATCTGCAAATATCTTTATCTGTTTAACTGCAGAGGCCATGGGGTTTTGCGGTGGAAGTAGATTTATCCCACCCGCCCTATACCCACTCGAAGATGACTATGATACCGGGTTTTGCTCAGATCGCTGACATACAAGTGATTCACACTTTGTCGGTATGTTGCAATCCGAGGTCGCCGAAAGCACGGATGAACGCAATCCCGTGCAGGAGGCAGAAAACAGCAAACCCACTACAGAGGTGGAAGATCCGACATCCGTCAACATAGCGACGAACTCGGAAGCTGACTCTGTGTTAGCCGCCATTGAGGCGAGATTAGAGTCAGAAACCGGATCAGACAACTTTGATTCCGAAGACGAAGACGAGGACGCCTTCGAAAGAAAGGTTAAATCTCTTCAAGAGGGATTCCATGAAGTACTGATGGCAAAACCGGCTGAAAACACGGATGTCGAAAGTCAGGGAAGCCCTAGAACTCCTCTGCCAGAGGAAGAGATAGAAGACGGAGAAACTTCTCCAAGATACCCCAATGTCAAAGAATTGACAGAGGATGAACCTAACAAAAAATCTCCCTCTTCCAAGAAAAAGCACAAGGCCGCTAAAAAGCTCCAGTACGAAATCCAGAAGAAGAAATCGGGTTATCCAGCCAATGAAAGCCCGGAAGTAGGAGATGCAAGCGGAATGAAGCCTGCGGAGAAGAAAACCAAAGAAATCCTTGTTCCTCCAATGACAGGACAAGAAGAACAGGAGTTATTGCAAACACCAGTGGGATTGCACGAACCCCCTGAAGTGCTAGAAGCCAGGAGACGAGCTCTCCAGAGGCAGCAGCAGCTCGTGAACACCTCCAAAACACCCAGGATGACATCAAGCTCATGAAGGAAGAAATCGAGGAATACGAGAAAAAGAATAGATCTGGCATTAAACCTACAAGGTTACCCGGAATCGAAGACCGGAAGTACTGCCGCCAAAAGAAAGTTTTCACAACCCATCTTGGCAAAAGCAGGTAAACGGCAAAGATGCCAGAGGCGAACCAATTTACAAAACTGCAGCAGAAAATGCGGAAGCAGCGTTCTCCATCCTCAACAACGATATGTACTCCAACGGTGAAAAACTTCAAGCGGTGTATGCTTTCCTAGGAAAAGCATTGCAACAACAACAGCGAGGGCAAGAGCGATTAGGGAAGTTGCACGACGACTCTGCCCTATGCAAAACAGCTACATGCGCCGCTGGAGCACCTGGACCGGAAGACCTGGAGATTCCATCAATTCAAAAGAGAAGAAAGCGAATCCGAGAAAAGACAAGAAAAATCCCGATAACAAGGATGAAGCGTCTAGAACCGGATCCCATCACCCGAAAGGTGGACTTAATCCTCACGATCGGGTAGAAAAGCACCGGAATGACGGCAAAGCAATGCCGCCTCCGAGACGCCCAGCTGAAAAAGCTGGAAGACAGGATATACCTCACAGGCGTGAGAGATCTCGGACACCCCCCAGGAATAAGGAAAGACACAAGAGTAGAACTCCACCTCATCCAAAGGGGCGTGATCTCGGAAGAAATAGAGAAGATCCCGGAAAAGCGCGTTCGCGCCACAATGGAAAAGAAACGAGCAGATCCCCTTCTGTCCATTCAGCCGGCAGGTACTCCGCACACATGGATAGAGCGGAAAGAGATGATCTATACTTTGGACCTAAATGCTTCACAGATAGGATCCAAAGGATAACCCTACACTCTGGCTTTGCCAAAGTTGGTCCAACATACCAAAAATATACCGGTAGTACAAACCCGGATACCTGGCTCTCAGACTACTATACAGCCGTCCAGATCAACAACGGGACATACTTGGAAGCTGTAAAGTTTCTTCCCCTAATGCTATTGGATGGAGCCAGAGACTGGATCAATGGATTACCTTCCAGAACTGTCGACAGCTGGGACGATATGGCTCGAGTATTTACTCAGCATTTCCGGGGAACCTACAAACGCCCGAATAGCATCAACCAGCTAAACCGTTGCACCCGATTTGAGGACGAACCATACGTGTATTTCATCTCAAGATGGACGGCAATGAAGAATAGTTGCTCTGGAGTAACTGACGTCCAAGCAATGCATGCTTTCGTCAATGGCCTATGTCGGGGGGTTACCCCCGAGTAGGGTAAAGGCAAGTGCTAAGGGCAAGATCAGGAAAGGATGTTGGGCCGAGTAGCTGGCTACCCGGTCGACTGCTATTCGGTCTTACATGTTGATGGCCAGAAGGACGAATCAAGGAAGTTACATTCTCCCGAGTAGAAGAATTGGCCCGAGTAGAAGTGGCGGCTTCCTACTCGGGCCAGAAGTTAAAGGAGCCGTTCTGACACAGGATCCCGCGTATCCTGGGTCCGTACTTTGGCACTGTTCATGGCACTGTTCATCTGCGGAGATCGTGCCTGACCGCGACAGTGTGTCAGCAGGGCGTCGCAGGATAGGGGGGACCTACTCTGTGTTCGTGGCAGTGATAACAGATCGGTTACTTGGTTTTGCCCAACGACTTTCCGCACCGGACAAACTTAGAAGCCAAAGCTGTCAGCGGGAACTCGGAAGGAGGACGGTGTGCACACTATGTCGACATCTGTTTGTACTTTTCCTAGTTGGCTGTATCCGGCTGGGCACCAGTATATAAGGTGCCTTGCCCCCTCCTGCGCGAGGGACGACACGAGACGCCCAGAGATCGGTTCACATTCTCGACCTGGTTCAGCATAGAGAGGAGAGTGGCTACTCGGCTGAAGGCCAAACTTGTATTGTGGCTACTCGGTGAGATACTAATACACAGAAAGAAGGGCAGGAGTAGGGGTTTTACCTCCACACGAGGGCCCTGAACCTGGGTAGATCTTGTTGTTTGCAGTGCTAGCTTCATACTCACGCGGCTACTCGCTGCGTGATCCCTCCCCGAGCGCCTCCAACGTCCATCGTCCCCACAACTTTAGCCATCCTATGGCATCTTCGGTGACACCACCACGACAGTTGGCGCCCACCGTGGGGCAACCAGCGGCGCTGGCTGGAGTTTCCGTTCGGACGGGATCTACTTCGGCGGAGCGCGTGCTCTGTGGAATTGTCCACAGATTCGGCTCCCTCAACTTCGTCATCGACAACGCAGGAGACTTCGGTGGCAGGGCCATGCCGGAGGGCGGCACGGTGATCTCCTTCGGCTCGCACCTCGTCTACGTCGCCACCGCCGTCGTCCACGAGTTCCCGGCGGAGGTGCTGGTCGCAGAGGATCCTCCTGCTGTGATCGCTGCTCGCGGAAGGCCTATGGGCTGTTCTGCGGACATCGTGGAGGTAATGGTAGCTGGCCTGGCTGCGGACGCCGGCAAGGGCGCGGCTGGCGCCGCGGGCGTCATCGAGGATCTTGCTGGCTCGAGCGCTGGCGGGAAGACCCACAAGACCTACGAGAAGGACTGCAACATTCCTCTCTCAACTACTCCGACGATTCCTGCGTCCGCTGCGCGGACTGGCATGCCGCCTCCCACCGACATCGAGCTCTTGACCATGAAGGCGCAGCTCGACCAGCAGCGCCAGGAGTTGCTCGCCGAGCAGGCGGAGTTGGAGAAAGTTAGGATTGAGCTCAGTCTAGACCAGAACGAGTACAACAAGGCTCACGGTTTCACGCCGGTTGCTAGGAGGGCTAGCAAAGTAGGTGCTACGCGGCGCAACTTAGGCGCCGAGATGGCAACAGTTGTAGAGGCTCCTAGCCAGTCTGCCACCGCAAACACCTCCACTAGGCCTAGGTACAGCACCCCCGCCAAAACACTTAGAGCTGCTGAGGCTGTAGCTGCTGAGTTGCCGCATCTAGATGGCGACACGCGCGTTAGGCAGCAAGAGAGGCTCAATGAGCTAGTGCTAGAGGCTGCTAGGCAGAACGAGGAGTTCCGGAAAGCCAACCCGGGTGCTGGAGCTTCTCAGGTGGTGCATTCGCATGCGGCTAGATCTAACGATCAGGCCTCGTCACCGCATCCCAGCCGCGAGAAGAGCCGCAGTGGGCGTTCTGGCAGAGATAGGCAAATGCAGGTGTACGACCCGGCTGTTGCCGCGAAACAGCTCGCTGTGCCGCAACAGTCCGGTCAGAAACACAATGCTGCGGGAGCGGACTTTCAAGCCCATAAAGCTCAGAGCCAGGCGCGAGGTGGAGATCGCCCGAGCCCTTCTCGGCAGCAGAATGCTCAGCCTGCTCGGCGAAGGCCTCAACAGCCAGATGCTGCTCAGCCGCGTGCGGCTAACCGAGTAGCAAACCTGGTGGAGCAGCATGCGGCCATGGAGGTGGACAGGTATGATGATGGCTATTCGGCTATGGGGCTAGCCGGCTATGATATCATGGATCGCGTGGGTGAGCGTATGCTGGAACCCATGGATGCCACGCATAAGCTAGACAGGATCAGTCTATCTGCGCGGCTCGAGAACACGGGGCCTCCCGGCCCTGAGTGCTTTGGCCCGCGTATCATGAATGAGCCGTCCGTGAAGAACTTCCAGCTCGCGAGGGGCACCAAGAGTTACAATGGCAGCACCAAGCCGGAAGACTGGCTCAATGACTATGTCACCGCGGTTCATATCGCGAACGGCAACCGGAGATGGGCTGTGCGGTACGTTCCGCAGATGCTCGAGGGTCCAGCTCGCACTTGGCTCAACAACTTGCCCAAGAACAGCATCAATTGCTGGCTGGATTTCTCGGAGGCCTTCATCAGCAACTTCACCAGCACATACAAGAGGCCGAATAGGCCGCAGCAGCTGTCCGCTTGCAGGTAGCGAGAAGACGAGACGGACCGCGAGTATCTTACTCGGTGGAGCACATTGAGGAACACCTCTGAAGGTGTGAACGAGGCCCAAGCCATCACGTGGTTTGCGCAGGGTTGCAGGCATGGCAGCATGTTGTGGCAAAGGTTGCAGAGTGAGATGCCGAACACTCTGGCGGAGACCATCAAGATTGCGGATCAGTACGCACTTGGTGATCCTACTCAGCCACTGATGGACTCCTCCGAGCCGAGAAGAAACTTCAACAGTAACAAGCGCAACGAGTTCCGCAACAAGCGCAGGGGTGACCGAGTAGATACTCGGTACGATCCTGAGGAGGTGAATGTTGTGGGTACCGGAGCTGGGAGTAGCCAAAGGCAGAAACCTGCTGGAGCCCAATACGGGCAGAACCAGAATCAGGGCCAGGGCAACAAGAAGCCATATCGCGCTCCTCAGCAGGGTAGCGGCAACCCGGGTCCAGCGCCAAAGTTTGTCTTCGATGACATGAGGGATGGCCCATGCAGCTTCCACACTCAGCACCCCTCGAGGCCTGCCAACCACACTACTCGGCAATGCGAATGGTGGGATCTGATCAGGAATGAGGGCTTGCCTCCTCCTCCTCCTCTGCCAGCTGCGAATGCCAATGTGCAGCCTGCTCGCGCACCCGCAGCTCGGCCTCCGGCGTTCCCGAGAAGAGAAAATGTGAACCAAGTGGCTTTAGGAGCCAATCGCTACTTCAACAATGAGGGCTACCGCAACAACAACAACAACCGCAACCGCAACAACAACAGAGGCAACAACAACTACCAGGGAACAACAATGGTAACAATGATGATGGTGGCCGCAATCAGTACCAAGAGCACCACGAGAGCTACATGATCTTCACTTCCGAGCCTGTCGACAAGCAGTCGCAGCACAGGCGTGCCATGGAGGTCAATGATGTGATCCCTGTTGTTCCTCACTACATGCACTGGTGCAATGTAGAGATCACGTGGTCCCGAGCAGATCATCCTAAGGTGATGCCCAACCCGGTTAGCTACGCCTTGGTGCTGGACCCTACTTTCTTGGGTCCCGAGAAGAGCGTGAAGTTCAGCAAGGTGTTGATCGACAACGGCAGCAGCATCAACATCGTGTACAAGGACACGCTCGAGAAGCTCGGGATTGCCGAGAACATGCTGCTACCTAGCAAGACCACCTTCCATGGCATTGTGCCGTGGATTTCTTGTTCTCCAATGGGCCGAGTATGGATAGATGTGCTATTCGGTACCAGGGAGAACTGCCGCACGGAGAGGCTGCAGTTCGAGGTGGTTGATCATCAAAGCCCTTACCACACTCTACTCGGCAGGCCTGCACTGAGAAAGTTCATGGCCTCTACTCATGCTGCATATCTGAAGATGAAGATCCCTGGTCCCAATGGCGTGATTACCATCTCTGGTGATTACAAGAAGTCCATGGAGTGTGGCTCTGCTGGTTCTCAGTTGGCGAAGTCGATGGTGATTGCTGCCGAGAAGAAGAAGATACATGAGGTGGTGGCTATGGCGTAGGCGGCGCAATGTGTTGCGCCTGGGATGCCGAGCTCCCAGCACGGGACCGTGTTCCAGGCATCCCAGGAAACAAAGAAGATCCAGGTTGACCCTGAGTTCCCCGACCGTGTTGCCATCATTGGCTCCGGGTTGGCGGAGAAATAGGAAAGCGAGCTCATCCACTTCCTCCGTGAGAATCGGGACGTGTTCGCCTGGTCCAATGAAGATCTGCCAGGTGTCCCGAGGGAGTTGGTTGAGCACTCGTTGCATGTGCGTCCTGACGCCAAGCCAGTGAAGCAGGCTATGCGCCGCTTCGGAGATGAGAGAAGGAAAGCTATTGGTGATCAGATTACCAAGCTGCTGATAAGCAATTTCATCATGGAGGTGCTGCATCCGGATTGGCTAGCCAACCCGGTCATGGTCGAGAAGAAAAAGGAAGATCCTAAGGCCGCTACCGCATGGCGCATGTGCGTCGACTACACCGACTTGAACAAGGCCTGCCCCAAGGATCCTTTTCCGCTACCTCGCATCGATCAGGTTATTGATTCCACTGCTGGTTGTGAACTTTTGTCTTTCATAGATGCCTACTCGGGTTTCCATCAGATAGCTCTCAACCCTGCTGATCAAATAAAGACTGCTTTCATTACCCCGTACGGGGCTTATTGCTATCGTGTCATGTGTTTCGGGTTGTGGAATGCGGGTGCTACTTATCAGAGATGCATGCAGAGATGTTTGCACGATCAACTCGGCAAAAATGTGCAGGTGTACGTGGATGACATTGTCATCAAAACGAATAAAACACAAACTCTGCTTGCCGATCTTGAGGAAACTTTTGCGAACTTGCGCAAGTATAAAATGAAGCTGAACCCGAGTAAATGCACATTTGGCGTCCCGGCTGGCAAGATTCTCGGCTTCTTGGTGTCTAGTCGGGGCATTCAAGCCAATCCTTCAAAGATAAAATCTATCGAGAGCATGTCTTTGCCGAGATCCCTGAAGGATGTGCAAAAATTCACTGGTTGCTTGGCATCTCCGAGCCGTTTCTTGGGCAGGATGGGAGAGAAGGCCCTGCCTTTGTACCAATTGATGAAGAAAAGTGACAAGTTCGTCTGGACACCGCAAGCGGATGTGGCATTCAATGAGCTGAAGGCAATGCTAGGTAGCGCTCCCATCTTGGCTAGTCCGCTACCCAAGGAGCCAATGCTGCTGTATATTGCTGCGACCAACCGAGTAGTCAGCGTGGTGATTGTGGTGGAACGAGAAGAGGAAGGCAAAAGTGTGCAGCGGCCGGTGTATTATCTCAGTGAGGTGCTATCCAGCTCCAAGCAGAACTACCCGCATTACCAGAAGATGACCTACGGCGTGTACCTGGGCGCCAGGAAGCTGAAGCATTATTTCCAAGAGAATCCTATCACTGTTGTGAGCTCCGCTCCCATCTCGGATATCATGGGCAACAAAGAAGCAAGTGGCAGAATAGCTAAGTGGGCGATCGAGCTAGCCGCGTACGCTCCCGCGTATGCGAGAAGAGAAGCCATCAAGTATCAGATCCTGGCGGAGTTTCTCGTGGATTGGGCTGAGGTGCAGTACGAACCTCCTGCTCCAGTTTCCAATTACTGGAAGATGCACTTTGATGGCTCCAAGGTGAAGGAAGGTCTTGGTGCTGGCGTAGTGCTTACGTCACCTAAGCGAGACCAACTCAAGTACGTGCTGCAAATCCATTTCAAGGCATCCAACAATGTTGCAGAGTATGAGGCTGTGGTACACGGCCTGCGGGTAGCCAAGGAGGTTGGCGTGCAGCGCATTATATGCTATGGTGATTCAGATCTGGTGGTGCAGCAAGTTTCTGGCACTTGGGATGCTCTGGATGCCAACATGGCTTCATACCGCTTCCTGGTACAGTCTATGACTGGGTTCTTCGAAGGTTGCGGGTTCCAGCACATCCATCGAGCAGAGAATGAAGCAGCAGACGAGCTGTCCAAGTTGGGATCTTCTCGGCAATCCATCCCGACGGGAATTGTCATGGAGCATTTGAGGAAGCCATCTATCAAGCCATCCCCCAACTCGGAATCCATATTTGTTCCGTCTCTACCAAATGAAGAAGTTGTTCCCATGGAGATTGACTGGGAGAATGCAACAGAGAACCCGGGGACTGCAGCCTCCATCCCGGGGACTGGCGCCTGCAACTCGGGGACTGTCGTTCCCTACTCGGGGACTGCCACTCCCTACTCGGGGACTGTCCTTCCTTACGGGGACTGCCCCTCTCAACCCAGAGACTGTCGCATTCATTGAGGACGTTCTCACAAATCGTTCAGGGCTTCAAAGAAGTGCTCCCAACCCTAAAGAGCAGACAGTGGCACCCGTTCCAATGGAAGTGGACGAACCAGTATTTCCCACGCGGGAGACACCGAGTTGGGTTTTGCCCATATTATCCTTTCTAAGGGACTGTACCCTGCCAGAAGATGAAGTTACTGCGAGGAAAATTTAGAGAAGATCCAAGGGCTATACAATATTCAGAGAAGTGCTGCACAAGAGAAGCGCTACCGGCGTGCTGCAACGCTGTGTGGAACCAGAAGAAGGAGAAGAGATTCTGGTAGAAGTACACCAAGGAGAATGCGGGCACCACGCCTCTTCTCGGGCATTGGTCAAAAAGGCTTTTCGGCACGGTTTCTATTGGCTCACTGCCTTGAAGCAGGCTTAATATATTGTGAGGAAGTGCAATGGCTGCCAGAGATTCGCAAGTAAGATTCACCTGCCTGCTTCCGAGTTGAAAACCATTCCCATTACTTGGCCATTTGCTGTTTGGTGCTTGGATATGGTTGGTCCCTTCAAACCGGCTAGAGGCAACATGACTCATATCTTGGTCATGGTTGATAAATTCACCAAGTGGATAGAAGTGAAGCCTATTCGGAAGTGCGATGGAGCCACGGCAGTAAGTTTCTTGAAGGATGTGATCCTGAGATACGGCTACCCGCACAGCATCATCACGGATAACGGCACAAATTTTGCTGAGGGAGCAATGGTGCGATTCTGCAGAGATAAGCATATCCGGCTAGATGTTGCGTCTGTTGCGCATCCCGCCTCCAATGGGCAAGTTGAAAGAGCAAATGGCATGGTGCTAGATGGCATAAAGCCAAGGCTGATTGAGCCACTGCTGAAAACACCTGGGTGTTGGCTAGACGAGTTGCCAGCGGTGTTGTGGAGTCTAACGACTACCCCTAACCGGTCAACCGGCTACACACCATTCTTCTTGGTATATGGGGCTGAGGCCGTATTGCCAATAGACTTAGAGCATGACTCCCCCCGAGTAACCCTCTACACTGAGGTGGAGGCGAGAGAAGCTCGAGAAGATGACGTTGACCTGCTTGAAGAAGCAAGAGAGCTTACTCTGTCATGATCAGCTATCTATCAGCAAAACCTGCGGCGTTATCATAGCCAAAAGGTGAGCCCAAGGGTTTTCCGAGAAGGAGACATGGTCCTTAGGCTCGTGCAGCGCACACCCGGGATGCACAAACTGTCTCCTCCGTGGGAAGGGCCTTTCATTGTGAGCAAGGCTCTGCACAATGATGCCTATTACCTAGTCGACGCACAGCCATCACAGAAGAACAGGGTAGACAAAGCTGGAGAGGAATCTAAGCGTCCCTGGAATGTAGCTCTACTCCGTCGCTTTCATTCGTAAGCAAAAACGTGTATGTACTCTCTTATCCGAGTTAAAATTCTACTCTGCAATCTGAAATTGAACTCGGGGACTGCCCTCGTCCAAAATTTCTCTGTGTGTTTCTACTCGGCTTCACTTTTGTCTACTCGGTTGCTCCGCTTAAAATTTCATGAGTACATCGAGTATTGTGTTTAAACCTACATGCCAACTCTTCGACTCTGCTGCTGTCCGGAACCCGGCTTCATGGCAAGCAAGAGAACAAGCAAAAGGTCAATGAGCACAAGAAAAATTACTAAGGAAAGAAAGAGTGCAGGAACCGAGTAGGGGGCCCTTTACTACTGTTTTTTGTTAACTTTTTACGGCTAAGTGGTGGGCTGCGTTACTATGAGTGTTTCTAAGTGGCTGAGTATTTGCAACTCCAACTTTGAACTCTTGTGACTCGAATACCAAAAAAGCAACAAGTTGCGGGTAAGAGCTGAGATAAAAAGGAAGAGCGAATAAGAAATGCAACTCGGGGACTTGCATGATAACGCAACCCGGCATCGAGCCAAGGTTGCTCAAATTACTAAGTTAAAAATATCAAATGAGAATAAAATCGAGTAGCAACGACAAGTGTAATTGTTTCAATACATCTGCGCCCGGCATCCCGGGGATTTGATAAAAGTTGTTAAGGATAAGCGTTGCAGGAGGTAATCAGGTGGAGGCAGCAGCATTTTCGACGTTGGCCTTGGCGGTGTCGGCTTCGGTGTTGGTCTCGATGGCATCAGCTTCAGCGTTGGCCTTGGCAGTGTCAACTTCCGAGTTGGCGGCGTCAGTCTTCACAGCATCCGCTTCTTGGTTGGTGGCAGCCTAGTCAGAAGTGGCTGTGGCCACCGAGATGAGGTCCGTCGCTGAAGTGGAGGCAGCAGTTTGGGCGCGGAGTAGCGCCGTGTCGTCAAGGGCCGCGCCTGATGAAGTGCCGAATTCGAGTGCCGCGGTGTCGATGGTCATCTTCCCGCTCTCGGCTTCCTCGTCGCTATCTGCGATGACCGCGGCTTTCCCCTTCCCGGACTTGTCCTCGGTGCTATCGAAGAAGCTCAGCCCGTCCGACTCAGTGGCCTCCTCCTGATCCTCTTCATCCTCGTCTTCGCCCTCGCCCTCCACATCCGTGTCAGGCTCGGTGAGGCCGTCGATGAAGCGCGCCGTGTCCGCGTAGGAGGCGATCTCGTACGCGACTGCCTTGCGGCGAGTCACGCACTTGGGATCCTTCTCCCACTTGGAGTCCCGTCGCATCTCGAGGATAATATCCAGATTCAAGTTTTCGTACCAGCTGCATATGAAGAGGAGCAGCATGTCCGCGCCTGCCCGAGCTCCGGAGGCTCGCCACTTCTTCAGCTCGGCCTTTACCCCATTCAGCTTCTCGGCGAGCGCGCGAATGGTTGGGGGCAAGGGGTCTTGGGTCCAGAACAATGCATGGAGTTTGAATGCAGTGGAAGTCAAGTCTGTACCCAAGCCCTTAAGGCGCTGAAGCTGACCCTGCATATTGGTGAAGCTGTCCTCGATCGAGGCCTGAGTGTCCATAGGCAGGCCCTTCTCGGTTCGAACTTCTTGGGCCTTGGACAGAGCAGGCTTGCAGGCCGAGCAGAGGTCGGGGAAGATTTCTGAAAATGCTATCGGAAAAGATTAGAAACAGAGGTAGAGAGAAGACGTAAATCAGACAAGCGGAGAAGAAGAAGAAAGAAGCGAGAACTTACTGTTCAGGTCGCAGAGTAGCGATTGCAGCTTCCTCTTCCACGACTCTTCATCAGCAGTGTGCCTCTCCTCAACCTTGCGGAGCCCGTTAGGCTGGAGCATGAGATCTGAGTTGCTCTTCTTCAGCATCTCGCACTCCATCTCAAGGGCCTTCTGCTTAGCCGTGGCAGCTGCCTCTATCTTCTCCTTCTCGGCGCGTGTGTCTAGGGCGTCCTGGAGAGCAGCCCTTAACTGGACCTGCAGCGGCTCCAGCTCGGTAGCGTGGGTCTTCGTGAGCTCTACTGCTTGGCTCTCCAGTTGCTGCTGCACCTCGGCGGGCTTGAGGCAGTCGAGATGCTCCTCGACAAACTTCTTATGGTCTTCTGCGAAGAGCAAAACACGGTCAGCAGAGTAGCAAAGGTGAAAGAAAGAAGACAAGCCGAGAAAAACAGCAACTCACCTTTCAGCCTCTTAATCGTAGCTTGACCGCTTTCAACAAAAACTTGGCAGTTCATATGCTCCTCTGCCAAGGCCTTAAACTTGCCTGCAAAGAAGAATCGATTAGAGCAGAAAGCAAAAGCGGGCGTAAACACAAAACGCAGGAACCGCGTAGCTAAAAGCTTACTTTCGATCTCAGAAATCTTGAGGGTGCGATCCATGGCTTCTTTCTCCGTCGCTTCGTCAGTCTTGCGTTCCGCTTCTAGGGCCTCAAGGCGCCTTTTAGCAATGCTGTGATTCCAGAGCAGCCGCCGGTATAGGTTTGTTTTCTTCAAGAGGCTATTCTGAGAGGCAAAAAGAAGAGGAATCAGACAAAATCTAGAAGATTCAACCCGAGAAGACGGCAACTCGGTTGAGTATCCGTCTACTCGGCCCGAATCTCGGGGACTGGGTGGTGGATAAGAAGAAAGAGAAGAGCAGAAGAGAAGAAAAATGCAACTCGGGACAAGCAAGCAAAACTTACCGCATAAGTTTGTTCGATATCCTCGGCGGCCTTGCGGTGGACAAAGAGCTTCGCGGCAAGCGTGCTGGTGTTAGACGAGATGGTCATGGGGTTGTAGCCCATGTCCGTCTTGTTCCAGTCGATGCGCCAGTGGTCCAGCTGGCCCAAGGCCAGGCCGTGCCAGGTCGGGTTGCCAAGGACGTCGCTGTTCCAGTCAGCTTCAATAAAGCCTACCCGGTCGATAATCTTCTCAAGCCCCGTGGACGTCACTTCGGTCTCCTGGACCTCACGCGAGAAAATTGAGAGGGAACTGTCCTTGTTCCTGGCTGGCAGCTTGGAGTCCACAGCCGTGGCCTGCTTGCCTTTGGTAATAGCAAGTTTCTTCTCGGCCGCGCTTAGCGGGATGTTGTACTGTTTGCCCATCTGCACCAAGTAAGGCGGGTAGGCAGGCGGGTCTTGCAAGCTTGATCCTACGGCTGCACCAGCGGCACTATCGGAAGCACCGATGGTGAGTTGCCCGGCCTTTGCAATAGATTTTGCAGTTGGTTTGGGCGGCGGCATCGCGGCAGAGTCCTGTGCACCGCCACGCGGGGGATTCCTGCGAACGGTGCCCTCAGGCTGGGCAGCCAGTTTCTCTGCAGCCAGCTTCTCTGCAGCTTTCTTCTCGACGGCCTTCTTCTCGGTGGCCTTCTTCTCGGCAGCCTCCCTCTTGCCGGTAGCATCGGAAGTAGTCTTCTTTACAATCTGCTTGGCCGGTGGGCTGGCTGCGGTCTTGGTCTTCTTCGCGGGCGGGGAGTTCGGTGCGGTGGATGAAGTGCCCTGCTGGGTGGGCCGCACCAGGGGCTCGCTACCCGGCGCAGCGTCCGGCTGCGCGTGGCTCTGAGGGTCCTGCTCCATCTCATCAACTATCTCAACCCGCTGCTCGACAGCGGGATCTGGCTATAATGATTCTTGTCTCTCTACCCGCGGATGGGCCGCGGGGTTGTCTTGGTCAGCAGCCCCTGTTGCTGGCTGCTCTTGGGTCTCTTCCTTCCGCTCAAGGGCGGCGTGATCATGTTGCTCGGGGTCCTGTTCTGAGCTCTCCCCGGTTGTGGCAGCTTGGGGAGAAAGTGGTCTCTCGTCGTGAGCAGCATCCTGCGCTTCTTGTTCTGCGCGGTCCTGCTGCTCCTGCTCGGCGTCATGGGCGTCAGTGTCCATGTGCTGGGTGTCGTCCTCGTCCTCTCCTTTCACAGGAGAGGGCGCACGCGCCCTGTCCCTTGCTGCGATCTCGTCCTCGTCAGAGAGATCGATGAGCTTGTCAATGTCAATGGCGGATTTCTTCTTGGACTTGGTGGATGCGACAGCAGCGTCAGCATCCAAGGGATCGCTGAAGAGAAGAGAAAGTTCAGAAAAGAAAGAAGGACAGAAGAAATCGAGAAGCAACAGCGGAATAAGGAGTTCGGAAAAAGCAACAACAGAGATGTGCAACTTAAAAGAAAGTCACTTACCCTGCACGGGAAGGGGGTAGCCGTCTCCCCTGTTTAACCTTCTTCACGGCTTTCTTGGTTTTCTTGGCGGGGGGCTCCTGAGCACCGCTGCCCGTCCTCTTTCGAGTGGTGGGAGCGGCCACCGCAACTGGGTCAGCATCGAGGACGTCCTCGTCCTCCTTCTCAGCATCAACATCAGCGTCGGCATCTTCTGTAGAGTTGAGCAGAAGAAAACAGTTGGGAAACAGAAAGAAACTGGGTTGCGCGGCTCGCGATCAAAAAAGGTGAACTCAGTCACCTTCTTCGTCGTCTTCTGACCAGTCCCGGATGGACGCGTCGACATGATGCTTACCCGGCTGGACGGTGTGAGGGATATAGAGGCTATCGGCGGTGTCGAAGGAGACCTCATCGTCCTCCTTTCGGTCCTCGTGCCAGTTGGCCTCGAAGCGCTCCTCACTCTCAGCGATCTGGCGGGCAAGGATCTGGAAAGATAGCCAAGCATCACAAATCAGTCGAGTAGCATGAAGGCATTCTACTCGGCATGGCGTGCAAACACAAAGCACATGAAGCCTAAAGATACAGCTAAGTGTCCTACTCGGCAAGGCGTGCAAACACAAAGCATACGAAGCCTAAGGAGTACCGCTAAGTGTCCTACTCGGCAGGGCGTGCAAACACAAAGAACATGAAGCCTAAGGAGTACCGCCAAGTGTCCTACTCGGCAGGACGTGCAAACACGAAGCACAGGAGGCAAGATGAAGGATACTAACCCACTTGATGGGCTTCTTGCGGCTGTACGGCACGAAACCGTACTGCCAGTGGTCGTCGAGGCCGGTGCTCATGATGGAGCGCGCCCAGACGGCAACGTCCGCGTTGCTGAGCTCGAACGTTGTCGTTCGAGTGCAATCTTGGTTGCCGCCCATGTAGAACATGAGATGTGCGCCGCTCTGCAGCGGGAGCACTCGCCTGGAGATCCAACAGGCGATGGGGTCGTCGCTCTTGAGCCCCTTCTCGATCAGCGTAGCGAGGCGCTGGTCCATCTTCTTGAGGTCGCCCTCCAGTGGCGGCTTGGTCCTCCAATTCTGCCCGGTGGGAGCCATGTTGGTCCACCTGGGCAAATTGATCTGGTCCGCCGGGGGAAGTCCCTTCTCGGCGGGGATGTTCTTCACGTAAAGAAAGGTCCTCTGCCATTTGCGCACAGAGCCCAGGCCTTTGACGCGCGGGTGATTCGTCCCGCCGCGCTGCACCATCATGGCGCTGCCGGTCTCCGTCATGCCGCGGCTGCTGTCCGCGCTACCCGGCTTGGCCTTGCTCTGCTTCCTAAAGAAGAAATACCGAGCCCAGGTCGTCGGAGTGGGCCGTACGCCCAAGAATGCCTCGCACACCACGGCGTGGTATGCGAGCATGACGATGGCGTTTGGCGGGAGGTGGTGCGGCTGAAGGCCGTAGTGATTGAGAAAAGAACGGAAGAAATCGGACACAGGCAGCCCGAATCCTCGCTTGAAGTGCGCGAGGAAGACAACGTGCTCGCCCTCTTCCGGAGTGGGGCCGAGCTCGCTTCCAGGATGCCGGCAGCGAACACCGGGAGGGACTCATCGGGTGTTCACTAACCACTAGCACTCCTCCGCCGTGACTTCAGATCCGGACCAGCCGGCGCGGGCGTCGTCGTCACGGGCCATCGAATTGGAGAAGAGATTTGGTGAAGGATTGGAGGAATTGGGTGGAGAGGCTGGCCTTTCGGCGCGGTGAGAATCGCAGCGGTGCGGTGAGATGCACGGCGGCGAAGTGCTCGCTGGCGGCGGAGAAACGAGGAGGCGAGGGGAAAGTGAGAGCAGGAAGAGGAAGAAAGAGTTACCGAGGGGGTATTTATACCTCCCCTCGGGTTGCCGTTACAATTTGAGGTAGTGGGATCGATCATGGCAGAGATCGTGCGGCGTGGGACGTGTGGACCGGTTAGAAACGCACACAGCGCGGAACGCGCGCATAACGGCCACAATTGATCCCATGACGCGATCGTGGGCAGTAACTGCGCTTGATGGGACGTAACGGGCTAGTGGGCCCAGGCCGGAAAAACTGGGCGCGTGGCCTGTCAGATCCCGGGCACCGAGGCGTCGGGGTCGTGTCCGCGTGACACGTGCCCAGTTGCAGTGCGGAAAGCCGGATTCTGCTCTGCCACGCAGAGATTCTGATTGGAAAGTTCACAAAGTCCTTTTACTCGGCTACAGAGAAGAGAAGTGGTTCGATTCGGAAGAGAAGAAACTCAAGACAATATCAAGGGCTACTCGGAGGTTTTACTCGGCACACTAAGGTTCAACGGCAAGATTGTCAAGGTTGGTTTTAAGCTGGCAGAGTCCAGTGAACGAGTTCGCAGGACTCTACCAGCTTCAGGGACTAATGTCGGGGGTTTACCCCCGAGTAGGGTAAAGGCAAGTGCTAAGGGCAAGATCAGGAAAGGATGTTGGGCCGAGTAGCTGGCTACCCGGTCGACTGCTATTCGGTCTTACATGTTGATGGCCAGAAGGACGAATCAAGGAAGTTACATTCTCCCGAGTAGAAGAATTGGCCCGAGTAGAAGTGACGGCTTCCTACTCGGGCCAGAAGTCAAAGGAGTCATTCTGACTCAGGATCCCGCGTATCCTGGGTCCGTAATTTGGCACTGTTCATGGCACTGTTCATCTGCGGAGAGCGTGCCTGACCGCGACAGTGTGTCAGCAGGGCGTCGCAGGATAGGGAGACCTACTCTGTGTTCGTGGCAGTGATAACAGATTGGTTACTTGGTTTTGCGCAACGACTTTCCGCACCGGACAAACTTAGAAGCCAAAGCTGTCAGCGGGAACTCGGAAGGAGGACGGTGTGCACACTATGTCGACATATGTTTGTACTTTTCCTAGTTGGCTGTATCCGGCTGGGCACCAGTATATAAGGTGCCCTGCCCCCTCCTGCGCGAGGGACGACACGAGACGCCCAGAGATCGGTTCACATTCTCGACCTGGTTCAGCATAGAGAGGAGAGTGGCTACTCGGCTGAAGGCCAAACTTGTATTATGGCTACTCGGTGAGATACTAATACACAGAAAGAAGGGCAGTAGTAGGGGTTTTACCTCCACACGAGGGCCCTGAACCTAGGTAGATCTTGTTGTTTGCAGTGCTAGCTTCATACTCACGCGGCTACTCGCTGCGTGATCCCTCCCCGAGCGCCTCCAGCGTCCATCGTCCCCACAACTTTAGCCATCCTATGGCATCTGCCGTGACACCACCACGACAGCCTAAAACCCGGACTTGTACCGTTCATGGTTGGTTCCAAACAGGACATAGATCTCGGATCTATGCTTACTACCGCCAATGAACACGCTGCAGCCGAGGACGGCATCAGGGCCAGAGGAGGCAATATCGATACACTGATACAGGCCAAAAAGAATCCTCGCCCTGAGAAAAAAGGAACTCCAGATGCAACACAAAAGCCCAAAGAGGTTAACATAGCCTTTGGAAGTGAAAAGGGGAACAGGTGGAAAGGACGCAGTACGGAACCAATCAATTACACCAAGGAAGAGTGGGAAAAGATTAAGTCGGAAAACTGCGTCCACCACTCGCAATTCGGGAAACCCACCCACACTAACGCACAATGCCGGCTGAACAAGCATATGAAAGGCAGTGCAGGATCCGGAAACAAGGGGAAGAAGTCCAAAAGGAAATTTTCCAAGCAAAAGACAGAAGCTGAGAAAGAGGATAGTGAATCGGACACTGACGAAAAATCCAGTAACAGCAGCGAAAAGGCGAGCCCAAGTTTCCGAGAGTTGATGGAGAGTGCAACCTAACTTTCCTGGCAACTCCCTCAGCAAAGGTGGCAAAAAGAACGCTTCGAGAAATAAACGCGGTTGTTCCGGCAACCCCGAAATTCTTGAAGTATTCGAACACACCAATCACCTGGGACCAGTCTGATCACCCCGGAAACATCCCTGAACCCGGCACGCAAGCTCTTGTTGTAAGCCCTATTGTCCAAAACACTAGGCTAAAAAGAGTGATGATGGATGGAGGATCAAGTATCAACATAATGTACATGGATACATTGAAGCATCTGAGAATCTCTGAGACCCAGCTCAACCACAGCAACATACGTTTTCACGTCATTGTTCTTGGCAGACAAGCACGATCCCTAGGAGAAATTTCCCTAGATGTCACTTTCGGAGAAAAAGATCACTTCCGTCAGGAAAAAGTATCCTTCGAAGTGGTGCCGTTCGAAAGCGTGTATCACGCGATACTCGGACGTCCAGCTTTCGCCAAATTCATGGCAAGATCATGTTATATCTATAACAAGCTGAAGATGACAGGGCCAAAAGGAGGAGTAATCACCATATCTGGAGACTTCAAGCTGGCAAACAAGCTGGAAAAAGAAAACGCCCTTTGCGCTGAGAAAATCATAGCAAAGGAAGAGTTGAAAGAACTGGCCAAAGAGGTATCACTGACAGAAATGCCGGCAGGTAAAGAAAGCCGGAAGCCAGCAGATAGCTTCAAACCTTCCGAGAACACAAGACAGGTAATCCTAGATCCCAAAGATCCGACAAAATTTGTCGTAGTAGGAACTGGGATGACCGACAAATAGGAAAGCGAGCTCGTCAAGTTCCTCCGTGAGAACTGGGATATCTTTGCTTGGTGTCCAGCTGACATGCCAGGTGTACCCAGGGAACTTGCTGAGCATCAACTTAAGGTGATTCCAGGCTCCAAACCCGTCAAACAAGGTCTCTGTCGATTTGACGGAAGAAGACGGAAGGCTATTGGCAAGGAAATTATCCGGCTTTTAGCAGCAGATTTTATCCAGGAAGTTATACACACTGAATGGTCGGCAAATCCGGTATTAGTGCCGAAAAAAGATACGACTACCCTGAGGATGTGTATAGATTACACCGGCTTGAACAAACTGTGTCCAAAAGATAGGTTCGCGTTACCGCGAATCGATGAAATAATAGATGCCACTGCAGTCTCTTTGCTTTTATGCTTTTTGGACGCATATTCCGGGTATCATCAAATACGCATGAAAAAGGAAGATCAAATTAAAACTTCTTTTATAACCCCTTATGGGACGTACTATTACATAACCATGCCATTCGGCCTGAAGAACGCAGGTGCAACCTACCAGCGTTGCATGCAACGATGTTTGCATAGTCAGATTGGCAAAAATTTCGACGTTTACGTGGACGACATTGCTGTCGTTACCAAGGAAAAAGATACGCTCCTTGAGGATTTGCGAGAAACCTTCGAAAATTTGCGTACTTACAAGATGAAGTTAAATCCATCAAAGTGCGTATTCGGGGTTCCCTCAGGAAAACTTCTGGGTTTCATCGTTTCTCACAGAGGAATAGAAGTAAACCCAGAAAAGATCAAAGCAATCTTAAACATCTCTAAACCTACGTGTGTAAAAGATGTGCAAAGATTGACGGGTTCCGCTGCAGCCGTCAGCAGATTTATTAGCCGGCTGGGGGATAAAGCCTTACCACTGTACAAGTTGTTGAAAAAATCCGACAAATTCGAGTGGATAGAGGAGGCAGACGCAGCATTAACCCAGTTGAAGGAAACTTTGATGAAAGCTCCGATTTTGGCATCCCCAAAAGACGAAGAACCTATGTTATTGTAACTCACGGCTACAAACCGGGTTATTAGTGCAGTAATTGTGGTGGAAAGGAAGAAAGACGAACAGTGCATACCAGACCAGCATCCGGTATATTATGTAAGTGAAGTTTTCTCCGATTCCAAACAAAGATATCCGGACTATCAAAAACTGGCATATGGCGTATTTTTCGCATCTAGAAAACTTCGCCATTACTTCCAAGGACATTCAATAACAGTGGTATGCAAAGCACCACTAGGGGATATAATAAACAATGCGGAGGCGACTGGCCGAGTAGCCAAATGGGGCATCGAGCTAGCAGCATTCGACATTAAGTATCGGCCTAGGACGGCAATAAAATCCCAGGTTTTGGCAGATTTTGTCGTCGACTGGACGGAAGCAATGGAAAAAACACCCATGCCAGAGTCCGAGTACTGGATCATGCACTTTGACGGATCCAAGATGAAAGAGGGCGCTGGAGCTGGTGTAGTTTTAAAATCCCCTAAAGGAGACACAATGGAGTATGTATTACAAATACACTTCAACGCCAGTAACAATGTGGCCGAATACGAAGCTCTGCTTCATGGCTTGCATATTGCAAAGGAAATAGGTGTCAAGCGCATTTTGTGCTACGGCGACTTAGATTTGGTACAGCACCAGCTCAACCAAACTTGGGATGCAAAAGGCCCTATAATGGCCGAATACCGGAGAACGGTGGACGAGTTTGCTATTTGTTTCTTTGGATTCGAAGTGCTCCATGTTAAAAGGGAGGAAAATTAGAACGCGGATGCATTAGCCCGCATGGGATCAGAAAGGGTAAAAATCCTACCACCGGGTGTATTCGTCCAACATTTGTACGAACCATCGATAAAAGTTGGAGATGTTGATTATCCTCTAGCTTCCGAGTCAATTGAAGTCATGCTCGTTAACCCGGATTGGACAATTCCATATCTAAACTTCTTAGTTAATCAGAAGTACCCGGAAGGTGCAGATGAAGTCTTGCAAAGACAGATCCAGCGTTGATGCAAAGGATACAAGGTAATTAACAATTGCCTGTATAAACGCAGTACTTCCGGAATTTTTCTGCGGTGTATTTTACCAGAAGAAGGACGAGAAATCCTGCAAGAAATACATGCCGGAGATTGCGGACATCATGCTCAATCAAAAAGCATTGTCAAAAAAGCATTCCGTGCCGGGTTTTTCTGGCTAACAGCCAAGACAGACGCTGAGCACATAGTAAATACATGTGCAGGATGTCAGTATTACGCCAAGCAGACTAATATGCCAGCCCAAGCACTCAAAACTATCCCTATTACATGGCCATTTGCGGTCTGGGGGCTAGATATGATGGGACCATTCAAAACTGCACGAGGTGGACTCACACATCTGCTAGTAGTTGTGGAAAAATATACCAAGTGGGTGGAGGTTAAACCCATCAAAAAACTTTACGGTGTAACTGCCAGAAATTTCATCATTGACGTAGTCATGAGATACGGCGTTCCACACAGCATAATAACCGACAACGGGACAAATTTCTCCATTGGAGAGTTGGCAAAATACTGCCGACAAACGGGAATTCGCCTAGATCTCGCATCTGTGGCACACCCGCAATCCAACGGACAGGTTGAAAGACTGAATAGCTCAATCTTACAAGGAATATGTCCAAGACTCGAATCTCCTCTTCATAGAGCAGCTGGAGCATGGGTAGAAGAGCTACCTTCCGTGCTTTGGAGTATTCGAACAACACCAAACAGGTCAACCGGGCAAACCCTGTTTTTGCTAGTTTATCGTGCTGAAGCAATCCTTCCAACGGACATGATCCATGATAGCCCAAGAGTGCAGGATTTCGATGACTCAGATGCCGAAATAGCACGACAGGATGCCGTCGATCTCTTAGAACAGGAACGAGACCTTGTGCTTCAACGATCGGCCATTTACCAGCAAGGTTTACGACGCTACCATAGTCGGAAAATCAGGGATCGTTCTTTTAAAGAAGGTGACCTAGTGCTAAGATTGGTGCAGCAAAGAAAGCACAAATTGGCCCCGGTATGGGAAGGACCATTCGTCATTAGCAAAGCTATGAAAAATGGATCATACTATCTTGTAGATGTTCGGGACACGGAGGATCATCCTGACAAGCCGAATCGCAAAAGAAAGAGAAAGATAGATGCTGAACTAGGAGAGACAAAGAGGCCCTGGAGTATCCAGCAGTTACGTCCCTTCTATACTTAGTTCAATTTCTATGTGAACATTTTTGAGATCATGAAATAAAGTTGTCGGAATTCTTATATCCATGTTTTTTACAAGTTTATTATAGTGCAAAACATGATTCCACTTTATCTACTTCCCAATGATCTTACAAAATACTCAATGTTAACCCGAATTGTGCCTGCATGCTCGGCGTTTAAAAACTAAATGATTTTCAGCCTACTAAAGGTTAAAGGAAACTCAGATTGTGCCTGCGTGCCTGAGTTTCATTCAAAAAGTTCCTTACTATTCTCTAAGCATTATCTGATTGTTTATGTGTTGGGTCACTCGAGCTAGTAAGTAAAAATGCCCTTAGTATGATCCATGTTTCCGAGTTTAAACTGATTGGTTTTACCTAGTAACTCGGCATGAAGATTAAAAGTACTACTGAGCCATTTCAAACACTAAGGACAGTTAAAGCACATAAACCAGATGTAACATCCCAAGTATGAAAAACTCCCTAGTTGTTTTATTTCTTGTTTAATTAAAGCAATGCATCATGTCATCATCCTCATTGCATTTGTTTCATTTTTGTTTGCATCTGTTTTACCTTTGTTTTCATAATGAAACTCAAACAATTTTCAAATGTTTATTTCATACTTGTCATGTTACAATCTTGTTCAAATAAAGAAATGCAAATCAAAACCTCGATTGTTTTCATTTAATTCCATAATGATCAATTATTAAATTGTTGGTTTTAATCAAACAATTAATTCAATCAATTAATTCCAAATCATTTCAAATTCAAATCAAATCTTCAAATCAGCACCCAACTTGAGTTGTTGAAAATCACCAAACAATTATACTCATTTAATCAAATTAAACCATAGGGGTCACCCTATTAAAATGGTTTGTTTTCATTAATGTTACTTAATATTAAAATTCCCAAATTTGGTTTAAGATACAAACAGCAAGCAAATTTTTTGAAAAAAAAACTTAACATTTGTTTGCTAATGGCCTAATTAACTTCCCCTAATATTTCCAATTTTTTTACTAACCTAAAAACCATCTTTTCCTTCCAATTTCTTTTTCAGCAAAAAAAAAACAGGAGAGCAAATTTTAAAAATACAATTTCTGGCGCCAAAGGGGAAATGGGCTGCTCCCAGCCCACCTATCTATTTCTCCCCGCGCGCAACCCAGCCCGCTGGCCCGCGTACCGGTTCGGGGATCTAATCCCCTTCTCCTCCATGTACGGCGTCCATCGGAGCGTGCCACGGCGGCAGGAGATCGCCACCGACGGTCGTCCTCGCTCTCTGGACCCTATAAGAACCCCCTAGGGCTCCGCGCCACCTAACCCTAGACCTAGGTTCCTGTTCCCCTCTCTTCCGCCGCCGATCGCCCCCTCACAGCCATCTCCCACCTCTCTGTCAGATCGCCGGCGTTTTCGCCTCTGAACCCACGATGGCGCCGCCCACCTCAAAGCTCCACCCACCTAGCTAAGTACTGGAAACGAACCACCTCTTCTTCCTCTCCAGTTTGGACACCGGAGGGAGCACGGAGAGTAGCCAGGACGTCGCCGCCGTCCACGACCCCGCCGCTGCTGTCGCCGCCGTCACGCCTCTGCTTCGTCTACGCACGGTGGTGAGCCACCGTGATCCTTCCCTCTCTTCCTCTCCTGCTTGCACGCGCACCTGCACACTCACTACACCTCCAGATCGCATCACGGCGCCGCAACGCAACGTTGATCGCCGCCGGCGACTCGATCTCGGTCAGGTTCAGAGTTGGCGCGTCAGTTCAGTTCAGTTAACTGCTAGATCTGAAGAATATCCTCTCCGCGTCGCTGTTACTGACAACGAAACGCAAGCAGCGCAGCGGTTCAGTGCATCGCGCGCGCAGCGGGAGGTGCAGGGATCGATCCCTCGCGCTGCGATTAAAGCCCACCTTTTTCCTCCGTGGCTGCCATGCAGGGTCCACCAGTCAGTGACCCTGGTGGCCACGCCAGCACGCGCAGAGCCACGCTGGCCCGTGGCCCACTGGCAGTGGCTGTGGCTAGCCCCAGTGCGGTGTAAATTGTTCCTGCACGTTTTCTGTTTCAAAAACTATCCTTTTAATTTGAAGTTTAATCCCTAAAACAAAAACCTTAATAACTTTTAAAATATACCTCCAAATAATAAACTCTAAACATGTTTGTTGTTCTAAATTTAATTCTCTATCCAACTAATCCATTTGTGTACTGTTTTGAAAATTCCAAATGCATTTAAATTTCAAATTCCAATAATTCAAATGCAATTTTCTAAATTCCATAACTAATTCATTCTTAATCCAAATAATGCAAATAAAATATGTTTTCCATACCATTTCAAACCATATTTTCAAATATAATTTTTGTTTCCTGTTTTGAATAATTAAAATTGCCTAAATAATTTAAACCTTGTTTAATTCAATTAAAATTGCTAAAATCATAACTTGCTCAAATTAATTTATTTTTTAACATGTAAAATATGTTTTCAAACCAGAAAAACATAACCCTTTCAAATATAAACTTTGTTATTTGTTCTGAACACTTTAACTTGATGAAAACAAACAATTGTTTGTGTAACATCATTAAGTAACCAAAATTTCCAAACTTAATTAATAATTTCTCAACTTGTTAAATATCATTCCAATTGCATCTAATGTTGTTACTTTATTGTTTTCATCATGCATGCATCATCTTAACCAACTTCCACATGGTAACTAATGGTAGCTCATTTGTTTCCACCTTAACTCATCGGCATCCATATGCAATCCAACTTCCATATGGGTCCATTTAAATTGTGTTATCTTGTCAAATAGTTTATGTTGATGCATCCCTTAACTTGACATGCATCATCCCATGCTTGTGCACTATGCCATGATATTGATTGGTTATCTTTTGTATTGTTTGTTTGCTTCTTCCCGGTTAGACGACTACGCTGAGACAGACGATACTTTCAGCACCCCTTCTGAGGATCTAGCTCAGTACCAGGCTGCTGGGTTTGCAGGCAAGTTATCACTCACATGAACCACCGTGTTCCTTTCAACATTGGTTACCGATACTTTCCGTTGTCTATTTTTGCTAGCCATATGTATCGTTGATTCTGTTACGAACCTACCACA
This sequence comes from Alopecurus myosuroides, assembly GCA_028641055.1. Taxonomy (NCBI): domain Eukaryota; kingdom Viridiplantae; phylum Streptophyta; class Magnoliopsida; order Poales; family Poaceae; genus Alopecurus; species Alopecurus myosuroides. The sequence continues at coordinate 52,720,818 of CM054057.1, forward strand.
TGATACCCTGAACCATGATATTGCCTCACCTCCACTCCTATCACCCCATTGGTTGAGCCCATGTCTTACTAGCATGCTTAGGGTTGTTTTTGCTCGAGTCTGTTACCCGTTACTTTCTGTTATAATATTTTTGTTTATATTCTGGGGCTCGATGTTAAACAACAACCTGTTAATCTTGGGTAATAATAATTTGCTGATAAGGCAACGGCAGGAGGCCCGACGTGGTTTTGAGGCCTGCTAGTGTCGACCCTAATAGGAAAAGGGTCTTGTCTACTGATCCATGATGAGCGCACTATCCGCGTGTGGGAAGCGTGTATGGGCGCCCCCCTCAATTTGATTCGATCCGCATCTCGTCCAAATCGCCACACCTAGTTCGGGCTTTCCATTTGATGCACTCATATGCAGGTACGAACCCGAGGCCAGGGTGGAACTTTTGTAGTCGGCATTTAGGGCGGCGTGGTCTTAGAGTGCTATGAGGGTCACATTTTCTTCGTGGGGCTCGATTAGCCGCGCACGCACATCACGTGGTGCTTTGGGCTTGATGCGAAGAAGAATTGAGTTGTGTTGAGTGCCCCGCTTGGTGGGAAAGGCCTTCCCATCTGGCGGGTTATTCTTACGTGTACGGCCAAATTGGTGCACCCCTGCAGGGTTAAATCTTCTCGAGAAGCCGTGTTTTCCGCGGTTATGGTTGACTTGGTGAAAGTACTGGCTAACAGGTACTCAGAACAACTTACACCTAACTAATGATAACTTGACTAGTAATAGTCTTATTGCCACAATAACTTGATCCACCTTTAATCCAACTGTGTGAGTTATCCTCGGATTGCTTCTTCGGATAAGGGGCGAGGTCCAGGATGGGTTTGCTTTGGTGGTTAGTTATAGTTGGTTACGATACGCTATCTTATCCCTTTCTGTTAGCCCTGAAGTTGTAGTATGTTCTGTAGTTGGTTAGCGCAGCCAGTTGCAGCATCTTTCATATCCCCTTCCTTCCGTTGATCCCAAGGCATCTGTGCTTGGTGTTGACGGGTTACACTTTGGTGAACTGTGAGTCTTGCTTGCCAGTACGTTGTTGTACTGACCCCTTTGGGGCTGTGGTTTACACAGACTACGATTACGAGGATCCAGGTGAGGGCTACTACGTGGAGTTTGACGACGCTGCTGACGAGTAGATAGCGGACCCGGGCAGGATCCGAGGCTACGTGGATGGGCTCCGTCTTTCTTTCATTTGCAGGCTTCTTAAGCCTATTTGGTTTTGTCTGTACTCAGACCCCTTTGAATGCTTCCGCTGAGATGTAATGATGCTATGTTGGGACATGTGTCCTCTGGATGATTGTATTTGCTATTCTCTGCCTTAGTGAAGGCCATTTGCAACTTATTTCAATCTTTTGTGTCTTAGAGATGTGTTGTGGTATCATTCCGTTTAACGCTGTTGACGTACCATGCGTGATTGATATGAAGTACGTCGACAGTAGTGCCTTTGATCTCTAGTGGATAATTTACATCGACGATGGAATAGCAGAGCTTGTGTTGTCGCGCATAAGCGCTGGCCTACTAGGAAGCTAGGACGTGGGAGCAGGTATGCCCCATAATCCAAGCATCTGCTATCCAGTTCGGCCCGATGAGTATCCCCTAGAAACCAGGGTGCGACAAATGGTATCAGAGCCTGTCTGCCTGTAGGATCCCTTTTACTGGTCGCAGTTTGAGTCTAGAAACTATTTTGTAGCTATATAGGAAAAAATGAAACGTGAGAGTAGGAATTCTGCCATTTTTCTTCTTTCCCAACCCACCCACCCTTTTTCTGGTAAGGAAGTGCAACGCTGTTTTCTCTTCTCACCTAAACTTTCAAGTTAGGATTTCACGTGTTTTGGGTTCTCCGTAGTACCTCAGGTTTTGGTCTCGTTTTCCCGATGTTGCTTCGATATCCTGTTCTTTTAAAGAACCTTTCGTCCGTTGATATCTTGTTGTTGTTTCCACTTCATTTCATCTACCGGCGTCTAATCAAAACCTCTCAAATCATCTGCAGATGGATCTCAGGTTCTACCCGCAGGTGGTTCGGATGACTCGCTGCGAGAGCACCGCCGGTTATCCGGAGATGCTGAGGGACATGGTCACTTATCTGGGGTTCTATTGGGCACCAGAGTACCAGGTCTACGAGCAGCAGCGAGAGTTTGAGCAGACCTACTACCAGGCTATCGTCTATATACTGTCAGATGATGGCAGGAGCATAGTCCACCGCTACGAGGCAGTAGGTTCCACCGTGGACATGGCTGTGCAGCAGGCAGCGTATGTGAGTCTCACCGTCCTTCGTGTTGACTACTGGGGGTTTGATGATTCCATCTATCGTCACATTCCCCGTGGTTACATTACGTCGGCGGGAGTTCACTTCACTCTCCACGGCAACCTGGATACCTACGAGGATGATAGCTCCAGGCTGCACACCACAGCTCAGTTCGTGAGGCACATTGACGCAGTTGCTTCCACACTGTCTCAGGAGTTGGCTTCAGTCAGGGAGCAGCTCTACCTTGCTTTGACGCGTCTAGCGACATACACCACAGACTTCGTTGGAGACGAGCGCTTTGCGCGTTTTGTTCAGCCAGCTGGTCTTCCTCTGCCAGATGCTGGAGGTTACGAGCCGATCAGAGGTCCACTCCTCCATCTCGGTGCTGGTTACACTGGGATTACCCGCTTTGGAGCACACGGAGACGACGCTGTCTACTTCACCACTCCGAGAGTCCCTCTCCGAGCAGTTCCGATCTACAGGGATCGTTGTTCTACTTACTTCCGTGAGCTTACTCCTCGCCGTACCACTCGCCGTACTCCTAGACGCCGTCCTGCGTGATGAGCATGGGAGTACCGATGTATCCATTCCTAGCTATGTTTAGTTATCCTTTGGTATTCGAACCAATTATGGTGTGTTGGATATTCTGATGTATTGGAACATGTGATGATGTACCTGTTGGTTATCTATTCATGCGTTGGAATAATCTCTCTTTCGGTTGCTAAGTCTATCCTGTTCTATTGTTGTGCTAAAATGCTTTTCCATTGAGGATGCCTCCAACCAGGAAATCCCCGCCTGAGCCACCTCCGATCACGGAGCTGTTGACTCAGATGACTCAGTTCGTGGCTCAGATGGCCCAGTTCCAGGCTAATCATCACAACAACCAGAATGCTCCACGGGTCAACATCAAGGAGTTCCTCAGTCTGGGCCCGAAAGCTTTCGTGGCAACACGCGAGCCGCTGGATGCTGATGACTGGATCCGTGACATAGCCAGGACTCTGGAGATTGCACATGTAGCTGAGGAAGACAAGGTCAACTATGCCACCTACCTGCTGAAGGGTCAGGCAGCTTCTTGGTGGGAGAACTACCAGACCATGAGAGCTGGCTATCCTATCACCTGGGGCTGTTTCAAGGAAGCCTTCCTGAAGCACCACATTCCAGATGGTCTTATGGAAAGGATGCGTGAAGAGTTCTGCTCTCTTAAGCAGGGCAAGCTGGATGTTATCAGCTATCAGACCGAGTTCAATCGCCTCGCTCGATACGCTGGTGACGAGGTGTCCACTGAGGCCAAGAAGATGGCAAGGTTCCGCCGAGGTTTTAACCCGGAGCTGAAGTATGCCCTTACCAATGTCAAGTGCAAAGACTTCGAGGATCTCGTGAACACCGCGCTCAATGAGGAGAATGGGCGCAAAGCGTTCGAAGAGTCCCGCAAGCACTCGCGTGAGGGTGGTTCCTCCTCCAACATGACCACCCCTCCGCAGAAGCGCCGCATCTGGGTGCCAAATAGTGTTGTCACTCGGGCTCCTTATGCCCAAGCTTCTCCAGGCTTTGCTCCCCGCCCACCCAACCCATCTCAGATGAATGGTCAGAGGGTTCCAATGGGGCAGCCAAGGCCAGGTCCTTCTCGTGTCGTCACTTGCTACAAGTGCAAGGAGAATGGACACTACGCTGATAAGTGCACTCAGAGGAAGCTGCCTTCACCACCTCCTCGCCCCAACACCAACCAGGCTATGGTGCGCGCTCCTCCGGCTAAAGCCTTCAACTCCAACAACAGGCCTGTCAGGAGGACCGCGAGAGTGAATCATATCAAGGCCGACAAAGCTGAGGAAGCTGCTGACGTCGTTCTCGGTACATTCCCCGTAAACTCTAACCCAGCTAAAGTGTTGTTTGATACCGGAGCATCGCTTTCTTTAGTGTCAAAGATCTTTGCGACAGCAATTAAGCTCCCCTTTGTTGGTTTGGGTTCCCCGCTAGTAGTAAACTCCCCTGGAGCAACTATGCAAACTTCCAAGATCAGTCATGAGAATCAGATCTTAATTGGAGGCCACATATTCCTTGCTTCTCTCATTCTGCTTGGCAATTCTGACATTGATGTCATCCTTGGCATGGATTGGTTGAAGGCCAATAAAGCTACGATTGATTGTGCTAAGAAGTCAATAACTCTGTTCCACCCGTCTGGCCAGATAGTCTATTCTCCAAAGGTATCAAGTTCTGTTCAGCTGTACACCCTGGATGCAAAACCTCTACCCCTGCTTGAAAATGTTCCGGTGGTTTGTGAGTTCCCTGACGTCTTTCCAGAAGAATTGCCAGGGATGCCTTCGGACAGAGCAGTTGAGTTCGTGATCGAGCTTGAACCAGGTAATGCTCCAATCTCTAAGCATCCATACAAGATAGCTCCTCCTGAACTGAAATTGTTAAAGGAGCAAATCGATATGTACATGGAGAAAGGTTACATTCAGCCTAGTTCCTCCGCTTGGGGTTGCCCAACTCTGTTTGTTGCCAAGAAGGATCAAACAAAAAGACTCGTGGTTGACTATCGTCCTCTCAACGAGAAAACCATCAAGAACAAGTATCCAATTCCTCGTATCGATGATCTTTTTGATCAACTTGCTGGAGCCTCAATATTCTCAAAGTTGGACATGAGGATGGGTTACCATCAAATAAAGATCAGAAAGGAAGATATTCCAAAGACAGCCTTCACCACTCGGTACGGTCTGTATGAATACACCGTCATGTCCTTTGGTCTCACCAATGCACCGGCGACATTCTCTCGACTCATGAATTCTGTCTTTCACGAATACCTCGACAAGTTCGTTGTGGTATATCTTGATGATATTCTGGTCTATTCCAAATCCGAGGAAGAGCATGAAGAACATCTTCGTCTCACTCTCATGAAACTTCGCGAGCATCGTCTGTATGCCAAGTTCTCCAAATGTGAGTTCTGGATTCCAGAAGTTGCTTACCTTGGTCATATCATCTCTGCCAAGGGCATAGCCATTGACCCAGAAAAGGTTAAGGCAATTGTTGATTGGAAACCTCCTAGAACGGTGAAGCAAGTCAGAAGTTTTCTTGGCTTGGCTAGCTATTGTCGTCATTTCGTCCAAAACTTTTCCAAGATTCCAAACCTCTCACTGATCTCACCAAGAAGGACAAGAAGTTCGTTTGGTCTCCACAGTGTGATGAGAGTTTCAATCTCCTCAAGACTAAACTCACTTCTGGTTGGCCCAGATACTACCAAACCTTTCCAGATATTCTGCGATGCATCTCTCCAAGGCTTAGGAGCAGTTCTTATGCAAGAACGTCAAGTTGTGGCTTATGCTTCACGTCAGTTGAACCCACATGAGCAAAACTATCCCACTCATGATCTTGAACTTGCAGCAGTTGTGTTTGCCCTCAAGAAATGGAGGCAATACTTGTTGGGTAACCGCACTGAAATCTTTTCCGATCATAAGAGTCTGAAATACATCTTCACTCAACCAGATCTAAACCTCAGGCAAAGGAGATGGATTGAAAAGATTAAAGACTTTGATCTCACCATTTCTTACACTCCAGGCAAGGCTAATGTTATGGCCGATGCTCTCAGTCGCAAATGCTATTGCAATAATCTCATGATCATGGAAAGCCAACCTCCACTTCACGAAGAATTCCAGAAGCTAAACCTTGGTCTTGTTCCTCAAGGTTATCTTGCTAGCTTGACAGCCAGTCCAACTCTCGAGGACAAGATTCGTTCTGAACAACTTCGTGATGCTGAAATCAAGAAGATGGTAGAGCACATCAAAGAAGGCAAGGAGAAATTCAAGTCCTTCTCAATTGGTGACAAAGGGACTGTGTTCTTCGAAGGACGCATTGCAGTTCCAAAAATTCAAAGTCTCAAAGATGTCATTCTCAAGGAGGCTCATGAAACTCCTCTTTCCATTCACCCTGGAAGTACAAAGATGTACCAGGATCTTAAGACACTGTATTGGTGGCCTGGCATGAAACGTGAAATTGCTCAATACGTTTCTGAATGCGACGTTTGTCAACGTGTTAAGGCAGTTCATCAGAAAACAGCAGGTCTTCTCCAACCTCTGAAAATTCCTGAGTGGAAGTGGGACATGATTGAAATGGACTTCGTTACTGGGTTTCCAAAGTCCAAGAAGGGCAACGATGCAATCTTCGTTGTCATTGATCGTCTCACTAAGGTAGCTCACTTCTTTGCTGTCAAGGAAACTATCTCAGCTAGCCAGTTAGCAGAGCTCTACACAGCAAAGATTGTTCCTCTTCATGGTGTTCCATTGGAAATAAGCTCAGACCGTGGAAGTATCTTCACTTCTCATTTCTGGAAGAGTTTTCAAGAAGCATTGGGCACTAAACTTCTGTTCAGCACAGCTTATCACCCTCAGTCTCAGGGGCAAGTCGAAAGAGTCAATCAGATTCTCGAGGATATGCTCAGAGCATGTGGTATCTCCTTTGGCATGAAATGGGAGGATTGCCTTCCATATGCTGAATTCTCCTACAACAACAGCTTCTAGGCAAGCCTAGGCATGGCACCATTTGAAGCACTCTATGGCCGCAGATGCAGGAGTCCAATCAATTGGTCTGGAGCTGGTGAACGTTCACTCTTAGGCCCTGACATTGTTAAGGAAGCCGAAGAGAAAGTTCGTATCATTCGTGACAATCTCAAGATTGCTCAGTCTCGGCAGAAGAGTTACTATGACAGCAAGCACATGGACATGATCTATGCTCCTGGTGACAAAGCATATCTCCGTGTAACTCCCCTCAGAGGCACTCATCGTTTTGGTGTGAAAGGAAAACTTGCACCAAGATACATTGGTCCTTTCAACATTCTCTCAAGGCGGGCAGAAAATGCCTATCGTCTTGAACTTCCAGAAAAACTATCCAAGGTGCACGATGTGTTCCACGTGTCACAGCTCAAGAAGTGTTTCAAAGATCCAGATCGTGCAGTTGATCATGATGCCATTGAACTACAAGATGATCTCTCTTATGAGGAGCACCCTACTCGAATTCTCGATGAGACCGTTCGTAAGACTCGCAACAAGAGCACCAAGTTCTTGAAAGTGAAATGGTCGCATCATTCCGATAAAGAGGCAACATGGGAGACCGAAGAGGATCTTCGCAAGAAGTATCCGGACCTTTTCATTTCTCAGTAGGAATCTCGGGGCGCGATTCCTTCAAGGGGGGGGGGCGTTTTGTAACATCCCAAGTATGAAAAACTCCCTAGTTGTTTTATTTCTTGTTTAATTAAAGCAATGCATCATGTCATCATCCTCATTGCATTTGTTTCATTTCTGTTTGCATCTGTTTTACCTTTGTTTTCATAATGAAACTCAAACAATTTTCAAATGTTTATTTCATACTTGTCATGTTACAATCTTGTTCAAATAAAGAAATGAAGGGGAACGTAGCATAGAAAACAAAAATTTTCCTACGCGAGAGACACCCGAAAGGCCAAGATCTAATCTAGGAGACGAAGTGCAACGGGCAACGAGAGGGTTAAGGAGAACACATACCCTCGAAGACTCAAAGTGGTACGAGATCAAATCTCGTTGTTGGCGTAGTCGTACTCACACCGATCCCGATAGCGAGAAGATGGCACCGCAATCCGGCGGTGCATCCGTGATCGGTCACACGTACGGTTGATGACGACCTCCGTTCCCTCGTTCCAGCGGGGCGCGGAAGTAGAGGATCCCTCGGAACTCCAGCAGCACGACGACGTGGTGGTGGTGAAGAATCCCACGGTCAGGGCTTCGCCAAGCCGGAGACCATGAAATGGAGCAGCGGGTGGAGGGAAAAGGAAGTGGCCAAGTGTGTGGAGAAGAGGAGCTCTCACCCTCCTTTTATAGGGGAGGGGGAGGCAGCCCAAGAGGGGGGTGCGGCCAGCCATGGTGTGCCCCCACCTCTTCCCTCTTCATGTGAGTGGAAGCTCCACTCACACCCACTCATGCTCCCTTAATTTTCCACTTGGAAAATCCAAAGGTTTTCTTTTAATAAATAAATAAAACCTTTTTATTTCTTTATTTCAGCATTTGTTAATTCTATTAACAAACTTTTGCATATAGCATCTCGAATCATTTGTTAATTCTATTAAGAACCATTCGACAAAAAACCCCTTGAACTATTTCAATTTTCCCCGAAACAATTTCGGTGCTGTCCAAAATATTCTTCGATATTCCGTATCCTCTCAAACGCGTCATCGAACCTTAAGTGTGTCACCCTACGGTTCGCGAATAAGATAGACATGATCGAGACTCCTCTCCGACCAATAATCAACAGCGGGATCTGGAGATCCGTGATGACTCCTATATATTCAACGATGACTCTCGTGATCGTGTGAACCAACAACGCCGTGAACTATTCCCTTTGTCTCGCGATATTTTACTTGTCCGAGATTCGATCATTGGTATCAACCATACCTTGTTCAATCTCGTTACCGACAAGTACTCTTTTCTCGTTCCCGTGATATAACATCCTTGTGATCATATCACGTGCTTGCAAGCGGTTTCGATGTGATATCACCGAGAGGGCCCAGAGTATATCTCTCCGTCATTTGGATGGACAAATCCCACTCTTGATCCATGATCCTCAACTAATACTTTCCGAATACTCAACGACACCTTTATAGTCACCCTGTTACGGTGTGACGTTTGATGCCATCAAAGCACTCTTCCGGTATCAGTGATTGACATGATCTCATGGTCTAAGGAATAAGTTACTTCGTGTGTTTGATATAACAATGTAAACTAAATGACTTGATCGCATTGCTATATTCTCTTTGGGTATATGTTCATCACATCATTCTTCTAATGACATGACCCCGTTATTAATAACATCCAATGTTCATGATCAGGAAACCTTGATCATCTATTAATCAACGAGCTAGTTAAAAGAGAGGCTTTACTAGGAACCATTGTTTGTTTATTAAGCACACATGTATCAACGTTTCCGGTTAATACAATTCTAGCATGAGAAATAAACATTCATCATAAACAAGGAATAAGATAATAACCATTTTATTATTGCCTCTCGGGCATATTCCCTTCAGTCTCCCACTTGCACTAGAGTCAATAATCTAGTCTGTAAGCACTTTAACACATATGGCGTACCAGTGTTATTACCATGCTTCGCATGCGGTAAACATCATCAAAAAGATCTGAACTGTTCAGGTCCTATTGTATTTGCATGTTCTTTGCGTCTACACGCATCACTCATTCTCTAATGAGATGGCTTTGTATATATATAGTCAATTCGTGAAAACTTAATTCCTCAGCTTAAACTGATGTCACTAACATTGTGAAAATGTAGCTTCATAGTGTTAGCATTCTTGGAAACTCACCAAGTTCCGGTGATACCTTAATTCCTCAGCTTAAACTGATGTTACTAACATTGTGAAAATGTAGCTTCATAGTTTCAGCATTCTTGGAAATTCACCAAGTTCAATAAAGAACTCCTTGACACAAAATACGCTTATAATTAGTTGTCAACACAACGATATTCTTTAGCCTTTGTTGTAGTATCTGTCACAATATTTTAATTTTGAAACTCTTTCAAATCCAGCATGGAACTTTCTTCCATCCTATTGTGCTACCCTTCATCACATATTTTAATTGAGATAAAATTACTTGAATAAATGACAAGACTATTAGTGTAACATATTACAACTATTATTTTGTCATTACTATATAGGAAAACATATCCTTAGCATTTCTAAAATGACACAAGGATCTCTCCCACTGTTGTCTAATCATCATATGAATTATCCTACTATAACATTTTATAGCATAGGACTCATCTGGTTGTGTACATAGCATGGAAACATGACTTAGAAATCTCAATTTCAATGATGCTCATCATGTGTCAAAACACATGAATCTTGCTCAATTATTTTCCATGTGACAAGAACTCCTTCTTATCAATTGTATATTGACTTACTTCAATATTTCATCTATGTAATTTGGCTTCAATCATATCAGGCGCTTCAATCCATCTTTTATAGATATCGATGCCCAATATCTTCTAAGCCTTTCATCAATATGAAAATCTTAACCGTGTTAATTTAAAATACATATTAATCAATCAACCATATGTCATCTACATAAAGTATTGGAAATATGTCATAGCGCTCCCACTTAATTTCTTGTAACTCTACAAGCATCTTTATCATTCATGATGGAATCAAACTCTTTTGATAACTTCATTAAGGTAAAGATTTCAACTTCGTTATGCTCACTTCAACCATTGAAGTGCGCATGCCTTTCTAGCAACCTTTTGAATTTTACAAAACTCTCAGACTGTGTCAAGTACACATCCTTGAACAAACTTCCTCGAGAGGAGAATTGGTTTTGTTATTCAACATCCATATCATAATATGTAACTTTGCTAGAACTATCTGCAAAGACTAAGCATCACTACGGAAGATCAAAATCTTGTAGTAGTGAACTCTTTGAACTTCGTCGAAAACAACTTTTCGATAAGTATCCATGTCTTTGTCGCTATATAGACCCTTTTGCTATCGTTAGGCATCATTCCTATTGAAAGGACTACCAAGTCACATACTTGATATTCATACAAGGATACTATGGCGGATATAATGACTCATAGTCAATTTTACGAAGTCAGGGCCCATCGTTTGCTTCCTTTATAAGGTCCAGGTCCTTTGTTGTCAAAACAACACTTTATACTTAAACCACAAGTTGTTCAAAGTACACAGTTTTTGGACTTTTCTGCTACAGTTCGCAAACTCATTTGAAGTATCTATAACATTTGTAGTGTCTTCTACTTAGTCAAAATAGTAAACCCCGGAACAACTTCCAGTGCTGCGCTACTCTTGACATGATAACGGAGATTCTGTAATCTTGTTGAGTTTGTACCGTGCTCCCACTCACTTGTTTCGCAAGAACTACTTTCTCGAGAAATCAACCCTTTCTGACAAACAACATTTGTCTTTTGGTTCGGTGATAGGAGAAATACCCAATGTATTCTTTAGAATAACCTTATAAACATATATTTATCCTATTTTGGTTGTAAATATTTTACACATGCTATGCATACCAAAACTTAAGAAAATGACAATTCGGGTCACTACCCAAACCATATCTTATATGTTGTCAATTTCAACGGATCATGATGGTGCTCTTTTCAGTGTAAAAGCGGTTGTCCTTAATGTATAAACTACAAACATATAATGGCAATTTTATTAATCTTACCATGTCAAACAGGGTTTGATTTTGTCTTTTGAATACTCCAATCTAATGTGGGGTATTCGAGAAGTACAATTTTGCAACTTCTCAGATGTTTTGCTAAACTTGTAACTCAAACTTTATCCTTTATGATCCAATCATAAATACTTGATTATCTTGTTACATTGATTTTAACTTCATATTAACAACCTTTTGAACCAATTCAAAATGTCAAACTCCGTTTTCTTTAAATAGATATACTCACATATCTACTCAAGTCGTCGACAGAATTTTATGAAGGAAAAATTAATCCACCATACATGACTACACATAATGGACTATATACATCAATATGTATAATCTCCACTAAATTAGTCGTCCATTCTACTTTGGCCTAAGAACGGAATTCTAGTCATCTTTTGGAAGAGGTCTCACAAGCGTCAATTTATTCAAAACAAAATGACTCCGGAAGTCCATCAATATGGAATTCCTTCATGTTTTCCTTTCCGATATGAACTAAAATGGTGGTGCCACAATTTAAGTGAAACTCTTTTACGTCTTGCAACGTTTAGCATTCAGTCTTATAGATGTTTACTTTACCAACATGATTTATATTAACATATCCATCAATTATGGAATATGGTCATCGTTTGAACAATCTCATTTGTTCTCACAAAAGACTAGAACAAAATAACAAATTATTAAGTTCTTCAAATAAATCTTGACTGTTTGGTTCGATACGACAATGAACACAATAACACTTTACTTATGTTCTTGTCATAATCGATTCCACATCTATTACTAGTTCCTTTTAGGCCCTTGCATTGCGTTGCTTTGTATGACAACTCATACCAACCAATGTGGTATCAAAATACCAAAAATACTTTGTTAACTAGTAATACATCTATAACTTGTATATCAAGTATATACTCCTGAGCTGGACTTTTCCAGTTATCTTCTTTTCTGCCATATATCTATTTGTAATTCTATTTTCAACATTCCCTTTCCTTTATAGAAGAATCATTCAACATCAAACAATGCTAGTCTTACTAGCTCATTTTCTTTGGCGTGTTAGTCATATACTATCACCCATTGAGTCATACTTTGAGTTTGATTGTTCTACTAATATCACCATATTAATAGCATTCTTCTAGATTCCACTCTTAGCAATTTCCAAGTAAGGTAAACTACTTTACCCATACTTCTAATCCATCCCATCATAACAATTTTATGATTAAGTTACTATAGCTCGAAGGAAGGGATTTAGAGGATAATTTTGAGCGCCCAACTTCTTGGAATATTCAAACGCCTAGCATCTTCAATCATTGCATATATTCAGATAATATAAGCAAACATTGTCACGCTAAATTTGCATATATTCAGATAATATAAGCAAACATTGTCACGCTAAATTATACTCAGTCATGTTGCCACAAATAAGTTTCTAGATATCAATATATCTTTCACTTGATTGTTTCTGAAAACAACTCTTTTCAGTTCCTAAATCACCTTGATCAACAAAACATTCTTTTGAAGATAAAGTAATACGGAAGCAACCATGACTCTGGATTCTAAGTAGGAATTATTTGCTCTCTAGATGAATCAATCATTAACCACATGGAGCCAGGTAGGAAATACCAAAAATCTACAATAGGACTCAATTTTAAATTTCACTAATACGGTACCAATCTTAAATGGTATTTACCAGATCATAACAGTTATATCTCAATTAACAATCTAAGTGTAAGGCAATTATAGATGCCAATGAATACTACAATTTGTGCAAATTCACTTTGATTGGTTGTTCATGATAAATAAGTTCAAGTTAATTCAAAAATTAAACCATGAACTCCCACTCAAAAACAACATCCCTCTTAGTCGTCTTTAGTGATTACACGAACCAAATTCACTACACCAAAACCGATCATCACGTGAGATGATGTAGTTTCAAAGGCGAACATCGACATGTTCATCATATCATCCATATGACTCATGCTTTACCTTTCAGTTACGTGTTCCGAGGCCATGTCTGTACATGCTAGGCTCGCCAAGTAGAACCGTAGTATTGCGTGTGTTTCAAGGCCATGTCTGTACATGCTAGGCTTGAAAACACCCGTTGTATGCGAACGTTGAGTCTATCACACCCGATCATCACGTGGTGTCTCGAAACGACGAACTTTCTTAACGGTGCATACTTAAGGAAGAACACATTATTATCTTGATATTAAGTGAGAGGGATCATCTTATAATGCTACCATCGTTATCTAAGCAACACAAGATGCATAAAAAGGATTAACATCACAGACATCACATGAAAGGATAACGTGATATGATATGGTCCTTCTTGCACTTGATCTCCATCATGTGCATTATGGTATGATCTCAATCATTCCACCGGCGTGGTACCAAGTACCACGGTACCCCAAACCTTATTGTCCATCAATAAGAATACAACCATATGGATACCTTCCGGTATATCAATAATTTACAAAATAGATCATCTCATAATCAAATTTGTAATATTGACCATATCACATCACATGCCCAGCAAAAACTAGTTAGACGCTTCTAATTTATTTTTGCATATTTTACGTGGCTTAGGGCTTTCGAGGATAGAACCGTTCATACCTACGAACATCAACCACAACGTTGATAAACACATTTTTAACAACCCTTCATAGATTAGATCTTAACTATAGTAGGAGAAACAGACACCCGCAAGCCACTTATGCAATACAAGTTGCATGTCAGTTGTGGAACAAGTCTCATGTACGTGGACATGTAAGGTTAGTCCGGGCCGCTTCATCCCACTATGCCACTAAGATCATAAAATAGTCAAGGAGGTAATAACATGATCATCAACGCCCACATACACCTATGTGTTCTACCCGTACAAAACATCTACGCATAAACCTGGCTCTGATACCACTGAAGGGGAACGTAGCATAGAAAACAAAAATTTTCCTACGCGAGAGACACCCGAAAGGCCAAGATCTAATCTAGGAGACGAAGTGCAACGGGCAACGAGAGGGTTAAGGAGAACACATACCCTCGAAGACTCAAAGTGGTACGAGATCAAATCTCATTGTTGGCGTAGTCGTACTCACACCGATCCCGATAGCGAGAAGATGGCACCGCAATCCGGCGGTGCATCCGTGATCGGTCACACGTACGGTTGATGACGACCTCCGTTCCCTCGTTCCAGCGGGGCGCGGAAGTAGAGGATCCCTCGGAACTCCAGCAGCACGACGACGTGGTGGTGGTGAAGAATCCCACGGTCAGGGCTTCGCCAAGCCGGAGACCATGAAATGGAGCAGCGGGTGGAGGGAAAAGGAAGTGGCCAAGTGTGTGGAGAAGAGGAGCTCTCACCCTCCTTTTATAGGGGAGGGGGAGGCAGCCCAAGAGGGGGGTGCGGCCAGCCATGGTGTGCCCCCACCTCTTCCCTCTTCATGTGAGTGGAAGCTCCACTCACACCCACTCATGCTCCCTTAATTTTCCACTTGGAAAATCCAAAGGTTTTCTTTTAATAAATAAATAAAACCTTTTTATTTCTTTATTTCAGCATTTGTTAATTCTATTAACAAACTTTTGCATATAGCATCTCGAATCATTTGTTAATTCTATTAACAACCATTCGACAAAAAACCCCTTGAACAATTTCAATTTTCCCCGAAACAATTTCGGTGCTGTCCAAAATATTCTTCGATATTCCGTATCCTCTCAAACGCGTCATCGAACCTTAAGTGTGTCACCCTACGGTTTGCGAATAAGATAGACATGATCGAGACTCCTCTCCGACCAATAATCAACAGCGGGATCTGGAGATCCGTGATGACTCCTATATATTCAACGATGACTCTCGTGATCGTGTGAACCAACAACGCCGTGAACTATTCCCTTTGTCTCGCGATATTTTACTTGTCCGAGATTCGATCATTGGTATCAACCATACCTTGTTCAATCTCGTTACCGACAAGTACTCTTTTCTCGTTCCCGTGATATAACATCCTTGTGATCATATCACGTGCTTGCAAGCGGTTTCGATGTGATATCACCGAGAGGGCCCAGAGTATATCTCTCCGTCATTTGGATGGACAAATCCCACTCTTGATCCATGATCCTCAACTAATACTTTCCGAATACTCAACGACACCTTTATAGTCACCCTGTTACGGTGTGACGTTTGATGCCATCAAAGCACTCTTCCGGTATCAGTGATTGACATGATCTCATGGTCTAAGGAATAAGTTACTTCGTGTGTTTGATATAACAATGTAAACTAAATGACTTGATCGCATTGCTATATTCTCTTTGGGTATATGTTCATCACATCATTCTTCTAATGACATGACCCCGTTATTAATAACATCCAATGTTCATGATCAGGAAACCTTGATCATCTATTAATCAACGAGCTAGTTAAAAGAGAGGCTTTACTAGGAACCATTGTTTGTTTATTAAGCACACATGTATCAACGTTTCCGGTTAATACAATTCTAGCATGAGAAATAAACATTCATCATAAACAAGGAATAAGATAATAACCATTTTATTATTGCCTCTCGGGCATATTCCCTTCAAGAAATGCAAATCAAAACCTCAATTGTTTTCATTTAATTCCATAATGATCAATTATTAAATTGTTGGTTTTAATCAAACAATTAATTCAATCAATTAATTCCAAATCATTTCAAATTCAAATCAAATCTTCAAATTAGCACCCAACTTGAGTTGTTGAAAATCACCAAACAATTATACTCATTTAATCAAATTAAACCATAGGGGTCACCCTATTAAAATGGTTTGTTTTCATTAATGTTACTTAATATTAAAATTCCCAAATTTGGTTTAAGATACAAACAGCAAGCAAATCTCAAACTTTTTGAAAATAAAACTTAACATTTGTTTGCTAATGACCTAATTAACTTCCCCTAATATTTCCAATTTTTTTTACTAACCTAAAAACCATCTTTTCCTTCCAATTTCTTTTTCAGCAAAAAAAAAACAGGAGAGCAAATTTTAAAAATACAATTTCTGGCGCCAAAGGGGAAATGGGCTGCTCCCAGCCCACCTATCTATTTCTCCCCGCGCGCAACCCAGCCCGCTGGCCCGCGTACCGGTTCGGGGATCCAATCCCCTTCTCCTCCATGTACGGCGTCCATCGGAGCGTGCCACGGCGGCAGGAGATCGCCACCGACGGCCGTCCTCGCTCTCTGGACCCTATAAGAACCCCCTAGGGCTCCGCGCCACCTAACCCTAGACCTAGGTTCCTGTTCCCCTCTCTTCCGCCGCCGATCGCCCCCTCACAGCCATCTCCCACCTCTCTGTCAGATCGCCGGCGTTTTCGCCTCTGGACCCACGATGGCGCCGCCCACCTCAAAGCTCCACCCACCTAGCTAAGTACTGGAAACGAACCACCTCTTCTTCCTCTCCAGTTTGGACACCGGAGGGAGCACGAAGAGTAGCCAGGACGTCGCCGCCGTCCACGACCCCGCCGCTGCTGTCGCCGCCGTCACGCCATCGTCACGCCTCTGCTTCGTCTACGCACGGTGGTGAGCCACCGTGATCCTTCCCTCTTTTCCTCTCCTGCTTGCACGCGCACCTGCACACTCACTGCACCTCCAGATCGCATCACGGCGCCGCAACACAACGTTGATCGCCGCCGGCGACTCGATCTCGGTCAGGTTCAGAGTTGGCGCGTCAGTTCAGTTCAGTTAACTGCTAGATCTGAAGAATATCCTCTCCGCGTCGCTGTTACTGACAACGAAACGCAAGCAGCGCAGCGGTTCAGTGCATCGCGCGCGCAGCGGGAGGTGCAGGGATCGATCCCTCGCGCTGCGATTAAAGCCCACCTTTTTCCTCCGTGGCTGACATGCAGGGTCCACCAGTCAGCGACCCTGGTGGCCACGCCAGCATGCGCAGCGCCACGCTGGCCCGTGGCCCACTGGCAGTGGCTGTGGCTAGCCCCAGTGCGGTGTAAATTGTTCCTGCACGTTTTCTGTTTCAAAAACAATCCTTTTAATTTGCAGTTTAATCCCTAAAACAAAAACCTTAATAACTTTTAAAATATACCTCCAAATAATAAACTCTAAACATGTTTGTTGTTCTAAATTTAATTCTCTATCCAACTAATCCATTTGTGTACTGTTTTGAAAATTCCAAATGCATTTAAATTTCAAATTCCAATAATTCAAATGCAATTTTCTAAATTCCATAACTAATTCATTCTTAATCCAAATAATGCAAATAAAATATGTTTTCCATACCATTTCAAACCATCTTTTCAAATATAATTTTTGTTTCCTGTTTTGAATAATTAAAATTGCCTAAATAATTTAAACCTTGTTTAATTCATTTAAAATTGCTAAAATCATAACTTGCTCAAATTAATTTATTTTTGAACATGTAAAATATGTTTTCAAACAAGAAAAACATAACCCTTTCAAATATAAACTTTGTTATTTGTTCTGAACACTTTAACTTGATGAAAACAACCAATTGTTTGTGTAACATCATTAAGTAACCAAAATTTCCAAACTTAATAAATAATTTCTCAACTTGTTAAATATCATTCCAATTGCATCTAATGTTGTTACTTTATTGTTTTCATCATGCATGCATCATGTTAACCAACTTCCACATGGTAACTAATGGTAGCTCATTTGTTTCCACCTTAACTCATGGGCATCCATATGCAATCCAACTTGCATATGGGTCCATTTAAATTGTGTTATCTTGTCAAGTAGTTTATGTTGATGCATCCCTTAACTTGACATGCATCATCCCATGCTTGTGCACTATGCCATGATATTGATTGGTTATCTTTTGTATTGTTTGTTTGCTTCTTCCCGGTTAGACGACTACGCTGAGACAGACGATACTTTCAGCACCCCTTCTGAGGATCTAGCTCAGTACCAGGCTGCTGGGTTTGCAGGCAAGTTATCACTCACATGAACCACCGTGTTCCTTTCAACATTGGTTATCGATACATTCCGTTGTCTATTTTTGCTAGCCATATGTATCGTTGCTTCTGTTACGAACCTACCACATGATACCCTGAACCATGATATTGCCTCACCTCCACTCCTATCACCCCATTGGTTGAGCCCGCGTCTTACTAGCATGCTTAGGGTTGTTTTGCTCGAGTCTGTTACCCGTTACTTTCTGTTATCATATTTCTGTTTATATTCTGGGGCTCGATGTTAAACAACAACCTGTTAATCTTGGGTAATAATAATTTACTGATAAGGCACCGGCAGGAGGCCCGGCGTGGTTTTGAGGCCTGCTAGTGTCGACCCTAATAGGAAAAGGGTCTTGTCTACTGATCCATGATGAGCGCACTATCCGCATGTGGGAAGCGTGTATGGGCGCCCCCCTCAATTTGATTCGATTCGCATCTCGTCCAAATCGCCACACCTAGTTCGGGCTTTCTATTTGATGCACTCATATGCAGGTACGAAGGAAAGTCCAGGATGGGTTTGCTTTGGTGGTTAGTTATAGTTGGTTACGATATGCTATCTTATCCCTTTCTGTTAGCCCTGAAGTTGTAGTATGTTCTGTAGTTGGTTAGCGCAGCTAGTTGCAGCATCTTTCATATCCCCTTCCTTCCGTTGATCCCAAGGCATCTGTGCTTGGTGTTGACGGGTTACACTTTGGTGAACTGTGAGTCTTGCTTGCCAGTACGTTGTTGTACTAACCCCTTTGGGGCTGTGGTTTACGCAGACTACGATTACGAGGATCCAGGTGAGGGCTACTACGTGGAGTTTGACGACGCTGCTGACGAGTTGATAGAGGACCCGGGCAGGATCCGAGGCTACGTGGATGGGCTCCGTCTTTCTTTCATTTGCAGGCTTCTTAAGCCTATTTGGTTTTGTCTGTACTCAGACCCCTTTGAATGCTTCCGCTGAGATGTAATGATGCTATGTTGGGACATGTGTCCTCTGGATGATTGTATTTGCTATTCTCTGCCTTAGTGAAGGCCATTTGTAACTTATTTCAATCTTTTGTGTCTTAGAGATGTGTTGTGGTATCATTCCGTTTAACGCTGTTGACGTACCATGCGTGATTGATATGAAGTACGTCGACAGTAGTGCCTTTGATCTCTAGTGGATAGTTTACATCGACGATGGAATAGCAGAGCTTGTGTTGTCGCGCATAAGCGCTGGCCTACTAGGAAGCTAGGACATGGGAGCAGGTATGCCCCATAATCCAAGCATCTGCTATCCAGTTCGGCCCGATGAGTATCCCCTAGAAACCAGGGTGCGACACCAGAGAACTTAGAAGATAAAGGAATATCAAACCCGGAAAACTTGCAAAGAATTTCATAAATGTTAACTGCAAAAGGCGGAGTTCTTGTTCATACAAAAGAATAGAAGCATTACAATATAAATTACATTGTAAAGTGTATTAATGCTCCTATTTCCTATTTCCACCATCCATGTCCAGAAGAATCCTTCAAGCATCCGAGTCTTCTTCACTGCTGTCATTCTCGGGGGCTTCTGGAATCTCCTCTTCTGGATAGGTGATGGAGATGTTCACCATAGAGGCGATCTTGGTGGCGTGACCCTTGATTTCATCAAACATAGTGGTCCGCTGGGTCTCCGTATATCCTTGAGGGATACCGGACGCCACGCGCCAAGATTTGGCACCAGGGTAATGCATACGCATAAGCCCTAAAGCCATGCGTGCACCACCCCGGGCAGCAGAGCGCAAGGTGGAATCCTTGGCATCTGCAACCTCTATGATGGCTCCCAGAAGTTTTTCAACTTCCGTGAGTTCCCCAGACTTTGCGGGAAGGCAACATGCCCGTAGCCTTGATTGCGGTGATACCTTCCCAAAAGCTCGGATTTTTTCAATCCGAGTAAGATCTGGGTTATCTCCTGTTTTTTCAGACAAACAACCAAAGGGTTAGTGAAAACGCAGAGAAAGAAATTAAGACATGGAAAATCCGGTAAAATTTGATAACTTACCGAGAATCTTGTCCATCTCGGAGCCTTCCTCCAGGCGCAGGGTTAAGGCGTTCTCCAAATCTTGGATAGTGGCCTTGTCCTTGTCCGCCTGTTGGGAGGCCTTGGATTGAGCAATCCCAAGGGCCAGATTGCTTGCCTCCAGATCCTTTCAAACCTTCATAAGCTCCTTATGAAGGTCCAAATTCTCCCGGCGGAGATTCTCGGCGTTGCCGGCATCTTCAGCAACTTGCTTGGCTTTCGCCAAAGCAGCTGGAAAGCAAGAAAAAAATTGTGGGTTAAGAAAACTCAGAAAAATACTTAGAAAAAATTATGGACAAGGAACTTCAGAGAATTAAAATATACATGTTGTTTCCTCCAGCCGTAGCTGAGACGATGTCAGCTCTGCTTCCTTAACGTCAAGAATAGATAGAAGGTTCCTAACCTCCTTATTCTTGACGGAAAGTTTATTGAAAACTTCCAGGTTTATAGTTTCAGCGGTTTGCTGGAACACGGAAGTAAAACATCGTGTTATAGTTATAAATAATCATGATATTGAAAGCATCAAGTGAAAAGCATACATTTAACTTATTGTTTGGGGGCTAGAGATAATACCTGGCTTATCCGCTGTAAACCTGCCAATTTTTCGGTGAACTCTTTTGCGTACTCGAAAAAAAGAGTCTCGGCCGCGCTAAGGCCATCACTGATATTCTTGAAATCCTTATCGAAGGTGGGAATCTCCTCCTCAGTTATCCGAGAAGGACCTCCCACCTCAGGGACCGCCCTTTCCCTCGTGTCCGTTTCCGGCACAATGGGCTGGCTGGTCTGCAGGGATTCGGTGTTGGGGGCTGCAGCATGCTCTTCTGATTCTGCGATCGGTGTATCCGGAGCGGTGGCATAAGAAGGATGTGGGCCCCTGCTGGCCACAGCCTTATGCCTCTTCAGCTTTTTCGGCTTCAGAGTAGAGGGAGGCAGGCTAAAAAAGTGAAATGCCGGAAAGTTAAAACTCCGAGAACGAGGGAAAAATTCCGACAAAATAAAATAACCCAGATGTCCGAACCTGGAGGTGGCGACGGGAACCCCGTCAAGATCGATGATTTCCTGGGAAGCGGAAACCTTCTTGCGCTTACGTCCACCTGCAAAGGTGGCACGTAATGCCTCCAGCTCGGCATCGGAAGCAAGTTCCGACTCAGGAAGTTCGGCAATCTGTTAAGAAGGTAAAAGCTGATATAAGAATACGAAAGACGAATAAACGAAAAGGATTTAAACCCCAAAAGTCGAAGAATTATACCTTGAGAGCCGGATTCGCGGCCGTATACATTGGCCGGCTTTCTTCGTATTGGTCGCGGGGTGCGACCAATTGATTCACGCGCTTCCGCAAATCCTTTGCGGGCCAAACTTTGCCGGTTGTCCGCATTTCGTCGCCGGTTCCCGTGTACTCGCAGAGAAGGCGAGCACCGTGCTTAGCCAAGGGCTGGATCCGCCTATCCAACCAGCAAAGGACTGTGTCCATGCCGGTTAGAGGCGGATCAGAAGCGACGAGCTTCGCGATGCGCCGCTTGATCCGTAGAAGATCAGGCGGCAGGGTCTGAACTGCTTCAGTTCCCCAGTTTTCTTGGGGAACAGTGGCAGTGTTCGAGAAAGGTGGAACCCCAGTGGTTTTCCCAGGGAAGGGAACGTCGGGATGATAGAAGAAGGAACCCGTCCAAAAATTGACGGATTCCGATGTTTTAATTTTGGGGAACCAATCCTCCCTGAATCTACGCAGGGTAAAGGAAATGGTCCCACAAGTTGGGAGTGCGCCCTCCGAAGAGTTCCGCTTAACCCCAAAACAATAAAGCCAGAAATCTAATCTAGGAGCTATACCTAGATATCCCTCGAAAAGGGTCTGAAATCCGGCTAGATAGAGGATGGAGTTCGGCGGCAGATTATGTGGTTGGATGTTGTAGTGGGATAAGATCTGGAGGAAAAAGGCGGATGGCGGAAGACCCATACCTCTTATTATATGAGAGGAGAGAAGGACGCGTTCCTCGTCCTTTGGCGCAGGCTCGGTCTCGTCTTTAGGGATCCGCCATTTCCCTTTCAGCACGAGCCCCTCCTTCTCCATCGTTGGAAGGAGGGATGGTGGAATACGGCTGTCACTCCAATTACCGGCAGTTTCCGCCTCATCTTCTGCTCCGGCGGCGGCGGACCCTGCGGCCGCGAGCTCGTCTCCGACGAGAACGATTTTTTCCTCCACCGTCTCAGGCGCGAACAGCGGAGGAGGCGCGGACGAAGATCCCGCAAGATCTGCGGCGGCGGGACGGATTTCCTCGTCCCCCACAACGCCAGTGGCCTACGCCGGCTCGTCGCCGGAAGTGTTCACCGGAGAATCCAGTTGTGGATCCATCGTGTCGATGATTTCGTCGATGTCCTTTGCAGCGGAACGGAGCGGCGAGGAGCTCGGAGATGCCAGCGATTGGCGGCGCGTGGTTGCTCCGGTGAGGTCTCGGGTGCGTTCGTGCGCTCGGGGGTTGCTCTGCGAGAACTTGGGCGTTGGAATGGTGCTGTGGAGTGAGAGCGGAAGGTTTCCACGGAGGACGGAGACGACTATTTATAGCCGGAATCCCGTCACGATGCGTGCTAACAGCTCTTTTGGCCGTTGGATGATCAACGCGTGTCACTCGCCGGAAATTCCGGGAAATTAAACGACGGGTGATTACTGCTATCGCCTCGTTTCCCGCGAGGATCTGTCAGAGATATGTTTCTGGGTTTCCCGCCTGAAACCCAAACGTCTCTTACGTCAGCACGATTAAAGCGCTGACGTAGGAACTTCTTTCTCCACGAAGGATCGTGTGAGAAAAGCCGGATTTTCTGGATTCCGAGTTTTGCGTTACAACATCCTTTGAGGAGAAAAAGAAGAATCAAGACTGCAGGCCGATATTTCTTGGAAAATATGCATTTGGCGAAAGACGGCGAACCAGAGTCTTAATCCTTCTTGGGGGCTACTGTCGGATATATACCGAATAGGGGTATATCAGATGGCGGTCTAAAATGCCGGATTACCCGGGTGGCCCGAATGGTAGTGGGCTACGGTCCATTGGGCGGCCCAGTAAGCTGACGCACAGAAGTCGGATTCTAGAAGAACCCGGATCATGGCCCACGTGATCTGGCTTGGAGTAGAAGGCGGATTCCTTACTTTCCAAGTTAATAGTTACCGTAGTCTTCTAGGTTTCCTACTTCGTATGCCCTAATCCGGCTATTATATAAAGCCGGACGGGAGATATGATAGATAGACAAGAAGCTACTGGCTAACTCGCCGAGAGGTTGATCCTTGACGAGCAGCTAACAGAACCTCACATTGCACTCTGTATTCCTAGACTTTAGTCCTGAATAGTGAGATTGCAGGAGTAGGAACGCCGCATTACTGCGTCGTACCGAACCTGGGTAAAAACCCCGTGTCATTGTTCTTAGCACAATCACGTCCCCCCACGTCTCTATCAGTAGTCTCATGGCACCCCCATCTATGAATTTTACTACGACGTCTCGACAGAGTGGCTAAGTGGCCTTCGATGTGTTTTTTCTTTTATGTTTTAACATTCTCGTAACACTTTTCAAAATCGTGCATCTATTACAAACGGAAATTTGCACTATATTTTCCCAGTATTTCTCCATAGAAAATCCACCTGAAGAAAGATTGCAATAGTAAGGTCGATGCACGCATCTGGTATTTTTCTTAGGAAAACGCTTGTAGAAGCTCTGTCTTTCGATATAAATAATTGCAGGGAATATTTAACTGTATCTGGGTGATCTCTCGTGTCGGTGTGCGCCCAGAAATTGAGAGCAGTTTGAGTTTGCCACAACTTGACCACACTTTTGGCTAGTAAAACATACCGCTATATATGGCTTCATTTTTCTTGGCCAAGATTTTTTTTCGCAAAAACGCAAAAAACTTTGCGTTTCGATGTATTTATAGAAAAAAAAGAGTTTGTATATACAAGCCCAGAGAAGGGCCAACCCCACACCATACAACTCAACCCAATTGTTGGCTCAGTTGGCCATTGGCGTTCGATGTATCCATTGCAGCATAAGGTGTGCTATGTGCTTGAAATAGATTACCTGGGGGCCCTTTTGTTGTGGATGGTCATGTTTCGTTGGCTCGGTGTCTTGAGCATGAGCATGTACTTTCTCCTCTTTGCTTCCTTTTGTTGCGGTGTTGTGCGAGTTTGTTTTTCTATTGTACCATGTTGTATCTCCGTTCTTTCATCTAATTGAAATGGTTTACTCTTGATAATACCCGTCGTGGTCCATCTGAGAACATAAATACCGACATTGATCTGAACATCTGAACTCAAGGCCTAACAAATTAAGATAGTGATATTCATGGAAATATTGTGTTTTCAAATCCTAAGAGCATCCAAAATGTTTCCAAAGCCAAATTTACCATCTAAGATATAATGGCATTGGTGGAAAATGCAATAGGATGTCTAGAGTGTTGTCATAGCCATATATTCTGTCAAGTGGGCCATCATTATTAAATTTTTCACCAACCAAGAGGGAGATAAGTTGGACTAAGAGAAGGGATATGATTTTTTATTTGGTTTCGTGGATTCGGCGTCAGCTATTATAGTTCCTTAGATGAAAAAAATTTAGACTTTGGCATACAAGAATTGGCAACTATACAATGTAGTAAGTCGATGCAAGAAAAGTCAAACATGCTATTTGGCAACCAAATGTGGCAAAAACTGGCTTTCCTAAAACAGTGAGGTAGTAAGCTTCATGTGGTTTTTAGATAAGAAGGTGCTGCTAACAAGAGATAATTCGGCTAAAAAGGGTGAAAAGGTGACACGCATTGTTCCTTTTGTGGGAATGAGGAGACCGCATAACACTTATTTATTTCTTGCCCTTTTGCTAAACTTGTTTGGCATGTGATTATTTGTACTTATAACATTCCTCCCCCCTCCAATTTGACTAATATGTTTGGGAATTGGTTAAACGGGATTGATATGAAGACCAAAAATAGGATTAGGATTGGAGTGTCGGCTATTTGTTAGGCCATTTGGATCTGTAGGAATATTGTTGATTTTAACAGGAAAGATCATGTTCATGTCTTACAGGTTATTTTCTCGGCAGCGCATTGGATCCAGCTATGGGCTTTCTTACTTCCTTATGATCAGAGGAAGCTTATGGTGGATGGCTGCAGGCGTCTCCTTACGGTGGCACAGGATTTTTTCTCCCGACATATGTGGCAGCATATTAATAGGCTTCCATAGTTTCATTTTTGTTGTTTGATCTGAGGGAGATTGTCCTTTTTGTAAGGGTCTTAACGTTGTAAACTTTTTTGACACGCTTGAACTCAATAAGCAATAAAAGTTGTGTTCATCACTCGATGCAGAGGCTGTGGTGTATCCCCTTTTCTAAAAAAAACATATACGTTGCCAAGCACGCCAAAGCCATTGAATGTTTTCTTGTTGACTATTTTTCGAAGAGCTAGCAGCAGAATTGGCGCAACATTTTTATCAAAAAAAATGACCCTCTCTATGTTCTTGTCTTTCCATTCAAGCATTCACTAATTGTGTGCCTGATGGAGACAAGTAAGGAAACGATTGCCCGGAAATAAAACAGTAGATGGAGCGTGCCCGCGTCCACCGGCAGGATGGCATGCAAGACACCGTATATCGGAAATTAATATCAGCTTTTTTGCATGGAATTAATATCAGTTCTCACTACAGGAAAGCTTCGAGACGCCGATGGCCATCTTGTACGCTGACGGCCAAATGTCGGGGCCGTCGGTGTATACCCAGGCATGAGGCAGCCCAGAAAGCTGGCCGTTGGTGTAGGATAAAACCTCCTCACTCCCACCGTCGGTGTGAATTCTATCGTCGGCGTAGACCCTGCATTTGGGCCCGGAGAACAACCAGCGTTGCCTTTAAACCCTACGGAGATGGCCTACTTTTCTTTCTACATAATTCTACGCTGACGGTTCCCGTCGGCCTATAATTTTTAAACTAAAAATATAATTCATTATAAATGAATTTCCTAGATAATGTTAATGCACTGATTCATACCTATAATTCACTAGAAATGGACGCTGGTTGAGTAATTCATATCTCCGAATTTCGATATCCCACCACCCACATAAGATAATGACGCGAATCTTTTGAAACCCGACCCTACAACAGAAATATAAAAAAGATAATATATATATATATATAATATGCACATACAACATAAATATTAAATATAGATCTCAATTTGTATAGACCTTGAGGCTTCGAAGCCTCTCTTCCTGGAAAACCATACAACGTGCGTCCAGCGTCATATACGCCCTAGACGGGCATCGAAATGGGGTAGAATAGCAGAACATTTTCTTCTTTTATGCATGGTTAGGTCATAGAAACATGTGAAGACAAGTTCCCACTCGGAGATGTGATCAGCTTCACCCGCATCAATTTCTCTGTTGTGATTTTGTGTACTTATAGCTCCAAACAACCACTTCGAACGAAACATAGGGAATCTTTTCAAGAGTTGGGGTAGATCTTATTTTTGGTTTTTCCTAGTGGCTACCCTAGCACAACCAAGAATTTAGTTCCAATTTTCTACCCTATTCGGGCGCACGTATAGGGGGTAGCACGAAAGGTTAGGGTTTTGTCCAGCCAGTCTAGGGTTTCACCGGAGAGGGGCTCCAGGTTGTCTGAATCCAACTATACCTAGGTGGTTCCATATCACATGTGAAAAAGTTTTTTTTGGATTTTACATGTCGAAGTTCCAGATCCGGGATGTGACCGGCTTCACAGACATCAGTTTCTCTCTTGTGATTTTATGGACTTATTGCTCGAAACTCCTACTTCGGACGAAACATAGGAACCTTTTCAAGAGTTGGGGAAGATCTTGTTTTTGGTTATGCCTAGTGGCTAACCTAGCACAACCATGTATTTAGTTCTACTTTGCCACCCTATTCTGGCGCACATGTAGGGATTACCCTGAAAAGCTAGGTTTTCTCTAGCTGGTCTAGTGTTTCACAGGAGAGTGTCTCTTGGTTGCCTAAATCAAACCAAAACCTAGGTGTTTCCATATCACATGTGCACAAGTATGTTTTGGTTGTACATGTCCAAGTTCCCACTCTAGGATGTGACTGGCTTCATTGACATCAGCTTATCTCTTGTAATTTTATAGACTTATAGCTCGAAACTCCCACTTCGGCTAAAACGTAGGGAATCTTTTCAAGAGTTGGAGTAGATCTTGTTTGTGGTTGTTCCTATTGGATACCATATATTACAACTAAGCATTTGTTTCTACTTTCCTACCCTATTCCGGCGCACGTCTAGGGGGTAGTCCGAAAAGCTAGGGTTTTCTCCAGCGGGTCTAGGATTTCACCGGAGAGGGGATCCGGAGAGACTGGATCCCACCTCAAGCTAGGGGGTTCCATACCATGTGTGTACTTGTGTCTTGCTGGTTTTGTATGTCAAAGATTCCACTCTCGGCTGTGAGCTGCCTCACCGACGTCCACTTCCCTCGAGGGACTTTACATGAACTTATAGCCTGAAAGTCCTGTATCGGACAAACCGGAGGGTATTTTATGAACAAATGGGTTCTAACTCTGTTTTGTGTGTTTCTAGGGCCTACCCTAACACAACCAGGAAAGTAGTTCCACGTTTCTACCCCATTTCTAATCCGTTATCGTGTGTAGACGTATAAGTTTGGTTTTTCTCCAACGGGGCTAGGGTTTCACCGGAGAGGTGCTCCGGAGCGTCTGGATCAGAACACAGGCTAGGGGGTGCCATACCATGTGTGTAAAAGTGTTTTATGGGTTTTGGATGGAAAATATTTCACGCCCCAGTGTGACCGGTTTCACCGGCATCCACTTCTCTCTAGGGAGTTTACATGCACTTAGCCTGAAAGTCCTGTATCGGACAAACTGGAGGGAAGCTTCTACAGAGTTGGGTTCTACCTTTATTTTGTGTCTTCCTAGGTAACACAACCAAGAACCTATCTAGTTCCACAATAGGACAAGGGTGAACTCACTAGTGATCGGATATACCAGTGAGGGTTTTAGCTTGCTTTCACAATTTTTTTGAAAAGAACATATGTGAAAGATCATGTCCAATGGATAGAGAATCAAAAATGGAGTCTAGGTATGGTGGCCTCAAGAGTTTTGGAAAACATTTTTTTCACAAAATTTTGGAATTTCAAAAGTACAGAAACTGTTTTTAAATGTTTTCTCCAAAATTTTAAACATAACAAGAGAATTGTTGCATAAATGAGTCCCACATCACCATAGGCATGTTGGGTAATTTTTCCAAGATTTTATGAAATACTTTTCTTCACAAAATATTTAAAAGTCCATTTCTCGCCTTTTGGGAAAATGGAAAATAATAAATAGTAAAATGTTTTTAAAACAAAAATTTTGAGTTTGGATGAGATAGTATATAATATAGGTCTCAAAAGTGATTTTTAATAAACAACTCTTCTGAAAATATTTGATGCACCAAGTGGAAAAGGGTGAAAACAGGGGTTTATTTATTAGGCCAAAAACCATGAGAGATGAATAATTAAATGGTCACTGAAAAATAAATGGACCACATGGAGGTGATATATAAGTCATGAAGATTCCAAGGGTAGGTTGATGGGTCTTGAAAACAATAAGGATGGGTTTTGAGTAACATGGACAAAATGCTTCAAGATAATAGAGATATGATCATTAATTTGGGGATGCCTTTTAAAGGACTTTGAAAGAAGATATCAAAGTGTATCAATATCAAAATTAACAACTTTGATGGATACTATAGATATTAAACATGAGATTAATTAAGTTGAATTGATAAATAGATCAAGATTTGACATAGGGGCATGTCTCCAAAGTTGGAAGTTTTAAAGAAAACAAAAGATGAGATAGACATAGAATGGAACATGATATTGATGCATGGTGTTGTTATAACTAGGTTTTATTCACTTAAAACAACACATATTCATCAACAAACAGAAATAAATACTTCAAGGCAAACACAAGATAAGATCACAAAAACAAGTAATAACAAGACTAACAAGATCACTCAAGCAACTAAGTTCTTCAATTTAATTTCTAGGATGTTTTCTCAAGTGTTAATTAGAGGTAGTGATCAAGCCATACCATCATAAGAGGATTTTGTAAACAAGTTCAACCCAAATCTTGTTATTTTCAAAAGAATATAATCGAAGAAAAATAGAGGGGTAATATAGTCCCCACTTATATTTTTTGCAAAAGAGAAAGTGAGATAGGGTTTTTGGAATACTTGCAAAAATATCTTTGTTGAAAACAGGTAGGAGATGGTTAGATCCAAAGTACTTTTCATATAGTTTTGGAAAGTACCTTTTGTTTTCTCAATACTTGGCTTTGGTTTTCTTCTAAAATCAAAACATTTCCAAAGAAGGTTTTTGCCAAAAGAGGGTGATAAATGAAGAGCTTTCTTGTCATGACTTGATCAAAAGGGTTGTGTTTTAAGAAAGTTATGATCATTGGTTTTAATGTTAGTTATTAACAAACTCAAACACAAACACAAGCAACAGGCAAATATAAATGAAACACAAGCAATAGTCAAACACTTCAAAAAAAAGTTTTTGTTGGCCCTGATTTTTTGGTTATTGAAAGCAAGTTTTTCTTGTCCTCCAAAAATTGGGTTGTTACAGTTACACAACCATATTCGAAGATGTTAACCATGAGTGATATGTTTCGATTAATCAAATGGTAAATATTGAACATTAAAAGTGTCCTCAAACATCTTCTGGAAATAGTATTTGTGTATCGCCTTCTAGATCGCCTAAATGACAACTAAAACCCAAAAAACTATCGGTCCATTTCAATTTGCTGAAACCTTTCTACTAAACATTAATGCATCCATTTTATTGTCCCTCTTCTTATAATCCAGGTGGATACAAGGCTAATTTTGTATCCTTGTCTTCATCTGAAATACTTTAATCAATGGAAATAAAGAAATATAATAATTCTAAGTTTGACATTTAGTGGTCTATTATATTGGGGTTGAAAGAGATAGTTTCAAGAAATGGTTGAATATCACAGCCTCTTATTATGTTCCAACCATTACAAAAACATATTTTAAATCATTGTATTGGGAGATTTTAAAAATTCTTAAGAGGTTAGGGAGCTAATCTTCAGAGTTGGGTTTAGAAAGAAAATGGTAGTTGCTTAATGATCTTGTAAAATGGTAGTTACTCAACCATATTCGAAGATGTTAACCATGGGTGATATGCTTCTACTGGTCCAACTGTTACTAATAAACATTAGAAGTGTTCTCAACCGTCTTCTAGAAACAATATTTGTCTATCATCTTTTAGATAGCCTAAATGACAACTGAAATCTAGATAGCTATTGGGCATTTTAATTTCTTGAAACCTTTCTACTAAAAATTAATGCCTCCATTTGATTATCTCTCTCATAGAGTCACGGTGGAGATGATATTGAGATCTGATCATTTCTTCTTCTGAAATACTTTGATGAAGGGAAAATTAAGAAATATAATAATTCTAAGTTTGACATTCAGTGGTCTATTATATCGGGTTTTAAAGAGATAGTTTTAGGAAATGGTTAAATATCACGACCTCTTATCATGTTCCAACCGTTGAAAAAACATATTTTAAATCATTGTATTTGGAGCTTGTTAAATTTCTTAAGAGGTTCGGGAGCTAATCTTCAGAGTTGGGTTCAGACAGAAAGAGGTAGTTGATTAATTATCTTCTAAAAAATGGTAGTTACACAACCATATTCAAATATGTTAACCATGGGTGATATGTTTCGACTAGTCCAATGTAAATACTGAACATTAAAAGTGTCCTCAACCATCCTCTGGAAACAGTATTTGTGTATCAGCTCCTAGATCACCCAAATGACAACTGAAATCCAAACGGCTATCGGGCCATTTTAATATAATGAAACCTTTCTACTAAACATTAATGCATCCATTTGATTATACCTATTCTTAGCGTCCAAGTGGATATAGGAGTTAGATCTGATCCTTGTCTTCTTCTGAAATAATTTGATGAAGGGAAAATTAAGAAATATAATAATTCTAAGTTTGTCAATCAGTGGTCTATTATATTGGGTGTTAAAGAGATAGTTTTAGGAAATGGTTGAATATTACAACCTCTTATCATGTTCCAACCGTTGCAAAAACATATTTCAAATCATTGTATTGGGAGCTTGTAAAAATTCTTAAGAGGTTGGGGAGCTGATCTTCAGAGTTGGGTTCAGACAGAAAATGGTAGTTTCTTAATCATCTTCTGAAAATGGTAGTTACATAACCATATTCAAAGTTTTTAACCATGGATGCTATGTTTCAATTACTCCAATGGTAAATCTTGAACTTTAAAAGTGTCCTCAACCATCTTCTGGAAATAGTATTTGTGTATCGCCTTCTAGATCGCCCAAATGACAACTGAAATCCAGACGGTTATCGGGCCATTT
This sequence comes from Alopecurus myosuroides, assembly GCA_028641055.1. NCBI lineage: Eukaryota > Viridiplantae > Streptophyta > Magnoliopsida > Poales > Poaceae > Alopecurus > Alopecurus myosuroides. The sequence goes on from CM054057.1 coordinate 52,752,654, forward strand.
TAATTTGCTGAAACCTTTCTACTAAACATGAATTCATTCATTTCCCTCTTCTTATAGTCCAAGTGGAGACAAGACTAGGATCTGATCATTGTCTTCTTCTAAAATACTTTGATAAAGGGAAAATTAAGAAATATAATAATTCTAAGTTTGACATTCAGTGGTCTGTTAAATTGGGTTTTAAAGAGATAGTTTCAGGAAATGGTTGAATATCACGACCTCTTATCATGTTTCAACCATTGCAAAAACATATTTTAAATTATTGTATTGGAATCTGGTAAAAATTCTGAGGTTGGGGAGCTAATCTTCAGAGTTGGGTTCAGACAAAAAATGGTAGTTACACAACCATATTCGAAGATGTTAATTTAGTCCAATGGTAAATACTAAACATCAAAAGTGTCTGCAACCATCTTCTGGAAACAGTATTTGTGTATCAGCTCCTAGATCGCCCAAATGACGACTGAAATCCAGAGGGCTATCGGGCCATTTTAATTTGCTGAAACCTTTCTACCAAACATTAATGCATCCATTTGATTATCCCTCTTATTAGAGTCAAAGTGGAGACAATACTAAGAACTGATCCTGTCTTCTTGTGAAATACATTGGTGAAGGGAACATTAAGAAATATAATAATTCTAAGTTTGACATTCAGTGGTCTATTATATTGGGTTTTAAAGAGATAGTTTTAGGAAATGGTACAATATCAAAACCACTTATCATGTTCCAACCATTGCAAAAACATATTTTAAAACAATGTATTGGGAGCTTGTAAAAATTCCTAAGAGGCTAATCTTCACAGTTGGGTTCAGACAGAAAATGGTAGTTGCTTAATCATCTTCTACAAATAATAGTTACACACCCATATTCGAAGATGTTAACCATGGGTGATATGTTTCGATTAGCCCAATGGTAAATATTGAACATTAAAATTATACTCAACCATCTTATGGAAACAGTATTTGTGTATCGCCTTCTTGATCTCTCAAATGAATGCTGGAATTCACAAGGCTATTGGGCCATTTTAATATAAGGAAACCATTCTCTAAACATTAATGCATACATTTGATTATCCCTTTTCTTAGCGTCCAAGTGGATACAAGATGAAGATCTTATCCTTATCTTCTTCTGAAGTACTTTGATGATGGGAAAATAAAGAAATATAATAATTCTAAGTTTGACATTCAATGGTCTATTATATTGGGTTTTAAAGAGATTGTTTTAGGAAATGTTTGAATATCACAACCTCTTAGCATGTTGTAACCATAGCAAAAACATATTTTAAATCATTGTATTGGGAGATTGTAAAAATTCTCAAAAAGGTTGGGGAGCTAATCTTCAGAGTTGGGTTTAGACAGAAAATGTTAGTTGCTTAATCATCTTCTTAAAATGGTAGTTACACAACCATATTCAAAGATGTTAACCATGGGTTATATGTTTCAATTAGTCAAATGGAAAATACTGAAAAATTAATAGTGTACTCAACCATCTTCTCGAAACAATATTTGTGTATCATTGATTAAATCGCCCAATTGAAAAACTGAAATACAGACGGCTATCAAGACATTTTAATTTTCCGAAACCTTTCTACAAAAAATTAATGCATCCATTTGATTATCCCTCTTCTTAGCGTCCATGTGGAGACAAGACTAAGATTTTATCCTTGTCTTCTTCTGAAATAATTTGATGAAGGGAAAATTAAGAAATATAATAATTCTAAGTTTGAGATTCTATAGTCCATTTTATTGGTTTTTAAAGAGATAGTTTTAGGAAATGGTTGAATATCACAACCTCTTAGCATGTTATAACCATTGGAAGAACATATTTTAAATCATTGTATTAGGAGCTTGTAAAATTGTTAAGAGGTTGGGGAGCTAATCTTCAGAGTTGGGTTCAGACAGAAAATGTTAGTTGCTTAATCATCTTCTAAAAAGGTAGTTACACAACCATATTCGAATATGTTAACCATGGGTAATATGTTTCTATTAGTACAATAGTAAATACTAAACATTAATAGTTTCCTCAACCATCTTCTAGAAACAATAGTTATGTACTACCTCCGTCCCAAATTATAAGGCGCCCTTTCATTTCGCTGGTCAACAGTGTTCAACTTTGACCATGATTTTCTCTTATAACATATCCAGAAAATTTGTACAAAGATATATGAAATGAAAGAATTTTATAAGACGAATGCAACTATACCATTTGTACGTTATAATTCCATATAACTTATTATATATTGTTGGTAAAAGTTGACCATCAAAGACCAGCATAAAAATAGCGTGCCTTGTATTTTGGGATGGAGGGAGTATCTTCTTAAAGATCGCCCAAATGACAATTCAAATGCTGGCGGCTATCGGGCCATTTTAATTTGCCGAAACCTTTCTACTAAACATTAATGCATCCATTTGATTATCCCTCTTCTTAGAGTCGAAGTGGAGACAATACGAAGATCTGATCCTTGTCTTCTTCTAGAATACTTTGACGAAGAGAAAATTAAGAAATATAATAATTATAAGTTTGACGTTCAATGGTCTATTATATTGGGTTTTAAAATATAGTTATAGGAAATGGTTGAATATCACAACCTCTCATCATGTTCAAACCAATGCAAAAACATATTTTAAATCATTGAATTGGGATCTTGTAAAAATTCTTAAGAGGTTGGGGAGCTAATCTTCAGAGTTGGGTTCAAACAGAAAATGGTAGTTGCTTAGCCATCATCTAAAAATGGTAGATACACAACCATATTCGAAGATGTTAACCAGGGTGATATGTTTCGATTATTCCAATGGTAAATACTGAACATTAAAAGTGTCCTCAACCATCTTCTGGAAACAGTATTTGTGTATCTCCTTCTAGATCGCCCAAATGACAACTGAAACCCAAACGACTATCGTGCAATTTTAATTTGCTGAAATCTTTCTACTAAACATTAATGCATCCATTTTGGTATCCCTCTTCTTAGAGTCCTAGTGGAGACAAGACTAATATTGTATCCTTGTCTTCATCTTAAATACTTTGATGATGGGAAAATAAAGAAATATGATAATTCTAAGTTTAACATTCAGTGGTCTATTTTATTGGGTTTTAAAGAGATAGTTTTAGGAAATGGTTGAATATCACGGCTGCTATTTTATGTTCCAATCATTGCAAAAACAAATTTTAAATCATTCTATTGATAGCTTTTAATAATTCTTAAGAGGTTGGAGAGCTAATAATCAGAGTAGGGTTCAGACAGAATAAGGTAGTTGCTTAATCATCTTATAAAAATGGTAGTTACTCAACCATATTCTAAGATATTAACCATGGGTGATATGTTTCGATTAGTCCAACGGTAAATAATAAACATATTCTAAGATATTAACCATCTTCTGGAATCAATATTTGTGTATCGTCTTCTAGATCGCCCAAATGACAACTAAAATCCAGACGGCTATTGGGCCTTTTAATTTGCTGAAACATTTCTAATTAATGCAACCATTTGATTATTTCTCTTCTTAGAGTCAAAGTGGAGACAAGACTAAGATTTGATCATTGTCTTCTTCTGAAATACTTTGATGAAGGGAAAATTGAGAAATATACTAATTCTAAGTTTTACATTCAGTGGTCTATTATATTGGGTTTTGAAAAGATAGTTCAAAGAAATGGTTCAATATCACAGCCACTTATCATGTTCCAACCATTGCAAAAAAAAGATATTTTAAATCGTTGTATTAGGAGCATGTAAAAATTCTTACAAGGTTGGGGATCTAATCTTTAGAGTTGGGTTCAGACAGAAAATGGTAGTTGCTGAATTATCTTCTAGAAATGATAGTTACACAACCATATTTGAAGTTGTTAACCATGGGTGATATGTTTATATTAGTCCAATGGTAAATACTGAACATTAAAAGTGTCGTCAACCATCTTCTGGAAATAGTATTTGTGTATCGCCTTCGAGATCACCCAAATGACAACTGAAATCCAGACGGCTTTTAGAAAGAAAAATGTAATTCATTCATGACGTTTTCAAATCCATTTGAACAAGTTTAAAAATGAGAAGACATTTGAATATTCCTTTAATTCATTTAAAATTGTGAAAATAATCTTGAATTCAAATAAATTCAGAAAAAGGCAAATGAGGTATCAAAATGCTCACCTAGACAAATGCAATTCAACTATAATGATTTCAAACTCATTTGAGGAATTTAACTTTGAGATATTTCTGAAGATGACCAAAATGTCTTCTCCTTTAAGTGGGGTTAATTATGGTAAATGAACATAAGTGCATATCAAACTCTAGCAACTTCTTAACCACATATAGAGCCATATTTCGGTATAATTAAAGTTTTCTTGGATACATATTGTTGTATATATGATCATTGTTCTTATTACATTCAATATTTGTAATATTATAGTGTTAATTGTGTAATTTACTTTTAATTGAGTTTATACAAACAATTTTGTGTTACGATTTAAAACAAATATACAACACATAAGTTCACTCTCAACAATGATAATAATTGAGTTGCTAAATAAAAGTGAAACACACTTAAGTCTGAAAGAAGTAAAAAATTTAATATAAATTAGTAAATCATTACAAACTTCAAAACCCTAACGTTATTAATTCTTTAAGTAAACAAAGTCATCACCACAAGTAATGAAACAACCCTAAGTCACTTAAACCCAATGTAATCAAACTATCATATCAATGAAGCTTACACTTATGAGCTGGGGTATTTTTATGGTATTTCGCGATGCATCTCATTAATATGCATGGTATCATCTTGCCAGTGTTTTCATTAGTCCTTACTGGGACTACTTTGCTATTTTTGAGAATTCGGGGTTTTAACGCAAACCCTAGAACCCCGAAGGGTTTGAACGACCACTTCTATCACTGGCAAGTTCATTCTTGATCATGTCCAATTTGAAGTATATTTATCAAAGTACTTGCAAACTACTATACAATATGACTTGCATTCAAATAAATTGCTACTTTCCAATGATGTGAATTTCTATATACTATGTTGGCTGGCAGATGGAACCATGGTAAGAAGAATAGGTCACTGGAAGGTTCCATCTGCATGGGAAAGTATTATCTAGGACTTAACAACAAATGTCGTCAAAGTTCTTGCGCTGCAAATAACGTGTTAACCATAGTTCTTGTATGGGGCGAGTAAGCCAGCTGTGATCTTCTCCCATTCACGTCTCAACGGGCAGCCAGAGCCATATGTTGTAGGTCTTGCGGAACTACATGCACATGGGTGAGATCCCTTAATGCCCACAGACTCTGGTGTCTATGATGGCCTGCACGGGGAGGCTAGGTATCTACCGTGAAGGGTAGAATATCAGGGGTAAACCCGTGTTGCATGAAATGGACGGGTATGTGAGGTGCGGAAGAAGCATGGTATGGTTTGGATCAACAACCGGACCCCACACCAAAGAAGGTGTGGACAGGAACTTAAACCGGGTTGTGCAACATGGTTTTGATCGCTTATGGTAAAGTAACGCACCTCTGCAGAGTGTAATAAAATGTGACATGTTAATCCCTGTTCCGGGAAGGAGCTGCGAACGATGTAGGAAAGAAACTCCATGAAGTTCTAGCATTTGTGAAGATTTGACGGGCATAGTTTTCCAATATAAAAATATCCTCTTGAAGAAACGTTTACAAAAATCTTGCATTAGCTTGTGACTCTTTAGAGTCTAAAGCTATAGTAGTGCATCAAACTATCCACCGTACATAATAAACTTGTTGAGTAACGCTCGTTACTCATTCGTTCCCTTTTGACCCCCTGCTTAGAGTTGAAGCCATTAAGACAGTTGTCAGATAGCCCTCATGTTGATGAGGAGGTCTTCAGCGTGAAGCCAAAACTATCTGATGAAGATAGAAGGAGTCATATGCTATTTAGCTGATGAAGCAACAACATCCAGTGAAGGAGAAGATAGCAAGATAAAGGAGGAGTCCATTCCTGGACATAGATACTTAGAAGAAATAGATTAGAACTGCGACCACATTCGTAGTGTGGGTTAAGTTTAGAGCTAGATTTATTCTCGAGTTTAGAGTTACGATTTGCATCTTCTGATGTTTTATTTGCACGAGACCTTCTTTGATATAGAAAGATGTGTTCTCGAGAATTTTGTAATGAATGTACTTGTATCCTATAGTGTTACCTTGGACCGACTATACTTCTGTTGTACCACTCTGAAAGATGTAATATTACGGAGTGGTCCTTCCGTGAATGTTATGTCATTGACTTGTGCACTGCACGTGCAATGGTGTGCTGGGTCTCTATAACTCTTAGAGCAACTGTTCTCCCATTCATGGTAGATGTCTAGATCGGAGCGTAGATGGTCATTTGCGGTCCATAGTAGCGGTTTATGGTGCTGTGCCTACTTGTGAATCTTGCTGTTTCAGGTGTTGATTTCTGCCAAGGATGGCTGATAGCCCCAGCTTGGTCATGTCCATCTGTGGCCTCAGCCAGTGATGCCCTTTTGCGGCAACAGTGTCCTCGAGTTGATTTGTGCCCTTTGGTTGTGTTTGTGACTTTCAGCAGTGTGATTTTAGAGGGTGCAATTTTGGTGTGGTCTTGTTAGGGCATCTCCAGTCGTCCCTCCCAGCGCCCCCCCAGGACGCAAAATAGCGCCGTTTTGCTCGAAAAGCGCCATTTTTTTACCAGTCGCCCCCCCAGGACCCGAAAAAGCGCCGTTTCGGCGGAATTTAGCGTCGTCGCACCCAGGCGGAACCCAGCCCATTGGGTTCGGCCTGGGGGGCGGCGGAAGAAAAAGCGCGCGTGGGCCAGCGCTGTCGGCGAGGGAGCGCTATTTGACCCACTTTCCCCACCCCCGGCTCGGCTTTTCCTCTCGCTCGCCTCGCCGTCGCCACCCCGCCGATCACACCCCTCGTCGCCGCCGCCATCACGCACGAGCGGCGAGGCAAAACCACCGCAGGCCTCTCCGCCACATCGTCGCCGCCGTTTGCTCGCGTCTCCGCCGCGGAGGGGGTTGTGCCCGGTGAACCGCGTCCACCACCCGCAAGGTGTTCGACGTTCTGCCCGAGGCATGGACTCCGACGCCGAGGAGATGCTCGCCGAGCTCTTCGACGAGGAAGACCAGGCCGCCATCGACGATGAGGAACACCTGCTCGTCCTGAGCTGCCTGGCCGGATTGCTGGCCCAGGACGCCGCGCCGCGCCGCACTGGATCGAAGCCCGGTCGCCGCAAGAGCAGGCCGAGGCAGCGGTACGAGGGCTACTGCATCCTCTACTCCGACTACTTCGCCGAGGATCCCACCAACGACGAGAAGGTGTTCCGGCGTCGTTTTAGGATGAAACACACGCTCTTCCTCAAGACCATGCATGTCATCCGGGAGTTCGACACCTACTTCAAGTTGAAGAAGGACTGCACCGGCACGGTAGGCTTTACCTCTATCCAGAAGTGCACGATGGCCATGAGGTTGCTTGCATACGGTGCTCCCGCAGATGCACAAGATGACTACCTGCCGGGCAGTGGTTGCAGTTTTTGGCCCAATATACCTGCGATCACCTAATGCGCAAGACATTGCTCGTCTCCTCGCAGAGAATGAAGCAAGAGGGTTTCCTGGGATGCTTGGCAGCATCGACTGTATGCATTGGGCATGGAAGAACTGCCCATTTGACTGGCAGGGGATGTACAAGGGAAAGGAAGGAGAGTGCTCGGTTGTTCTCGAGGCCGTGGCTTCGCACGATCTATGGATTTGGCATTCATTCTTTGGTATGCCTGGAAGTCACAACGACATCAATGTCTTGCAGTGCTCGAATGTCTTTGCCGAGCTTGTCGAAGGCCATGCCCCCCTGTGAACTATGAGATCAATGGACACCAGTATACAAAGGGGTACTATCTTGCAGATGGCATCTACCCGAAGTGGGCAACATTTGTGAAGAGCATCTCCAACCGTATCCTAGGAGTCTTGCAGGAAGGATGTTGAGCGGGCATTTGGTGCGCTGCAATCTCGATTCGCTGTTGTCCGGTACCCAGCTATGACTTAGTCGAAGTCCAACATGTGGGAGGTGATGCAGTGTTGTGTGATCTTGCACAACATGATCATTGAGAGTGAGCGGGATGACCCGGTGCCTGACAGTGAGGCAAGCACACCATACTACCGGCAGGGCCCTCTTGCAGATGTTGATCACCAGGTGCCGCATCATGGACAGACTTCCTCACCAAGCGACAGAAGATTTGACATGCTGCAACACACCATGCTCTGCAGGATGACCTGGTGCAGCATTTGTGGGCGCGAAAGGGGAATGACAATGTTGAGGACGATGCCTAGTGTAATTTATTTATTTTGTTTAAATTGTTGAACTATTTTATTTGTGTGGCAAAACTCTATTTATTTGGTGGCAAAAGTTCAATTATTTGTGTGCCAAATCTCTACCTGTCCAAATTGGGCCGAATCGCCGGCTGGGGGGGCGGCCTGGGTTCACAGCTGTGAAACGCGCCCCCCAGTTTCCAGAATAGCGCCGTTTCGCGCTGCGGCGCGAAAAAAGGCCGGGTTTTTGCGTCCTGGAGGGCGCAACGACTGGAGATGCCCTTAAGTGACGCCTTTCATTTTGCTCCTGTGGCCATTCTGCTGCGCCAACAACACATGTGGTTTTGTGGCGTCACCTTGGGTGTGTGGTGCCTTTCAACTATGTCAACGGATTTTATTACCTGTGTGTGGTGTACTGGTGTTCTTGCTCATTCCATCCAGCAAAGCATTTTATTACCTGTGTGCCTCTTGGAGACTGGAGTGTGTAGGTTCGGATTGCCCATAAATAAGTGTGCCCGCGTTACGTACGGCCAGGGCCGGCCCTGGGGAGGGCAGGGTGGGAGGCCGCCCGGGCCCCCAAAATTCAGAGGTCCCAATATGGAGTTAGCAATGTAGACGTACGCTCGCGTTTATCAAAATAGAAAAACTAGTCTAATAGCTAATGGGCCGAGTAAAGCACATGACTTATCCGCTCATGGAGGCACCCAGGCAGGCAGCGATCGATGGTCGCCCTGACCTCTGATCGACTGTTCGCGTACGGTCTACGGTGACGGCTGATCCCTGATTCCATGTAGCATATCGCGCGTGATTACGTGAAAGTTGAAACGGCCAGAATCCGCGGCGCCATCATATACTCCCAGCGCTAGGTCGCCCATCGCTGCCCGGCCGGCCGGCCGCCGGCACGATTGACATCGGTCCGTTCACATACTTCCAACGCTAGGTCGCCCGTCATCACCGCCACCGGCCGCTGTCACGGTAAATTTTTCTTTCCGTGTCTGTATGAGCTGTAATCGTGATCTTCTGATTTTTACCTAAATTCTTGCAATATTGATGTCAGTTCGGCATCTTCTTGATTTTAATTCCCGGGGCTCTGATCACAAGAAAAGGTCACGCCATCACAGTCCACAGATCCGAGGTATAAGTAATATGTAATGTACTCGGCAATCTCTAATTAACTGCATATACTTATGCATAGCTAGTATAGTATATTTCATTTTTAACATTTGATTTAATTTTTTTTAGCGTTGTCCATGATCATGTCGTCTAGGCATCCATCTGGTAGCGATAGAAGTGGTGCAACGAATTTATTTGATGCACTTGGCCGCTTTGAGTTTATACTTGGTATGATTATCTGGCATGATGTTCTATTTGCAGTAAATAAAGTTAGAAAGATGTTACAGTCGCCAACAATGTGCATTGACTCTACTTTGAAGCAAATACAAGGTATAACACAATATTTTGAAAAGTATAGAGATGATGGGTTTTATACTACTAGTTTGATCATTGCTAGAGGTATTGCAAATGAAATGGGTGTAGAGGCATTGTTTCGGGTAAAACGTCGTATTACGCGGAAGAATCAGTTTGATGAAAGTAATTGCCAAGAGGAAATTCTAGAAGCTGAGAAGACTTTTGAAATTAAATATTTCTTTGTTTTGGTTTACATGGCGATCACTTCTTTGAAGGACAGATTTAAAGAACTCGTGGTCTTTAAAGATATATTCGGGTTTTTACCGAGTTCGGTCATTCTGAAGTCGATAAATGATAATGAACGTGAAGAGGCTTGCACAAAATTTGCAAAAACTATCTCTCATGGTGGTTCATCTCATGTTGAGGTATATGATCTTATTTCTGAACTGAAGATTATGAGATTCACATTGCGAGATGCCGCAATGTCTGCTATGGAGATATTTTAGCATGTGAGATAAGTTGATTGTTATCGTAATATCTCCATTTCTTATCGCATCCTATTTACCGTGCATGTGACTGTCGCATCGGCTGAAAGAAGCTTTTCTGAAGAACTATTTGCGATCAACAATGACTCAGGCTAAATGGTTTGGCAACATTATGCATCGAGAAGAAATTATTGGACGACGTTGATATCGACCCCATCATAAATGAATTTGCATCGAGGAATACTAGAAGAAAAATTTAAGGTAATTTGCATAATTTATTTATTATGTATATTGCTTTTGGACGCATTTATGAGTTATTGAGAACATATCGTTTACACATATATTCATCGTATCATTATGATATCTATATTAAGGGCCCCAAAATTTAGTTTTGCCCCGGATCTCAAAATTTTCAGGACCGGCCCTGCGTACGGCCGAAATGGTGGCTAGTAGCTAAGCCATCTGCAACAAATCAATGGGTGGATCTCACCAGCACGATGGCATGCAAGACACCATATACCCGAAATTAATATCAGTTCTAGCGGCAAAAACCGTCAGCTAGGACTAGGATGGCAGTTACACCATACGTAGTACCACAAAGTACAATCTTCAAAAACACCAAAACTGGAGCTGACTAATTAAGCTGAGCTAACAAAAGCCGAACCAAGATTCTCTTCTGCCATAGCGATACAAGTGTGCGAGCTAGTACTACATCAGTGAGTTGAGCGACCGAGATTTTACGGGCTTCCTCCACCTCTTCTTCGACGGGTTCTTCGTCTTGATGTCGCCAGGTGCGACCAAAAAATCGCTGTCGTCGCTGCTCTCCTCGTCGTAGCCTGCGATCCCAGCCGTGTTGTCACACCTGGGCTCTTCCACCTGCACTGGTTGCTCCTCTTGATGGTCCGCACAATCACCTTGCGCCTGACCCGCAGTAGAATCAAAGTGTTTTTCCTCTTCGGGTGGTGCCTCGGCCTCCTCCTCTTTTTGTCCATCAGGTGTAGCATCCGGCACGGTGTCGCTGCTGCTTGATACGCGGTGCCTCTTGCTGCGCGACGGGCCAAAACCGGCGTAGTAGTAGAACCCCTCGCCTGCATAGTCAGCATCCCTCTTCCTAGTTGGCTTTGAGCTGCCGGTGGGGGGCTTGTAATCCGTGTGGTACTGACAGAAGGAGTCGGGACGGCTCACAGCCCGCCGGCAGAACCACCCCTTGCTGTCGTTCTTCTTGCACGCCCACACCGGTGCTTCTCCGGCCGTATCATCCTCTATCTTTACTTTCTTTGTTCTCTTCCGCTTGATGGCATTCCTCTTTTTCGCATTTTTCGTTGCGGCCACACTCAACTCATATATGACCCCGTCGACCATATCCACGGACATGTATGCCTCATCCTGCTCCTCCACCTCCTCCTCCTTCTTGATGGAGCTGACGGCAGGCATGCTGGGCTGGAAGAGCCAGCTAGTGCGCCATGCAACCGCAACGAAGTATGTCTCGAAGAAGAGCTTCTCCTCCTGAACAATTTTGGGAAAACAAATTCAGGTTAATTTACTGGTTAGCAGCGCTGTACCGTACCACCCATCGGGTACTGTTACTTGGCTGAAATGAAATGGGGGCGTGGAATGGATGCGTGTGTGCAGGTAGGTCTCGACCCAGGCTAGCTGCCATCCCCGAGCTCGATTTCAGTCCCCAGCCTCGGCGCCGGCTGGCCACATATATAGTACCACGAGGTAACGAAATGGACCGTGAATATACGACTGTATCTAGACGCAACCTCGCCGCGCGCCACAGGGCCACGATTACTGCCGCTAACGTGCTCTAGACCTCGACACGACTCGCCTAATCCCTATGGCCATTCGGAAGCACGCGCGCTAGGAACCCTAGCTCGTGCGCGGACGACGAACCACACCCGCGCTAGACCGGGACGACCGGACGGGAATATCGGCCGACGAGAGCTATGGAGAGACAAGCAGCAGCGTGGAAATGCGCAAATACTAGAGACGGATCATGAGCCGCGCGCGGGCGGGCAGCTGGCGAAGAAGGAGAGCGTGGAGCTAGCGACGGGGTGCGGGCAGGAAATTACCTGGGGATCCGACGGGTGGAGCTGGGCCATAAGGTCCCACGGCGACCGGCTGAGCTCGCAGGGCTCCTGGGGGGTGAGGAGGTCTCCGACGCCGCCACGAAGCCGGCGTGGGACTCGTGGGCTGGGGGCGGGGGCAGCTCGAATCCGGGCACCGCGGGGGCGTGGGTGGAGCCGAGCAGGCGGGAAGCGGACCTGCGAATCCGCATGGCTCGTCCGCGGGGTGGAGCGAGCTGGGATCTGGACTCGGAGCTGGCTAGGGTTTGAGATTTGGGTGGGAGGCAGCAGCAGCAAGGAAGGTGGATGGATGTCGAGACGGGGCGAGGCAGCAGTAGCACGGGCGGACGGAGCAAGCTAGTACTGTGGAGTCGAGGAGGGTCCATTGTCAGCGTCGACGTCCAGGCTGATGGATGGACCTTGTGATGGTCGACACGTAAGGTCCGAGCATTAAGCGCCTCCTCGACTCACAGCAAGCCAAAGATACTAGTACTAGCTTTCACCAACAATTAGTCTATCCACTTAAAAAAAATAGTCTATTCACTTCCAAAAAGAAAAATTATATTAACATGTGATATATGTGACATAAAATGGATATCATTGCATTTTGCATTCCTCTTCAAAAGTACTGTACTTCGCATGTGATTATATGACTTGTATCACATAACTCACATGTTAATGTTCAATTCTCGGTCAAAACAAACGAATTCCGCCTTGTAGCATGCAGCAGAGGGAGTATATACTCACCCAAACCATCTCCTCCCTCCGTTCCAAAGTATAAGATGTTTCAAAGTATAAAACGTTTTAGATATATATCAATATAGACTACATACGAAGCAAAATGAGTGAACCTACACACTAATAGCGTATAGGTACATACGTATCACGCGAATTAGACAACAAAAAACTAAAACATCTTATATATTTCGGAACGGAGAGAGTACAAGTCAACGATTAGTCTCATACCTATACCTTACTAGCACCTCGACTGACAATAGGCCCGTTCACACATTTTTCAACATAAAATCTACTCCCTCCGTTCAATAATGTAAGACTTAATTTTTAACAAGCTAAATTAGTTTGCTAAAAAAGGGTTATATTGTGAAATAGAGGGAGAAGTAGCTAGATCTCACCCGTTTGGGTCAGTTAAGCATAAAGTGTATTGTACAGACGTGGTAGAACTTTTATGGACGGCACAAAGTCACTTTACTCCAACATTTCTACCAAGCCAGAAACATCGAACATCTTGGTGTGAGGGGAAAGTTCCGTCCTACTTGCCTCCCGTCATCGCCACCAATCTCCCTGGCATGCGTACGGCCAAGCTGTTTCTGCCCACGATCTATTCCCAAGTCGCACCACTGGGATCGGGGCCAGTGACGGCTCTTGAGGTTGATGCGTCTATCGTTTTCTTGGCCGTGTACTCATTAGGGAAGGATTTACCGCGTGCTCGGGATCCTGCAACTCGCGCGGACACATTCCTCCAAATTGTTGGAAATTTCTTGCCAAGAATGATAAGTGTAAGACCGGGACGATGAGACGGATACACTGAGTTCAAGCACCTCATCCTTTCCGGAGAATGAGACGATGAATATGGTGGGGTGAAAAGTCGGAATTCAACTCGGAGGACAAGAAAGGGGAAAGTCAAACAAGAGTGTGAAGAGATATGCCCAAATAGTTAGCATGCAGGAGAAGCTCGATGAGTTGATAAAGGAGATGGTGACTCAAGCTTTGCAACTGAAGATGGTGTTCACCGAGAAGTGGCAACAAGAAATTGTGGCCACTACTGAATGAGAATGATGACACCAAGTTGGAGAGATGAAGCAGCACAATGCTAACTTCGAGCAGCATAGGTTAATGATCTTGGGAGAGTGGCTATCTTGCATTTGTTTGATATATACGTTTGATGCAAACCTGGCGACATCAAAGCCTAATTAACGTACACACGTGAAGCGCAACAAAGCTCGACTTCCTTGACGAGCTAGCAACAGATCTGGACTCAATCGACTTAGTCAGATTGCCCATAAATAACGATAGGTACATTGTACATTCAGGCAAGCATGGCTGGACTAAATTAGCTAGTGGGGAGCTCCGCCTCCAAGCACCTGTTTATTTGGTCCATATATATGGATATATTGGCAAGTCGATGTGTCCATGTACAAGTGACAGAACCACGGTAGCGGTGGCCAATCTACAGCTTCAATATGGCTGCACCACTCGACGGCTTCGACGCGAACAGGTACAGCCCAAGCTCGCTCGGCTTGATTACGCCCCGGTCAATCCTTGATTTGTAGTACTTATCCTGCAAAAAAGTATAAACGATTTATGTTAATTGCCTATAATATTTTGTTATGATTCTGCAATCTGTTTTGTCATGAGGCATTCTGCATTTTCTGCCAATTCGGACAGTGTCACAAGTTCCAGGGCTATGCATTCAGTATACCTTCAGATTGAGAATGAACTGTGGGACAATGTTCTCCTTGACCAAGGCGACTGCACAGCCTCCCCACCCAGCTCCTGTGAGCCGCGCTCCGAGAGCCCCATTGTCCCGGCACACTTTTACGAGCTCTTCCAACTCGGGACAGCTGGTTCAGAGGAATAAACCAGTATGTTGTTCATTATAATGATTATTATTTTTCAAAAATAGGTTATTCCATGAAACAAAAATGTCTGCAGATTTAATAAACACTAACCAACATGCAAAATATACCTGCATTCATATAGCACACTGCAGCTATAATGGCTATCGTTCATAAGATCGCCGAGCTTTTTCAGCATATCTTCCTCGCTGCAAAAAAATAATGGTAAGTTCCAGATTACCTAGTTTGGAAAGGAAACACTGGTATGCGCCCATACGGAACTCCAAAGTTGAACTGTGAGGGTACATGCAAAGTAAAGAGCAGGATGGGACATGAACTAAACTACTTAAAGCACCTGAGTTTTGATAATACTGTATCTCTAAATCCATACACCCGCCTTGCTTCAGAGTACACGTGAAAGGCACGCTGAAATCAACCACATGTCAGGAAATTAGTCTAAACTGTAATAGCAGCATGCAGCACAGATCATGTGCACTGAGGTAATTAGACTAAAGGTGAAATGATCGACATGGAATGACAGCAAAATGTGTTGGCTCCAACATAGTTTGTGTTAAACAGAGTATGTATCTTCACGGATGCCTGTAAGAAGATGAATATCAAGGAAATGAAATTCACCTGAAATAGCTTGAAATGCTTCGCAGCTCTCAAAACATCCAAGGAAGTTTGAGAGTCCTGGAAGACAGATGCCAGGCTTTGCCCTGTGATTTTCTCTATTTCCTCTGTTGTATATGGTTCCTCATGCAATAGGTTCTGCAAAATTGCACAATAGTCAGAGAAGCACATGGTAACACAGCGCATATGTAATATTTACTGTTAGAAAGAATTGTTCTTCTTCTTCTGGAAATTATGTATAACCGAACATAGAATGACTTCTTATCCTCCGCGAAAAAAAAAACAAGAGGAATGATGTGATGATCTCAATGACATAGCCTAGTTGAAATTTTTATTTCTGCTGCAACATAGCCATGTCAGCGGTTGCATACCCATGTGCGCATCAGTGCAGCCCATATCCGATTTTGTCAGGATTGAACAGAGTCGGGGCAGTACACAAAGTTCGTAACCAAAAACACATATTCACAGTGATAGCCTAAAACATTGGTGAAGATTTATACCTTCACAGCGACTCCAGGATCAGAAGAACCTTCTTTGCCAGCAAAAGAGACACATAGCCCCTCAACATCAGAGAGGGTGGTAACAGAGGACAGTGCTTTTTTGGTATCCATCCCTAGTTTGATGGCAAGGACAATCTGTAAAATGAGTAGGAGGAAAAAATATTTAGTTTCAAAAATGAAAAACGAAGATGGAATACCTCCAGTTGTATTTTCTCAAATACAACAATTAAAATGAAAAAAAGCATAAAGCATTCTCTAGTAGAAGATAAAATTGCATACTGGAAACTTTCAATGTTCTTGAAGGAGCAGGGCCGGGCCCACAGTTGTGCCAACTGTGCGGCCCGCACAGGGCCCAGAAATTTTAGGGGCCCAATTTTTTTTACATAGGCAGTATACGTTTAGTAGTTTACTACTGTATTTTCTCGTCGTTGTTCCACTACCAGCGAGCGATCGTATGTCCTCGTCGTGCGTCCGGATGGCGGGGCCCGTGGGCTCCTAGGCTTCTCTCGTGGCCCAAAGAGTAACATCTAACGATGGACACTAGGGCTCTGTACTGCTGCACACGATCGGAAACAGCATACAATGGACACCATGACTCAATACTACTGCACACGATCGAGAATATACCATCAACACCAGGGGTAGAGGCGAGGCAACCCTTGTCAGCCACTTGGCGCCTGACTCACGATCCAAGCCGCGACACCGTCAGAATTCGGAAAGAAATCCAACAAAATTGATCACAATTCGCATCCAGATTCTAGAGCGCCGGTGACAATTTCTCGCTTTTACGACCAGCTGATCAACTAAACAGGTAAAACTGCCGCCCGCAAGCTCTACTTTGTGATTATACTTCGGCCGATCGGTTTCTATACTTAATTTCTAAATCCAAGTTATCTTTCAGCAGGTATGCTTACTTCTTAGATATCGGTTCTCCTTTCTTTCCTCCTGGATCAAATATCGAAGCATAGTAGTTCAATTAGGACACGAGACTAGGTGAGTTAGTACTTAGACGGTTCGTCTAATTGCCAAACATTGACGCCTATATAGTTTTGTTGACTATTTTTGTGATTGCATAGGCGGAACAAAGCTTTTCTAAATTGAACATATTGGAGTCCTATATGCATACTACAATGACACGACAAAGACTCACTGATTTGGCCACAATAGGACTTGAGATCAAATTGTTGGAGAAGATTGTTTATGAGGATATCACTAAAGTTTCATGTCAAAAAAAAGGCAAAAATAATAATGGTGTTCAAATAAATGTTATGCAACTTCGAGTTAAATAGGTATGATTCACCACATATTCAATTCTTATGTAAAAATATTATGTCATATACATTCGAATTTTTTATTTTTTTATTTTTTTATTTGAGGTAGGGCCCCTTTTTAGATTTTTGCACGGGGACTCGGATTTTGCCGGCCTGGCCCTGTGAAGGAGCTCAGTTCAAAACAAGAAATGCATCATAGCTGTCTAGCCATGCAGATGCACCTAATGTGTGTGTACTAATCCTTAATTCACATGCTCGTTCTGACACCAAAGAATCTCTTACCGCTGCCAACCGACACTCTACAACACGATTGTTGTAGTTTGTAGCAGCTGTCTCTGCTTTTTTGGACTCTGCCAGACAGTGGGCAATCACAAATGTACCACCTGAAGGTAGTTGAACATCGGTTGCTTTGATTGGATTGAAATCTATCAGCTCAGCAAATCCAGGTTTGGCCATAATGGATATAGCCTGGAAAAACAATGAAATGTTAAAAAAGAGTACAAGGTCATTTGTACGATGAAAACTGAAGTAACTCGGGACTAATAAAAGGTGATATGAAGCATCTTAAACAGTATGCACAGAGTGTCCCGTCACATATCATGTTCTGCAAACTTAAATGAACGAATAGTCCTCTTACTCATGAATAATAACGATCCTAACATATTCCGGAATCTTTTTTTTTTTTTTTGCATGCAAGCATGATATACAAAAATAATACTTGGAAAATAAAACTAATCCTTCTGACACAGCCATGAATAAACCACACCAAACCCTGTAACCTATTACCAGGATTCCAGAGGTACATCATACAAAGAATATAAAATACTGACTGCAGAAAATCAGCTACGAATAACTGTCATATCCAATATCTAGCTCGATAAATGACATTTTGTGAAACTACATTGAGTTCACTTACAGATTGTGAAACAAAATAGAATCAGGAAATACCATGAATACCCCCTTAAACAGTTAGATAAGGCGTCATTTACCTGATCCATTCCACCTGACTGTGTCCCAATATGGCGCTCAGACTTACAAGTGAATTGAGCAACTTCTTTCTGCATGTTTTAATGGAACAATTAGGAATGGGAAAGAATCACCGAAGCCTTGTGTTATGAATACACAAAAATAATTTGGAGAAGTGTTTCTGGAAACTCCTAGTTCAGATTCCACTGGAAACCCCATTGGAAACCATGTTCTTATATTTTGTCTCCCCAAGTTGCACTACTCAAGTTAACATACTGGTGCAGAAGGGCATATCACATTTGTTGAATCACCATTATTCTATTTCATTTTACAATGAAAACATTAATTGTCTATTTGACATAGAAAGGAAAGAAGCACTTGCTTTGTCACAAGTTTTGTGGGGCAATCAACATATCAATTGTCCAGAACATGAAAATTCATTACTTCAGCAGGTCATCCTTATATATAGTGTTTGGGTGTATTGTGGTAATTCTTCCAGGACAGTTCCCTAAGCCTGAAGCCTCTATTGAAAGTTTGCACCACTCGTATTAATTATTATTTGCAGTTTCAGATATGAACAGGAATGATGACAATGTCATTAATAGAACAGTTTGACTTGTGGTAAGGAATACCTTTGGGAAATTTTTCCCGAGAATTCCCATGATAGCAATTGTTGCTGAACAAACGAATGCTGCTGAGCTTGAAAGTCCAGATCCTAAGTAAGAGCAACAACACAGGCATTAAAAATTTAAAATTTCTGCAGATATCAGTCATGGTAAGCATAAAACTCATAATTAAATCTCTGAACAGTACCTTGAGGAACTGTACCATCTACAACGACATCAAGAGCAACAGGTTCACCCATATCTATCCCCTTTGACCTAGCGTACTCATATACTCCCTTGTATCTGCAGACAGAGGATTAAACAGATAAGATATGTTCACGTTTTCCAGCTAGCAGGTGCCCAAATGAATTCTATGGAGATAAACTTACCCACACATAAAGTAGTGGCCCCACTTGTGGTTTTTTATGTCGATTTCCTGCAGGCCGAAATATTTAGCTGTCAATGACCGAATCAAAAGTACCAAACAGAAAGAATCAAGTAACTGCAGATGATCAGTCACGGATAGCAACATGCCAACATGGAAAAAACGCATATCTGCTGCCACTGCAAGCCAAGAGATGGTGCTATCAGTATCTGTCCCAAATGAGATTCTGAATAAAATAGGTGCGCTTGCTTTAATTTGATTCTCAAACACGACAGACTTATTTACTTTGACTTGCTGCATTAGGCATCTAGTCAGTGCATACTTGGAATTGTTTTGCGTTCCAATTTGTAAAACCCATCTAAATTCAATCATGGCGTCCGTGCTTAGTGTTTTGACCAAAATTGCCTAGTAAAATACGGATAAAAATAACATCAAACTGATTGTCTACCGCATCCCCTAGCCGATATTTGTGGAGGTGATCAGAAGCCTTGGACTAATTGACAGTTGACCTCACTGCCCTCCACTGGGGTATCTTGAGCAAGCGGGGTGACCGGTGGACTAACAGGAGGATCCACGTGCACGCCACAGCGCGAGCACCAGCACGAATTATTGAGGTCACGGTCTGGACATCCAACTGGACCAACGGGTCCATGCCAGGCATCACGGGCCTCTTGTCATAATTAATTCATGATGATGAGTAATAATTTATTATTAGCGTGACACGCCACCACCGCGCATCCTAAGTTAAGAACGAGATTCGCATGCTCTATCTGTCTCATTGGCGGCAAAAAAAAAAAAAAAAAAAATGGTGCGCCGTTGGAAAAGAAAGGGGAACTCTCCTCCTTTTGGCGGATAAGGATCGTCTCCATCAATCACGGGGGCGGTGCATGGAGGGGAATATTCGGGAATCCGGAGCAGAAATCGATCTAGGAAGGGAGCGGAGCAGAGCGGGGCGGGGGCGGAGGAGATGGAGTACTGATTTACCTTGTCGGGGTCGGCCGGGTAGACGCAGGTGGGGTACTTGTCGTCGACATTGGCGACGCGCACCTGGCCGCCGCTGGCTTTCCTGATGGCGACGATCATGTCCTGGCGGATGGCCATGGGCAGCACCGAGTAGCCCTCATAGTCGATGTGCTCCCCGATCAGATTCACCCTCCCTGCGCGGAACACCCAAAATTCAGAAACCAATCACGCAGAAATCGCTACTAGTGCCGCTAGCTCCGGCACGGGGGAACTGCGGACGCACGGACCTGGGGAGCGGGCGAAGAGGGCGGGGCGGGCGGCGTAGAGGTCCCGGAAGCGGTCGCCGAGGCGGTCGAAGCGGAGGCGCGCCTCGTCGAGCGGCGACCCGGCGCCGTAGACGGGCTCGAGCGAGGTCAGCGTGGGCACGAGCTCGCCGGCCAGGACGTCCTCGCCGCCGACTGCCACCACCACCTGCGCCATTGTTGCCTCTAGAGAAGAAGGAAAAAATTGGACTCCTCTGCTTGGTCGTTTTGACCTCCGAAACGATGGGGGTGGAGCGACAGACGGGGTTCTTTTTGAAGCTGGGACGGGGGTTCTGTTCTGTTTTGTTTTTGAAGTTTGGGTTGTTTGTTCTGGGCGGCGAGTATATAGCTAGCGCGCGCTGGCAGAGGAGTTATCCGTAACGATCTGTAGTTGAGTCGATGTGGATTGAAAAGGAGCTGGCGCGTTATCCCGTTGGACCGGATTCTCGTTCGGTGACTTGTCACGGTTGAACACGACGATGATGGACGGGACAAAGGGTTTTGTTTGATCCACCGAGATTTCCTCAGCGGTCGAAAGAAACGGCAGATTTTGGCTGAATCATGTCTTGCTGGCCCCTTTTTTTCTTTTTGATCATCGCGGCTCTAGCCGACTACTTGTGTCATTGCGACTTCCACATGTATTAGTACAGTGGCTCTACAGTTTGCTAAATTGTGTTTATGCCACTATTTTTTTACGGTGTTTATATTGTGCATAGATAGACTGACTTTTTGACTAGATGGCTCGGTCCAAAGACTTGACGCCGCCGGTTGTCGTTTTCGTGTGGCTAAATTTGAAGTTAATTTCTAGAGGTATTAGTTTAATTAGAATGTTAGCCTTACATGTGGTCCCATGTACTCCTCGATTTCTCTTCATTTCTACCGCCGCCATCATACACGGCTCTTTGGCCTCCTGCTCGAGGATCCTAGGAAGCCATTTTTGTGTACCTTTTTCCGTTTTTGGTTCAAGCTCTCCCTCCTCATCGGCGTGGTCCATTTTACAACAGCGAAATTCCCCTTCCCCACCCCCCACCCCCCGTACGCCTCCGCCGGCGCATGCACCCCTGCTCTGATCTGTTGACCGCTCCTAAATTCTGGCGCAGGGGATCTCGTCGCCGAGATGGACTCCGCAGAGTTTGAGATCGTGGGTGTGGCCCGACGCAGTGTTAGTGGAGGCCGGCAGCCGAGGTTTGCAACTGTGGAGTCCGGTGAAGCAGCCATTCGTCGTACCGCCGGGGTAAGTAAGAATCGAAATATTACTTGTTTGATTCTTCAAGAAAGAATAAAAGACCAAAAAAATTAAAGAAACAAATAAGGAAGGAAAAATGTGGGAAGGGAGAGGACTCCCAATTTGGAGCCCAATCCGAGTTGGGCAAGGAGAAGGCTACATCCAGCACTAGGGAGGCTCCCCATATCGACCTAGCCATATGGCAGGTCTCCCTTGCCTCCCACTATATATACTCCCACTCCCATGGGAGAAAACATACACCAATTGGCCTTCGTTCCCATTCTCTCTCTCTCTCCCCTAGAATTAGAGCATCTTCTAATTATTATTTTTGAGGTGTCCTGTCAAAATTAGAGATATCTCTAATCTCTAATTCCCTCCCATGTGTTGAGAATACTGGTATCAGATAGCTGTAATCAAGATGATTAGATCTACCACCAAAACTATGTCAAAAGTTTCTTCTCTCTTCGTTAGCGCCGAGTATGGGATGGGGGAGCGCTAGCGGGATGATGCAAGTGGATGCGGGAATACTATAAGGGGGATTACATTTGTGATACTTGAAGGAGGGAAGCTTAGCGACATCCTTGCGGTTATGCCTAGCTGTGAGGATCTACGATTAATCAGAATCTACTACGACTACACTGTTCTTCCACTACCAGTAATCGTAAGTGCTAGATCATCGCATGTATGAGGATGCCTCGTTATCTTCATAGCTGATCTTGGCGGTTACGTTGGGCGCAAATTTTATATTCTGCAACGTGCACCGGTAGAAAGAGGGTAGAAATGTAAAAATATATGTTTGTTTGTGTTAGGTTAGGTCCTTGGAACACCCAAAACAAAGATCTACCTAACTCTTCACAAGGTTCCCTCCAGTTCGCCCGAAGTGAGAGTTTTGGGCTATAAATTCACAAACTCTCTAGAGGGAAGGTGATGCCGGTGAAACCGGTCACACCCCGGAGTGGAATATTCTTGGACATCTGTAACCCACAACACACATGAACACACATGTCATGGAAACACCTAGATTTTGGTGGGACTTCGACGCTCCAAAGCCCCTCACTGACAAACCCTAGCCCCCGGTGGAGAAAATTTAAAGTTCTCGTTTACCCCCATGACCAGAGTCGGGAGAAGGTAGACAATTGGAATTGTTTACTCGGTTGTGTTAGGGTAGGCCCAATGAACACCCAAAAAAAATATCTACCCAACTCTTAACAAGAATTTCTCCGGTTCACCCGGAGTGGGAATTTGGAGTTATAAGTCCAAGAACTCGCTACAGAGAAGGTGATGCTGGTAAAGACGGTCCCAGAGTGGAATCTTGGACATCTATAACCCACAACACACTTGTATATGACATGAAACCACCTAACTTTTGGTGGGACCCGACTCTCCGGATCACCTCTCTGGCGAAACACTAGCCCCGATGGACAAAAGTCAAGTTTCCCGTCATCCCCCATGACCGGAGTCGAAAGAGGGTAGACAGGTGCAACTCTTTACTTGGTTGTGTTAAGCTAGGCTATAGGAAAACACAAAACAAAGATCTACCCCCAACTCTTCACAAGATTCCCTCCTGTTCGCCCGAAGTGGGAGTTTCAGTTAAAAATCAAAGAACTCGCTAGAGAGAAGGTGATGCCGGTGAAGACGGTCACACCCCTGAGTAGAATGTTTGAAATTTAAAACCCACAACACATGGCATGTAATCACCTAGCTTTTGGTGGGACTCCAACGCTTTGGAGCCCCTCTCTAGCAAAACCCTAACCCCGCTGGAGAAAAGTCAAAGTTCCCGTCTACACCCTTGATCGGAGCCGAAAGAAAGTAGACAAGTAGAACTCTTTATTTGGTTGTGTTAGGCTAGACAAGAGGATTTATTACAAATTGCGAAATACAAATATAACTTATTAGAAATATAAAGTAAAGTTTGTTGCATCTTTTGGAGTCCAGAGGGTTCACCCAGAAATGGAGGGACTGGATCGCAATGCTTCTTCGTACGAGCTCGACTAAAATTACGGTCAATGGTTACCTCACGAAGCGGATTATTCATAGGAGGGGTATCCGGCAGGGAGACCCACTGTCGCCTATCCTTTTTGTTCTTGTCATGGATGTTTTAGGAAGACTTGTTGACCAAGCGCAGCAAATTGGGCTGCTGGCACCCATGGGGAACCAAGTCATCAAATACCGCTCATCTTTCCATGTTGATGATCCTCTTCATCAAGCATGACCCTTTGGAGATGAGCAAATTTCGCAGCTTCTACATCTTTTTGGGCAGTGCACTGGGTTATACACTAATTTTTCCAAAAGAAACATTTTCCCTATTCATTGCGCTGGGATTGACCATCAAGCTTTACAAAGTATCTATGGTTGTTCTATTGGGAAATTCCCCTGTACTTATCTTGGTATGCCTCTTTCTGATTGCAGGTTATCCAAATCTGCTTTCCAACCTATCATTGACAAATTCAGGAAAATCCTTGTTGGCTGGAAGGCACTTCTAATCTCCATTGTTGGTCGACTTATCCTGGTTAAATGTGTGCTCTCAGCCATGCTTGTCTTCCAGTTGCTTGCTTTGGACCTGCCCAAGTGGTTGCAAAAAGTGTTGGACAAATTAAGGAGAGTTGTTCTGTGGACTAGAACTGACAAAGCCTCTGGTGGAAAGTGCTTGGTTAAATGGCATACTGTTTGCTCTCCTTCCCAGTTTGGTGGCCTTAGAATATTTAACTTCGAGCTGCAGAGTAGAGCTCTAGCTTAGATGGATTTTGCAAAAATGGACCATCCCTCACAAGCCTTGGATTGGGCTTCCAATGCCGGTTGATCGTTGTCGAATCTGCATCTCAACAAGTCCCTCGGGTGATCCCATAGGGCTTCGATTAGGAGAACCTGTGGGCGCTGGTGACAATCGTCGGCTAGACAGGGGGCACGATTTACCCAGGTTCGGGGCCCTCGTAGAGGTAAAAACCCTTAATCCTGCCTCTGTCGATCTGTATTCAAGAGTAGATCGGTTACAATGGGGGGTTGCTCGAGTCGAGAGTATGGTCTCGATCTCAAGGCTTGGTGGTGCAGTATTGCTTGTCCTCCCCTGGTGGTTCTCCTGGCCTTATATAGGTGGCCGGGTCTCAAATATCACCCGGGAAGGACTCGAACTCTAACCCTAAGTCGGTTACAAGTTTCCTATCTTGACCCGCAAGGCTTTGCGGGTGGGCTTCCACTGGGCCTTCTAGAATAATATGAGGCATCTCCTCTTGGGCTTCAGTCCTGGGCCTAGGACCGGGTATCCTTACTCGAAAGGTCCAAGGCCCATCCCTTCGTTAGTAGCCCCCGAGCGTTTTCTCGATTGGGATTTCCCTGTCGGGTAGACGCTTAAAGTTTTGTCTTGCTTTCCTTCGGATGATCCTTTTAGTCGTTTTCCGATTGGAGGGCGTATAATCTGTGTGATGAGTTTTTTATGCCCGAGCATCGAGCGATGAAAGTGCCTGTGTTTTTGGCTATTTTCGCAGAAGGATATGGCTTAGCAGCTTGGCTCCCCCGAAATATCAGGGCCAATTAGTTGCTTCTAGGGAAAAACCAGTTCTGGCCTACACAGATTCGAGACCTCCGACTCGAACCCGATAAGGTGATCATTACGACTGGGCCGTAGAGGTCTTACCGAGTCGAATTTAACCTATAGGGGTACCCGGCGCGTCCGCTAGGATTTTTCTTCGTGTTGTTGACATTGAAATTTACCGGAGGACGCAGCTTGAGTGCGATTCCAGGCCCTCAAGAGAGATCTTTTGGGTCTTACCTTCGTATCCGAAAGAATATGGCATCCGGATGTGCCTAGTCGACTGATCGATCCAGGTCTGTGATGTGTATACATCGTATGATAGAGTGGCAGGAGCTGCACGCTCGCGAGTTTGGTCTAGAGATTTCTCGAGCAAGAAAAATCCCTCTTGTTTTTGTGCACAAAGGTTTTTGTCTTTGTAGCTGTTTGTCCATACGAAAGAGTTTTCGTGTCTGGAAAAATTGTTGTGCCCATTCGAAAGAAAATTTCGTGTCTGGGGTTTTTTATGCGAAAGTATTTCCGCGTTTAAATTTTACCCATACGAAGTTTATTCGTGTTTGGGATTTTATCCGAAAGAATTTCGGGCCTGATGATGTCCGCCATGATGTCATAGCGCACTTTGTTTTCTCTGAATCCTCCCGATGGGACGTGACGAAGTGAAAACATTATTTACTGGCCCACCTTGTCAACTTTTTGACCGGAAACGAGACGTCGTTTCCGGTTTTCCCGCGAGCCGCGCGCAGTAAATGCGCACGATCTTATGTTAAGATCGTGGCACGAAACAGCGTTCACCGCCCCTTCGTTTCGGCTTCACGCGTGGCAGCCGCGATAGGTGCCACGTTGCTTGATGAGAGGCCAGGATTGGGTGATCTTTTGTATATATACGGTCCTTAGGTAAAAGGTAAAAACTTCCCGTCATTCGCTTCCCAGCCTTCGTCTTCCTCGCGCTCACCTCCTTTCTCTGCGAGCTTGCACCAGCTCCCATGGCGGGAGGCAAGAAACGTAGCGCCGCGGTCTCCTCCTCGCAGGCGCCCGAAGATGTTCCCGCGGCTCCTGCTCTGCGCTCCGGCGACTGGCGCTCCGCCAACACCACGCAGAAAAGCATCAAGGAGATGAAGAGGGAGGGACTGCTGCCTCCCGACGCCGAGAAGCGAGTTCGGCTCGGCAAAAAGGAAGAGGTACCAAATCCCCGCGCAAACGAGGGCGTGATCTTCGTGGATCACGTCTCGCGCAGGCTCTCAATCCCTCTCCATCCCTTCTTCGTGGCATTGTTGTATGTCTATGGCATAAAGCTCCACGACCTGCCTCCGAACGCGGTGCAGCACATCTCGTGCTTCATCGTGCTCTGCGAGTGCTTCCTCGGTATCCGCCCGCACTAGGGCCTTTGGAAGGCCCTGTTCAAGGTGCAGGCCTTCCGCGAGAAATCGCGGGTGGAGACCGAGCTTGGAGAGACGCTGCGCACCGGCGGCTTCGGAATCCAGGCGAAGTCGGATACTCTCTACTTCGACATGCAACTCATCGACTCCGCGCAAGGGTGGAGGAAGAAGTGGTTCTACCTCGGTGATGACAGCTCGGGTGGAGTTAACGAATTTCACCCGTTCGCTGTCTTGAAGCAGCGAAAGTCTTGGGCACACAGGCTCTCTGTCGAAGAGAGCCGAATCGTCGCCCCGCTACTCGCCAAGGTTGCAGCACTTCGCGACCAAACCGCAGGGGTCGCGCTGAACGGCTTGCATGTGGCGAGCGTGTTCCTCAAGCGCAGGATCCAACCCCTGCAGGCGAGGCCCTGTACCATGTGGGAGTACCAAGGCGCTGAAGACCCCAGCCGAGTGAGCCGAGAAGAACTCTCGAATGCAGAGTTTGAGAAGAAGATCGCGGCCATCACTAAGCTGAAAGTGGGCGAGTCTTTTGCTGATTGCCCAATCGCAGCATTCGAAGCTTCGAATCCTCCTCCATCCGATGTAAGTTCAATTCTCTTTCTGTCTTTCTCCTTTCTTTGTTTGAGAGTTTGTCGACTGAATTTGTTCTTCCTTTCTTCTTGTTTTTCTTCTGTAGATCCTGGCGGTAGCAACTTGCTACCCGCCAGTTTCTGGTGAAGACGCCTCGGACCTGTTGGCGAGCAATCTGGATGTCCCTGCTGACACCAGTGTTGCCGATGCTGATTCGAGCTCCGATCATGGCTCTTCGGATGACGTGGAGGAATCGGGTAGCGATCTTCGTCACCGCAAGCGCCGCAGGGCGGGAGATGATGAAGCCACTTCCAAGGACAATTCCTTGGGTGGAGGATCTAATAAAGATCTTCTCATCGTGACCCCGTTGAGTGTGTGCGCCCCTCTTGCTCCCAAGTCAAAGATCCAAACCGCCTGGAATGCGGACATGTTGGACGACGACGACGATGAGTAAGTTTCTTCCTTTAACTCTCTAGTCGAAAGTTTTCTTCTTGCTCTTCCTTATGCTGTTGTTTCTTTTTCACAACAGGCTCCAGTCCATCAGCCTC
Organism: Alopecurus myosuroides; assembly: GCA_028641055.1. Lineage (NCBI taxonomy): Eukaryota > Viridiplantae > Streptophyta > Magnoliopsida > Poales > Poaceae > Alopecurus > Alopecurus myosuroides. The sequence goes on from CM054057.1 coordinate 52,780,323, forward strand.
GGCCAGTTCGCCTCTTCCCTTCCTCTCTAGAGGAGGAAGGATGCAGCTGCGGGTGGAACTCCAACAGCTAGGATTGTCCATAATTCGCCGAGTCCAGCCCCAACAGCTGCGGCTACGGAGTATAGACTGCCTAGCTTTACGGTTGGAGCCTCGACTTCGAAACAAGTGCCAGGTAGCTCGGCTGATCCTATGTGCATCGCCCAGGGCCAGGTAAGCTTTACCCTTGTCTTTGCATTCTATACTTTGTCTGTTTAGGATTTTTATCGGGTGCACGGCAGTGCTCCCGATGGGAGTAGCCCCCGAGGCTGTGGTCAATCGCTTGCGATTGGCTACAGGCTCAAGAACTTAAGCTTTTTTATTTTCTTCATTTTATCGGGTGCACGGCAGTGCTCCCGATGGGAGTAGCCCCCGAGGCTATACTCGACTGTTTACAGTCGTGAATAGGCTCAAACTCCTCTCACTTTTCTGACTTCTTCATCTTCGTGTTTTGCAGTATCTTCTTGACTCCCTCGCAGCTATTGGCCGCCGCGTTATTTCGGCTGAGGCGGATTGTGTGACCCTTCGGGCAGATCGCGATCGACTCATCACGGAAGGCCAACTTCTCCAGGGTAAGTTAATCCGCTCCTTATATTTATTCTTTCCGATCGTGTGAATTCCTTTGGGTTTGAAATTTATTGCTGTGTAGCCCAAGCCGAAGTTCTGAAGGCTGAGAAGACTGATGCCATCACTCGGGTGAACACCCTCGAGGCTGAGTTGGAGGCTGCTCGAAAGGAACTAGAATCCTCTCGCAAGCAGTCGACTGACTTTGAGGGGAACCTCGCCGATGCTCAGGACGCTCTGAAGAAGTTGGAGGAAGCCGGTGCCAAACAAGACAATGATCTTGTCGACTTCCTTCGCCCTCTAGCCCAGAACTTCGCGAGTAAGTTATACTTGTCCTCTGTTGTTTTGCAACTAGCTTGGTTTGTCTTTGGAATTAATGTTGTCTCTTTGCAGATGTTCTTGGCGTCGCGCTGGAGCTGCCCGAGGTTTCTCGAGTGGATGCGCCGACGGATTCCTGCGCGCAGCTTCGGAAGCATGCGAGTAGGATCAGCTCCCTCATCGGCGATGCCGCTCAAGTGCTGACGCAACTCCACGAGTGCCTTCTGGTGGATGTCGCAGTTCCTCCTACGCTGGGTGGTCGCCTGAAGGTTTTCCTGGAGGATGATCTCCTTCAGGTCTACTCAGTTGCCCAATCAGAGTGCGGGGCGAAGACTGCCATCCAGTTCGCGTTGGCGCACGGAGTCGAAGGCTTGGACGAAGCGTACTCGAACCTTCCTGTCAATGCTTCTACGGGCAGAAAGGTAGCGCTTCGTCCTTTGGGTGATCCAGCTGGAATCCTTGCTCGGAAGTTAGCTGCTTTGATTACTCGTGCTAGTCGCAAGCGGCAACCTGCCGCGAGTGGTAGCACTTCCGCGGTTCCATAGGATAGATTTTGTTTAGTTCGCTCTTCCGATGTAATGAACCTTGGGATGTATTCCCGTACTTCTGCTTTTAATCGAAACGTCCTTTTGATATCTAAGATGCGATTTTTGCACTTGATTGTTATGAGCTCCTCCCGATGGGAGTAGCCCCCGAGCACCTGTCGAATAGGCGGTTTATGTCTCGAGTGTAGTGCCTTGAGTTCTTCCTTAACTTTTCTTATATCTTTCCAGGTAACAGGTATTGCCACGGAGTCTTCGAGTGGATCTGCTGTATGATTGGATCCCCTTGTTGCTGCTGCTAGTACCTTTGCTTCTCTTCGTGATCGTGTCGTAGATGGTGAACGCAAGTTGAAAGCTTTGCGCGGAGTGGATCATGTGGCCAAGTCAAAACAGAAACTTGCGGCTGATCGCGAACAATTTGTGATGGAAGAACTGACAGCTGTAGCCAAGGATATGCTTTGTAAGCACTTGAGCCCCCCTAGCGTTTGGTTTGATTGCTACTTTTGTCTTCCCTTACTCTCTGTAGCTTTCTTTGCAGTTGTTGAGCTTGACGGTCAATGCGAAGCGCATTGGGTGGATAACCATATTTGCCCATGAAGCTAGTGGCTCCAATCCACATGCGAACAATTTCTGGTCTGACCGTAGTCGAGGCTTTGTTCTGGCTATGTTGAAGTATCGAGTAGTCCAGGCGAAGATACTCGTGAATTCTTGTCATGAGGCTCTGATAGCTTTGAACTCCGATTTCTATCCGTTGGAGAGGGGTCCAGAAGATTTGAGCCATCTCCTCAGAACTTTCGGTCGAGAAGGTTAAATTCGCGAGTGCGTCCTCAATCAGCTGATTTGCGGGTTCGTGGTAGCACTTTCCTTTGTTCGATTATGGCATTCTGAGGTCAATTTCAACTCTGTAGCTAGTCTCCCAAATGCTCCAGTCGATATGTCCTCCTATTATAGGGTTGTTCGACCTGCAACAGAGGAGATTATTCAACTGACTTCTGAAGAGGTTGATCGAGTCTTAGCCGAGGAAAATGCTCGTCGCCATATGTAATCGTAGGATGTATGTATCCTGTTGTTTTGTATAGTTGTCCCGAAACTTTCTAAGGTGTCAACCTTGTTTATAACTCTGTATATGAAAATTTTCTTGTGATGCTAAGTTAGGCGTAGCCCCCATGTGTTTGGGGTGTATACATGTTTATTCAGCGTGTGAAGATAAAGAACGTGGGTAGCTATGGTTGAAAAACCATGTATTTTATTGAAATGACTGAGAAGCCATGTGTTTCCTTCGAGCTACAAGATGGCTAATATAGCCTTATTTTTGCGAAATGAAATGTTCCTAAGGATAGAATTTGCGGAGGTGCGCAAGGTTCCATGGGTTGGAGTAGATGCCACCAGTCGCGGGTTCTTCAGTCGATAGGCGCCACCTGGGATAACTTCGTGTATTATGAAGGGTCCTTTCCATGGTGGTTCGAGCTTGTGTCCTTCCTTCTGCTTGAGCCGCAGAACCAAATTTCCTACCACGAAGGCTCTGTGGCGTATACGGCGACTGTGATAGTTTTGTAGCGACTGTTGGTATACTGCTGATCTTGCGAGTGCAATATCGCGTATTTCGTCGAGTGCGTCCATATCTTCCGCGAGTGCCCTGTTAGAGGTTTCTTCGCTGTAAGCAACGACTCGTGGGGCACTGAATTTGACATCCTCGGGAAGGACTGCTTCAGCCCCATATACCATAAAAATGGCGTGTATTTTGTTGATCGATTTGGAGTTGTGCGGAGGCTCCATAGCACGGAGGGTAGCTCTTCTTCCCAATGTCCCGCTGCTGGGTGTAGGCGGTCAAGTAGCCGTTTCTTTATGCCAGCTGAAACTAATCCGTTGGATCGTTCGACCTGGCCGTTGGTTTGCGGATGAGCCACTGAAGCGAAACTGAAGGTGATTCCTTTTTCTTTGCAGAACTGCTGTGTTTCCTTGGATGTGAAATTGCTTCCGTTGTCGGTGATGATGGTGTGTGGTATGCCAAATCTGCACATGATGGAGTCGAGGAATTTGACGGCGCAATCGGCGCTAGCCGAGGTAACTGGCATCGCTTCGATCCACTTTGTGAATTTGTCGACTACGACGAGCAAGTGTGTATACCCTCCGGGTGTAGACTTGCGTAATGGTCCTACCATGTCTAGCCCCCACTGTGCAAAGGGACAGGCGATTGGTATCATGTGTAGCTCCGTGGCGGGGGCGTGTGGTTTTGGCGCAAACCGTTGACAAGCGTTGCACCTGTCGACTAGGTACTTTGCATCTCTGGCCGCTGTGAGCCAGTAGAATCCTGCTCGAAAAGCTTTGCCCACAATCGCTTTCCAGCTGGCGTGATGTCCGCAATCTCCCTGGTGTATGTCGCGCAGCAACTCTTTGCCATCTTCGGGTGCTATGCATCTTTGCAATATTCCTGAGATGCTCTGTTTGTATAACTCTCCGTTGAGTACCTGAAAAGATTTGTTGCATCGTACTATTTGTCGAGTCTCGCGAGCGTCTGCTGGGAGCTGTTTGGTGGACAAGTAGTTGAGGTATTTCTGCGTCCAGACTGGCTCGACCAGAAAAACTTGTCTTGAAATATTATGGTTGAGCTCGATGATAGCAACTTGCGGGCTGACTTCTGTCTCCAATGCTGCGGGTGCTCCTGCAGTCTTCTTGACCTTCACTGATCGTTTGATCATCCTCTCGAAGTATATTCCTGGCGGTATGGGTATATTTATGGACCCCATGTTCGCCAGCCTATCTGCTTCTTTGTTGCTGGATCTTGTAATGTGTTTCAGCTCACACCCTTTGAAACTTCCTTCGAGTAGATTATACGTGTCCCTATAGGCGACCATGTTGTCCGCGATAGCGTCGCACTCCTTCATTGTCTGTTGCACGATGAGGTTGGAGTCACCATAGATCATCAATCGGGTGGCTCCACATGCGATTGCCATCTTCATGCCATGTAACAGGGCCTCGTATTCTGCGTCGTTGTTGGATGCTGGATCGTCGGGTGGAAAGTCCAATCGCAGGACGTACTGAAACTTATCTCCTCTGGGTGATATGAGGACGATCCCAGCTCCATCTCCTTCGTTTCTCTTGGACCCGTCGAAGTACATGATCCAGTTACTCGTGTATTCTGGCGGTCCGGGTGTTTGCAATTCTGTCCACTCGCTCAGGAATTCTACGAGTACCTGTGACTTTACGAAATTGCGTCCCACGTAGATGATGTCCCAGGTGCCTAGCTCGATGCTCCATTTTGCTATTCTTCCGGATGCCATGGGATTGTTCATGATAGTACCGAGTGATGCGTTGTTTAGCACCGTTACGGTATGCTCCTGGAAATAGTGTTTGAGCTTTCGAGTTGTGAGGATGACCCCGTATGCAAGCTTCTGGTAGTGAGGGTATCGCTGTTTGCACGACGAAAGCACTTCGCTAATGTAGTAGATTGGCCTTTGTACTCCATACTCCTCCGGTCGTTCGACCACGATGGTCGTGCTGATGACCTGGTTTGTTGCGGCTAGGTATAGGTACAATGGCTCCCTTTCTTGTGGTGTAGCCAGGATACGCCTGCTCTGTAGCGTTCGCTTCAGATCTACGAATGTCTGTTTTGCTTCGGGTGTCCACTCGAATTAATCTGTCTTTTTCAACAGCTTGTAGAAGGGCATTGCCTGCTCGCCCAATCGTGCGATGAATCTGCTTAAGGCGGCTAGTCGCCCTGCAAGCTGTTGCACCCCACGTAGATTGGTGGGCTCCTTCATCGTTAAGATCGCTTGTATCTTCTCTAGGTTGGCTTCAATTCCTCTGGCGGACACCAGGTACCCGAGAAGTTGTCCTGTAGGAACGCCGAAGACACATTTTGTCGGGTTGAGCTTGATCCTGTATGCGTTTAGAGCATCAAATGTTTCTCTGATGTCTTCGAGGAGCGTGTCCTCTACTCGAGTCTTGATGACGATGTCGTCAACGTACACTTGTACGTTCTTGCCAATGAGCTTGCCGAGGCATTTTTTGCATACAGCGCTGATATGTTGCGCCTGCGGTTTTTAGCCGAAAGACATTGTCGTGTAGCAGTATACACCATGAGGTGTGATGAATGCTGTCTTTTCCTCGTCCTCCTGTTTCATCCTGATCTGGTTGTATCCCGAGTAGGCATCCAGGAAGGAGAAGCGTTGGCAGCCTGCAGTGGAATCCACGATCTGGTCGATCCGTGGGAGGGGAAAGTTATCCTTGGGGCAGTGCTTGTTCAACGACGTGTAGTCGATACACACGCGAAGGATGTCCGTATTTTTCTTCGGGGCCAGCACTGGGTTTGCTAGCCAAGTGGATATTTTGATCTCTCTGATGAATATTTCTGCGAGTAGCATGTTAACTTTTTCTCCGAACGCTTTCTGCTTGGGCTCTGAGAACCGTCGGGTGGTCTGCTTGATGGGTTTGGCGTCTTTGTAAACTTCGAGTGAGTGCTCGGCGAACTCCCTGGGTATTCCTGGCATATCTGAGGGTTGCCAGGCAAAAATTTCCCAGTACTCACGGAGGAGCTCGACGAGCGCGCCTTCCTATGCTGGCGAGAGGGTAGTAGAAACCATCGCCATTTTCGCAGATTCTGTCGGGTGCACTTGGTGTTTGCGAGTGTCGCTGTTGGCACTGAACTCTAGCTCTGGGGCGTTCTTCTTCGTGAGGAGCATCACGGAGTGGTCCGTGGTTTTTGCTATCTCCTCTAATTCTTCCTGCATCCCGAAAGATTTAGCGATTTCGTTGAACTCGATGTCGCACTTGTTGGATTTTTGGAAATCACCGTCGATGGTGCTTGTGCCGTATTCTCCGGGTAGCTTGAGCTTCAGGTAGGCATAGTGTGGTACTGCCATGAATCTGGCGAACGCTGTTCGACCAAGAATGGTGTGGTACTGTGAAGGCCAATCGACTACTTCGAAGTCGAGGAATTCTCGCCTGTAGTTGCTTCGATTGCCTACCCCACTTCCAGATTGATTGTTCCGAGTGGGCGGATCGCCTTTCCCGAAACTATCCCGTGGAAGGATGTTTTTGATTCTGCGAGTCCGTCTAAGTTCCTGTTCATCCGACAGAGCGTGTCCGCGTAGATGATGTTGATTCCACTTCCTCCGTCCATGAACACGCGAGCCAGTTCGTAATTGCCGATTTGTGCTTGGATGACTAGCGCAGCGTGCCCTGGTCGATAGACTCGTGGGGGGTGGTCTTCCTTGGAGAAGGTGATTTTTTTTTGAGAGCAACCACATATTTCATTAATAGAAAATCAAGTTACAATAAGCAACACATATGGAAACTAAAAGACAGACCGGGATAAAATGATTATCCTGAATTTGCAAATAAACCCCTAACAGATCGAGAAATACAAAACGACCCCTAGGGTTTACTGCAACCACCGTAGCGAGCGGCCGCCGTTTTCCTCCAGCGTCGTCGAGACGAACGCCGAAAGAAACGCCGAGCCTCCACCATTGCAAGGTCCAAGAAAGCACCATCGCCAACGAGGCTTTGTGAGTCGATGAACAGACCCGCTGCACGCAGCAAGGCACATGTCGCTGTGGCACGTCGACCGGGGGACATCCCCGTGCTGTCTTGGACCAAGATATGTCGCCTCCCATCGACGAAGTCGGAGAGGAACGACAGATCCACCACCTCCGGACCAGCATCCGCGCTCCAGAAGAACCATCTCGCCCCGGCCGCCAGCGCCGTCGTGAATAACCACGAACACCAGCGACACACCGAGAAACTAATCTCGCCAGATCTGAAGAACGGCGAGAAGACCAATCTGTTGATCTGAAGGAGCAAGCAGCACACTTTGCCATCAACTCCGAGACGCCGCCCTGAAGGTCGCCGCCGGTATGGGAGTAGAGTTGGGGCAGATTTATTTGCCCGGGCGCCGCTCCCACCACCCCAACAACGCCCCAAGAAAGAAGTAGGCTAACCCTAACTACAGACCGGCGCCGAAGCGCCATGGTCCCCACCTCCTCGCGTCGCCGGAGTGGCTAACGGAGGAGGAAGGGACCGGCGGCCGCTGCTGTAGTTGGAGCCTAGGCGTCGCCTCCTAGATCGCCTCTAGGCCAGGAGCGAAACGGTTCGCGTGAACTAGTCTTCTGGTTGTGCTTGGAGAAGGTGATTGATTTATCTGCCATCTTCAGGTATTCGGGCCTTGCCGGTGGAGTTTGTACAGCCATGCACAATTGTCGTGTGTTTGTCTTCTGGACCTTGCGGGATGGGCAGACCTTTTGTATCATCCCAGGAGTCCTACGGGGTTCGGGTATGCGTTGCCTCCCTGGTTGGGGGCGGGTGGCGCAGGTAGTGCGGCTAGCACCACGTTATTTCCCGGTGGAGGCAGTGGTTGTGGTGGTTGAAATCCTTGGTGTCCTCCTCCTGGAAGTTGCGGGTAGCCTTGACCGACTGATGTTCTGTTTTTCTTCGAGAAGGCCTCGTGTATTTCAATGAACTTTCGGCAATCCTTGAGAAGGTGTGTTGCCTTAGTTTTTCCTGTACGCTTATCTGTAAATAGATGTAGCGTGAAGTATCCATCGAGGTCCTCCTCGGGAGTTTTATCCTCTGCCTTTGGCTTCCATTCGCGATTTCCGCGGCGTCCACTATCGCGGTTTCGCGTGAATTCTGCCGCCACTAGTTCCTCTCGGTCGTCGTGATCATAGTACTTGCTTCTTTTCTTTCGACCGTGGCGATCGTCTTCTGGTGCGGGCGAGGATGCCCTCTCGTTGCGCACCGAGTCTTCTCTGTTAGCCCATCTGTCGGCTATAACCATCAGCTCTCCAATAGTTTTGGGCGCGATTCGTCCCAGTTCTTCTCTGAAGGCTATTCGTCGAGCGCCCTTTGCAAAGGCTTCGACTGCTACTTCCTCTGATATATTTCCTGATGTGTTTCTGAGTGTGGTCCATCGCTGAATATATTCGCGAGTGGACTCGCCACTTTTTTGCTTGCATGCTCGCAATTCTTCAATGGTCGTTGGTCTTTTGTACGTTGCTCGGAAGATCTTGCAGAAGTCGTAGTGTAGGTCGTCCCATGACCCGTAACAAGCCTTTGGTCTTGCTTCAAGCCAGCTGCGTGCTGCTCCTACAAGGTGTAGATTGAGGTACTGCATAGCCGTGTTCTTGTTCCCACGTTGGCATTTTACTACCGTGAGGTAATCTGACAGCCATGACGAAGGTTCGAGTGAACCATCGTACTTTGTTACTTCCGTGCTAAGATTAAACCTTTTGGGTAGAGGCGCCTCGCGGATGCTGCGAGCGAAGCATAGCGCTCCGCAGGTCTCGTCATCGGAAGAGGTTGATGAGTAACGTGTGCGATTCCTCGCTGCTCTAGCCTTGTCCACTTTATTTTGCACGATATCTGATCGCGCGTTATATCCTGGCTGGTCGCGATCAGTTTCCTTCCTTGGCTCCTTGCTGCGATTTCGCGAGCGGCTGCTATGATGTCGCGAGCCGAGGTCTCGATTCCTCGGGCTACCTTCGCTGCTATTCGGGCTATCACCACGTCGTCGGGCTTCTTTTCCTCGGCCACGGCGGGGTGATTTTTCTTTCCTGGGTGAAGTACTCCTACGCCTGCGGGATGCCTCCTTTTCCTTTTGTGCAGCTGCTTTCCTGCGATCATAGGAGGCAAGCTTTGAGGCTGCCATGCCTAATCCCTTTTGAACTTGCTTGTACTGCTCTGCTCGGGGGTCATTTTCCCCTGGTTGATTTGTCTGCATGTAGGTTGCTACGGCTAAGACCGCAGCAGCGGGGGGTTTGCGGATAAATGTTTCCGTCCTCGTCGACCCGCATGAGGGAAGGTCCGAGTGACTTGCTGATTCCGGTCAGGGACTCGTCATCCATGGTCGCGGTTCTTGAGGCATATCCTTTCCTTGCGGTACGAGTCCCGACAGAAGGTGTTAAAGATAGCGCGGCCCGGCGTTGGCTCGACTCGTCCACCAATTTCTTCCGATTGGCTAGATCTATGCGAGCTTCCTTGATTGCAGTAGCCGCTCTCACTAGATGATAGTGGTAGGCGGTTATGTCTTCGTGTGGAGCTCCGACTGCAGGAGGTTTGCTCGTGCGGATAGCCTCCTTAGCTCGGACCGAGGCGCCTCGCGAGACGCCGATCTCAGCGCGTTCCCTCGCGCTGTGTTCAGTTTTTTCGGGTGGATCTCCTGATCCTGCCATGCAGACCTGAGCCAGATATGGCTCGTGGGTCCTAGGCGTAATTTGGAAGGATTTCCTAACCCGAGAAGATTCCTCTGTGGAGAGGGTATGGAAGTTGCTGGTGTTGACGCGGATGGATTCGCCGCTTTTCGCCAAGTCGCGATCTTCGCGGTAGGGTCGTGAATCGACAGCTCCTGGGCTAGAGATCGATTCAGATTCTGGTCCTTCGGGGAAGTCTAGTATCCCGTCCTTGTTGGTGTAGAACTTGAAGCTCCCGAACGTCAGGGTGACGCTTTTCTACAGATCGCTGAATACCGGACGTGATTTCGGCGAGTGAGGGGTGACGATGACCGACCCGATTCGGATCGGATTGGTCGGAGTCGAAGTCGCGGGGTTCCAACGTGAGTTGGTTGTCGATGAATCCGAAGATGCCGGAGATCCAGCGCCCGCCGTTCCCACAGAAGGCGCCAATTGTCGAATCTGCATCTCAACAAGTCTCTCGAGTGAACCCATAGGGTTTCGATTAGGAGAACCTATGGGCGCTGGTGATAATCGTGCTACTCTTGGCCTTTTCAATGCATGCACGCGTGTTCAGGTCAGAGATGGCCGCACTGCTCTTTTCTGGGAGAGCCCCTAGATCTCCCCTGTCAGCCTCATGGTTCTGCTCCCCAACCTGTTCAATCATAGCAAAAAGAAAAAGGCTATTTTCTTTGAAGCCATATCCTCCCAGGCGTGGATTGGTTGGATCAAACCTGACCCGCCAGCCGCTGTCTTGCTGAATTCCTAAGGCTATGGAGTCTAACGCTGGATTTCGCCCTAACCCCTGAAGAGCATGATATTATCCTCTGGATTCTCTCCCTCGGGCCAATACTCTGCCAAGTCTGCCTACATGGCTCAATTTGAAGGCGGAATTCGTTTTGACATGGCTTTTAAAGTTTGCACTATCAAGATTCCTCCCAAGTGTTTGTTCTTTATGTGGCTAGCGATTCATAATCGCTGTCTTACAGCTGACAACCTTGCGCGCAAAGGTTGGCCCAATAACCCAATCTGCCCTCTCTGTCACATCCATCCTGGGATTATCTCCCACCTGCTCTGTGGCTGCTCCTTCTCCCTGGATGTGTGGAACAGGCTGCTGTCCAAATTGCATGTGTCCCAGGTTTTTGCCCCCTTGGGGTCAACTGATATGGCCTCCTGGTAGTGTGGCCCGACTGCTATTTCTCCTTCTCTTCGCAAGGACTGGAAAGCCGTCCAAATCCTGGCGTCTTGGATGATCTCGAAGAAACGTAACACGCGGATCTTCAACAACAAGCCTTCTCTCACTGTAGAAATCTGTGACAAAATTATTTCCGAGCTCAATGTGTGGCGTGGTGCTGGGGTCCTGGCATTCAGTGGTATAAACCCCCATGAGTTCGATGTCTAGTGTATTCCCTTTCCCATCCCCAGACTGATGTAACTACTCTGCCGCACCCTGTAATCTCTCTCATTGCTTAATATAATTGAATGCAGCGCTGGCTATTTTTCGTCAAAAAAAAAAGTTTCTTAAAAACATAAAAGATAAATTTGGTTTTCGTTGTGTGTTTGCACACAACAAAGTGCTGACAGCCATGTTCTGACGGAAAATTCTCAGATCATTGCCATGTGCTTGTGCTAGCACACGACAAATATTTAAACTTTGTCGTGTCTGAACACACGGAAAAGGCCTGCCATGACTGCCCTGTTTCGGTGTTCGTCTGGATGGACACGTGTTCAGAATCTTTACTGTGTGCATCTCACAACCTTTGTCATGCATCTATCTTTGCCGTGTGTTTTTCTTGCTATGACTCGGTGCATTTTTTCTTTACCGTGTACGGCACACGGCAAATATTGGCGTTGCCATGTGCCCAATAGATAGCACACGGCAACGTAGTGCTCTCCCGTAGTGCCGGTATATCTAGAGCTAGGCGACATACCAAGCAATCCAGTTAGTATCTGCCCAACAATCATGGAATAAGAACGGTAGTCTGCCTCCAGTATCATGTGCTTATCCGCAAACAAATTACAGAAAATAAACAGGTTCAATGTGTTTACCCGCAAACACATTGCAGAAAAGAAGCAGAGATGAGAAACAATGAGTTGCTTGCAACTGGCACAAGTAAATTATATAGGGCAGTACAACATGCTTATGTGCAGCGCAATTGTGACTTTGTGACCCAAGATGTCCAGTCTTCCATTAGAAAACACATTAGAAGAAGTCTGTAGAGAATTAAGGAACTTACATCATCCACAAGCAGAGGACAAATAAGCAGGTCCAAAAATAAGAGACTCGGAAATGTCGAGAAAATAAGAGACTCCCGGTTCAAACTGAACCTAAAGAGATAAGGGAGACTTAGGGCGTGTTCGGCAACAGCCCAGCTTCCAGCTTCTGGTCGGAGCACCTTGGAGTAGCGCCGAACACGCCAACTCCGCGGAGTCAGATCCGCGAAGCTGGGAGATTTGTATGTACAAACTGCGGAGCACCTGTTTCGCTGATCCACGGAGCAGTCCATCGCGGAGCAGTGCAAAATTACAGAGAAATGCCACCGCCTAGTCAAAGAAAACGTTTCGCCCCTGTTCTTTCTCCTCCCGAGCGATGCCGCTTCGTCTCTCCCGGGAACGAATCAAGCAATCCACCATGACCTAGCCGCTGGCCTCCAGACTCGCCGCCGCTTCCTGACGCCACTGCGTCCTACCTGTAGCCAGCAGCTCAAGGTCCAAACACATGCCTCCTCTCGCATCCAGATCGACAGGCGGCCCCGCGCTCGCATCCTCCAGCAGGTGCTAGGTTGGTGGCGTCCGTAACTGGCTCAGCCGCCGCGATTTTGTCTGGGGGTCCTGGATCGAGCCGTCTACGACCGCTGAAACGGATGGGAGGACGAATCATAGGAGTGAATGCGAGGCTGATTTGCGTGCGTCTGTGGGGATTTGGGGATGAGTGGGGAAGAAGATCCCCACGATTTGGGTCCATACGTATGCGGCTGCTGATGGTTGGGCTGGGCTGGCAGATTTCCTCCGAACAAACCGATTCAATCATTAATGGGCTGTCGGCCCATGAGAAATAATGCGGATCTGTGCCGAACGTTCCATGCTCCACCAGCGACGCTGGAATCGTCCTCAGAAGCTGGATCGACGGAGTTCACTAATCTGGAGCGTTTCCGAACACCCCCTTAAAAGGTAAAGGGATAACTCCCTAAAAACGGATCTGGAGGGAGGCCCACCGAAACCAACGTTCGGTCCTCCCCTCGTACGTTAGAAAACGCCCTGATCGGGGGCACCAAACCAACGAATGATTCTGGCCCCCCGTTGCGTGCGCACAATATAAAGGGGGGAGCCTGGCAGCTAGCGAACTATCCCAGTTAGCGTTCAGTCACCCTGCTCCCCCAAAATTCCTAATCTGCACCGATCGCAGAAGGCGCACAGCAGCGGGAAGAGCTGGAACCTCGCCGTGCCGTCCCCGGACAGTGCCGGTGGAGGCCTGAGGGTCACCGTGTGATCCAGCGATCTTCGTCGACCCCTGCAACGTCTACATCGACTCTCAACCTCGCCTGCACCAAGCAGGCGACGATGTCTTCTAACGCTGGAGCCTGTAAATCCCCTAAACCTTCTGATTTGATCTGTTCATGGTGTTCTAGATTGCTGTCACAATTTTCTTTGATCTAGATAGGTTCTAGATCGTATAATGTCTAACAATGGTATCAGTCGCCAATGTGATAGCATTAGAACCCTAACTAGGATCTGTTGATCAAGTTTTGGTTAATTATGATCAGTTTTTAGGCAATTCTGTTTTTAAGATTATGTTTAGCATGCCTATGATGTCACCACAGCACTGTAATTAGATCAATGCATGTTTCTGTTAACCAATTTTTGAGTTCCAAGGCAAATTGATGTATTGGTTAATCAAAATTAAGCAAGATCTAAACGCACTGGTAAAGGGGAGCACGTTATTCACCATAAGAAAAAAAATCCCCAATTTTATTTTTGCTAGAACCCTAACCCTAAGGATCATGAACTCACTCTGATGGCGGCATGGTTGCTTCTCCTTTCGGGGCCCGCACATCATTGGCCGCTGTGCGAGGGCGACGATGCCGCGACGCCGTTCTCACCGACCGGAGAGAGTGTGCGGAAGACGTGCTACCCGAGCACGTTGAGTCCCGGGCGCCGTCCATCTTCCGCCGGAGGAGGGCGCGCGCAAGAAGCACCCGAGCGAGATGATGAAAACAGCATCGGCCCTCAAGGCTCGTCGCTGTCACCCCTAATGGACGCCGCTCGTCGGCGCACTCCCTCTCCTACCCGCAGAAGCCGATGCGGTGCAGAGGCTACCCTCGACAGAGCAGCGCGCGGGATTTCAATCCGCAGCACGCTGCTCCGCCGAATGAAGCCACAGCACCGCCGGGAACGCGGGCGCCACCGCGCCGGAAGAAATCGGCCGGCCACCGCGCAGGTCTCGTCGCCGCAGATAACGCGCAAGAGAAGCGCACACTCGGCGCCGCCTCTCTCGCCGCACGCATGAGTAAGGGGGGGCACGCCGGGATGGAGGTCGGGGAGGACGAGCTGGTCGCCGGCCGCCGCTCCTCACACGCACGGGCAATCGCTCGGGCCGCCTCCCTCTATCTCCACAGAAATCGGGAGGAGAAAAGAAATGGGTCTAGGGTTAGGTTTCGACCCGGTGTGGTCTTAATCCACCAGGGCTCACCACAGCCGTCCGATCCGATCGGACGGACAGCGAAGCTGTAAGTCCTTTCTTGGGATAGGCTGGGCCGCATGCTCTGGGCTGGGCTGCGCCATGATGGGCCTTTTCTCTGTTTTTTGTTTTCACGGGCCGCGGTGCAATGGGCAGCAATGTTCGTCTTTTCTCTGTTTTTTTTGTTTTAAATTCTGTTTATTTTCAGTGCATTTCTTTATGTTCCTGATTAAGTTTTATGCACTGTTCTAAATAATAGAAAAATTATTGCCTAAAAATATGATGATAAACATGTTATTGTTCTGAATAAAAATGAACCAACGAGAATTTTTCTTTAGACTATTTAACATGTTTAAATGTTATATATAATCAATTTAAGCATTAAATAATGTTATTTACCTTATGTTATTAAGATTGATGCTTAATTTTGATAATATCATGACTGTAAAATTAATTCTGACCTACGTTGTTTTAATTTTGTATGTCATCCTATTAGGTTGTTCTATCTTTGTGTTATTTCTGCCCAACGGTGTTTTAACATGGATATAGAATTTTTGATGATTATGGCATGTTTATTCTTCTTTACCAACGTAAAGTTTTGTATTCATGCAACTTAACGTCCATGCAAATTTTCAGCTTCCACTGCGATACGCTACGACACTGTCGAGCAACTGACAGGGAGTAATTTCCCACGCTGGAAGAATTCAATCGAGCTAAGTTTGGCTTTCAGCGAATTTGATTATGCCTTAAGGGAGGATAAGCCCACGGCACCTGAAAATGGTGTCGCGGGGTATGATGATCTTAAGAAAACTTATGACTCCAAAATGGAGAAGTGGAACAAATCAAGTCATGTAGCAATGCTACTGATGCGATCATCCATTTCACCTGAGATTATTGGGGCTCTCCCCAAGAAAGATACTCCTAAAGATTTCATGGCAGCCTTGGAGGAGCAATTCAAAGGCTCCGAGAAGGTCTATGCAACTGAGTTATTTCAGAAGCTCCTTGGGAAGTATAAATGTGATGGTGAAGTAAGGAGTCACGTACTGAGAATGATTAATGCTTCGCGCAAGCTGAAGGCTTTACAATGTGAAATCAGTGATAACCTACTCACCATAATGATTTTGGAGTCCCTCCCTGAAGAATTCGATCAATTCAAGATCAACTATAATTCCATGAAGGAAAAGTGGTCACTCGATGAGATATGTCCTCGAATTATCCAGGAGGAGGAAAGGCTGATGAAACAAAACAAGGACCAAGCCTTTCATGTTGGCTCTAACAAGAGAAAATATGATGGGCCTAGTCCTTCCAAGCCTCCAAAGAAGACCTTCAAAAAGGATATGCACAAGTCTAAAGGAAAGGAGGTTGGACAGTCTTCTGGAAACTCGGCTGTTGTTGAAAACACTTGCTTTCATTGCAAGAAAGAGGGTCATGTCAGAAAGGACTGTTCAGCCTATATTAAATGGATGATGAAGAAAGGTACAGATGAAATCACTTTTGTTGATGAATTATTTTATGCTGATTTCTCCTCTAGATCATGGTGGATTGATTCAGGAGCAACTACTCATGTTGCTAACTCTATGCAGGGATTCCATATGATCCAAACCACAGCAAACGGTACAAGAAGGCTTAAAGTAGCAAATGGAGTTGAAGTTGATGTTGAAGCTGTAGGGTCACTCACCTTGGAGCTCCACACCAACCATCGTCTTCATTTAAATAATGTTCTTTATGTACCTACTTTGAGTAGGAATTTGATTTCAGTCTCTTGTCTTGATGATAACATGTATGAATGTTTGTTTGGTCACAAACAATTTGTTTTGAAATATTGTAATAAAGATGTTGGTTTCGGTGTCAGACGAGGCAAATTATATATGTTATCATTGAATGATCATGTTATGCATGTGAGTAATGTGTGTATTGATGAGAATAAATGGAAGGGTACTAGCACTTCTTCGAAATTGTGGCACCGTCGTCTGGGCCACATTTCGAGGGGGAGAATTGAACGACTCATTAAAAATGATGTACTACTTCCATTAGACTTCTCCGATGCAGAAAAATGTGTTGACTGCATAAAAGGAAAATACGCAAAAACAATTAAGAAAGGAGCAGTACGAGCAACAGGTGTCCTAGAACTTATTCATACTGACATATGTGGACCCCTTAACGTTAAGTCTATAGACATTTTGATTCATTCATCACGTTTACAGACGACTTTTCCCGATATGGGTATATTTACCCTATACGTGATCGATCGGAAGCTTTGTACAAGTTCAAATTGTTCAAAGCCGAAGTTGAGAACCAACTAAATATTAAAATAAAGTTGTACGATCTGATCGCGGGGGAGAGTATTATGGTAGACATGCTCCTTATGGGCAAATTCCAGGACCTTTTGCAAGGTTTCTCGCTGAGAATGGAATTGTTGCCCAATACTCAATGCCTGGTGAACCTCAGCAGAATGGAGTGGCTGAGCGTCGAAATCGCACACTTATGGATATGGTGCGAAGTATGCTTAGTCATGCAAGTTTGCCAGTAAGCCTATGGATGGAGGCATTAAAGACTGCCGCACATATATTAAATCTTGCTCCCACTAAGTCAGCACCGAACACGCCTTATGAGATGTGGACGGGAAAGAAACCGAGCTTGAACTATTTACGTGTGTGGGGCTGTCCTGCTGAAGCTAGAGTATTCAATCCACAACTTAAGAAGTTAGATCCAAAAACAGTTAGTTGTTTCTTTATTGGATACCCACATAGGGGAAAAGGATATCGCTTCTATTGTCCAGGTCATACCACTAAGTTTGTGGAGACGCGACAAGCGGTGTTTTTTGAAGATAATGAGGTCACTGAATTAAGAAAGATCGACCTTGAGGAGAAGCGGGTATGTGCTCCATGCCCGGCCATCCAAGAGATCGTTTTGCCCATTCAAAATAGAGTGACGTCTAATGATGGTTCTGAATCTTGTGATTTAGATCATGAACCCAATGGTAATCCTGAAAACAATAATGACATACCAGAAGGAGAGGATCACCATACAGATAACGAAGAAAATCCTGAAAATAATGACGCTCCTCCACCACCCCCTCCTGTGAGAAGATCACAGCGACCTAGGAAGAAAGCCATCCCAGAAGATTATGTCACTTATATGAGTGAGGATGTATGTGATGTCGGGAAGGTGGATGATCCAATCTCATATAAAGGAGCCATTAAAAGTACGAATTCGTCTAAATGGCAAGTTGCTATGGAAGATGAGTTAAAATCTATGAGCTCAAACAATGTTTGGGACTTAGTAGAAGTTCCCAACGGTGCTAAAAGGGTAGGCTGCAAATGGGTCTACAAAACCAAGTATGATTCCAAAGGGAATGTCGAAAGGTTTAAAGCAAGACTTGTGGCAAAAGGTTTCACACAGAGAGAAGGTATCGATTACAACGAGACCTTTTCTCCTGTGTCATCAAAGGATTCTTTTAGGATTGTCATGGCTCTAGTAGCTCATTTCAACCTAGAATTGCATCAAATGGACGTTAAAACGGCATTTCTAAATGGTGATCTTAATGAAGATGTTTACATGACTCAACCGGAAGGTTTTGTCGTGGAAGGAAAGGAACACCTGGCATGTCGTCTGAAGAAATCCATCTATGGCTTGAAGCAGGCTTCAAGACAGTGGTACCTCAAGTTCGACAAGATTATTCGAACTTTTGGTTTTACGGAAAATGTTGTGGACAACTGCATATATATTAAGTTTAAAGGCAGTAGGTTCACAATTTTAGTCCTATACGTAGACGACATATTGTTGGCCTGCAGTGATAAGGATATGCTGCATGATACCAAGAATTTCCTGTCGTCAAATTTTGATATGAAGGATCTCGGTGAAGCCTCTTATGTCCTTGGCATTGAGATTTACCGAGATAGGTCAAAGGGGATGTTAGGACTATCCCAAAAGGCATACTTTGAGCGAGTACTGAAGAAATACAATATGCATAAGTGCTCTCCCTCACCTGCTCCTGTAGTTAAGGGCGATAAGTTTGGGACATTCCAATGTCCGAGGAACCAAATTGAAACTGATCCGATGAAGTCGGTTCCTTATGCTTCAGCTGTCGGAAGCATCATGTATGCACAAGTTTGCACACGCCCTGACTTGGCTTTTATAACGGGAATGCTTGGCAGATTCCAATCAAATCCAGGACCAGACCACTGGAAGGCCGCAAAGAAAGTCTTGCGTTATATGCAAGGCACAAAAGATTACATGCTTACGTATAAGAAGTCTGATAACTTGCAAGTTGTTGGTTATTCAGATGCTGATTATGCTGGTTGTGTGGATATTAAGAAATCCACATCAGGTTATGTATTCACACTAGCCGGAGGAGCCATATCGTGGAAAAGCTCCAAACAAACGTTGACTGCTTCATCTACGATGCAGGCAGAATTTATAGCATGTTTCGAGGCCACTGGGCAGGCTGTATGGCTAAAGAATTTCATTCCCGGACTTAAAGTGGTAGACAGCATTTCGAAACCACTTATACTATACTGCGATAACGAACCCGCAGTCTTCTATACAATTAACAACAAGTCAAGTGCTGCTGCCAAGCACATTGACATTAAGTATCATGTTGTGAAAGATAGAATCCTGGATCATACAATTGAGGTTAAGCATATAAGTACAACTCGTATGCTTGCGGATCCACTGACGAAAGGTTTACCACCCAGTATTTTTCGTGATCATGTTGCCGGCATGGGATTACTGGAAGCCTTATGATTCAGGAATAAAGGGACCACTACAAGAACCACTCCCAATAAGAAATATGATATCCATTTCGAAATAGGCTGGTGCACCATAAGTGTTGAGGTTCAACGACATTTTATTAGTTGTTGTAACACCTCACTTTGGTATATTATTCCTATGGAGAATGGGCAAATGAAGTTTAAACCGAATGATCAAGGGGGAGAATGTTGGTTGATCTCCCGGTTCAAACTGAACCTAAAGAGATAAGGGAGACTTAAAAGGTAAAGGGATAACTCCTTAAAAACGGATCTGGAGGGAGGCCCACCGAAACCAACGTTCGGTCCTCCCCTCGTACGTTAGAAAACGCCCTGATCGGGGGCACCAAACCAACGAATGGTTCTGGCCCCCCGTTGCGTGCGCACAATATAAAGGGGGGAGCCTGGCAGCTAGCGAACTACCCCAGTTAGCGTTCAGTCACCCTGCTCCCCCAAAATTCCTAATCTGCACCGATCGCAGAAGGCGCACAGCAGCGGGAAGAGCTGGAACCTCGCCGTGCCGTCCCCGGACAGTGCCGGTGGAGGCCTGAGGGTCACCGTGTGATCCAGCGATCTTCGTCGACCCCTGCAACGTCTACATCGACTCTCAACCTCGCCTGCACCAAGCAGGCGACGATGTCTTCTAATGCTGGAGCCTGTAAATCCCCTAAACCTTCTGATTTGATCTGTTCATGGTGTTCTAGATTGCTGTCACAATTTTCTTTGATCTAGATAGGTTCTAGATCGTATAATGTCTAACACCCAATAGATAGCACACGGCAACGTAGTGCTCTCCCGTAGTGCCGGTATATCTAGAGCTAGGCGACATACCAAGCAATCCAGTTAGTATCTGCCCAACAATCATGGAATAAGAACGGTAGTCTGCCTCCAGTATCATGTGCTTATCCGCAAACAAATTACAGAAAATAAACAGGTTCAATGTGTTTACCCGCAAACACATTGCAGAAAAGAAGCAGAGATGAGAAACAATGAGTTGCTTGCAACTGGCACAAGTAAATTATATAGGGCAGTACAACATGCTTATGTGCAGCGCAATTGTGACTTTGTGACCCAAGATGTCCAGTCTTCCATTAGAAAACACATTAGAAGAAGTCTGTAGAGAATTAAGGAACTTACATCATCCACAAGCAGAGGACAAATAAGCAGGTCCAAAAATAAGAGACTCGGAAATGTCGAGAAAATATATGCGGGCACTCACGTTTTGAAATGAAACACAAAAGAGATTCAGATCAAGTGCCAAATATATCGTCGCTCTCTGATTGCAAGAAGTATCCTTACATCATTCAGGTACCGGCCTGCTATTTTTAGCACAGACACCAAATAAACGAAAAGAGACTACACAAGCATGACCACCAAAAAGGAAAAATGCCCTAACAATTGAAATCCCATTGAAGCGCCCTAACTTACTCTAGTGAGATATTGTCAAGTTTGCGAGTCCGTGTACACCACCACCCTCATATCAACTCGCAGATGCAGCATGCCATCAATGAAGACGTTGTCGTCGGCAATGAACGTCGACCATGCAAGCTCAAAAAGAACACTGCATCCCTCTCCAGAAATCCATGGTCGTCGAAGGTAACCTTATCCTCTACCTTGCTCACAAATCTTCCTGATGATCTTGTTCTTGCAGCCAACTCAAAATTTATTTTCAAACATGTTGACCCCTTTGGCATCTCAATGGTCCCTATAATAAGGTCAAAGCTGTGAGCCTTACTCTGTTCATCTACTCTACAGGTTGCCTTGTGAAAACTCAAAAAAGTTCTATCTGGCAAGATGGAACAACTGCGAGAATATACTACCTCTGTTCTAAAATGTAAGTCTTTTTTATCAAAACTAAACTAGCTTGCTAAAAAGGATTTACATTTTGGAACGGAGGGAGTATATCCCTGCTAGGGAAGAGTCGGGAGCACTCCTCACGTGTTAGATCCAAGAACACAATAACATATTGCACAACGTTTCGACTTCCATGTATCAGCACAAGAATCTAGGAGGCGTGTAAAGCGATTAATTAAGGAAGTAATGCTGGTACTCCCTCCGACCACTTTTATAAGCCACACTACCCATCACTAGTATAATGCTAGTGCGTTGCAACGGGTAAGAAAAAAAATATGTTGTGGAGGCTAACAAAATAGTTCCCGCTGATATAGTTCAACGTGCCGACGACATGATGTGGGGTGAGCCAACAGACCTTGCCAAGGCATTCACCTCTCTTCAAAGTCAGGAAGTAGAATGACCAAAGGAAGCCCGTTGATATAGTCGCAACGTGTCACTAAAATCAGTCAGTTCAACGTGTCGATGGCATGATGTGTGGTGATCCAACAGACCTTGCAAGGCATTCACCTCTCTTCAAGGCCGGGAAGCAAAATAACCAAAGGAAGACAGATAAATCATTGAGAGAAGTAGTGATGTAGATGTGCGGCATGCGCTTGGTCATATGGTCTAGACCAGCACCGGCGACAACGCTAAAGCCATCACCCAGGAAATCTCATGGCATCCATGTTGCACAGCAAGATACACAAACCTAGATAACATCAATGAAATTATTATTGATTTGAACTGGTTCTAGTCGATGCAAAGACAAAATTTGGCAGCTACACCATGTGATTTATCTAGATATATATTTAACCTTCAATGCGCACAAATTAACATATATTCTTAATCGAGTACAAAAGCATTTAAATGAATCATAGTAAGGAAGCACCTGCCAAATGCAAATGTTTCCATAGCATACACAACAACTAAAAAAATGCAGAAATATTTACGCATGATTATTCTTCTCCTTTGTGATTAAAAGCCCCAGTCGAGAATCCTAATGCGATGCATGTTCTGACCTCTCTTCACGTCTCCCTTGCCGCCTCCAGCGCGTTGGTGGGCTCGACGATGACACTGGCCAAGCGCTTGCATGCAAAACCATCACAAGCCCTGCTCCATGCTTCCTGAGGCTCATCTCCATGGCACAATCCTACCGCTGCCGCTTCTCGACGCCGCAGTGAACTTGGATTTGGCTAGGTGTGGCTTCACAATCTGGAAAAAGGGCCCAAACTACCAAGTACCGTCGCAAGAATGATTAATAAAGCCTTTCTAATGTTCTAAATGAAATAAAGGGTACTTTGCAACAAGCATCACAAATTCAATAATTTATTCCAGAGGGCATGAAAATCATGAACTGCTAAATTTCTCATATTATAAATGATAATTTGGTGTAGCAATGCTAGATAACCAATTACAAGATATCAAGTGCTACATATGCTCACATAAAATTCTGCATGAATTCCACCATTCCCACGAGTCTACTTTGTCACTATGCAATTTAAGTGAACACATAAAATGAGAGCTATGTAGCAATTTGCCAAGCAAAGATACGATGTAGTTGAGTTATCAAAAATTATGAAAATCAGTATGGACTTCCCAGCTCATCCATCAAGTCTAGAAAATATATTCATCATTGTCTAGAAGAAGAAAAATGTACTGGCATTCAGATGACAAAGTTGCGGTGGACAATTTTCAGTATCCCACATCTGTAGATGTTCCATGGAACACTCAACTTGACTTGAATTAGGAATTATCTTGTCAAGAAAGAAATGTCTATCACTTGAGAGTATACCATGAAAAAACAAAGGTTTATCCTCAGACAAGAAAATAGTAATTAGTTAATTACAAACTTTAGAACAAGAGGCACAAAGCTAATAGAGGACGAAACATACCAGAGAAAGTGTCCGGAGGAAATGACCGTTGGGGCGAACGCGGAGGCGATCCCACGGGAGCCTCCGATCGAGACCCCGACTACCGTTTGTTGTGGCCATGACGATCTCGAGGAGGGAGAGATCGCGGAGGAAACTCCATTTCGGGGGTCTGGAGGCAGATCACGCCGGGTCGGGGGAAGATTTTGGGCGCTCGAGGATCTGGATCCGGATGATTCAGAAACGGAAGAGCAGGAGAAGGAAACGCAGTTATGTTCAAACTACTTTGTCGATTGTCTAACGCCGGATCAAGTGGTCTCTGTGTTAGCAGATCAAAGCAGGATGAACAAGAGATTGGAGAAACGGCGCCTTCAACGTCTGTGTGCAATTGATTGTATGACGATCTCACCGGTGGCACCAACTCAAATGAAATCGGCTCAGAGTAAGGTTCTGAAACTTCCTCCGTTCCCACCCTCGTCTTTCCCGCTGGAGGAAAGCCCCTTCCCATGGGTGGAAGTTCGCCGGCGGCGAAGCTCGACTGCGAGCGGAATTTTGAATGATGAATCTCTCCGACTCGGAAGCGATCGGGACCCACATGGGCCAGGTGTGCTGCGAGGCCCAATAGTTGACAAGACAGGCTGCATGGGCCATGCACGAATTGGGAGAATTTGTGGGCGTGCGAAAATACCTTCTGAGCATCGGCTGCGTAGGCTCTTAGGGTTTTCATGGAAAAGATCGACTCGATCTCTGTCGAGTATGGCGAACAGAGGTGGCGGACGTGTTGGCAGGGATCTTGCCGCTGCGGGGCGCGGTGGTGCTCAACAGAGGATGGAGGTGGGCGAGGCCAGTGGGACGGCTGGCTTGCCTATTGGTCAACCTCCTCTCGGCTTGGCGAACGGTGGACAGGGCCTGGCTGCAGATGCTGTTGAACAACGCCAGGAGGTTTTTGCTTTCAATGCTGGACGGGGAAACAATTAGTACAGAGGTAATCAACATCATGGTGGCTACAGGGGACGCCAACGCTACGAGATGCAGGGACGAGGTCCCTTCAGCCGTGCGCGTGGTGGATATCAGGGGCCGCGGCAGTATCCGAGGCAGCAGCCGCGATACGTGCCAGTTGTGGCCGCGCAAGCTGCAGCAAACACCCAACAAGGGGTGCAACAGCAGGCGCCAATTCAGCAAAATAATGGGGTTAGCACTGTGGTGTTGGCTCAAGTTGATTCAGGTGCGGGTGGTAGTGCTTGCAGCAGCAGAACATGCAGAGAGTTACGGCACAACAAGTTGCAGTGGCAGTGGCAGGTGCCGTCCCTAAGAAGAACACGATTGATAGGATGAAATGCTTTCGTTGTGGGGTTGGAGGACATTTGTTGAATGACTGCCCAGCACCTATTTCTGAGATATGTCAGTCTGTTGATCATGTTACCAACAATTGCCCACTGTTATTAGCACCAAAGCCACATCCAATCATGTATGGATATGCACATGATGAACTGACTTTCTTTGGCTTGCCTTTGTCTGAGCACTATAGACCAAAGGCAGTCAATGTGAAAATGGCATCTATTGTGGTGTCCAAGGGTGAGATGTCGATTCTGCAGATCATCACCAAATTACAGAGGCTAGTATCAACGGAGAATTTTATTTGGAGGGTTTCGCAGGAGGGGCATAATGTTTTTAAGGTTCAATTTCCATCTAAATCAGAGCTCGATTGACTGAAGGTTTTCGGTGCTTTTCGTGTACCGAGAAGTACTTGTGAGATGGTATTTGATGCTTGGACTCACAAGATTGAGCCCATTGATACACTTCCGGAGTTTTGGGTGCGTGTCTCCGGGATACCAGAAGATCGCATGGGAGATTTTTTGGCCCTCTGGTCCGTGGGTTTTATGCTTGGTAAAACTTCTAAGGTGGACATGGTGTACACTAGGAGGCACGGAGTTCTTCGTATTCGGGTGGGTTGTCTGGACTTTACAAAGATACCTAAAAGCTACCCTATGTTCATTCATGATGGTATCTATGAACTCACTTTTGAGGTGGAGGGAGAGGATATCTCAGTGGAGGAGGATGTGGTAATGACCGATCCAAACGTCGACAAAGATGATGATGATGGTATATTAGATGACTTCACATATGCGTTGGCAAACACTTCTCGTAATACATCAAATGCTAATGACAACAAGGAAGATGAGCCTATGGACACGCAGAGCACAAATTCCAATGGCCCGGGTGGTAATACAGCGAGGAAAACAGGTGTTGCGTTCTCCCCTATGGTGCTGCACTCTATCCAGCGGGCTCGTGCGGAGCTTAGGGCCATGTTCATACCTGCGGAGGATAGTGATATTAGAACAGAGAGTGAGGTTGTTTTTGATACGCCAATAATAGATCAACCTGAGAAAGACACGACGATGGCTCGTGATGCAACACCGATGGCGAGTTCTGGACAACACGGATTTGAAGAATTAATCGCACCTGCAATACAGCCAGCTGCTGTGAAGGAGGTGGTGGCCAATTCTCTGCCGGCAGCGGTTCCTGCCGCACGGCAGCAAAAGGTTCCAGTTTTGCTGCCGTGGAGCGCTGCGGCAGGCAAAACTGCGTCTACCGGGAGCCCGTTTTCTCCCATTTCTCTGCCGTCGCTGCCATCGGATGCGCTAATGACTAGAGAGTATGGGACTCCGATGGTACGTAATGCTACGTATGAGGAACAGCTGCTAGGGCGATCGGGAGGTACTGAGACTGTTATTATGGGTACACCTACGCTGTCAGTTCTCAAACAACAATTAGTTACCACGGTGTCTAATACACTTGGGGCTGTCGAGGATGGATCCGTGATTTTGGCTGCAGCATTGTCACAGGAGGGTGGAGAGAAGTTGATCACTGCTGATTTCAATGAGACACAGATGGTACCTAATGATCCTGGGAGGTGCAACACTGTGAGTTCACCGAGTCTGATCCATAAGGCTTCCAGGAAGGAGGTGGTGGATTTCGGAGGCATCTCGGAACCGGAGAGCGTGGGTGTCGCACCCGGACTTCTAGAGGATACTCACAGCCCGCTAAACAGTAGATAAATGTCTTACGGGGCATACCGGCACCCGCATCTCAATATGAGCAGGCCAACACGTAAACGTGTGACAACCATTCTCTACTATCCATAGTCTGCGCAAACCATCCCATAGAAATCCGACTACTTCCATTGACGTACTTCATAACATACACACATGGTACGTCAATGGCATTTGAACAAGTGATATCACAACAAATCTCTAAGACACAAAGAAATAGAAATAAGTTGCAAATAGCTCTCACTAGAGCAGAGATAGCAAATACAATCATTCAGAGGACACATGTCCCAACAAGTCATCATTACATCACAGCGGAAGCATCCAAAGTGTCTGAGTACAGAGAAGATCCAAATAGGCCTAAGAGGCCGGAAACGAAAAGACGGAGCCCATCCACGATGTCTCGGATCCTGCCCGGGTCCGCTATCTACTCGTCAGCAGTCTCGTCATACTCCACGTAGTAGCCACCATGGGGATCCTCGGAAACGTAGTCTGCGGAAACCACAGCCCCAAAGGGGTCAGTACAGACAAGTACTGGCAAGCAAGACGCACAAGATACCAAAGTGTACCCGGCAACACCAAGTACAGATGCTTTGGGTTCAACGGAAGATAGGTGATATAAAGATGCGGCAGCGGGCTGCCTAACCAACTACAGAGACACGCTACAACATCCGGCTAAAAGGAAGGGATAAGATAGCGTATCAGGACCAACTACCAACAACCTCAGACAAACCCATCCTGGATCTCGCCCCTTATCCAAAGAAGCAATCCGAGGATAACTCACACAGTTGGATTAATGAAGGTTCAGGTTATTGTGTCAATAAGCCTATTACTAGTCAACTTATTATTGATTAGGTGTAAGTTGTCTAATCCTTGTTAGCCAGCCCTATCACCAAGGCATCCATAACCGCGGACAACACGGCTTCTCGAGAAGATTTAACCCTGCAGGGGTGCACCAATTTGGCCGTACACGTAAGAATATCCCGCCAGACGGGGATCAAACCCACCAAGCGAAACACTCAACACAACCCAACTCTTCTTCGCATCAAGCCCAAAGAACCACGTGCTGTGCGTGCGCGGCTAATCGAGCCCCCACGAAGAAAAGGGGGACCCTCATAGCACTGGAAGACCACGCCGCCCTAAATGCCGACTACAAAAGTTCCACCCTAGCGCCGAGGGTTCGTACCTGCATATGCGTGCATCAAATGGAAAGCCCGAACTAAGTGTGGCGATTTGGATGAGATGCGAATCGAATCAGAGTTGCGGGGGGCGCCCATACACGCTTCCCACATGCGGTTAGCGCGCTCAACATGGATCCAGAGGACAAGAACTTTTCCTGAGTTCGACACTAGCAGGCCTCAAAACCATACCCGGCCTCCTGCCGGTGCCTTATCATCAAATTAGCATTACCTCATACATTAACAGGTTGTTGTTTAAACATCGAGCCCACAGAACATAAATAAATATGGTAACAGCAATAACGGACAGCAGACTCGAGCACAAACAACCCTAAGCATTCTAGTAAGACACAGGCAACAAGCAACAGGGTTATAGGTGTGGAGGATAGGCTATATCAGGGTTACAGGGTAACATGTGATAGGATCGGAACACAAGCAACGAATCTTAGGGCTAGCAGATTAGACAACGGAAGGTATCGATATCCAGTGTGGAAAGGACGCAATGTTTCATGTGAGTGAATACTTGCCTGCAAACTCAGTAGCCTGGTACTGAGCTAACTCCTCAGAAGTAGTGTCGTAAACCTCGTCTGTCTCAACGTCGTCGTCTATTCGAGAAGAAGCAAACAAACAACGCAGAGAGACAAACAATCAATAACATGGCATAATGCACGATCATAGTATGATGCATGGCAATTTAATTGATGCATCAAAGATGAGCTAGTTGACATGGTAACATAATTAAATGGGCCCATATGCAATTTGGATTGCATATGGAAAAGCCCATGAATTAAGGTTGGATTAAATGATCTACAACTAACCATCATGTGAAAGTTGATTAGAATGATGCATGGATGAGGAAAACAATGAGAAAACAACAATAGCTTCAATTTGAAAAGGTGTTTACCAAGTTTGGAAATTTATTTATTAAGTTAGGAAATTTGGCTTCTTAAATGAGTTACACAAGCATTTGTTGTTTTCACTAATTTTAATTGTTCAAAATAAATAACAAAATGCATAATTGGAAAGAACACACAATTTTAGGTGGAATACATGTTTCATTTGTTGAAAAAGGAATTAGAATAAATTAATTATGAATTAAACAAGTTTGAACAAGATTTAAATGAATTTAATTCAATTAGGAATTTATTTGAATTTTTATTTGTTCAAAACATTAAATAAAATTCATATTTGGAAAGTTTATACTTTTCTGGTTTGAAAACATATTTTATATGTTCAAAAAGAATTTGATTTGACCAAGTTATGAATTTAGCAATTTTAAATGATTTAAACAAGGTTTAGATTATTTAACCAATTTAAAGTATTCAAAACAGGTAACAAATTTTATATTTGAAAAGGTGGTTCAATTTGGCATGGAAAACATATTTTATATGTGCCATTTAAATTAAATTTGAATTAGTTATGAATTTAACCAAATTTGAAATGAGTTGTTTGAATTTGAATTTTGAAAATATTTAAAATGTTTAAAACAGTAAACAAATGATTTAAACATGTAGAGAATTAAATTTGGTACAGAATACATGTTTTATTTATTTAATTTGGATTTGAAATTCAAAAGTTATTTGTATTTGAAATTCAGGGACTAAACTGTAATTAACAGGGACGGAAACTTTAAAAAGAAAAAGGGCCAGAACGAATTACACCTCGCAGTGGCCCAGCCTAGGCCACTGACGAGGGGGCCCTGGGCCAAGGTGGCACTGCGTGGCAGTGTGGGTCACTGACAACGGGCCCTACCTGTCAGCTAGCGTGGCGAAAAAGTTGGGAATTAATCCCGCGGGGGCGGGGATCGAACCCTGGCCTCCTACGTGCGTGAGCCGTGCACTGGCCAGTTGGGCTGGTGACTGTTTCGTGACAGAAAGGAAGAGCGAGGGATTTTGTGGTTCAGTTTCAGGGTGTTAACTGAAACTGAAAGTTTCAGTCTTTCCGAAACTTGTCGAGGAAGCGCTCGCCGGCGGCGAGGATCGGCTGCTGCTGCTGGCGTGCCGTGTGCGTAAGGGAGGTGTGCGTGCGCGTGCAGGTGATGCGCGGGACCAGAGAGGGAAGGAGGAGGAGGGAGATGCTGTGCTCACCGGGGGGAAGGAAGAAGGGCTCGGTGCGGGACAGTGGACGGCGGCGACAGCGAGGTGGACGGCGGCGACAATCCCGTGCTTCCCAGCCACCGAGGAGTTGTCGAGGAGGAAGGTGGGAGTACGGGGAGCTCGTTCCCGTGCTCAGCCCGCGCGGTGAGACATCCTGGCGACGGCGATCGCCGGGGATTTGTGCGGTGGTGGTGCGGTGGAGGTTCAGAACAGAGAAGAACAGAGGTGGGAGGAGAGGAAAAACGACGGCGACGAGAGGGAGAAAAGAGGGAGGAGAACTAGGGCAGGAGGAGGAGCTCGGGTGCAAGGTTTTTAAGGAGGAGGAGGCGAGCGCGCAGCCGTTCCCTCCTCTGTGCTGTCGACGTGGGCAGCGGCGATGAACGCCGTACAGAGGTAAGGGAAAGGGGGGCACGCAGGCCATGGCTGGTGGGCTGGGCTCAGCCCACTGGCCTGCCATCTCCCCTCTCTGTTATTATTTTTTTTTCTGTTTTACTGATTCTGTATTTTTTTTTGCAGAAAAAGAGAAGGAAGAAAAGGGGAGAAAAAGGAAGGTTTTAGGGGGTTTTAAAATTTTGGGGAAATTGTTATAGGTTAGTTATTGCAACATCACAAATGTGCAAACTTTTGTTTTTTCAAAAATTTGAATTTAGTTGTTGTTTGGAAATTTAATTGAATTTGAGTGAACTTGTTACTAATTGAATAATTGAAACTTAAGCAATTTAAAAGTTTTTAATTTCAAGCTTATTGGAAACAAATGATTGGTTTGATTTGTAATTTTCATTTGAAAATTGTAACAGAACAAGTATGAACAAGGATTTTGAAATTTGGTTTGAAATTCAAATTGAAAAACAAGGGAAAACAAATGAAAACAAATTCAATGCTTATGATGACATGATTCAAAACATAAATTAACAAGGAGCAAACATTCTAAAGGTGTTTTTCATACTTGGGATGTTACAAAACGCCCCCCCTTGAAGGAATCGCGCCCCGAGATTCCTACTGAGAAGAGAAAAGGTCCGGATACTTCTTGCGAAGATCCTCTTCGGTCTCCCATGTTGCCTCTTTATCGGAATGATGAGACCACTGCACTTTTAAGAACTTGGTGCTCTTGTTGCGAGTTTTACGTTCGGTCTCATCGAGAATGCGAATAGGGTGCTCCTCATAAGAGAGATCTTCTTGCAGATCAATCGAATCATGATCAACTGCACGTCCTGGATCTTTGAAGCACCTCTTGAGCTGTGACACGTGAAACACATCGTGCACCTTGGATAGCTTTTCTTGAAGTTCAAGACGACAGGCATTTTCTGCACGCCTTGAGAGAATGTTGAAAGGACCAATGTATCTTGGTGCAAGCTTTCCTTTGACACCAAAACGATGAGTGCCTCTGAGGGGAGTTACACGGAGATATGCTTTGTCACCAGGTGCATAGACCATATCCCTGTGTTTGCTGTCATAGTAGCTTTTCTGACGAGACTGAGCAATCTTGAGATTGTCACGAATGATGTGAACTTTCTCTTCGGCTTCCTTAACAATGTCAGGGCCTAAGAGTGAACGTTCACCAGCTCTAGACCAATTGATTGGACTCCTGCATCTGCGGCCATAGAGAGCCTCAAATGGTGCCATGCCTAGGCTTGCCTGGAAGCTGTTGTTGTAGGAGAATTCAGCATATGGAAGACATTCCTCCCATTTCATGCCAAAAGAGATACCACATGCTCTGAGCATATCCTCGAGAATCTGATTGACTCTTTCGACTTGCCCTTGAGACTGAGGGTGATAGGCTGTGCTGAACAGAAGTTTAGTGCCCAAGGCTTCTTGAAAGCTTTTCCAGAAATGAGAAGTGAAGATACTTCCACGGTCTGAGCTTATTTCCAATGGAACACCATGAAGAGGAACAATCTTTGCTGTGTAGAGCTCTGCTAACTACCTAGCTGAGATTGTTTCTTTGACAGGAAAGAAGTGAGCTACTTTAGTGAGTCGATCAATGACAACGAAGATTGCATCATTGCCCCTCTTGGACTTTGGAAAACCAGTGACGAAGTCCATTTCAATCATGTCCCACTTCCACTCAGGGATTTTCAGAGGTTGGAGAAGACCGGTTGTTTTCTGATGAACTGCCTTAACACGTTGACAAACGTCGCATTCAGAAACGTATTGAGCAATTTCACGTTTCATGCTAGGCCACCAATACAGTGTCTTGAGATCCTGGTACATCTTTGTACTTCCAGGGTGTATGGAGAGAGGAGTTTCATGATCCTCCTTGAGAATGACATCTTTGAAACTTTGAATTTGAGGAACTGCAATGCGTCCTTCGAAGAACACAGTTCCCTTGTCATCAATTGAGAAGGACTTAAATTTTTCCTTGCCTTCTTTGATGTGTTCTACAATCTTCTTGATTTCAGCATCACGAAGTTGTTCAGAACGAATCTTGTCCTCGAGAGTTGGACTGGCTGTCAAGTTTGCAAGATAGCCTTGAGGAACAAGACCAAGGTTCAGCTTCTGGAATTCTTCATGAAGAGGAGGTTGGCTTTCCATGATCATGAGATTATTGCAATACGACTTGCGACTGAGAGCATCGGCCATAACATTAGCCTTGCCTGGAGTGTAAGAAATGGTAAGATCAAAGTCTTTGATCTTTTCAATCCACCTCCTTTGTCTGAGGTTTAGATCTGGTTGAGTGAAGATGTACTTCAGACTCTTATGATCGGAAAAGATTTCAGTGCGACTACCCAACAAGTATTGTCTCCATTTCTTGAGGGCAAACACAACTGCTGCAAGTTCAAGGTCACGAGTGGGATAATTGAGCTCACGTGCGTTCAACTGACGTGAAGCATAAGCCACAACTTGACGTTCTTGCATAAGAACTGCACCTAGACCTTGGAGAGAAGCGTCACAGAATATTTGGAAAGGTTTGGAAGGATCTGGGCCAACCAGAACTGGTGTAGAAGTGAGTTTAGTGTTCAGGAGATTGAAACTTTCATCACATTGTGGAGACCAAACGAACTTCTTGTCCTTCTTTGTGAGATCAGTGAGAGGTTTGGCAATCTTGGAAAAGTTTTGGACGAAGCAACGGCAATAGATAGCCAAGCCAAGAAAACTTCTTACTTGCTTCACCGTCTTTGGAGGTTTCCAATCAACAATTGCTTTAACCTTTTCTGGATCAATGGCTATGCCCTTGGCAGAGATGACATGACCAAGGTAAGCAACTTCTGAAATCCAGAAGTCACATTTGGAGAATTTGGCATAGAGACGATGCTCGCGAAGCTTCATGAGAGTGAGACGAAGATGTTCTTCATGCTCTTCCTCGGATTTGGAGTAGACAAGAATGTCATCAAGATATACCACAACGAACTTGTCGAGGTATTCATGGAACACAAAATTCATGAGTCGAGAGAATGTCGCCGGTGCATTGGTGAGACCAAAGGACATGACGGTGAATTCATATAGACCGTAGCGAGTGGTGAAAGCTGTCTTTGGAATATCCTCTTTTCTGATCTTTATTTGATGGTAACCCATTCTCAAGTCCAACTTGGAGAATATTGAGGCTCCAGCAAGTTGATCAAAAAGATCATCGATACGAGGAATTGGATACTTGTTTTTGATGGTTTTCTCGTTAAGAGGACGATAGTCAACAACGAGTCTCTTTGTGTGATCCTTCTTCGCAACGAACAGAGTTGGGAAACCCCAAGCCGAGGAACTAGGTTGAATGTAACCTTTTTCCATGTACATATCAATTTGTTCCTTCAACAACTTCAGCTCGGGAGTTCCTATCTTGTACGGATGCTTAGAGATTGGAGCAGTACCTGGTTCAAGTTCGATCACGAACTCAACAGCTCTGTCCGGAGGCATCCCTGGCAACTCTTCTGGAAAGACGTCAGGGAATTCGCAAACCACCGGAACATTTTCAAGTGAAGGTAGAGGTTTTGCATCGAGGGTGCATAGCTGAATGGAACTTGATTCATTTGGAGAATAGATTATCTGGCCAGAAGGGTGGGACAGAGTTATTGACTTTTGAGCACAGTCAATTCTTGCTTTATTGGCCTTCAGCCAATCCATACCAAGAATGACATCAATGTCGGAATTGCCAAGCAGTATGAGGGAAGCAAGGAATATGTGGCCTCCAATTAGAATTTGATTTTTGTGACTGATCTTGGACGTTTGCATAGTTGCTCCAGGGGAGTTGACCACTAGCGGGGAACCCAAACCAACAAAAGGGAGTTTAATTGATGTCGCAAAGATCTTTGACACGAAAGAATGTGATGCTCCGGTATCAAACAACACTTTAGCTGGATTAGAGTTTACGGGAAATGTACCGAGAACGACGTCAGGAGCTTCCTCAGCTTTGTCGATCTTGACGTGATTCACCCTTGCGGTCCTCCCGACAGGCCTGTTGTTGGAGTTGAAGGCCTTAGGCGGGGGAGCGCGCACCATTTCCTGGTTTGTGTTAGGACGAGGTGGTGGTGGAGGTAGCTGCCTCTGCGTGCACTTGTCGGCGTAGTGCCCCGTCTGCTTGCACTTGTAGCATGTGACGACACGAGGAGGCCCTGGCCTTGGCTGCCCCATCGAAGCCCTTTGATCATGCATCTGAGCAGGGTTGGGTGGGCGGGGAGCGAAGCCTGGAGAAGTTTGGGCGTATGGAGCCCGAGTGACAGCACCATTTGGTACCCAGATGCGGCGCTTCTGCGGAGGGGTGGTCATGTTGGAGGAGGAACCACCCTCACGCAAGTTCTTGCGAGACTCCTCGAACGCCTTGCGCGCATTTTCTTCATTGAGCGCGGTGTTAACGAGATCCTCGAAGCTGTTGGCCTTGACGTTGGTGAGGGCATACTTGATTTCCGGGTTAAAACCTCTGCGGAACCTTGCCATCTTCTTAGCCTCAGTGGACACCTCATCACCAGCGTAACGAGCGAGGCGATTGAACTCACTCTGATACCCGATGACGTCCAACTTGCCCTGCTTGAGAGAGCAAAACTCCTCACGCATCCTTTCCATGAGACCATCTGGGATGTGGTGCTTCAGGAAGGCTTCCTTGAAACAATTCCACGTGACTGGTATCCCAGCTCTCATGGCCTGGAAGTTCTCCCACCAAGTAGCTGCCTGACCCTTCAGCAGATAGGAGGCATACTTGACCTTGTCTTCTTCAGCTACGTGTGCAATCTCCAGAGCCATAGCTATCTCACGGATCCAGTCATCAGCGTCCAGAGGCTCGCGTGTGGCCACGAAACATCTTGGGCCCAGACTGAGAAACTCCTTGATGCTGACTCGTGGAGCTGTCTGGTTGTTGTGCTGATTAGTCTGAAACTGGGCCATCTGCGTCATGACTTGGGTCATCTGAGTCAACAGCTCCGCGATTGGCGGTGGCTCAGGCGCGTTGTTCCTTGTTGGCGGCATCCTGAATGGAAATGCATTTTAGCACAACAATAGAAAAGGATAGACTTGGCAACCGAAAGAGAGATTATTCTGACGCATGAATAGATAACCAACAGGTACATCATCACATGTTCAAATACATCAGAATTTCCAACACACCATAAATGGTTCGAATGCCAAAGGATAACTAAACATAGCTAAGAATGGATACATCGGTACTCCCATGCTCATCAGCAGGACGGCGACTAGGAGTACGGCGAGAGGTATGGTGAGGAGCACGCCCATGAAAGTATGTGGAACGACGATCCACGTAGATCTGATGTGGTCTGAGAGCGACTCTATGTGTGGTGAAGTACATAGCGTCGACTCCCTGTGCTCCAAAGCGTGGAATCCCAGTGTAACCAGCACCAAGGTTGAGGAGTGGACCTCTGATCGGCTCGTAACCTCCAGCATCTGGCAGACGACGACCAACTGGCTGATCGAAACGTGCAAAGCGCTCGTCTCCAACAAAGTCTGTGGTGTAAGTCGCCAGACGAGTCAAAGCAAGGTAGAGCTGCTCTCTGACTGAAACCAACTCCTGAGATAGTGTGCTGGCAACTGCGTCACTGTGCCTCACAAACTGAGCGGTGGTGTGCAGCCTGGAGTTATCATGCTCGTAAACATCCAAGTTGTCGTAGAGAGTGAAGTGAGCTCCCTCCGAAGTGATGTAACCACGGGGGATGTGGAGATAGATAGAATCGTCAAATCCCCAGTAGTCAGCACGAAGGACGACGAGACTCACATAAGCTGCCTGCTGCACAGCCATATCCACTGTGGAACCTACTGCCTCGTAGCGGTGGACTACGTTCATGCCATCATCTAACAGAATGTAGACGATAGCCTGGTAGTAGGTCTGCTCAAACTCTCGCTGCTGCTCATAGACCTGGTACTCTGGTGCCCAACGGAACCCCAGAAAAGTGACCATGTCCCTCAGCATCTCCGGATAACCGGCAGTGCTCTCGCAACGAGTCATACGATCCACCTGCGGGTAGAACCTGAGGTCCATCTGCAGATGATTGGGGAAGCTTTGATTAGACGCCGGTAGAAGAACTGAAGTGGCAAGCAACAACAAGGTTTCAACGGACGAAAAGGATGTTGAGAAGAACAGGATATCGAAGCAACATTCGGGAAACACGAGACCAAACACTCCTGAGGTACTACGGAAAAACCCATCCAGGCTTCTAAAGGATAAATATCTACTTCTTAAGGAATAGAGGATCTGCTTCCGGGGCTTACACGCCTCCGTTCTCAATCGTGAGTAGGCAACATGATAAATCATGTCACAACCACCTCCATTCCTATGGTCTAGTAGATATAACTATCCTAGAGAAACCAGGATACGTGAAATCCTAACTTGAAAGTTTAGATGAAAAGAGAAAACAACGTTGCACTTCCTGACCAGAAAAGGGAGGGTGGGTGGGGAAAGAAATAAAAGAACAGAATTCCTACTCTCACGTTTCATTTTTTCCTATATAGCTACAAAATAGTTTCTAGACTCAACTGCGACCAGTAAAAGGGATCCTACAGGCAGACAGGCTCTGATACCATTTGTCGCACCCGTACTTCTAGAGGATACTCACAGCCCGCTAAACAGTAGATAAATGGCTTACGGGGCATACCGGCCCCCGCATCTCAATATGAGCAGGCCAACACGTAAACGTGTGACAACCATTCTCTACTATCCATCGTCTGCGCAAACCATCCCATAGAAATCCGACTACTTCCATTGACGTACTTCATAACATACACACATGGTACGTCAACGGCATTTGAACAAGTGATATCACAACAAATCTCTAAGACACAAAGAAATAGAAATAAGTTGCAAATAGCTCTCACTAGAGCACAGATAGCAAATACAATCATTCAGAGGACACATGTCCCAACAAGTCATCATTACATCACAGCGGAAGCATCCAAAGTGTCTGAGTACAGACAAGATCCAAATAGGCCTAAGAGGCCGGAAACGAAAAGACGGAGCCCATCCACGATGTCTCGGATCCTGCCCGGGTCCGCTATCTACTCGTCAGCAGCCTCGTCATACTCCACGTAGTAGCCACCATGGGGATCCTCGGAAACGTAGTCTGCGGAAACCACAGCCCCAAAGGGGTCAATACAGACAAGTACTGGCAAGCAAGACACACAAGATACCAAAGTGTACCCGGCAACACCAAGTACAGATGCTTTGGGTTCAACGGAAGATAGGTGATATAAAGATGCGGCAGCGGGCTGCCTAACCAACTACAGAGACACGCTACAACATCCGGCTAAAAGGAAGGGATAAGATAGCGTATCAGGACCAACTACCAACAACCTCAGACAAACCCATCCTGGATCTCACCCCTTATCCAAAGAAGCAATTCGAGA
This sequence comes from Alopecurus myosuroides, assembly GCA_028641055.1. Lineage (NCBI taxonomy): Eukaryota > Viridiplantae > Streptophyta > Magnoliopsida > Poales > Poaceae > Alopecurus > Alopecurus myosuroides. The sequence goes on from CM054057.1 coordinate 52,817,172, forward strand.
ATAACTCACACAGTTGGATTAATGAAGGTTCAGGTTATTGTGTCAATAAGCCTATTACTAGTCAACTTATTATTGATTAGGTGTAAGTTGTCTAATCCTTGTTAGCCAGCCCTATCACCAAGGCATCCATAACCGCGGACAACACGGCTTCTCGAGAATATTTAACCCTGCAGGGGTGCACCAATTTGGCCGTACACGTAAGAATATCCCGCCAGACGGGGATCAAACCCACCAAGCGAAACACTCAACACAACCCAACTCTTCTTCGCATCAAGCCCAAAAAACCACGTGATGTGCGTGCGCGGCTAATCGAGCCCCCACGAAGAAAAGGGGGACCCTCATAGCACTGGAAGACCACGCCGCCCTAAATGCCGACAACAAAAGTTCCACCCTGGCGCTGAGGGTTCGTACCTGCATATGCGTGCATCAAATGGAAAGCCCGAACTAAGTGTGGCAATTTGGACGAGATGCGAATCGAATCAGAGTTGCGGGGGGCGCCCATACACGCTTCCCACATGCGGTTAGCGCGCTCAACATGGATCCAGAGGACAAGAACTTTTCCTGAGTTCGACACTAGCAGGCCTCAAAACCATACCCGGCCTCCTGCCGGTGCCTTATCATCAAATTAGCATTACCTCATACATTAACAGGTTGTTGTTTAAACATCGAGCCCCCAGAACATAAATAAATATGGTAACAGCAATAACGGACAGCAGACTCGAGCATAAACAACCCTAAGCATGCTAGTAAGACACAGGCAACAAGAAACAAGGTTATAGGTGTGGAGGATAGGCTATATCAGGGTTACAGGGTAACATGTGATAGGATCGGAACACAAGCAACGAATCTTAGGGCTAGCAGATTAGACAACGGAAGGTATCGATATCCAGTGTGGAAAGGACACAATGGTTCATGTGAGTGAATACTTGCCTGCAAACTCAGTAGCCTGGTACTGAGCTAACTCCTCAGAAGTAGTGTCGTAAACCTCGTCTGTCTCAACGTCGTCGTCTATTCGAGAAGAAGCAAACAAACAACACAGAGAGACAAACAATCAATAACATGGCATAATGCACGATCATAGTATGATGCATGGCAATTTAATTGATGCATCAAAGATGAGCTAGTTGACATGGTAACATAATTAAATGGGCCCATATGCAATTTGGATTGCATATGGAAAAGCCCATGAATTAAGGTTGGATTAAATGATCTACAACTAACCATCATGTGAAAGTTGATTAGAATGATGCATGGATGAGGAAAACAATGAGAAAACAACAATAGCTTCAATTTGAAAAGGTGTTTACCAAGTTTGGAAATTTATTTATTAAGTTAGAAAATTTGGCTTCTTAAATGAGTTACACAAGCATTTGTTGTTTTCACTAATTTTAATTGCTCAAAATAAATAACAAAATGCATAATTGGAAAGAACACAAAATTTTAGGTGGAATACATGTTTCATTTGTTGAAAAAGGAATTAGAATGAATTAATTATGAATTAAACAAGTTTGAACAAGATTTAAATGAATTTAATTCAATTAGGAATTTATTTGAATTTTTATTTGTTCAAAACATTAAATAAAATTCATATTTGGAAATTTTATACTTTTCTGGTTTGAAAACATATTTTATATGTTCAAAAAGAATTTGATTTGACCAAGTTATGAATTTAGCAATTTTAAATGATTTAAACAAGGTTTAAATTATTTAACCAAATTAAATTATTCAAAACAGGTAACAAATTTTATATTTGAAAAGGTGGTTCAATTTGGCATGGAAAATATATTTTATATGTGCCATTTAAATTAAATTTGAATTAGTTATGAATTTAACCAAATTTGAAATGAGTTGTTTGAATTTGAATTTTGAAAATATTTGAAATGTTTAAAACAGTAAAAAAATGATTTAAACATGTAGAGAATTAAATTTGGTACAGAATACATGTTTTATTTATTTAATTTGGATTTGAAATTCAAAAGTTATTTGTATTTGAAATTCAGGGACTAAACTGTAATTAACAGGGACTGAAACTTTAAAAAGAAAAAGGGCCAGAACGAATTACACCTCGCAGTGGCCCAGCCTAGGCCACTGACGAGGGGGCCCTGGGCCACGGTGGCACTGCGTGGCAGTGTGCGTCACTGACAACGGGCCCTACCTATCAGCTAGCGTGGCGAAAAAGTTGGGAATTAATCCCGCGGGGGCGGGGATCGAACCCTGGCCTCCTGCGTGCGTGAGCCGTGCGCTGGCCAGTTGGGCTGGTGACTGTTTCGTGACAGAAAGGAAGAGCGAGGGATTTTGTGGTTCAGTTTCAGGGTGTTAACTGAAACTGAAAGTTTTAGTCTTTCTGAAACTTGTCGAGGAAGCGCTCGCCGGCTGCGAGGATCTGCTGCTACTGCTGGCGTGCCGTGTGCGTAAGGGAGGTGTGCGTGCGCGTGCAGGTGATGCGCGGGAGCAGAGAGGGAAGGAGGAGGAGGGAGATGTTGTGCTCACCGGGGGGAAGGAAGAAGGGCTCGGTGCGGGACAGTGGACGGCGGCGACAGCGAGGTGGACGGCGGCGACAATCCCGTGCTTCCCAGCCACCGAGGAGTTGTGGAGGAGGAAGGTGGGAGTGCGGGGAGCTCGTTCCCGTGCTCAGCCCGCGCGGTGAGACATCCTGGCGACGGCGATCGCCGGGGATTTGTGCGGTGGTGGTACGGTGGAGGTTCAGAACAGAGAAGAACAGAGGTGGGAGGAGAGGAAAAACGACGGCGGCGAGAGGGAGAAAAGAGGGAGGAGAACTAGGGCAGGAGGAGGAGCTCGGGTGCAAGGTTTTTAAGGAGGAGGAGGCGAGCGCGCAGCCGTTCCCTCCTCTGTGATGTCGACGTGGGCAGCGGCGATGAACGCCGTACAGAGGTAAGGGAAAGGGGGGCACGCAGGCCGTGGCTGGTGGGCTGGGCTCAGCCCACTGGCCTGCCATCTCCTCTCTCTGTTATTATTATTTTTATTTTTTTTCTGTTTTACTGATTCTGTTTTTTTTTTGCAGAAAAATAAAAGGAATAAAAGGGGAGAAAAAGGAAGGTTTTAGGGGGGTTTTAAAATTTTGGGGAAATTGTTATAGGTTAGTTATTGCAACAGCACAAATGTGCAAACTTTTGTTTTTTCAAAAATTTGAATTTAGTTGTTGTTTGGAAATTTAATTGAATTTGAGTGAACTTGTTATTAATTGAATAATTGAAACTTAAGCAATTTAAAAGTTTTTAATTTCAAGCTTATTGGAAACAAATGATTGGTTTGATTTGTAATTTTCATTTGAAAATTGTAACAGAACAAGTATGAACAAGGATTTTGAAATTTGGTTTGAAATTCAAATTGAAAAACAAGGGAAAACAAATGAAAACAAATGCAATGCTTATGATGACATGATGCAAAACATAAATTAACAAGGAGCAAACATTCTAAAGGTGTTTTTCATACTTGGGATGTTACAGTGGGGCTTCGATCGAGTGCACGACTGCGTGCACACCCGGATGCAGACACACCCATCTCGGAGAGAGCTACGCGGCTGGCGGCTCTACGGGACATCAATTACTCAGGTACTTTACCGCGTTCATTTACTCAATTGTCGAATAATCGTATTGTTGATTTTGCAACTAGATTAGGAGTTTCATTGGGTAATGATGAATCGGAAGTACATAATGTTGTCACTACAATTAAAAAACTAGAAACATCTAGACAATTGGTTTTTTGGAGAGTGATCATAAGAAAAATTCACATGAGTTAGTTGAACGAATGTCATTATCGCTGGATGAAGAGGTTCATGAGCCAGAGGAAGAGGGGTTGGGTGATGCTTTGAATTCATCACTACGTGTGAAGGTCACACGCCCCCGAAAGAAGAAGAATAGTGCATCCTCTAAGCCTAAAAGGAGAAGCAGTAGATTAAAGAATATTATTCTAAAAGATTAAGATCAATGAAAGGGGTTTTTTGGAACATGGATGGGTTTGGGGATACTGCCAAACATTTGGCAGTTAATGAGATTGTCACTAAGTTAAAATTGGATTTTGTTGCTATTTTGGAAACTGGTAGGTCTAGTTTTGAGCAGCGATTACTATCACATTTAGCTGGAGGTCGTGATTTTTGTTGGTACTGTTCACCACCTCAAGGACGATCGGGAGGAATTTTAGTTGGCTTTAATAATGCTATCATGACAGTTCAGACAGTGATTGCGGGAGAGTTCTCGGTTAAATTTCATTTACGTACGAAGGACGATGGTTTCCTTTGGGCGTTGGTAGTAGTCTATGGGGCTGCTCAAGATGAGAAAAACCCGTTTTCTTGTCGGAACTTGTCCGTATTTGTGAGAGTGAGACTCGACCTATTCTGGTGAGTGGAGATTTCAACATTATGCGTAGACCAAATGAGAAGAGTAATGATAATTTTAACACACGTTGGCCATCTATTTTCAATGCCATTATTGACAGCCTGGATCTAAAAGAATTAGAGATGTCAGGAAGGCAATACACTTGGGTTAGTAGACGAGAGATAGCTACTTATGAGAAGTTAGATCGTATACTAGCAAGTGTAGAGTGGGAACGGAAATTCCCTCTTGTTACTGTTCAGGCTTTGGCAAGAACATGATCTGATCATGTGCCCTTGTTGGTGGACTCGGGTTGTTCAGCTCATAAAGGTAATAAATCGACATTTTCATTTGAATTCTCCTGGCTGAAACAAGAGGGTTTTTGTGATATGGTTATAAAAGAGTGGATGAGTCCACATATGGGGGATTCTCCTATTGAGATATGGCAAAACAAGATTAGACATCTCCGTAGTTTTTTACGGGGGTGGGCTAAGAATATGAGTGGGAAATATAAACTTCAGAGGGATAAACTACTTTTACTAATTAATGAATTAGATATTAAAGCCGAGACTATGCTTCTTTCTGCTGAGGAAAGAAAGTCCAAGAGGGAGGTTGAATTGTTCTTAGCTAAACTTAGACGAGATGAAGAGTCCAAGTGGGCCCAACGTGCTAAGATGAGATATATTAAAGAAGAGGGAGACAACACAAAATATTTTCATTTAATGGCTAATGGAAAACATAGGAAGAAAAAAATATTTCAGTTAGAACAAGACGAGGGGACTATTATTGGCCAACAAAACCTAGTGTGTTTTAATACTGAATATTACAAAAAGCTATTTGGGCCATCCGAAAAAACAAATATTTCACTTGATGAGGGGAGGATTGTTGATCTACCTCAAGTGTCGTTAGAGGAAAACAATCTTTTAACTGCTCCTTTCTCTGAAGAGGAAGTTTTTGACGCAATAACTCAAATGGAACTTAATAAAGCGCCGGGACCGGATGGGTTCCCGGCTGAGTTCTATAAGAAGTTTTGGGATGTGATTAAGCTGGATATGATGTCCATGTTTGCTCAATTAAATGCAGCAGAGCTACAATTATACAAGCTGAATTTTGGGGTCATTACACTTTTACCTAAGAAGGAAGATGCAGCTAGAATAGAACAATATAGGCCTATATGTTTGCTGAATGTCAGCTTTAAAATATTCACGATGGTTGGGACTAATAGAGTTACTGCGATTGCGCAGCGAAATATTAAACCCACTCAATCTGCATTTCTACCTGGTAGAAACATTTTAGAAGGGGTAGTAGTCCTTCACGAAACAATACATGAGCTTCATTCCAAGAAATTGGATGGAGTTCTTTTCAAAATAGATTTTGAAAAGTCCTATGACAAGGTTAGTTGGTCATTTCTGCAACAGACGCTAAGGATGAAAGGTTTCTCACCACTGTGGTGTGACTGGGTAGCGAGATTTGTTCAAGGGGGGAGTGTAGGTATCAGGGTGAATGATGACATTGGTCATTATTTCCAGACACTAAAAGGATTGCGACAGGGGGATCCATTATCTCCTATTCTCTTTAACCTCGTAGCTGACATGTTAGCAGTGCTAATTGCGAGGGCCAAAGAAGAAGGTAGTATTGGGGGACTTGTACCTCATTTGGTTGAAGGTGAGGTTTCAATTCTACAATACGCAGATGATACAATTCTGTTCCTTGAACATGATCTCGATAAAGCAGTTAACATGAAACTAATCTTATCTTTGTTTGAACAATTATCGGGTCTTAAGATCAACTACCATAAGAGTGAAATTTTTTGCTTTGGGGCCGCGGCTGAGGCAGAGGATGAGTACCGCCACATCTTTGGGTGTGATGTGGGATAGTTACCGTTTAAGTACTTGGGTATCCCGATTCATTATAGAAAACTGTTGAATAAAGAATGGCTTCCAATTGAGGACCGTTTTGAAAACAAATTGAGTACTTGGATCATGAAACTACTCTCTTATGGAGATAGATTGGTTCTAATTAATTCGGTTCTTTCGAGTTTGCCTATGTTTTTTCTATCTTTTTTTGAGATACCTGTTGGGGTACGGAAAAGATTAAATTTCTTTAGATCTCGCTTCTTTTGGCAAAGTGACAAGAAGAAGAAAAAGTATAGGTTGACGCGGTGGAATATAATTTGTAGACCGAAAGATCAAGGGGGTCTGGGGATCGAGGTTTTAGAGATTAAAAATAAGTGTCTCTTAAGCAAGTGGCTCTACAAACTTCTTAATGAAGAAGGAGTATGGAGTGAGATACTACATAATAAATATATTAGGGATTTGCCACTTCAGCAGGTGGAAGCAAAAAACTCAGACTCACCTTTTTGGAAGGGATTGATGAGAGTCAAAGAAGATTTTTTAAGCGAATTCAGTTTAAGTTGGGGAATGGGGAAACTATTCGTTTTTGGGAGGACATTTGGTTAGGAGATACTGCTCTAGCTACCCAATATCCGAATCTATATAATGTGGTGCGACATAAAAATGTTTTTGTCTCACATGTATTATGGAATGATCACCCTAACTTACAGTTCAGAAGAGCATTAACTGGAGATAAATGGAACGCATGGTTGCATTTAGTTGAACGCTTGATGAACCTTCAAAACTCTAATACACCAGACTCTTTTAAGTGGAAATTGACTACTTCGGGCATTTTTACTGTTAAATCCTATTATGAGGACTTAATGAATGAGGGTACTAAATGCTTGCGGAGGTATATTTGGAAAATAAAAGTACCACTTAAGATCAAAATATTTATGTGGTTTCTTTATCGAAAGGAGCTATTAACAAAAGATAATCTGGCTAAACGGAGTTGGACGGGATGCTCAAAGTGTGTTTTTTGTGGTAATCAAGAGACTATTGAACATTTATTTATTTCTTGTGAGTTTGCAAAAAAGATTTGGAGATTGATTCATTTCACCTTTAGTATTTCTCCACCATCAACAATTGACAATCTATTTGGGGGTTGGTTAGATGGGGTAGATAAAAAGACTAAAGCTAGGATACGTATCTGGAATTGCAGAAATGATGTTATTTTTAACAAGATGGAAGCTGGTCATTTTTTGCAGGTGGTACACAGGGCTACCCACTGGATCCACATGTGGTCGCTCCTTTCGCCGGAAGAGCTACGTGGAAGCTTGGATACAGGATGTGCACACTTGATGGCGGTCGTGCGGGCTATCTTCAGCCAGGGTGGGTGGCTGCACACTAGGAGGATACAATATGTATAGTCTCCGTATGTTTTGGTGGCTCGTGCTTGTAGCCACAGTGCACTGTCGTTGAGTTGCATTACATTGGTGATGTAATACTTAGGATGAAATTTTGATACTGGATGATTTCTTAATAAAAAAGTTGTGTGCATCCACTGGATGCAGAGGCTGGGTCTTTCCGTTTCAAAAAAAAAATGTCCTGCAAAGTACCCATGATGGAGTGAAACAGAGCACGTTCAAACACATTAAAATATCATGTAATAGCAGGAGCTACCAGATGAGCAGATTTAGGATCAGCGGCCTCATGTCTCAAGGCATTCATCTCTAGGAAATCCCATTTATACCTTCTTCGCTCCTGAGATGGGCTTGCTTCCTTCCTCCTCTTGTTTTTTTTTTTTACAATCCAACAACAATATATAATCCATATTAACGAACATTTTCCTGACATTCATCATAACATTCAGAACGGATTGGTTCCGATGCAAATAGGCATTTCTTTGCAGAGCGATATATGATTGGCGATTACTTTTAGTGATTTAAAGAGATCAAATTGAACAAGTGTTCATTGTTCGAAAGAGAAATATTCTTGAGTTTCTAGGGTAACCAGGGGTGTACAAATTGTAGAGTAAAAAATGTGACAAACAATAGCAGATTTCTCCAATTATCAAACACCACATATGCTTTCCACTTGGACATAGTGAGATTACCTCGACGCCGTACTTGATGCTGATGCTGGAAAGCATGTCCATCCTGGACAATCTCATGCTCCCGAGAAGCAGGGCCCTTTGCAGCGACATCAGTAGCACGCCACATCCAAATCTGCGGAACTCGTCGCATAAATGGGAGGAAATCCCCATCGGCGACCAGCAATTCGTGCTGATGGTGCCAAAATAGGTCCATGTGGTATCAATCGAGTAAGTACAGACTGGATTAAATTGGATAGCAACATATAATGGCAAGCATTGCAGCAATGATTTGATAAGAAACAAAATTACCTTTGGATGCCGATGTCGACGAGCTCCTGGAGGGCAGCGTCCAGGTCACTATGGTGGCCCTTAATTAAGGGCGAGCAGCTTGATCTCCTGCGCGTAGAGCTTCCCTGTTGTCGGGCGCCAACAAAGGTACACGTCGGAGCTGGACGCGCATGAGGCTTCATTCTCGGTCTCGCGACCACCTCGCCTCTAGGTGACTGAGGTACCAAACTTCATACTGCACCCACTAGTAGAAAACTGCCTTTCTAAGGAAGGCTTTATGTGGCGCACAAGAGACTGGTGCGCCATAGAAATTAAATTTTATGGCGCACACCAAAATAGCGCCACAGAAATGTAGAATTATGTGGCGCACAGGAGAAGGACGCGCCACAGAAACTGAGAGGGCCCGCCTCAATCATTGCAGGCGAACATTTTTGTGGCGCACGTAATCTGGTGCGCCACAGAAATATCGTATTCCGTGGCGCATGTGTACCGGTGCGCCACACACTATGAAATTTTGTGGCAAACCAACCACATATGCGGCCCCAGAATTTCTTTTCCTCTCCACCCCCCCCCCCCCCCCCCCCAACGCCTTTCTAGTTTTTCACGGGAGAGTTGCAGGTCTAAAAATGCATCAAAAAATAAATCGCTTAAACGAAGAGTTTAAAGTCTACTTTTTTATCAAATTTTGAAATATGAATTTCGACTTTCTGAGCAAAAGTTCGTTAAAAAAAAGTAAAATGGGCATAACTTTTGCATACGATGTCGGAAAAAAATGATCAAGATATCAAAAAAAAAAAACTACAGAACAAAAGGAACTCAACCTCACTGGCCTTCCGAAAGGAAAAAAAAAAGTTATGCCCATTTGAAGATTGTTTCCTACAAATTAAAAAAAAATGGGCAAAAAGGTTGGATTTCTGTGGCGCACCCAACCACCGTGCGCCATAGAATTTTCATCTTTCTGTGGCGCACCCACCTCCCGTGCGCCATAGAATTTTTGGACGTGATTCAAAATTTGAATCATGTCCCTTATCTTCTCCCTTCTCTTCTCTCTTCTCCTCTCCCTTCTCCTCTCCCTTTTCCTCCAGTTCTCCACTCCCCTTCTCTCCTCCTCATCCTCATGTCCTCCTCCTCCACCTCCGACGAGCTTCTCCTCCTCCTCCTCCCCCCTCCTCATCCTCCTCCTCCTCCACCTCCGGCGAGTTTCTCCTCCTCCTCTCCCCCTCCTCATCCTCCTCCACCTCCACCTCCGGCGAGCTTCTCCTCCTCCACAAACACCACCTCCGGCGAGCTCCTCCTCTCCTCCTCCAACTCCAACTCCGGCGACCTCCTCCTCCTCCACCACCACCAACTCCGATGGCCCCCTCTTCCTCCTCTCCTCCTCCTCCTCCACCCACCACCGACCAAATTTCGAAATTCCGGCAAAATTCCAGCGGCAAGATCCGACGAAATTCCGGCGGTCAGATCCGCTTTTTTTTAATTCAAAAAAATTATGTGCCGCATGGTGGTGGGTGCGCCACAGAAATATTTCAAAAAAGAAATTCTGTGGCGCATGGTGGTGGGTGCGCCACAGAAATATAGTCACAAAAAATTCTGTGGCGCATGGTTTTGGGTGCGCCACAGAATTATATTTTAGTGCCGTGAATTCTCGGATCCAAGTATCTGATCTCATTGGCAGTAGGTTGGCGCACCTAACAAAATTGGGGATGCGCCACGGAATTCATTTTGGTGCGCCACAGAAAGTGGTTTTTGTACTAGTGACCACCTCATCGCCTGCAGCCTTCACCATCCCAAACCCTCCACGGCCGACCCAGAATTCACCCTCCCAAACCTGAAAAAGCAAATCATTGAGAAACTTCGCCCACTCCATATCCCAAAAACCAACCTGCATTAGAAATGAGACAATGTAGCTAACAACAAGACAATACTAAATAAAGACTTACATAATTGTTGTGTGCTTTAAACGGTGGTCAATGTGTACAACTGTTCGGCTACTAAATCTTGATAATACCGCTGGGATGTGGTTCTCAAGTGAACTCAATTTCTTAGACACAAGGAAGGACGACATGAGGAGATAAAAAATCAGTTAACCATGGATAAAACTTGCAGATAGTTAGCTACGGAGTATATGATTTGAAGATACAAAAAAGTCATAAAGTTCAAATATGGTTTTCCCTCGTTGGTAAACCAAATGTGTTCCCACTATTTTGCAATACATGGTAACGAGAAAAGATATTGGTCCTTCCGATAACAGGTGAAAGACACGTGTACCTTTGTTGCCTGTTCAACAGGCTTGAACAACTACCTCAATCCGTAGCACATGTGCCACCATAAAAATGGATGGATTGCCCCTGTGTCACCATAGCAACAACCTCAACCGGTAGCACGGGATGAAAATTTGGAGAATAGAAATATGGGGGAAAGCAAGCGTACGGGATCGCCTGTCACATCTAGAAGCACAGAAATAAAAATGCAACCGCCGGACGAATACGGTGCTGGACGCATCAAAGCAAGCGTACGGGATCACCTGTTAGAAGATGGTGTCGGAGCTGAGAAATATCTCCTTGACCGGGCGGTGGGCGGGCACTGAAGCGACGGCGGCTGGATGCCGTTATCCGGTAACCTACCTCCAATGCGAATGGGGGCTCCCATTACCTACCTCCAGTCCTCATCGGGGGCGTTGACGCGCCGGTTTGGAAGAACGCCTCCGCAGAGACGGACCTCCCTCCAGTGCGAACGGGGCTCCCCGCTCCCGTCACCTTCCTCCAGCCGTCATCGAGGCCATTGACGCACTGATCTGGAAGCACGCAGCCGCAGGGGTCAATTCCATAGGAGTAGAGGAGTTGTTGGACCGGCCGCCGGAGCAAGCGGCTGTGGCGGGCTGGAACCCTAACTCGGATGCACGCCTCCTCACGCGGAATCGAGGCTGCTTCGTCGCTTGTGAACGGTTGTGGCGGGTTGATTTCCTGATTACCGAGGGGCTGAATGCAAAATGTCCAATGGGATCAATCGGAAGGACGCTGGACAGGACGAAGGAGGAGCGAAACGGCAGGGAGGCAGAAAGAGGAACAAAATTTTCTTTTTGGGAAAAAAAAGTAGAGATGGGAGAGAAGATAGGTCTGCATGCATAAGAGTAGCTAACAAATCTAACAAACTTTACAGGATAAGGATGCATGCAATCGTTACAGTTGGCAAAATTAGTGTGGTGCCATTTGATGCGTAATTATGTTGAAGTGTGACACTGTCACCACGGCAACCTTAATAGTGTACTAAAATGAATGAATCCATGTATGTACAACGATCCACTCATTTTGAAATGTATGTGGATAAAATAAAAAATGTCTTACAGAGTGAACGGAGTGAGTATGTATTTTAGCTTCTCAAGATGAGTACTAGTACGTAGTACTGTTTTCATTTTTCTGAAGCAATACACTCAATGCGTGAACGATGGGTAGATGGCACCGCTTGGCTAGCCCTAAAGTGAATTTGTGTAAAACATAATCGATTAAAGACACAAAAATAATATACTAGTAAAGTCAGATGTTAGCTACAAAAGTGAAGCAACAGCCTATTTCTGCAACACGAGCATGCTGAATCAGACACACAATCAGACACACAGGTTCGTTTACGAAAGCAGATCCGGTAAACAACATCCGTTAAATCAATCTGGAGTAGGTACTAATAGCCGCAGATAAGATGACCACGGTACGTTCAATCTAGCACAAAAAGGATGGACACGTTTCCAAAAAATCGATGGTCAGATCAAATGCGCCCATTGCACCGGTTTCCAACGTCAGCTACCTGAAGTCCTCAAATAAGATAACCTTCAATCATCCAGCCACCAAGCTTTTCCAACACGACGAACTACACACTGCCAACATGCATACCCAGCTAACTACAGCCTGAAACCCATCGAAACTTGTCAGGTAGCATCCCTAGACAGAACAGAGCAACTACAGCTACACGATTTAGCTACTACATAAGCTTTTGCCTCCGTTTCAAAAAAAAAAGAGATTAAGCTGCTACGTGCAATATTGCAATGTCGCATAGTCATAGCTAATTTTCTTGCAAGTAAGAGCTTCCACCATTTCCTTACACCATTCAAAAGCAAATTTTACAGCCAGAACCCGAATGAAGCGACCCAACTTTAGTGAGTGAGATATCAAGATTGTAATTCCTGCTGCCCCACCACCACCCTGAAATCGGCTCGCAGATGCAGGACGCCGTCAATGAAGAGGTTGCCGTGGGCAATGAACTTCGACCATTCAACTTCAAAAAGATCATAACATCCACGAGCATGAGTATTGCTGTTGTATATAACCTGCTCCTTGAACATGCGCACAAATTCAACTGATGATCTTTCCCTTACAGCAAACTCAAAATCTAGTGTCAAAGGTTTTCCATTCGTCGGCTTCAAAATGTTCACTAACCAGAGGCCAAAGCTGTACGACTTGCTTTCTTCGTCACATTCACACTTTGCCATGAGATAGAAGACATGCCCTGCAAGATGGAAAAAGTGCGATAATATATCCATACCGGGGAAGAGTCGGGAGCACTCCTCGCGTGTTAGATCCAAGAACACAATAGCCTGTTGGCAGGGTCGATCAAAATGAACCACTTTAACAGGTTTCATCCTGTAGGCTCGCTCTGGAACTTCTGCATCTGCTGCAGGAAAACCTTGCTTGTGTCGAAGCACCTCGGTAATACGCTTGATTGTTTGCTCATGGTCTATACCATCATCACTGCATGTTAGGACTTGGTGGAGTGTATCATAGCTCATATGACAGAAGCGCACAAGTGGGAGCAAATGAGAACTCCATATCTTGTTCCTTTCCTCAAGTTTTGGGTATTGCTCATGAGCCCACTCGAGCAAGAAGGTATATATCTCATCTTCAATTGCTACCTCTAGATCTGTACTCGAAAAGATGGCTTCAATCCCAGCAAGTGGCATGTGCTTTAATTCATCGGGGAACCTGAAATGAGCCAAATCACGACTTCAGTACACACTTCATGCAAGATTCTGCAACAAAAGATTCTACACTTTTCTTTTTGAAAAAATATCTACATTTTACTCAGAAAATTCAAGAGGCTCCACCAGATGGAGATCACTTACTCCATCAAATCCTTGTATTTGTTAGCGAGGAATTCCTTTGCTGCATCTGTCAAAGGCTGAAGTTCAGTAGTCACTGAAATAGAACATTGATGTTCTAGGTAGAGCAGTGCAGATTCTGTGGTCATAGGCAAGGTTGTGAGCAACCTACTGCAATGCCTCATGCAATAGAGAACCTCAAACTTGTCGGCAACAATCAAGATGTCGAGCAGAAGAGTGGGATCACTTGTTGACAACTTTCCACTGTACATAAAGCTCAAAAGCTCCATAAGCGCATTTTCCTCTGTTCCAAGTATAGCGGAAACAAAAGAAAGATGCATAAGGACTATCATAACAGTTCAAACAAAAACTGACAGCTTACTTCTGCGCCTAAGAGGTTATATAAGTTTGAGTACTGACTTTCAGCATTAAGAAAAACAAGCTGTGAGAGATTCTTATCACAAAAGAGTGGGAGAAACTCAAAACAAGTCACTTATTTATCATAGCTAGTTACGAACTTATGATGTTTTTGTACAACTTAATAAATATAGAAAGTAGGAACAAAGTCACAATAACAAGATAGAATCAGTTATTAGAGGGAGAATGTTGCACTTGAGCTGTCACATTACCTGAATCAGCAATCCTAAGTACTGCATGCATCTGATCAGATTCTTTCATGCCATTTGAGAAAAGCTAAGAAGCATTTGAAGGCAAGCTATTAGAAATCGTGTACTAACTATAGAACAATGCATTCCACAGCTCAGAATTACCTTGAGAAAGAAAGGACTTCTTCCAGCAAGAATAGCTGAATTGATAAAAATGGTCTTCACTCGTAAAGCAGGTGTACGTGTACCCACAATGGTTGTAGAAGATTCAATAATCTCTTCTTTATCACCTGCAAAATACCAACATCAGTGAAATAAAGGACAATTTGTGAAATGCGGAAGGTACAGAATCAAATAAAAAAAGATTCATGCTGTTCAATTACTTGGAACACTCTGTTTTTCTATGGGCGCAGATTCATATGATCAATCTTAAAAAATACGGTAAAATGTATAAATAACATCAAAGAAATTGAACAATCATTTAGCTGAATCCAGCAAAACTAGCATGCTTATAGGTGACTGAGTAAAGTAACCGCGGTTTTTAACAGAAATAGTAAGAGTTTGGCTCACAGAGGAGCAAAGCTAAGATCCCTAAAACAGCAAAAATTGGATCAGCCAATGCCATTGCATCCTGTAGTGCATGACCAGCTATGCAATTTCCTGTAGTGCATGACCACCTGCATCTTTCTTTCCATATCTTGCAAAGTAACAGCTGTTACCCCAAGGATCCTACTAGAACTTCCTAGCTATTACACTGTCCACGCAAAGTGTTATACAATATCTAATAAATTATTTATTCCTTACCACAAAAGCAACTAATGGCACAAGAAAGTTCAAGTAGCGAAACTGGAGTGTAACTAAGAGCTAGTGGGTATCTTGCCAGCATTGGTCTGATGCTGCGTGTATGGAGAACACATGCAACCAGTCGCTACCTTTGATCACCAAATTACTGTATATAGCAGGTATCCTTACTACTCCCTCTGTTCCATATTAGATGACTGTTAGAGTACGTGATAGGTTGCAGCTCGAGGACGAGTTGCATGTCCAGGTGGGGTGTAGTGTTAGAGTACGTGATGGGCCTGGGCCCGTTAGTCTTAGGGTTTGCTTAGGGGTCAAGTAAGCCTTGCTTGGGAGTCAAGTAAACCTCTCTATATATGGAGAGGAGATGTATCAATCTAATCAAGCAAGAATTAAGAAGGAAAACCCTTCCCCTCTTGCCCGGCCGTGGTAAAGGATCCCCACGGCCGGCTCTCTCGCGCACTCGCAGCTCTCTCTCTCCCGCTCAAACCCTAGCAGCCATAACAATGACTCCCACATAGATGTATCTAGACATATTTTAGTACTAGATACATCTATTTGAGGTCATGTAATATGGAACGGAGGGAGTACTTTTTTTAACGGGGTATCCATACTACTTAAAATTAAGTTCTTATCAAGAAGGGTAACAATAATCTTATACGATTGCACCCAAAAAACGAAGGTATAAAAAGAATGCAGATTCATGTTGAGCCAAAGTCATGAACCAGTTTCTTCTTCACTCCAAATATATGTGTTATATCAAGAGCACATCGAGAATAATATGATCTCTCTGTTTGTTTACTTATATGCAGACTTGATGTAGATAGAAAACAGTCTTTGGATTTTTCTGACATGTTAAAGACAAACAGCTTAATGCAATCTCACACATCATCTAGCTCCGAGAGCTAACTATTCCCGGAAAGAACTGTTCTTCCAAATACTAAGTAGGCAAAGCCTTTCCAGCGGCTCTGTGACAAATTTGATCAAGACTTGTCGCATGAACATTAAGAGTTTAGAACGGACAAAGGATTGCAAGTAGTAGAACTTTCAGGTTGGCATAGCATCTTTGCAGAATTTCCAACCTACATGGTTGTGCCCTTTGTTGACCAATTGCTATTCTCAATTACAGTAGATAGATTTTTTTTTTTTTTTTTTTGCAATGGCGATGCAGAAATAAAATCATATTATTTTACCCCAAAATTTGCAGTAAGCATTTGCCACATTCCAATCCAAATTAAGGACAATGGACAATACATAATCAGTTAACTGCACTCCTCCTAAATAAGGACTACTGAATAAAATGATAGTATTATTTTACCACCAAAATTTGCAGTAAACTTTTGCCACATTCCAATCCTAAATAAGAACATTGGAGAATATATGTTAACTGCGCTATTGAATAAATTTGATGTTGATTCAGCCAATCACAAATTTCGTCCTCTCATAGGCCGAAACATATGAGTTCCACTCATCATTTATCCGCTGCCCTGACCATTAATCTCTGATGGAACTTGGAAGGCCCCTCAAAAAACAAATCTCTAATGTAAAGGTCAGCTATGTAAAGAGGAATCAAAATCAACTAAACAGCCCGGAACGAGCAACATATCCATACCCGAGTCGCATCAAACAGCCGAAAAAATACACAGTAGCCGTAGGTCACCAGAAGCTACATCAGGTTTGTACGCACCTTTCTCCTCGAGGTGGCTCGCCTGGTTGGCGAGGGATCCTCCGCCGACGTCGCCGTTGGACCCCATCGCGCAGTCGCTGGCGACGATTTCGAGCCGCAGTACCCTGTCGGAGAAGTTGGCCGAGTTGAACGCAAACTCATAGATGGGCACCACGCCACCGCGCGAAACGTCCAGGTCCATCTCCGTCGCCGCCGACGCTTCTCCGGCGTCCATAGCTCCGCCGCCACTAGAAAAGGGAGGGAGCGCGGGACGGCGGCCGCACCCTTCCCAAACCCTATGCAGACGAATCTTATTCGAGAAGGCGAGCTCGGCGACGGCAGTACCTTTTGGGAGATTGCACGGAGAACCCTGTCAATTTAGGGTGACTTTGCCTCCAGCCTTTTTGACACGAGGGCAGGTACAATGGAGAAGGCACGTCTTCTCTTATCTATCCACGTCATCTGAAGAGAGCAAAATACATAGTTATACAATGCATTATCTCTTATTGTCATTCCTAACAATTAATGATAATTAATTATATTTTGGTAGGATATTGTATTTCTAAGAGAAGACAAGTAGTACAATGGAGAAAATAGGCTTCTCTTATTATCTAAGGGCATCTCCAGCCGTTGCGCCCCCCCAGGGCCCAAAACGCCGCCGTTTTGGTGCCGCCGCGGCGCTAAACGGCGCTATTCTGGAACCTGGGGGGGCGCGTTTCCCAGTCGCGTCCCGAGCCCAAGAATCGGCCCAAACAAACGCAAATTGAAAAAAGGCGAAATTTTATTGATCAAAGCGAATTGCGTACATTTTCGAGGGAAATTCAAACTAAAACAGCGGAAATGTAAACTACGCGACGACTACCCCTATGCCTACGAATCGTCGTCTTCATCAGCGGCGTCGTCGTGGCGGCGCTGGTTGGAGGGGCCAGCTCCGCTCGCCGCGGCGAGACGGCGTTGCTCCGCCCGCTCCGCTCGGGCCTGCAGCCGCAGCCGGTGCAGCTGCGCCTGCTCGGAGGGCGGGCGGTTGCGCCGCTCGCTCTGCAGCGCCACCTGCCGCCTGTCGGCCTCATAGAGGGCGATAATGCCCTCCTGCTCGGCCGAGGCAGCGCGCTGGGCCATCTGCCGGCGCACCGCTCGCGCCGCCTCCTCCCTCTGGTGCGTTTCCAGGGAGGCACGAATGGCGGCCGCCTCCGCCGCCGCCGCGGCCTGCTCGAGGACGCCGCGCACCTCGCGGTACGCGTCCTCGTTCTGCGAGGTTTCGAACGAGTATAGCCCGGCGTGCTGCTCGGGCCATACTGGCTGCCTCCTCACTTCTCGCCTCCAGTGACGGGCAGCCCGCCGTGCTTCTCGCGCCTCGTCCTGCTCGGGTGGCTGCTCCGGCGCCACCACCTGCGGCTCCGGCGCCGCTTGTTGCGCTGGCTGCAGCTCGTCGTCGTCGCTCTCGGGCCACGCGTCCCAGAGGTTCTCCATTGCGGCGAGGTTGAGGGAGGAGAAGAAGGGCGGAGAAAGAACGTCGAGGAGGAGGCGAGAATGTGCGTACGGGGAGGGGGCGGGCACCATTTTTATAACCTGGCGGGCCGGTCGCCGCGCCACGCGTGTCACCGCTGTCGCCCCGCCATTAATCCGGCAGCCTTTTGACCGGGGCGCATGCACAGGCCGGCCGACACGCCATAACTCCGGCAGCCTTTGACGGCGCGGGCGCCGAGAAGGAGGTCACGGGCGAGGGAGTCTGTTCCCGCGGTTTCCCGTCGCGTCGCTGACAGGGCTGGCCCGCACGCGCGGCCGCGCATTTTCGCCCCCCCAGGCCGAACCCAGCGGGCTGGGTTCGGCCTGGGTGCCGCGGCGCTATTTAGCGCCGAAACGGCGCTATTTGGGCCTCTGGGGGGGGCCGAGTGGTGAAGAAGCGGCGCTATTCGCCGCTTCCGCCGCGAAAAAAGCCCCCTGGGGGGGCTCTGGGGGGGCTCTGGGGGGGACGGCTGGAGATGCCCTAAGAGATCATTCCTTAGCTAAGAGAAGGCAACCGTCTTTCTCTTAATTCTCTCTCTTCCAACCAAGAAAAAATCTGACGTGACAACTATAAGGGACGTCACCCTATTGTACATGCCCGAGAGAAGCGTCGAAAGTGACAGTGCGTACTCCATTTATGGTGGTGTAGAAACGAGTGCACGATTTTGTTTTTTTACCTGGAGTGCACGATATGTTTGGTTCCCTTCTTTAATGCACTAACACCAAATCCAGTCATCATTTTTTAAAAGTGAGCTTACCAGCTCGGGTTCAAGCAAGGAAGAAGAAGAACAGCAACAACAACAACAGCAACAACAATAACAACAACAACAACAACAACAACAACAACAACAACAACAACAACAACAACAACAACAACAACAACAACAACAACAACAACAACAACAACAACAAACACAAAATGACACCACAACTAATAGCATAATAGTTAGATAATTAACAACACAAAGTAACAAGTAGCATAAGTAGTTAAGCCAGGGGTACATACCCCTAGCATCAAAAGCAGGAGGGGCATCCATACTGCCCCTACAACAACAGATCAACAAGTTCATCAACAACTTCATAAACAAGTTCAGCACCGTCGGTGGACGTTGCAGAAGAAGACTTCCTGGGAAAAAAGGAGTTGGCCTTCTTGCACACCAGGACCTTGAAGCCCACTCCGTCGAATTCCAGGAACAGGAGATCGCCCAGCCCAAGCTTGATGCTTCGGGCGAACTCCTCTCACCCTTGGAAGATGACGAGGTGGCCGTCGAAGCATCTCAGCTGCACAAAGAACGGGCAGCATGTGGTGGTGCGAAGGGGAATGCATAGCTTTGGCTCGCTCTCCACCATCTTCTCGCGCTTGTTCTTGTGCTTCTTGAGCTTCAATTGGTCGACAAGGAGGGGATGATCAAGGCCTTCAACTCGAGCTCGGTGACCTCCACGCTGAAGCGTTTTGGCTGCGGCTCTAGTTCCTCCTTCCCAACCCACGGTTTACGCCCTGGTGTAGCTTGGTTCTTGGCCTTCTTGATGTCATTCTCCTTCATCGCCAAGGCTAACTCAGAGAGGAGAGGCTTAGGACGCGAGTAGACCACGTTCTGCCACACCGTGTCTTCCATGCCATCGCCCTGGAGCCGGCACAACCCCTCCTAGGTCTGTCAAAATTGAAACTGTTACTGAACACTACCATATGATCGAATAGAAGACATACAGCACAACCATGATCAAATAGAAGAGATAAAACACTACCATGATCCTACTGAACACATAGAACAATACGAAGATCCAACATAACACGTTGAACACTACCATGATAAAAAAGAACACTTCCGACACTACGAAGATCCAACACAACACATTGGACAGTACCATGATCGAAAAGAACACATAGAACACTGATCCAGCTGAACAATTGGACAGTACCATGGTCGAACTGAACACTTACAACACTACGAAGATCCAACTGGACACATTGGACACTACCATGGTCGAACTGGACACTTACAACACTACGAAGATCCAACTGAACACATTGGACACTATCATGGTCGAACAACACACTTACAAAACTACCACTATGAGCAAGACAATCATCATTTCAGCATGGCTCCAATTCTTAATTGCCCAATTGGGGAGGTTGAGCATTTGACCAATACTGAGTTGAGCATTGCCAATTGAGCAATGCCCAATTCAGCATTGCTAGATTGAGCGTTGCTAGATTGAGCAATCCTAAATCTACATGGTAGCAAAGACTATCTAGTAGTTCTTACGGTACTAGTAACATCTAGGGGTACGTACCATTGATTTGAAAGCCGAGGGAGGCGAAGGAGCAGGCGGCCTAGAGGGGCCTGCTTGATCATGCGCCGGCGACCTTGAAGATCCAGTGACGACCGTTGCATATCACGGCAGTGGATTGATACGTCCAAAATGTATCTCCTTTTTCGAACACTTTTGTTGTTGTTTGCCTCTAAACTTGTGAGTTTTGGATAGAACTAACACGAACTAACACTGTTTTCAGCAGAACTACCTTGGTGTCTCGTTTTGTGCAGAAAAACCAATTTTTAGGAAATTGCCCGGAAAAGATCCTGAAGTCTTTACTTTACATGAAGACCCCCGGAGCCAGAAGAAGAGACGGAGGGGCCCACACCATGGTATAGCGCCCCCCCTAGGCCGCGCCGCCTACTGGTGTGGCTACCCCGGGCACCCCCCTCAGGATCCCCTTTCGAGTACTTAAGCCCCGTAACCTAAAAACGAGGGAGGGCTCGTCATATTCTAGAGAAACGCATCAGAGCGCTGCCGCCACCTCGAAACCTATTTCGGGGATCAGAAGTTCCTTTTCTGGCACTCTGTCGGGACGGGGATTCAGAGGATATCATCGCCATCGTCATCGCCACCACTTCTACATGAACCATCCATGATTCTCTACATCCATGAGTGAGTAACCCCGTTGTAGGCTGAGAGTGATGGAAGAGATTGGATGATATCGTTCATGTAATAATGCTAGATTGTTAGGGCATAGTGCCTAGTATTCGTTGTTAGTGCTTTATATCCTTGTTGCAACTTGTTATGCTTAATTCTTGTCACTAGGGGGCGAGTGCCATGATCTCAGATCTTAACATGTTATTGTTTCATGTGTATAATTATGTTTATTAATCATATCTCCAAGTTGTTTACATATATCGTTGTCCGGAATCCGAGGCCCCAAAGTGACAATAATTGGGACAACCGGAGGAAATGGATGTGATGTGAGGATCACATGTGTTCACGGAATGTTAATGCTTTGCTCCGGTGATTTACTAAAAGGAGCAGCTTAATTACTAGTAGATTCCCTTGAGACCCCGCTCCAACAGACTGGTAGGAAAAAAAAATATTGTGCACGTTTATAATTGCGAGCACGCACGACTAAATTGGAACACATGTCTATGGTTTGCCTAGATCTTGGATGTTGTATTATTATCTATCTACAATGCCCATGTTTTGATTATTATATGAACTATCTTATCCATGCAACATCAATTCATCCATTCCCTATGCCTACAATATTTTAATCATGTTGTTTCCCACAATTGATACCGTTGTTACTATTTTATTCCTCATGTTATTTCACTACTGCTGATGTTATAGAACTCTGATAAACTGTTGCGAGCAAGTCTACTTTTAGGTGCAGCTAAACTGACAATTCATCTGTTAAGGCTTATAAATATTCTTTGCCTCCCCTTGTGTCAAATCAATATATTTGGGTTTTACTTCCCTCAAAGACTGTTGCGATCCCCTATACTTGTGGGTCATTAAGACTATTTTCTGGCTCTGTTGCCGGGGAGCATAGCTTTATTTATTTCCTCACTTGAACGTGATATTGTTCGCTGCAAGCCTTATCATGGGTAAAACTCGTGATGGAAAAGTTCCTATATTACCATCCACTACAAAGAGAGGTACAACTCTGAACACCTGTTTTGCTCTTGATTCACCATATGTAATGAGTAAGTTTCTTACACCACCACATGCTACACACACTACTATTTCTGCTGAGTCTGGAAATGTTTCTGGTACTTTTGATGATACTTCTACCGTGCTTGATGAAAATAGTTCACTAGGTCCTTTCCTAGATGCTACAATTGTTAGGTCTAAACAAATTGAAAACACAAAAAATTCATGTTGAAAAGGTTGGTACACCTGTTAATTCACCTGAGTCTAGAGAAATTCCTAGTGATGATCTTGAGGAAACTTACACTGAACTTAATGATGACTTTATTGAAGAAGTTCAAGCTACTACTAGTGCAAGTGCTATTAAGAGTCTTCTTGCAAGACGCGCTGTTAAATATAAACCTACTCTTGATGCTAAGTTTGCTACATCTCCCATACACATTAAAGATAAAGATTATTATTTCTCTCTAGATTTATTTTACATGTCTATTGTTGAGAAAGAACCTTTTTGTGGTACTCAAAGTAAAAGTGTTATGGGACATATGAATGAGATTTCATCTTTGAGTAGTTTATTTTCAGATGATATTGAGAAACACACTTACTTTGTTACTAAGATCTTCCCTTTCTCACTGAAAGATGAACCTAAAACTTGGTTTAACAATTTGTCACCTTGATCTATTGATAGTCCTATGGGTTTGGTTAATGCTTTCTTTCAAAAATATTTTCCTGCTAGTGGTGAACATGGTGCTTTGCAGAATGTCTTTAACTTTAAGCAAATTGAAGGAGAGAAAATGTTTGAATCTTGGTCAAGGTTTTGTTCTTTAATAAAAGCTAGCCCTGGAAATCCATTACCTAAAAATGAGCTCCTAGATATATTTTATATTGGACTAACTGTTGAATTCAGGACATACCTGGATAGTTGTGCTGGTTGTGTTTTCAGTTAAAGAACTCCAGAAAAAGCTGAGGAATTATTGGCTAAAATAGCCAAAACTCATGATGATTGGACTATACCTGAGCCAACACCAGAACCAACACCAGAACCAACACCCAAGAAGAGGGGAATGATTGAGTTAAATGATGAAGTGATGAGGGAAGCCAAGAAATCTCTTAAAGAGAGGGGTATTAAATCTGACGATGTGAAGAATTTACCACATATAGAAGAATTATGTAAGCCAATTCCTCATCCACCCACAGTTGAGTTACACTCTCTCCAATACTTTGATAATAGAGATATTCCCTATTCTAAACCACCTGATCAATATTTAGATGAATTTGATAACTATGTTGTTAAGCAAGATAATTTTAATATGAGATTGCAGAATCATCTAATGGAAAACTCTAGAGCTACTGATAATTTGCATGGTATTATTGAGAGAACCTCTAATTGTGCTAAAATTCTTGTTAAACATTTCCCTATGGTTCAAACTCAAATTGATCAACTTACTAAAGTGAAAAAAGATTTGCTAGCTAATGCTTCTAGAGAAAAACATGTTTGTGAAATAATCTAGAATTGGTATTTCTACTCAGGATCCCTTGTATCCTGAAGGACATCCTAATAGAATTGAACAAGATTCTCAACAACCTGAAAGCAATAGTTCTCCTTCTAAGAAAAACAAGAAGAAACATAAAACTGTTGTAGAATCTCCTAAATCTACTTAAGATTCTAATAGTATATCTATCTCTGATGCTAAAACTGAAAGTGGTAATGATAAGGGTGATGCTTCTGATAAATAAGAAACTGGAGTTGAACCTGAAAAGCAAACTAA
Organism: Alopecurus myosuroides; assembly: GCA_028641055.1. Lineage (NCBI taxonomy): Eukaryota > Viridiplantae > Streptophyta > Magnoliopsida > Poales > Poaceae > Alopecurus > Alopecurus myosuroides. Next base: position 52,841,066 of record CM054057.1, read on the forward strand.
AACTGCAAACTTCACTAAGGAGGATTTCATTGCTAATAAACATGGTAAAGAAATAAAACCTTGGGTACAAAAAGCAATTACTTTTCCTAATAAGAAACACAAATCAAAGGAGGAATAACATTGTAACTAGTTTTGTGAATGGATGAAACCTTTGTTTTTGCAAATTCCTTTGACTGATGCTATTAAACTGCCTCCTTACTCAAAGTACATGAAAGATATTGTCTCTAACAAAAGGAAAATTCCTAATGAGGAAATTTCTACTATGCTTGCTAATTACTCTTTTAATGGTAAGATTCCTAAGAAGTTTGGAGATCCTGCTATTCCTTGTTCTATTAAAAAAATTATGTTAGAACTGCTTTATGTGACTAGGGAGCAAGAGTTAGTGTTATGCCATTTTCTCTCTATAAAAGACCCTCTCTGGAAAAATTGATACCAGCTGATATATCTTTGCAAATGGCTGATAAATCTACTTCTTTTCCCGTTGGTATATATGAGAATGTTCATGTTCAAGTGGCTACTAGTTGTTTGATATTAACTAGACTTTGTCGTGTTGGTAATGCCTGAAGATGATAATATGTCTATTATTCTTGGGAGACCTTTTCTTAACACTGCAGGGGCTGGTATTGATTGCAACCAAGGAAAAGTAACTTTTAATGTCAATGATAAAGAGCACACGGTTTATTTTCCCAAGAAGATTGATAGGAAATATGGTCTAAATTCCATTGAAAATATTGAGACCATCAAGATTGGAGAATTATATTGTCCCATTCCAATGCCACAAAAAGAATATGAAATTGTTATGATTGTGTCTATGTCTATTAAGGTTGAGGTAACATAATCATTTAGTGAAAAGCAAAGTTTTGCTTCATATAAAAATTGTTTTGGTAACAAGACTTGATCAACCTTGTTAACAAAGTAATTTTGAATGAAGAGGACAATGTTTTCACTATGTTTCCACTTTTACCTTTATGTTTTCACCATGTTATTACCATGCTACTTTAGTATAATTATGGTTCCACCATCCATAGTCATGTTTTCATCTTGATTACTATGGTTACTCATGATTTTCAGCATCCATAATTTGTTTTAAGCACCTCCACAATTGTTCAATTTGATCATTTTCTTGTTGGAGTATCTTAGAACCCCTGTAGTTCTGGTTTTGGTTCTGTTTTCCATCTTTCAATAATTGTTTTCTTGGTTTTTAATTAACTATTAAAATCTGAAAATACCTCGAAAATAAAGTTTCTCGAAAAAATCCAGAAAATTATATTAAATTTCTACGTCAAAAATGAGGCTGAGAGGCACCTGGGAGACCCCAGGGGGACCCACCATGTAGGCACAACACTATGTGGCATGGTCTGGCCCTTGGTGGCGCCAGCACATGGTGTGGGGCCCCCTGGCCCTCCACTTGCTCTCCTCCCTGCCAAACACTCCACTCTCTCTCCCAACTTCGAAAACATTCCTGGAACTCGAGTTCTTGCTGTTCTTTATCACAAATTTCTCGATCTCTTTGCTCAACTCATCCTTGTTGCTGAAATTTTGTGCATTTGCTCTCTGGTATGTGACTCCTCTCATTATCTAAGTAGAACTTTGTTTAATTGAGTATTTCTTGAGTATTTTGGTATTGTAGGTGACAGGTTGTGTGAGCTAGCATGCTTGATTTGTGTGAAATAATTTAGTTTTGATGCATGTTTATCCCTCCTACAAGTCTCTATAGTAGTTCCTACCATATAATTACTTGAAATCATTTTTGGGGTATGCTAGCTAAAAATTTCAGGAATGGACAACTACAACTTTGGAGAAAATTTTGAGAGTGATGCACCTAGGAGGAAAAGGACTTCACGCTCATCTACCCTACTGAGACTATCTTACAATGAGAATATCATTGCACCGAGTATCGAAGATGAGGGAGATGATGGTAATGAGCATCCATCCACCTTCCCTTGTTATACTTTTCTTACTGATGCAAGGATACTTGAGAATTTCTTACAGCTGATTGAGAGGGTTGGCCTAACCAACTACATGAATGATGAAAGCCCTCAATATGCTTTATTGACAAAAACTTTTGTTGAGAGTTTCAAACTCCACAACTCTCGATATAACCCATATGTTGCATTCAAAACCTATGATAAACCGTTTTCCATGCTTTTGGAAAAAATTGCAGCATCATAGGATTAACACGACGGGGACATCGAGAAGGATTCTGGAATGACCCACTGATTTGATGGAGCTCTACCATGGAGTTACAAATGATGATGAACGGATAGCTCAGCGCGGCAAGATAAGGAACATTTAACTCCCCGTTATTAGATATTTCACTTATAACCTTGCTACTAGTGTTCTTGCTAGGGAAAACACTAGTAATATTTCAAATTACCATCTTGCTTTTCTTGCTGCTGCACTGAATAGTAGCAATAAATATAACCTTGGTTCTTTCATTGATCGCCGCTTAGCTGCTAGAGGACCCATTTATGGAGGTATTGACTCTTCTCCACCATCATCATCATAATCATATGGATCGATACACTGATAGTGGCTCTCTCCCTAGGCGGCGCCCATGGTGACTCCATGGCGATCTAGGGTTTTATCCTCCCCCCCGACAATTGCCACTCTGGCACTATCGCCCACCCCTTCTCCGACATCTGCCACTTCGGCACTATCGCCCACCTCTTTTCCATCATGTCCAAGGCCAAGTCTCTTCTCGATCTCTCTTGTTGGCGCTGGAGGGCGATCTACTCTTCTGACCTGGATCTAAAGTTAAATCCCATTTACGTGGGTTTTATTCTTCTGGATCCGAAAGACAAGAGGATCCAACTAGTTGATCAAGCAGGCTTTGTGCTCGATCAGCGCTTTCTCAAGGTATGTGAGAATGTTCATCCCGGATCTGAGATCCATTTTGCATGTCATCGTGCCAAGGTTCAAGATCATTTGGTTCCGCGCAATGGCTCTCTTATGGATCACTCTAATGTTATGGTTCCATTATTGGATGTGGATTCTCTGGTTCCTTTATTGGATCGGAACCCTATTGACCCCTCGGTGGGTTTAGTTCATGCGGCTAGGGTTTTAGACCTAGATTTCTCTAGAGGTTTTGCTCTTGCTAAGGAAGTCTGATTGCTTTTTGGATTGGGTGTTCATGCTTCTAAGAAGTACGGTTCTTTTAAAATGGTGGTATCTTTTGGCCGTGCTTCTTTTAAAATTGATGAAAACACGGTTGCTCTGGCTCTCGAGGCGGCGATTGGTGGTTATTGTGGCTCTCTAAATGTTATTTGCCTTCACGATCGTGTATTTTCTTTTGAGGTCTCATCCAAGGAGGTTGGACTTCATATATTGAAAATTAAATGGTTTAAATGCTTCCATTTCAAGTGTTATTTTCATCTCTGGAGTTTTGGTGGTCCTAATTGGATTTCTGAATTAAAGAGGTGGAATCATGACCAGGATAATGAGTGGACTTTGGTTTCGAGGAAAAAGAAAAAGGTAATAAATAAACAGTCAAAGCCACGGAATCATTTAATTATTCATAAACCTCTTGTTTTTTTAAGCTAAAGTGTCCGATGATTCTTCGGCGGCTGTTAAAGCTAAGGTTTTTTATTCTGATCTGCCTGCCATCAAGTTTGGCTCGTTTGAGCTTGGATTTCTGTTCCATCGTCTGCTAGGGATTCTACTCCTGTGGCCTCTGTTGTTGCCTCCGCGTCCATCGATGATGGTTTTACTAAATTAATTGATAAGATGGCGGCCCAGGTATGGCCTTGTTCTAACTGTCTCTCAGCTAAACATGCAACGGAAAAGTGTACGGGCCGGATTCGGTGTTGGTCTTGTTCACGTTCGGCCATATCCGCAAAAAACTGCCCGGGAATTAATGGAACTCTGAGATGGGTAGTTAAATCGTCCGCAGTCGGAAACGAGGAGCCCCCTCTGTTCTATCCCCTGCCCCTGCTACTGTTCCACGAAAACCCTTGCCGGAATCTCCGCCTGATTTGGAACCACCATTGTCAATGGAGAACTTCCCCTGTGATCCTACAAGGTTCCTCCCGACGGGGATGCATGTCATGGAGCCCTGGGCGCTCGAGGAGCGGCCCGCTCGCGTCTACATCACCTCCTCCATGGCTCCTGCTAGACGCCATGAATCTTGGGCCATTGCTCAGCTGGTCCCTCGGCCCCCTGTCGAAGAACTCGATGATATCCTGCAGCAGATCGTGGATTACATCTTTCAAGAACTCCATCTGCAGGTAGTTTCCTTTTCTGAAAGTGTGATTGGAGTCGGCATGTTCCGCATGGCGGATCAAGTGGCCAGAGACATCTTGGTCAATTCTCCCCCGTTTATTTTTCCTGATGGCAGAATGCTCTCCTTCGTGAGGCATGATGAGGGGGAGAATATGAGAGCAACAGTTTACACCAGGACTGGGTGGATAATGATTCTGAATCTACATATGGACTACCGTACCGATGATTTTCTTCGGGAGGTGGTTTCCAAATTTGGGAAACTCAGGTACTGGTGGAGGGAGGATGCTTCTCCTGTTCGCACTCTTCTCAAGGTCACTTATGGAGGACCTGCTGATATTCCTAGGTCTATTGTTATTCGTGAAGTTCAGAGGTATGGAGGTCATGTGGTCTCGTGGACTTGTCCTGTCTTCATTCTGGACAGCGATGCAGCCGACAATCTTCCTCATGACGAGGATCCCCTTCCTCATGATGGCAACCCGCATCCAGTCTTCGTTGCACCTGCAGCACCTGCTGAGGAGGCATGGGTACCACCAGTTGATCCTCAACCGCAGCATGATGGGTGGGGCAATTGGAACAATGAGGAATAGGGAGAGAATTAGGGACATGAGGATCATGTCGACCAGCCACCGGAACCTGAACAAGTGCAGTCATATGTATCTATCCAATTCTCTGGTGCGTCGGTTGACTCGATGAATGCGGTCAGGGCAGAAGGACCTGAACAATTTGTCGAGCTGCAGCAGTAAGTCGAACAGAACCAGTTGGCCATTGTTCCTTTTGTTCCACCAGTTCAGGCGAATGCTGCAGTACAGGATAATGAAGTTCAGATACTGCAAGTACTCCTGCCAGATCCTGTGGTGGAGTGGTCCAGATATTTTTTGGAGCACAAAGCCAGAATTATTTTTGACAAGAAATTTGAAATTCTGTCCTCGTTGTTGCCTTTGGAGGCTCCTGTCTGCCCTGCTGCTCCTGCTCCTCTGTTGTTGGAGTTTAACTCCGTTACCCCTGAGCATTCTGCCTCCAAGAAGAGAGCTAGGAAGGCTGCTACCCTCTAGTCCTCGAGGAGCGTCGCGTGACGAGGAGTGTTGCTAAGAACGCTGGTTTCCGGGTTCTATCTGGCTCTGACAAGCCTGAGCCAAGGAAGAAAGCAAGATCTGCTCGTCCTCAGACTTCTTCGGATGGGGTGCCTCCGATCACACCTGTTGTTGTGCTGCGGAGGGCGGGAAAGATGCTTCAAATTGAAGACTCTGAATTAACTGTGGAGAAGCTTGAAGTTGCTCCAAAGAAGCCCACCAACCCATCCAGTTCTGATGATTAGTGGCCCTTTGTCTTCTTTACTGGGCCTTCTTGGTCCCTGGAGTGTCTATTGGTCCTTGTTACTTCATTTTGTTATCCTGGTTTCATTTTGTACTCCTATATGGACAAGGTTGTTATTACCTGGTTATCTTTTGTGTTGGTCATTTATGTTGTCCAGCAGGGTTTATTATTTTATCAATCTTCAATGGATAGTAAGACTTCAATGAATTTGGATTGGATTGTGTTTGATTGGAATGTGAGAGGTTTAAATGATAAATCTAAAAGAGAAGTTGATTATAATAAATTTGAGGAAAGCCAGGATTCTGTTATTTGCCTCCTGGAAACTAAATGCCAGGATTTTGATCACTCTTTTACTAGGTCATTTTTCCTAAAAGATTTGATCAATCTGTTTTCCCCTTCTGTTGGAGCTTCTGGGGGTTTAATTGTGCTCTGGAATGGCTCCATTTTTAATAGAGAATTATTGGAAGTACATCGTTCTGCCATCCATATTAAATTCACTTATGTTCATAACTCTGTTTCTTGGTTCCTAGTGAATGTCTATGGTCCTTGCAAAGGTGTGGAAAGAGATGACTTTGTTAATTGGCTATATAATCTCTCAATCCCTATTCATCAGAATTGGATGATTCTTGGGGATTTCAATTTCATTCGTTCTTTGGATAATAGAAATAAACCAGGGGCTGATCTTAATGATATTTTTTATCTTTAATGATGTCATTAGTCATTTGGGTTTATTGGAATTGCCTGTCAAAGGAAGAAATTTTACTTGGTCTAATATGCAGAAGGATCCCCTTCTTGTCCAGTTGGATTGGTTTTTCTACATCCTGTCAATGGACGTTGGATTTTCCCAATACTTTGGTTTTGCCCATGTCCAAAATATCATCTGATCATTTGCCCTGCACTGTTAAAATTGGAACAAACGTCCCAAAGGCAAAGATTTTTAGATTTGAGAACCATTGGATTAACCAACCTGGTTTTTTGGACCTTGTGACCAAAATTTGGAACACTCCTGTCATGGCCAAATCGATCACTTCCAGAATCACAGCTAAATTAAAAAATCTTAGATATGCTCTTAAGGATTGGGGTAGAAATCTCTCTCAATTGAAACTACTTATTGAGATGAGTAGTAAAGTGATTCTGTTTCTGGACCAATTGGAAGATGAGAGGATTCTGAGTGTTCCAGAGTTTAATTTCAGACTTATTGTTAAGAAGCACATTAAGAAATTGCTCTCTTTGCAGTCTGAATACTGGAAGCAGAGATGCACTATTCGATGGGCCAAGCTCTCTGGTGAAAATACTAAATATTTCCATGCCAGAGCTACTGAAAGATTTAGACAAAATGCAATTCCCTCCATCGTGGACGCTTCCGGGAATTTACTGGTGGATCACCAGGAGAAAGATGTTGCTTTTTGGTCTTGTTTCAAAAACAGGATGGGTGTCTCTTGTCCACCTGTTGTTACTACTGAGTTGTCACAGTTCTTGCCAGTGGTTGATGGATTAGAGGACCTTTCTAATCCTTTTTATGTTGAGGAAATTGAAGGGGTAGTAAAACATCTCAAACCAGCTCGAGCTCCTTGTCCGGATGGTTTCATTGGTCTCTTCGTTAAGCACTGTTGAAGTATTTTAAAAGATGATTTTATCAAACTCTGCAATGAATTTCATAGTGCTCAGATCTATTTGGAAAGTATTAATGGTTCCTTCATTACTTTAATTCCGAAGACACATTCTCCTGAGACTGTGAATGACTTTAGGGCTATTTCTCTTACCAATACTTGTGTGAAATTCATCACTAAGATTCTGGCTAATAGATTCCAAGATAATTTTTTTGGATGCATCCATGATAATCAATATGGTTTCATCAAGTCCAGAACTATTCAAGATTGTCTGGCTTGGTGTTTTGAATACATTTTCCAGTGTAAGCAATCTAAACAAAAAGTGGTGGTTTTCAAGATAGACTTTGAGAAAGCTTTTGATACCATTGAGCACAGTGCCATTCTCCAGATTTTGAGATATAAAGGGTTTCCTCCTTTAGTCATCAAATGGGTGAAAGAAATTCTTTCCTCTGGATCATCTTTGGTCCTTTTAAATGGAGTTCCTGGTAAACCTTTTTTCTGCAAAAGAGGCGTCAGGCAGGGTGATCCTCTGTCACCTATTCTTTATGTTCTGGGTGGGGATTTGTTGAAAAGTATTGTCAATCTGGCTCTCGGGAGGGAAGCCTTCGTTTACCAATTCCTATTGGAGGAGACTTTCCTATTGTTCAATATGCTGATGACACTTTGGTGATCTTACCTGCTGATTCAGATCAACTATTGGTATTTAATAATTTGCTCAACCTTTATGCTCAAATCACTGGATTAATGGTGAATTACAACAAGTCTTCAATGATACCAATAAATTTGTCGCAGCAGAAAACTATTGATTTGGCTTCTGTGTTGGATTGTAAAGTGGCTTCTATTCCCTTTACTTATTTAGGCTTGCCTATGGGAACCACTAAACCATCTATTAGAGATTTTGCTCCACTCATTGACAGAGTTGAGAAGAGACTTTCTGCTATAGTATCCTTTCTTTCTTATGGGGATAGCTTGGTGCTTGTAAATTCGGTTCTATCCTCATTGCCCACATACTATATGTGCACATTAGTGATACCTAAGGGTGTCATTGATATTATTGATAAAGCAAGAAGGAGGTGTTTATGGAGGAAGGACAAAAACAAGAAAAGAGTGAATTCTTTGGCTGCCTAGGATATGGTGTGTAAGCCAAAAAAGTAAAGGTGGCTTAGGGGTCATTAATTTTCATATCCAAAACAGAGCTCTGTTGCTTAAATTCCTAGCAAAATTCTATAACTCTGTGGATATTCCTTGGGTTCATCTGGTCAAGAATGCATATTGCTTTCAATCGGTTCCTCATGCTGTGACATCCTGTGGATCCTTCTGGTGGAGGGGTGTTATGCAATTAGCTGATACCCGGTGTTCATTCTCTTCTTGCACAGTGGGGAATGGATATACTGGACTTTTTTGGAAAGATTCTTGGATGGGACAACCTTTGTCATTAAAATTTCCAAGGTTGTTCTCTTTTGCCAAGGATCAATTGGTCTCAGTGAGAGATTTGAAGTTGTTGACAGATCTTTCTGATACTTTTCATTTGCCTCTTTCAAATGAAGCTTTCCTTGAATTTGCTGATCTGCAAATCATCCTGGGAAATGTTCAAGTGAACGACAATGATGATGTTTGTGCCTGTAATTTTAATAAAGGGGTTTATACTTCCAGTAAATTTTATCAGTTGCAGTTTGCCCAGTTTCTTGATGATAGGCCTGCCAAATGGATCTGGAAATCCAAATGCATGTCAAAGCACAATTTTTTTGCTTGGCTGATCCTAAAAGATAGAATTAATACCAAGGACATGATTAAGAGAAGGAACTGGAAGATTGAGGGGACAGACTACTGTGTGCTTTGCAGTAATTTTTGTCAGGAGGACTGGATTCATTTATTCTTCCAGTGTGTTTTCAGCTCAAGGATTTGGAATTACTTGCAAATTAACTCGAGTGATAACACAGTCATGCATAATCTCTCCAATGCCAAAAAGGTTTTCAAAGGCCCTTGTTTCACTGAGATAGTGATTCTTGCCTGTTGGAACATCTGGAAACAAAGGAATGGAGTTATTTTCAAATCTGAAAGACATTCCTTTATGGGTTGGAAAGTTGGCTTCTTTTTAGATCTGCTTATGCTTAAGCATAGGTTGAGTGCTCCTTTGGCTGCGGATTTATCATCATGGATTAAGACTCTCCCTTAGATAGTGATAGACTCCTTAGTCTATCCTTTTGTGTACATTTGTAAATATCTGTAAAACTCTTTTGATGGCAATAAAGGGCTGTGGGGGACTCCCCTACAGTAGAAAATGTTTCAAAAAAAATTATGGAGGTATTATTGCTATGTGTGTTTTGTCTGCTCTAGATCTTTTTGTTGCTCCTCATGATGTTTTATTAGCTCCACAGAGACTTGACCTTGTGATACATCCATTTTTCATCACTATTTTATATCGTTGTTTCTGTTATTCATCGATATATTTCATGTTATGATACATTACTTATGTTATTTTCTCTTATTTTGCATGTTTAATAATTATGGGAGAAGAAACACTGGAACCAGAAATCTGATGGAAAAAGCAACGCCGAGATACCCTATTTGAGAAGATCAGAAGAAGAGGGGGAATACCGGAGGTGTCTTAGAAGTTGTGAATAGGAAGTGAGCCAAAAGGGCACCCGGAGGGGGGCCACCTGGGGCCCACACCACCAAGCGGCGTGCTCCTAATATGTCATAAACGTATCCTTAGTTTCTGATGTACCATGTTGTTTTCATGTTATTTCCTACATGTTTGTGATACGTCTCCAACGTATCTATAATTTCTGATGTTCCATGTTGATATTTTTTTTTGAAACATTTTCTACTGCAGGGGAGTCCCCCATAGCCCTTTATTGCCAACCAAAAGAGTGTTACAGTTATGTACAAATATACATGAAAGGGAAATAGACTAAGGCAGTCTATCCCAGGCTATCTAATTTAGGGAGTTAATCCATAATGCTAAGTCAGCAGCCACAGAAGCACTCAACCTATGCTTAAGCATAAGAAGATCTAACAAGAAGCCCACTTTCCATCCCATAAAGGAATGCCTTTCCGATTTGAAAATGACTCCATTCCTTTGCTTCCAAATGTTCCAGCATGCAAGGATCACTATCTCAGTGAAGCAAGGTCCTTTAAAAGCCTTTTTTGCAATGGAAAGATTATGCAAAATTGTGTTATCACTCCAGCTGATTTGCAAGTAGTTCCAAATTCGAGAGCTAAAAAACACATTGAAAGAACAGATGGATCCAGTCCTCATGACAATGTTTGCAGCAAAGAACACAGTGATCAGTGCCTTCAATCTTCTAGTTCCTTCTCTTGATCATATCCTTTGTATTAATTCTATCTTTTAGAATCAGCCAAGCAAAGAATTTATGCTTTGACATGCATTTGGATTTCCAGATCCATTTTGCAGGCCCATCAGCAGGCAGTTGAGCAAACTGCAGTTGATAGAATTTACTTGAAGTATATACCCCTTTATTGAAATTGCATGTCCAAACATCCTCACTATCATTCAAATGAACATTATCCAGTATGATTTGCAGGTTAGTAAACTCAAGGAAGGCTTCATTTGAAAGTGGCAAATGAAAAGCATCCGAGAGGTCTATCATCAGTTTCAAATCTCTTACTGAGGACAAAGGATCCTTGGCAAACGAGAACAATCTCGGGAATTTTATTGACAAAGGTTGTCCTATCCAAGAGTCTTTCCAGAAAAGCCAAGTAAATCCATTCCCCATTATGCAAGAAGATAATGAGCACCAAGTATCAGCTAATTGCATAACACCTCTCCACCAAAAAGAGCCACAAGAGGTCACATCATGTGGTACTGACTGAAAATAATAAGCATTCTTGACTAAATGGACCCAAGAAATATACATAGAATTATAGAATTTTGCCAAAAATTTCAGTAGTAAAGCTCTATTTTGAATCTGAAGGTTAATGATCCCTAATCCTCCTTTGCTTTTGGGCCTGCAGACCATATCCCAAGCAGCCAAAGAATTCACTCTTTGCTTATTTTTGTCCTTCCTCCAAAGGCATCTCCTCCTTGCTTTGTCAATTATGTCAATGACACCCTTAGGTATTACTAAAGTGCACATGTAATAAGTGGGCAAAGATGATAGAACCGAATTCACAAGAACCAAGCTATCCCCATAAGAAAGAAACGAGACTCTAGCAGAAAGTCTCCTCTCAACTCTGTCAATGAGTGGTGCAAAATCCTTGATAGTTGGCTTAGTGGTTCGCATGGGCAAGCCTAAATATGTGAAGGGCATAGAGGCCATAGTACAATCCAGAACAGAAGCCAAATCAACAGTTTCCTGCTGTGATAGATTGATTTGTATCATAGAAGACTTGTTATAGTTCACCTTTAACCCAGTGATATGAGCATAAAGGTTGAGCAAATATTTAAATACCAACAATTGAGCCGAGTCAGCAGGTAAGATGACCAGTGTGTCATCAGCATATTGAACAATAGGAAAATCTCCACCAATTGGAATTGGTAAATGGAGACGTCCCTCCCTTAGAGCCAAATTAACAATACTCTGCAACAGATCCCCACCCAGCACATAGAGAATTGGTGACAATGGATCACCCTGCCTGACTCCTCTTTTGCAGACAAAAGGTTTGCCAGGGACTCCATTTGACAGGTTCGACGATGATCCAGAGGATAGAATTTGCTTGACCCATTTTAACACTAAGGGAGGAAACCCTTTATATCTCAAGATGTGTAGAATAGCACCGTGGTCAATAGTATCGAAAGCTTTCTCGAAATCAATCTTGAAAATCACCACTTTCTGTTTAGATTGTTTACACTGCAAAATGTATTCAAAACACCAGACCAGACAATCTTGAATAGTTCTGGATTTGATGAACCCATATTGATTAGCATGGATACATCTAGAAATTTTATCTTGGAAACGATTAGCCAGAATCTTAGTGATAAATTTCAGACAAGTATTGGTCAGAGAAATAGGACTAAAATCATTCACTGTCTCAGGAGAATGTGTCTTTGGAATAAGAGTAATGAAAGAACCATTAATACTTTCCAAAGAAATCTTAGCACTATGAAATTCATTGCAGAGTTTGATAAAATCCTCTTTTATTATACTCTAGCAGTGTTTAATAAATAGGCTTATAAAACCATCTGGACCAGGCGCACGAGTAGGTTTGAGGTGTTTTACAACACCCTCAATTTCCTCAACAGTAAAAGGATCAACAATGACCTCTAATCCCTCAACCACAGGCAAGAAAACAGACAGATCAGTATCAATCATAGGTGGGCAGGAGACACCCATTCTGTTCTTGAAACAAGACCAAAAAGCAGCAGCTTTGTCCTTATGATCCACCAACAAGTTCCCGGAAGCATCTGAGATGGATGGAATAGTATTGCGCCTAAAGCTCTCAGTAGCTCTGGCATGAAAATATTTAGTATTTTCACCAGAAAGCTTAGCCCACCTAATAGTACATCTTTGCTTACAGTAATCAGACTGCATAGCAAGCAAGTTTTTTATGTGCTTTGTAACAATAAGTCTGAAATTAAACTCAGGAACACTCAGATTCCTCACATCTTCCAATTGATCCAGGAACATAATCACTTTACTACTCATATGAATAAGAATTTTCAGCTGAGAGAGATTTCTTCCCCAATCCTTCAGAGCATATCTAAGATTCTTTATTTTAGCAGATTCTGGAGGTAATTGATTTGGCCATAACTGGAGTATTCCAAATCTTTGTCACAGGGTCAAGGAATCCAGGTTGGTTAACCCAATGATTTTCGAAACGAAAGATCTTTGCCTTTGGGATGTTTGTTCCAATTTTAACAGTACATGGCAGGTGGTCAGAAGTGATTTTGGACATGGGTAAAACCATAGTATTTGGAAAATACAATGTCCATTGACAGGATGTAAAAAACCAATCCAGTTGGACCAAAAGAGGATCATTTTGCATATTAGACCAAGTGAAATTCCTACCTTTAACATGCAGTTCCAATAAACCCAGATGACTAATGACATCATTAAAGATAAACATATCATTAAGATCAGCCCCTGGTTTATTTCTATTATCCAGTGATCTAATAAAGTTAAAATCACCAAGAATCATCCAGTTCTTGTGGATAGGAATGGAGAGATTATATAGCCAATTAACAAAATCCTCTCTTTCCACCCCCTTGCAAGGGCCATAAACATTCACTAGTATCCAAGAAACTGAGTTATGAATTGAAGTGAATTTAATGTGAATGGAAGAACGGTGAACTTCTATTAATTCTCCATTTAAAATGGAACCATTCCATAGCACAATTAAACCTCCCGAAGCTCCAACAGAGGGATAAAAAAGAAAATTGATCAAACCTTTTAGGACAGAAAGACCTAATAAAGGAATGATCAAAATCTTGGCATTTAGTTTCCTGGAGGAAAATGACAGAAGCCTGGCTTTCCTCAATTTTCTTATAGACTGCTTCTCTTTTAGATTTATCATTTAGGCATCTCACATTCCAATCAAACACAATCCAGTCCAAATTCAAATAGGTCGTATTATCCATGGAAGATATGAAAAGTAATCAAAGCTGCTGGTAATCATAAAAGACCGGCAAAGAAGATAACCAAAAGATAATAACCACATCCATAGTGCAGTACATATGGCATCCATCATAACAAAATGTAGCATAAAAGACCAACATAAACTCCAGGGACAAACCAGGCCCACAAAAGAAGAGAAAGGCCCACTAATCATCAGAACTGGAAGAGCTGGTGGGCTTCTTTGGAGCAGCTTCAAGCTTCTCCACAGTTAACTGTGAATCTTCTATTTGCAGCATTTTTCCCGCCTTCCACAGAACAACAACAGGAGTGAAAGGAGGCACTCCCCCTGAAGAAGCCTGAGGGCGAGAAGACTTCGCTTTCTTCTTTGGTTCCGGCTTGTCAAAAGCAGGCAAAACCCAGAAGCCAGCATTCTTAGCAAGGCTTCTCGTCACCCGACGCTCCTCGAGGACTAGCGGAGTAGCAACCTTCCTAGCTCTCTTCTTTGAAGTAGCAGGCTCATGAGTAGCAGGTTCAAAAGCAACAGAGCTATACTCCAGCAGCATAGGCACAGAGGCGGCAGTGGAGACAGGTTCCTCCAAAGGCAACAACGATGACAGAAATTCAAATCTCATATCAAAGATAATCCTTGCTTTGTGTCCCAGAAAGTACCTGGACCACTCCAACACAGGATCAGGCAGTAGAACTCGAAGGATCTGAACATCGTTGTTCTGAACTGCAACATTCTCAGGGATTGGTGGAACAAATGGAACAATAGCCAGCTGATTTTGTTCCACTTGTTGCTGCAGCTCCACAAATTGCTCAGGACCTTTAGCTCTGACAGCATTCATTGGAGACAGAGGATTGCACCTGCTCTGGCTCCGGGGCCTGGTCGATAGGATCCTCCTGCACCTCATTCTCTCCCTGCTCCTCATTGTTCCAGTTGCCCCACCCCCTGCTGTGGTTCAGGATGAACCGGTGGAACCCACGCCTCATGAACTGGTGCAGCAGGTCCACCGAAAGCAGGATGTGGGTTGCCATCAGGAGGGAGAAGATCCTCATCCCCCGACAGAGCGTCAGCAGCGTCGCTGTTCAAGATGAAAACAGGGCAGGTCCAGGAGACCACATGACCTCCATATCTCTGAACCTCACGGATTACAATCGAGCGGGGAATATCTGGGCCTCCACCATAAGTAACCTTGAGAAGGGTACGGACAGGGGAAGCATCCTCCCTCCACCAGGACCGGAGCTTGCCAAACTTGGAAACCACCTCACGAAGAAATTCGTCGGTACGGTAGTCCATGTGCAGATTTAAGATCATAATCCATCCGGTCCTGGTGTACACAGTTGACCTAACATTATCTCCTTCATCGTGCCTCACGAAGGATAGCATCCTACCATATGGAAAGACAAATGGTGGAGAGTTTACCAGGCAATCTCTGGCCACCTGATCCGCCATGCGGAACATGCCGACTCCAACCGCGCTTTCCGAGAAGGAGACGACCTGCAGATGCAATTCTTGAAAAATATAATCGACGATCTATTGCAATATATCATCGAGTTCTTCAACCGGTGGCCGAGGGACTAGTTCGGCAATGGCCCAAGATTCATGGCGGCGAGCAGGAGCCATGGAAGAGGTGATGTAGACGCGAGCAGGCCGCTCCTCGGCCGCCCAGGGCTCCTCGACATGCATCCCTGCCGGGAGGAACCGAGTAGGATCACAAGGGAAGTTTGCCATTGCTGAGGGAGGTTCCGATTCGAGAGGCGATTCCGGTGAGGGTTTTCCTGGAACAGTGGCAGGGGCAGGGGATAGAGCTGAGGGAGGGGACTCCTCGGTTCCAATATTCGGCGATTTAACTACCCAGCGCAGAGTTCCATTAATTCCCGGGCAGTTTCTGCGGATATGGCCCGAACGTGAACAAGACCAACACCGAATCCGGCCCGTACACTCTGCTGTTGCATGTTTAGCTGAGAGACAGTTAGAGCAAGGCCAAACCTGGGCCGTCAATTTATCAATTAATTTGTCAAAACCATCATCAACAGGCAGAGAGGTCACAAGAATAGGATCCGTAACAGACTTAGCAGCAGGAAAACCAGGTTCAAACGATCCAAACTTAATTGCAGGCAACTTACGATCAATATCAGAATCAGTATTATTATGAATCATGGGAGGAACCGTTGGCTCAATTGCATGAGTAGCAGAAGGTTTAAGAAAAGGCTTGAATCGTTTAGATTTTACCTTATTCTTATTTCTCGTGACAAAAGTCCACTCATTTGCCTGATCGTGATTCCACCTTTTTAGTTCAGAAATCCAATTTGGACCACCGAAACTCCAAAGATGAAAATAACACTTGAAATGAAAGCAAGAGACCATTTAATCTTCATAATATGAAAGCCAACCTCCTTAGATGAGACCTCAAAAGAGAAAACTCGATCATGGAGACAAGTAACATTTAAAGAACCACAATAACCTCCAATCGCCGCTTCAAGAGCTAAAGCAACAATATTTTCATCAATTTTGAAAGCAGCACGGCCAAAAGATACCACCATTTTGAAAACACCGTAATTCTTAGTAGCATGAACGTCCGATACGAAAAGTAATCAGACTTCCTTAGCAAGAGCTAGACCTCTAGAAAAATCCAGGTCTAAAACCTTGGCTGCATGAACTAAACCCACCGAAGGATCAATAGGGTTCCGATCCAATAGCGGCACCAGAGAATCCGCATCCAATATGGGCACGATGGCATTAGAATGATCCATAAGAGAGCCATTACGCGAAACCAAATGATCTTGAACCCTGGCACGATGACAAGCAAATTGGATCTCAGGTCCAGGATGAATGCTCTCACGTACCTTGAGGAAACGTTGATCAAGCACAAAGCCCGCTTGATCTACAAGTTGGATCTTCTTGTCTTTCGGATCTAACAGAACAAAACCCACGTAAATGGGATTGAACGTGAGATCCACCTCGGTGGAGAAAATCGCCCTCCAACGCCAACAAGAGCGATAAAAAAGAGACTTTGCCTTGGTCATGATGGAGAAGGGGGTGGACGACAATGCCGGAGTGGCAGATGCCGTAGGGGAGGAGGACGACAGTGCCGGAATGACAATTTTCGGAGAGAGGAGTCTAAAACCCTAGATCTGCAAGGAGTCGCCATGAGCGCCGCCTGGGGTCCATGTTGATATTATGCCAATTGCTACATGTTTTCTCCTTTCTTTATAGCATTCTTACACGTTTTCCGGGACTAACCTATTAACAAGATGCCAAGTGCCAGTTCCCTGTTTTCTGCTGTTTTTTATTTCAGAAAAGTTGTTCTGGAAATATTCTCGGAATTGGACCCCACGAATCCCGTAGTTCCTATTTTCCCCGGAAGCATCCAGAAGTCCGAAGAGGAGTCGAAGACGGGCACAAGGGTGGGCTCACCATAGCCTGGCGCGGCCCCACCCTTGGCCGCGCTTAGGGGTGGTGAGGGCCTCTGGTCGCCCACCGACGTTGCCCTTTCGCCTATTTAAAGCCTTCCTCCCAAAAACCATAACATAATCGGCGAAATTCCACGAAACCTTCCGCATCCGCCGTCATCGTCAACCCAAGATTCGGGGGACAAATCTCTATTCTGGCACCCTGCCGGGACGGGGAAGTGCCCCCGGAAGCCATCTCCATCGACTCCACCGACATCTCCATCATCGTTGATGTCTCCTGTGATGAGGAGGGAGTACTTATCCCCCGAGGCTGAGGGCTCTACCGTTAGCTATGTGGTTCATCTCTCTCTCCCATGGTGTGATCTACATGTGATCGTGAGCTTTGTAATCTAGTTGAATAAGTAGATGTTACTCTTCATCTTGTGCTACTCAAGTGTTTTATCAATATGAACTTTGGAGTCACCTTATCCCACGGTGTGAAGGTGACAGTGTGCACATCGTGTGTGTCTCCTCTATGAATTGTGATGTTTGTCTAGTACCTTCTAGGTCGCTCATAGTGACATTGTGGGGTTAACTAAACATGGGAATGCTTACTTTAAGAAATGCTTTTTGCAGCCCTACGCAATGATTAGTGTTTGTTATCCAACCGGAGAGAGTTAAGAGTAGCATAATGAAGAGAAGATATTTAGTTATAAAATTATGTGATCATTGTTGAGAGTGTCCACTAGTGAAAGTAGGATCCCTAGGCCTTGTTTCCAAGCATTAAAACACCGTTTTCCGCCTGATCTGCTACATGTTTGCTTGCTGCCATATTTATTTCAGATTGCTACTATTACTTATAACCATCCATATTACTCGCATTTCACTATCTCTTCGCCGAACTAGTGCACCTATATACCTGATAAGTATATTGGGTGTGTTGGGGACACAAGAGACTTCTTCCATCTTAATTGCAGGGTTGCTTGAGAGGGATATCTTTGACCTCTACCTACCTTAGTTCGATAAACCTTGGGTGATCCACTTAAGGGAAACTTGATGCTCTTCTACAAACCTCTGCACTTGGAGGCCCAACACTGTCTGCAAGAATAGAAGCGTGCGTAGACGTCAAGCTCTTTTCTGGCGCCGTTGTTGGGGATGTAAGGTAAAAGGTACTCACATGCTCGCGTGTAAGTGCTCGGAGTTATTTCCTTTAGATTCTGCAAATTTTTTTTCTTGTTTTCACTAGTTAGGCTTATTTTTACTTGTTCCTTGTTTTTATTCTTACTAGTTAGTCTTAATGGAAAACAACAAAAATATGAGAGAGCTTTATAGTCTTTATCTTCAGTTAGGACATGAAGTGTTTGAAGAGAAAATTAAAAAACCTATGGAGCTTTATTTGCATGCTAGTAGCATTGTTATTAGTATGAATTCTTTGAAAACCATTATTGCTAATTCTATGGAAAATTCTAAGCTTGGGAAAGTTGTTTTTGATGAATATGATATTTTTAGTCCCCCAAGTTTTGAGGAGGAAATTTTCTTTGATGATACTTTGCCTCCAATATATGATGATTACAATGATGAACATGATATTTTTAGTCCACCTTCTATTGAGGAGAAAATTAATTATGATTACAATATGCCTTCTATATTTGATGATTATGGTGATGAGAATAATAATGATAGCTATTTTGTTGATTTTTCTCCCGTTGTTATTAATAAGAATGACTATGCTTATGTGGAGAGTATTAATTCTTTTATGCATGTAGCTCATGATAAGAATGTTTTATGTGATAGCTATAATGTTAATTTTATTCATGATGCTACTGAAGGTTATTATGAGAGAGATAAACATGTATTTATGCATCTCAACAATATTAAGTTTCCCCTCTTTATGTTGAAATTTTTGAAGTTGCACTTATTTTGTCTTCCTATGCTAGTCACTTCGTGCTTCGTTGACTTGTTTTTCTACAAGATTCTTTTCCATAGGAAGTGGGTTAGACTTAAATGTGTTTTATATTTTCTTATTGATGCTCTCTTATTGTGCTTCAACTCTTATTCTTATGTGAGCATCTTTTAAAAATCATTGTGCCTAGCTGAAAGGCATTAAAAGAAAAGCGCTTCCGGGAGACAACCCGTTTTATTTCTCCGTTTTCAACCTGTTGTCCATCATTTCTTTCTGTGTGCTTTGCACCTGGGTGTTTTATATTTCCTTAGCAACTCCGATGTACCTTTTCTTTTGTGTCTTTGTTGAGCCAAGTAAAGCCTCTAGTGGAAGATTGAGACTATATTTCGGATTTCTGCGTAGTAAACAGATTTCTGCTGTCCACTGTTAAATTCGTATAAAATCGCAGAAAATTCAAAATGGCCTGAGTTATTTTGTGCATAATTCTGGCCTATATACGCAACGTTTCTTAGTTGAACACTTTTTGATTTGAGCAACAGAAGATTTTCTAAAAAAATCATCTTTACATCCTGTTCTGTTTTGAAAAATTTATGCTAATAATTGCATTTGCCTATTAATCTCTTTCTTTTGGTGTTCTTTTGAGAAAAAGAGTTCTAAAAGAAGTTGTGACAGTAGCTAATATGTTTATGAGTGTTAGGCTTGTGTTGAAACTGAACCATGTGAATTTATTATTTCGATTTTCACTAATGTTGCTAATGAAGATTGTGAGAAGTTTGGTGTGAAGGGAGTTTTCAAGGGTCAAGAGAAGAGGATGATATGATGTGATCAAGAAGAGTGAAAAGCCTAAGCTTGAGGATTCCCCGGTGGTACATCCCAGAAAATTCTAAAAAGACTCAAGCGTCTAAGCTTGGCGATGCCCAAGGCATCGCCTTCTTCGTCGACAAATTATCTTGTCACTTCTAGTGAAACTATATTTTTATCCAGTCACATCTTATGTGCTTTAATTGGAGCATCTTTTATTTTTTCTTTGAGTTTGTTTTTATTTTTTCAATAATCTTGGTTGGACCCCATCATTCTTTTATTGGAGAGTGACACTCTCCGCTTTTTCATGGGAATACTTTGTATTCTTAATCTTTGTCTCGCCGCTGCATTTATTTAGCTCCTGTTTTGCATGCATCTCTTATCTAGAGCTTTTAGTTTTAGTAGTGTTATCTGAGTACTCTCATGTTTTCTTACTGTATCATGTAGAGTATTTTTGTTAAAACATATCTTGTATGGTGCTTGTTGGGAAAAGAAACGGCTTCTTGAGGTAGAATTTATAACGGTGCAAGTATAAGCTTGTATAGACTGTGGCTAGAACTTTTTCATATCATGCTAGATGTTATTTTAGTTTTAAAGCCTTTTGGTTATTTAGTAGCATGATTAGCCTCAAATAAATGAAATTCATTAATATGCCATTAAAAGAATCATGAGTTTTTCTTGTCATATTGAAGCATACATTTGTGGTGTTCTCCTTTGAATGTTTTATTTGGTTGACTTGGCGCATGCTCACACCATGTTTATCACTATGAATCAGTCACTAATAGCCTCTATGATCATTTAGTTTTTGACATTGTGGTACCACTTATGTTTTGATTAATGATGTTTATGTTTCTATGCATTATTATGGCTCTTATGCTCTCTTGATTTGTCGCTCCCAGTCTTTTGCTAGCCTCCACCTGTACTGAGTATGGAATTCTACTCGTGCATAGAACTCCCTAAAACCAAAGTTTTGCCATTGTGTCCACCATACGTACCTACATGTGGTATTTAACTGCCACTCCAAGTAAATTGCTCATGTGTTACCTTTAAAACCTTCAAAATTATTCCTGCTTTGTGTTCCTCTTTTTGCTCATGAGGACGTAAATAGAGAATCTTTATCTCACTTGTTGATTAGATTTCACACCCTAGACTAGTGTCTTCATCCGCTTATCCCATTGATAGAAGAGCTGTCAGCGGGGTGCCCATCCCAAAATTAATACACACAAAATCTCTTCACTATTTTTGCCCCTGATTTACTAGTCAAAGCATAATTGTGTAAACAAATGAGAAAGAGGGATGACCTTCTACACCAGTTGCGTCCTTCATATGGGAGTCTCTCTTGTGAAATCTAGTTGGCTTGTGACGTACTGTATTTTATGTTTACCATTCGTTGACATTAGCATACATCTCCCAAAATATAGACACTCCTCCATGGTAAGTGATTGTTGGCAGGCACCCGATGATTCGGTTAATCATGGTTTGTGTAAGAAGGATGGGAGGAGTGTCAAACTTTTAATACCTCTGTTTAATAAAATAAAAGCTCTAGCACATGAGTTATCCATGCTTCCCTCTGCAAATGGCCTTTCTTTTACTTTTATGTTGAGTCTCCATCTTCTAACTTTATGCACAGTTGAGAGAGCATTTTTGCCATTCTGAGTTTAATGTGCATTTGTCCTAGAAACATTATTAATTGATTCATGATGTGTTATTTCTTGTTCTCTAATTATTTGTTCTAGTCTTCCTCATGAAACTTTGAAGGTGTCCTGGCATTTATGTTTTACCCCACTCTTAAGGACTTGCGAAATATCACTTTGCCATGCTTTCTTTATACTTGAAACAAATGTACATCTTTCTTTGCATTGTTATTCCTGATATTCCATTTGTGTTACTTCTCATGATGCAAGGTGATTGCTATGCTTTATTATTAAAGTTCTATTTATCATGTTTGTGTTAAAGTTCTATGATCTCAGGTTACATACGCTTTTACATTATTGATGATCAAGTTTATGTTGGTAGCAGGTCACCTCAGAAATTATGTGTTTTATTGTTTACCTACTCGAGAATGAGTAGGAACTAATGTTGGGGATGCTTGATACGTCTCCAACGCATCTATAATTTCTGATGTTCCATGTTGATATTATGCCAATTGCTACATGTTTTCTCCCTTCTTTATAACATTTTTACATGTTTTCCGGGACTAACCTATTAACAAGATGCCAAGTGACAGTTCCTGTTTTCTGCTGTTTTTTATTTCAGAAAATTTGTTCTGGTAATATTCTCAGAATTGGACCCCACGAATCTCGAAGTTCCTATTTTCCCCGGAAGCATCCAGAAGTCCGAAGAGGAGTCGAAGACGGGCACCAGGGTGGGATCATCATAGCCAGGCGCGGACCCACCCTTGGCCACGCCTAGGGGTGGTGAGGGCCCCTGGTCACCCACCTGCATCTCCCTTCCTCCTATTTAAAGCCTTCCTCCCGAAAACCTTAACAGAATCGGCGAAATTCCACGAAACATTCCGCAGCCACCGTCATCGTCAACCCATGTTTCGGGGGATAGATGTCCTGGCACCTTGTCGGGACGGGGAAGTTCCCCCAGAAGCCATCTCCATCGACTCCACCAACATCTCCATCATCGTTGTTGTCTCCTATGATGAAGAGGGAGTACTTCTCCCCCGAGGCCGAGGGCTCTACCGTTAGCTATGTGGTTCATCTCCCTCTCCCATGGTGTGATCTATATGTGATCGTGAGCTTTGTAATCTAGTTGAATAAGTAGATGTTGCTCTTCATCTTGTGCTACTCAAGTGTTTTATTAATATGAACTTTGGAGGGTTGCTTGAGAGGGATATCTTTGACCTCTACGTCCCTGAGTTCGATAAACCTTGGGTGACCCACTTAAGGGAAACTTGATGTTGTTCTACAAACCTCTGCACTTGGAGGCCCAACACTGTCTACAAAAGAATAGAAGCGTGCATAGACGTCAAGCTCTTTTCTGGTGCCGTAGCCGGGGAGGTAAGGTAAAAGGTACTCACATGCTCGCGTGTGAGTGCTCGGAGTTATTTTCTTTAGATTCTGCAATTTTATCTTTTTTTTCTTGTTTTCACTAGTTAGGCTTATTTTTACTTGTTCCTTGTTTTTATTCTTACTAGTTAGTCTTAATGGAAAACAACAAAAATAGGAGAGAGCTTTATAGTCTTTATCTTCAGTTAGGACATGAAGTGTTTGAAGAGAAAATTAAAAAACCTATGGAGCTTTATTTGCATTCTAGTAGCATTGTTATTAGTATGAATTCTTTGAAAACCATTATTGCTAATTCTATGGAAAATTCTAAGCTTGGGAAAGTTGTTTTTGATGAATATGATATTTTTAGTCCCCCAAGTTTTGAGGAGGAAATTTTCTTTGATGATACTTTGCCTCCAATATATGATGATTACAATGATGAACATGATATTTTTAGTCCACCTTCTATTGAGGAGAGAATTAATTATGATTACAATATGCCTTCTATATTTGATGATTATGGTGATGAGAATAATAATGATAGCTATTTTGTTGATTTTTCTCCCGTTGTTATTAATAAGAATGACTATGCTTATGTGGAGAGTATTAATTCTGTTATGCATGTGGGCTCATGATAAGAATGTTTTATGTGATAGCTCTAATTTTAATTTTATTCATGATGCTACTGAAGGTTATTATGAGAGAGGTAAACATGTCTTTATGCATCTCAACAATATTAAGTTTCCCCTCTTTATGTTGAAATTTTTGAAGTTGCACTTTTTTTGAAACATTTTCTACTGCAGGGGAGACCCCCACAGCCCTTTATTGCCATCACAAGAGTTTACAAATATTTACAAATGTACATAGCAGGATAGACTAAGGTAATCTATCACACACTAATGTAGGGTATTAAGCCATGATGATAAATCCGCAGCCAGAGAAGCACTCAACCTACGCTTAAGCATAAGGAGATCTAACATGAATCCAACTTTCCAACCCTAAAGGATAAATTTTGTTACATCTCTTATTCAGCTGTTAGTTTTAGTAGTGTTATGTGAGTAATATCATGTTTTCTTGCTGTAGAATGTAGAGAATTGTTGTTAAAACATATTTTGTATGGTGCTTGTTGAGAAAAGAAACTGCTGCTTGAAGTAGAATTTTTTAACGGTGCAAGTAGAAGATTGTTTAGACCGTGGCTAGAACTTTTCATATCATGCTAGATGTTATTTTAGTTTTAAAGCCTTTTGGTTATTGAGTAGCATGATTAGCCTAAATTCGATGAGACTGTTTAATGTTCCATTGAAAGAATCATGAGTTGTTCTTGTCATATTGAAGCATAAATTTCACTAGTAGAGAAGTGCCTTTCTATGGAACAGATTCTGTGGCGCATGGATTTTTGGTGCGCCACAGAAATATATTTTTGTGGCGCACGGGTTGTCATGCGCCACAGAAAAGAGACATTCTGTGGCGCACGGGACCGTGGTACGCCACAGAAAACAGGAATTCTATGGCGCACCGGATAGTGGTGCGCCACAGAAATAAGTTGGGGGCCCACACCATGATTGCCACACTCCTTTTCTGTGGCGCATGGTGGTTAGTGCGCCACAGAAATATGACATTTCTGTGGCGCACCCCCCCTTGGTGCGCCACAGAATTCCCATCCGAAAAATTCTGTCCACACGCACCAACTCCACCCCCCCGGGAACGCCTTTTCTAGTTTTTGACGGAAGAGTTGGCGGTCTAAAAAGCATCAAAAAATAAATCCCTTATAGATGCACGGAGAGTTTAATGTCTACTTTTTTTATCAAATTTTGAAATATGTATTTCGACTTTCTGAGCAAAAGTTTTATAAAAAAAGTAAAGTGGGCATAACTTTTGCATACGATGTCGAAAAAAAATGATCAAGATATTAAAAAAAACTAGAGAGAAAAAGAAACCCAACCTCACTCGCCTTCGGCCTGTGAGCTTTTTTTAGAATCGCCAAATTCTAAAAGGAACAAAAGTTATAGCCGTTTTAAGATTTTGACTAGAAAATAAAAAAAAGAAAAAAAAATTCTGTGGCGCACCAAGGGGGGGTGCGCCACAGAATTGGGAGGCAGGATTCGAAATCTGCCTCCTCCCCTCCTTTTCTTCCCTTCTCCCCTCCACTTCTCCTCCACTTCTCATCTTCTACCTCTCCTCTCCTCCACCTCTCCTCCTCCTCCACCACCACCACCACCACCACCACCATCACCACCACCACCACCTCTCCTCCTCCTCCACCACCACCATCCTCCTCCTCCTCCTCCTCCTCCACCACCACCACCACCACCACCTCCGGTGAGCTCCTCCTCCTCCTCCACCACCACCATCACCACCACCACCTCCGGTGAGCTCCTCCTCCTCCTCCTCCACCACCACCACCTCTCCTCCTCCTCCTCTATCACCACCACCTCACCTCCTCCTCCTCCTCCTCCTCCACCACCACCACCTCCGGCGAGTTTCTCCTTCTCCTCCCCACCAACTCCGGTGACCCCCATCCTCCACCCACCAACTCCGGCGAGCATCCGACAAAATCCGGCGAAATTTCGAAATTTCGAAAATTTCCCGCGGCCAGATCTGGCCGCCTTTTTTTTTTGAAATTCAAAAAAAAATTATGTGGCGCACCCCCCCTTGGTGCGCCACAGAATTGCAAATTTCTGTGGAGCACGGCTGAGGTGCGCCACAGAATTGACATTTCTGTGGCGCAGGGCCACGGTGCGCCACAGAAATAATTTTTATGGCGTATATTCTGTGGCGCACCCCTCCGGCCCCTAGGTGCGCCACAGAATCCCATTTTGGTGCGCCACAGAAAGGCCTTTTTCTACTAGTGTTTGCGGTATTCTCCTTTGAATGTTTTATTTTGTTGACTTGGCGCATGCTCACACCATGTTTATGACTATGAACCAGTCACTAATAGCCTCTATGACCATTTAGTTTTAGAATTTTTGGTACCACTTATGCTTTGATTAATGATGTTTATGTCGCTATGCATGATTATGGCTCTTATGCTCTCTTGATTTGTCGCTCCTAGTCTTTTGCTACCCTCCACCTGTACTGGGTATGGAATTCTACTCGTGCAACCAACCCCCTAAAACCAAAGTTTTCCCATTGTGTCCACCATACCTACCTACATGTGATATTTAAATGCCACTCCAAGTAAATTGCTCATGTGTTACCTTTAAAACTTTCAAAATTATTCCTGCTTTGTGTTCCTGTTTATGCTCATGAGGACGTAAATAGAGAATTTTTATCTCACTTGTTTATTGATTTCACACCCTGGACTAGTGGCTTCATCCGCTTATCCAATTGATAGAAGAGCTGGCAGCGGGGTGCCAAGCCCCAAATTAATACACACAAATCTCTTCACTATTTTTGCCCCTGATTTATCAGTCAAAGCATAATTGTGTAAACAAAAGAGAAAGAGTGATGACCTTCTACACCAGTTGCGTCCTTCACATGGGAGCCGCTTTTGTGAAATCTAGTTGGCTTGTGACGTACTGTCTTGTTTGTTTACCATTCGTTGACGTTAGCGTACATCTCCCAAAATATAGACACTCCTCCATGGTATGTGATTGTTAGCAGGCACCCGAGGATTCGGTTAGCCATGGTTTGTGTAATATGGATGGGATGAATGTCAAACTTTTAATACCTCTATTAATAAAATAAAAGCTCTAGCACATGAGTGATCCATGCTTCCCTCTGTGAAGGGCCTTTCTTTTACTTTTATGTTGAGTCTCCATCTTCTAACTTTATGCACAATTGAGAGAGCATTTTTTGCCATTATGAGCTTTATGTGCATTTGTCCCATAAACATTATTAATTGATTCGTGATGTGTTATTTCTTGTTCTCTTACTATTTCTTATAGTCTTCCTCATGAAACTTTGAAGGTTTCCTGGCATTTAAGTTTTGCCCCATCATGACCCACAACTATAGGGGATCGCAACAGTCTTCGAGGGAAGTAAAACTCAAATTTATTAATTCGACACAAGGGGAGCCAAAGAATATTTGTGAGCCTTAAGAAGTGAGTTGTCAATTCACTTGCAACTGAAAGTGGACTTGTTCGCAGTGGTTTATCAGTAGTAACAATTTTATAGTAGCAGTAGTAGTGAAATAAGAACAGAAGTAGTATGAAAACAAAAGCAGTGATGATTTGAGTAAACGGCGGGATTAAATACTGTAGGCATAGGGATAGATGAACGGGCGCTGCATGGATAAGAAAGTTCAAATAATGATCATGTCACGGGCATTGCAGATAAATAAGGTAAAGCATCCAAGTAATAAGTAACCATAGGCATGTATTCCGTAAATAGTCGTATGTGCTCTCAATGAGAACTTGCACAACATCTATTGTCCTACCAGCCCATTTCAGCGGGGCCTCAAGGGAACTACTGGTAATTAAGGTGTTTCTTTTAATAGAACACCGGAGCAAAGAATTAACACTCCGTGAACACATGTGATCCTCACATCACAGCCATCCCATCCGGTTGTCCCAATTTCTGTCACTTCGGGGCCTCGGGTTCCGGACAACGATATGTGTAAACAACTTGCAGGTATGATCAAAAAACAATAATTATCATCATGATTCAGTAACATGTTCAGATCTGAGATCATGGCACTCGGGCCCAAAGTGGCAAGCATTAAGCATAGCAAGTTGCAACAATGTCAATAGCACTAATAGAAGATACTAGGCACTATGCCCTAACAATCACAACATTATTACATGAAAGAACTCATCCAATCCCTACCACCCCCTTCAGCCTACAGAGGGTAATTACTGACACATGGATGGGGGAAACATGGATGGTCGATGGAGAGGAGTTGGTGATGACGGTAGCGATGATCTCCTCCAATTCCCGTTCAGGCAAGGCGCCAGAACAGGAACTTCTCATCCCCGAATCGAGGTTCGGGACGGAGGCGTCACTCTGTTGTGTTTCTATGGAATATGACGAACCCCCTCGTGTTTTAGGGTTGAAGGCTATTTGTAGTCGAAAGGGGAGTCCGAGGGGGGCTCTCGGTGGCCCACACCATAGGCTGGGGCGGCCTAGGGGGACCCGCGCGAGGGGGTGTTGTGGCCACACAATGCCAACAAATATTTATGCGACATGTCATTTACTATTAATAAATTGGAACAAAAAATTGAGAGAGCACGAACTATTAAGAAACCATTAAGTCACATATATCTTATATGAACAAACTAAGCATGCTCACATAGATGGATATATGTACAAAAATGAAAGCAAATAGAATTCATACCAGCCTCTCACCACACTTGAATTGTCGTAGATCGTCATTATTTCTCTTCACTTGTGGCTCGAATAATATAAAATGAAAACCAAGCTCCAATGGAATCACGGACGACTGATGAACTCTGCGCCAAACTTTACAAAACAAGAGAAGAACAACAAAATATTTTTGGGATTTTCATTTAAAGCACAAGCAAATGAGAACAGGCAAACAAAGAAACATCTTTTTTGTTTTTTTTCCGAAATGAATCAACAATAAAGGAAAGCAAACAGACAAACAAAACAAAATGGTTTTGGTTTTATGAATATTAAAGTGCAACTAAAGAATAAAGAAAACCAACTAAAGAAACAAATAGAGAGAAACAACAGAAATATTTTTGGGTTTTTGGGGTTTTGGAAAGGGAAAACAAGACAATAAAAACAAAAGAGATGAAAGAAATGAAGACAAACAAAAGAAACGAAAAGAAGCGAAAGAAACAAAAAGAAGCAAAAGACAAGAAAACATGGATGTAGAAAGAACCGACGAATCATGATATGTAAATGAGCGTGATGTCGGTATACCTCCCCCCCAAGCTTAGGCTTTTGGCGTAAGTGGAGATCAATCACCAAGGGGCCCATGAGGTGCCGCCCCCGTAGTATGTCGAGGAGGAATCCCCCCCTGATATGTGCTCAAGGATGCGCCGGTATACTGCGTGTTGCGGTCCTCCGGAGGCGCGTCTCGCCTCTTCTGTTGCCGGTAAAACTCCATGGTGCTCAGATGCTCGTCTATCTGCTCTTTGGAGAGCGACAATGGTGACATGTCAATCTTAAACAAAACAGGCTGCGGCAAAGTAACTTTCCTCTCTTCTCCATCCATATATAAAACTCTATAGACTAAATGTTCAATAGTAGAGTTAGAAGTGACAAACTTATGGGATTTCATAGCAGCAAGGTTAAGCCTATGTGGAGCAATTATTTCATCATTAGGATCAATGAGAACATGCAAAGAAGCTGCGACACGTGTAGCAATAATGCCACAAAAAATAGGCCCAACAGCAGCAAGGCCATGTGCAAGAAGTGCACCAAGGTTATACTTTGTGCTACGGTTCAGCGCAACATCAATGAAAGCAAGGTGGTAACTAGAAACATTGCTAGTGTTCTCCCTACCAAGGATACTAGTACCAATATAGTAAGCAAAGTATATAAGAGCAGGAAGTTGAATGTTCCTTATCTTCCCACGTTGGGATGAGAGACCATCATCGTTGGTGACTTCTCGATAGATCCCCGGGAGGTCTGCTGGTCTATCTTGAATCCTGCTTGCTGTCCCGGTGGCGTTGATACCTATAATAGCACAAAATTCTTCCAAGGACAAAGAAGTAGGACTACCATATAACTTGAATTCAACCGTTGGACCATATTGAGTGTTCTGAAATTTAAATCTCTTAACAAAAGCTTTTGTGAGCGTGGCATATTGAGGGCTTTCATCCCCCATAAAATTTGTGAGCCCAACTCTTTCAATAAGCATAAGAAAATCATCTAAAACATCTGCATTAAAAATGTACGACAAGGAAAGCTAGATGGGTAAACGATACCATCATCTTCCGCATCGTCAATAGTTGACGCCATAACATCCTCATTATATGATGGCCTCCCTGAAGTGGATGAGCGTGAGGGCCTTGTCCTTCTAGGAGCATCACTCATAAATATCTCTCCAAAATTATAACTATCCATCTCTGAAAATTTTCAACAATCATCACAAAAATTAATTTCAAGCAACTATAAGGTGGAGACTACCATAGGGATTTATATGAGAGGTAAACATACATCAAAAATAAATTATTTCTACTCAAATCAAGCATGCAAACTCACATAAGCTGTCACCTAAAGTACGAAAATACTCAAGAAATACTTCACTAAATAAAATTCTACTTGGACCATCGGAGGAGTCACATACCGGAGATCAAACACACCAAATATCAGCACAAATGATGGGCTGAAGAAGGAGATCGAAAATCCATAGGAAGAACAGCAAGAACACGGGTTCCAGGAATTGTTTTCAGCTTTGGGGGTGAGAGAGAAGACTTTGGCAGTGGAGAGAGTAAGTGGAGGGCCAGGGGGCCCACACCATGTGTTGGCGCCACCAGGGGCTGGCCGCGCCACCCTGTGGTGTGCCTGACTCGTGGGTCCCCCGGGGTCTCCCAGGTGGCTTTCTGCCTCATTTTTACGTAAAAAATTATTATTTTTTCTGGAAATTTTCGAAGAACTTTATATTTGAGGTATTTCCAGAATTCTAATAATTAATAAAAACCAGGAATACAAAAGTGAAAACATGGAAAACAAAACCAAACCAGAACTACAGAGGTTCTATGACACTTTAATGAAATAATAACCAAAGAAACCGAAGGTGGTAGTGGTGAAAACAAAAGTATGGATGGTGAAAACATACATAACTTCAGTAAACAGGGTGAAAACATCATGACAACATGCATAAAGATTGTGGAAAACAAGATCGTATTCAAGTAGCAATGTAATAACAGAAGTAAACATGGTGAAAACATAATGGGGAAAGTGAAAACATAGTGAAAACATTGTCCTCTTCATTAAAAATCATTTTCTTAATAAGGGTGATCAAGTCCTGCTACCAGAATAATTTTCATATGAAGAAAAACTTTGCTAAATACTAAATAATTATGTTACCTCAACCTTGATAGGCATAGTCCCAATCATAATAATTTCATATTCCTTTGGTGGTACTGGAATGGGATAATAAAATTGTCCAATCTTGATGGTCTCAATATTTTCAATTGAATTTAGACCATATTTCTTACCAATCTTCTTGGGAAATTAAATAGTGTGCTCTTTATCATTAACATTAAAAGTAACTTTTCCTTGATTGCAATCAATAACATCCCCTGCAGTATTAAGAAAAGGTCTCCCAAGGATAATAGACATATTATCATCTTCGGGCATTTCCAACACAACAAAGTCAGTTAATATCAGACAATTATTAGCAACTTGAACAGGAACATCCTCACATATACACACAGCAATAGCAGTAGATTTATCAGCCATTTGCAAAGATATATCAGTTGGTATCAATTTTTCTAGGAGGAGTCTTCTATAGAGAGTAAAAGGCATGACACTAACTCCAGCCCCCAGATCACACAAAGTAGTTCTAACATAATTATTTTTAATAGAACAGGGAATAGTTGGTATACCAGGATCTCCAAGTTTCTTAGGAACCTTGCCATTAAAATAATAATTAGCAAGCCTAGTGGAAATTCCCTCATCAGGAATTTTCCTTTTGTTAGAAACAATATCTTTCATATATTTTGCATAAGGAGGCAATTTAATAGAATCTGTTAAAGGAATTTTTCAAGAACAAAGGTTTCATCCATTCACAAAACTTGTTATAGTGTTCTTATTCCTTAGTTTTGTGTTTCTTATTAGAAAAAGGCATTGATTTTCGTACCCAAGGTTCTCTTACATTACCATGTTTATTAGCAATAAAATCTTCCTTAGTGTACTTTGCAGTTTAAGCTTGCTTTTCAGGTTCAGCTACAGGTTCTTCTTTATCAGAAGCATCATTCTTTTCATTACCACTTTCAGTTTTAGCATCAGAGATAGATATACTGTTAGGATCTTTAGCAAGTTCAGAGGATTCTAAAGCATTTTTATATTTCTTCTTCTTTTTCTTTTTAGTATGAATAACATCATTATTAGTTTGCTGACAATCTTGTTCAATTCTTTTAGGATGTCCCTCAGGATATAAAGGATCTTGTGTAGCAATATCACTCCTTGTTCTTATTTAATAAGCATGTTTTCTTTAAAAGCATTAACTAGCAAATCTTTTTGCACTTTAGCAAGTTGATCAATTTGAGTTTGAACCATTTAATAATGTTTAACAAGCATTTTAACATCATTAGATGTTCTTTCTATAATACCATGCAAATCATTAATAGCTTTAGATTTTTCCATTAGGTGATTTTTCACTCTCATATTAAAATTATCTTGCTTAATAACATAATTATGAAATTCATCTAAGAATTTATGAGGAGATTTTCTATAGGGAGTATCTCTACTATCAAAGTATAGGAGGGAGTGTACCTCAATGGGTGATGAGTGAGGGATTGGCTTACATAATTCTTCTATAGGTGGAAGATTCTTCACATCTTCGGATTTAATACCCCTCTCTTTAAGAGATTTCTTGGCTTCTCTCATCTCTTCATCATTTAATTCAATCATTCCCCTCTTCTTGGGTGTTGGTGTAGGTGTAGGTACTGGAGTGGGGGTCGGCTCAGGCTCAACCATAGTCCAATCATCATGATTTTGGCTTATTTTAGCCATTAATTCCTCAACTTCTTCTGGAGTTCTTTGCCTGAAAATACAACCATCACAACTATCCAGGTATGTCCTAGATTCAACAGTTTGTCCATTGTAGAATATATCAAGAAGTTTATTATCTACTAGCTTATGCCCAGGTGTAGCCCTAACTAAAGAACATGACCTTGCCCAAGATACAAGCAATTTCTCTTCTTCCAATTGCTTGTAATTAAATATATTTTGTAAAGCAGCATGTTGAGCACTAGCAGGAAAATATTTCTAAAAGAAAGCATTAACCAAACCAATAGGAATATCAATAGATTTAGGACACAAATTATTAAACCAAGTTTTAGCTTCATACTTTAATGAGAAAGGGAATATTTTAGCAACAAAGTAGCTACGTTTCTTAAGATCATCAGAGAATAAACTTCTCAAAGAGGAGAGCTCATTCATATGTTCCATAGCACTTTCATTTTCAGTTCCACAAAAAGGTTCTTTCTCAACAATAGATATATAAGATAAATCAAGAGAGAAATCATAATCCTTATCCCTAATATTAATAGGAGAAGTGGCAAACTTAGTATCAAGAGATAATTTATATTTAACAGCACGACTTTCCATAAGACGTATAGCAGCATCTTTATCCTTCATAGCATGTATTTCATCAATAATATCATCACCAAGTTCAATATAGGCATCATCAAAATCATCACTAGGATTTTCTCTAAACTCAGGTGAAAAAGCAGGAGTAACATGATTATTATCTGGAGTTTCAGTGTTTGCAATATTTTTAGCTTTGGCAATAATAGCATGTAAGAAAGGACCGAGAGAACCACTCTCATCAAGCACAGTAGAAGCATCATCAAAATTATCAGAAGTATTTTCAGATTCAGCAGAAGTAGCATGTGGTGGTGTAAGCAGCTTACTCATAACAGACGGTGAATCAAGAGCAACAGAGGTGTTTAGAGTTGTACCTCTTCTTGTAGTGGATGGTAATATAGGAACTCTTCCATCACGAGACTTACCCATGATGAATGATTGGCAGTAGATAATAGTATTCTCCGGTGAGCTTGCAAATAAAGCTATCCTCCCTGGCAACGGCGCCAGAACATAGTCTTTATGACCCACAAGTGTAGGGGATCGCAACAGTCTTCGAGGGAAGTAAAACCCAAAGTTATTGATTCAACACAAGGGGAGCCAAAGAATATTTGTGAGCCTTAACAAGTCAGTTATCAATTCACTTGCACCTAAAAGTGTACTTGTTCGCAGTGGTTTATCAGTGGTAACAATTTTATAGTAGAAGCAGTAGTGAAATAACAACAGCAGTAGTATGAAAACAATAGCAGTGGTGAATTGAGTAAACATCGGGATTAAATATTGTAGGCGTAGGGATGGATGAAAGTGTGCTGCATGAATAAGAAAGTTCAAATAATGATCATGTCGCGGGCATTGCAGATAAATAAGGCAAAGCATCCAAGTACTAAGTAACCATAGGCATGTATTCCGTAAATAGTCGTACGTGATCGCAATGAGAACTTGCACAACATCTATTGTCCTCCCAGCCCGTTTCAGCGGGGCCTCAAGGGAACTACTGGTAATTAAGGTGTTCCTTTTAATGGAACACCAGAGCAAAGCATTAACACTCAGTGAACACATGTGATCCTCACATCACAGCCATCCCCTCCGGTTGTCCCAATTTCTATCACTTTCGGGCCTCGGGTTCCGGACAACGATATGTGTAAACAACTTGCAGGTATGATCAAGAAACAATAATTATCATCATGATTCAATAACATGTTCAGATCTGAGATCATGGCACTTGGGCCCAAAGTGGCAAGCATTAAGCATAACTAGTTGCAACAATGTCAATAGCACTAATAGAAGATACTAGGCACTATGCCCTAACAATCACGACATTATTACATGAACGAACTCATCCAATCCCTACCACCCCCTTCATCCTACAGTGGGGATTTACTCACACATGGATGGGGGAAACATGGATGGTCGATGGAGAGGCGTTGGTGATGACAGTGGCGATGAACTCCTCCAATTCCCGTCCCGGCAGGGCGCCAGAACAGGAACTTCTGATCCCCGAATTGAGGTTCAGGACGGCGGCAACGCTCTGTTGTGTTTCTGTGGAATATGACGAACCCCCTCGCGTTTTAGAGTTGAAGGCTATTTGTAGTCAAAAGGGGAGTCCGAGGGGGCTCTAGGTGGCCCACACCATAGGCTGGCGCGGCCTAGGGGGGGCCGCGCCAGGGGGTGGTGTGGCCACCCTGTGGCTCTTCTCCTAGCCCCCTTCTGGCTCCCGAGGTCTTTCGGGGTGAAAACATAAATGGGGTCTTTTCTGGGTAATTTTCGGAAACTTGGTTTTTCTGCACAAAAGCAAGACACCAAGGTAATTCAGCTGGAAACAGCGTTAGTCCATGTTAGTTGTATTCAAAACACACAAGTTTAGAGGAAAACAGTAAGAAAAATGTTCAGAAAAAGGAGATACGTTTTCGACGTATCACCCCACTCTTAAGGACTTGCGAAATATCACTTTGCCATGCTTTATTTATACTTGAAACAAACGAATATCTTTCTTTGCGTTGTTATTCATGATCTTTTAATTGTGTTACTTCTCATGATGCAAGGTGATTGCTATGCTTTATTATTTAAGTTCTATTTATCATGTTTGTGTTTAAGTTCTATGATCTCAGCTTACATATGCTTCTACATTATGATGATCAAGTTTATGTTAGTAGCATGTCACCTCGGAAATTATGTGTTTTTATCGTTTACCTACTCGAGGACGAGTAGGAACTAAGATTGGGGATGTTGATACGTCATAAACGTATCCCTAATTTCTAATGTTCCATGATTGTTTTCATGTTATTTCCCACATGTTTGATATACACTTTATCTTATTTTTATCGATTTTCCGGACTAACCTATTGACAAGATGCCACAGAGCCAGTTCCATGTTTTCTGCTGTTATTGGTTTCAGAAAAGTTGTTCTGGAAATATTCTTGGAATTGGAAAATTCGAAGCCCGGAAGTACTAGAAATCCCAGAGGTTCCACGGAGTCCCGAAGAGACCTCCACCGTCTCTGCCCTTTTGCCCATTTATTCCCCCCGAGGTGTAAACCCTAAAAATATACCACTTTTCCCCCGAAAAACACTTGAGGCCGTCGTCATCGTCATCCCGAGATTGGGAGGGTTCTGGAGCTCTCCCTGCCCCCCTACCGGGAGGAAAATTCATCACCGGAGGGGTCTACACCACCATGCCCTCGTCCGAAGTGATGCATGAGTAGTTCATCCCTGGACTATAGGTCCATAGCAGTAGCTAGATGGTTGTTCTCTCATGTTTAGATCTTGTGAGCTGCCTAACATGATCAAGATCATCTTTATGTAATGCTACATGATGTGTTTGCTCGGATCTGATGAATGTTGAATGCTATGTCTTTTGCTTATCAATCTATCATGTTATCTTGATGCATATGTTATTTATGATCTTCCATGCTCTCCGTTATTAGTAGATGCTCTAGCCAAGTAGATGTTAGTAACTCCAAGAGGGAGTATTTATGCTCGATATTGGGTTAATGCCTCCTTTGCATCTATGCTCGAGTGACAGAAACGTGACGGATGGAGGATGTGTTGTTGCCATTAGGGAGAAAACAACAATGCTTTGTCTAAGGATGATGTTATTGTTTATATTACACACTTTGCTTACTGCAATTATCTGTTGCTTGCAACTTAATACCCATCGTTTGTTCGGATGAAATTCAGAGGGTGGATTATTAGTCATAGATGCAGTTGGATAACGGTATATGTATCTTGTTGTAATGCCCGCATGAATCACATAGTAATATTTTTGTCTTGCATATGCACTACGGTGCAGCCTTCATTTCTGTCAATTGCCAGATGTAATTTGTTCACCACACATGTTATTTATCTTTCACGGAGAGACACCACTGGTGAACAGTGGACCCCAGTCCTTTTTCCTCATACCGATAAACACCTACTACTCTCATACTGCTCCTACTATTTTCATACTGTTTTCCACACCATACGTTTAACCTCTTTGTGTTCAGCAAAACCGGTGAGACTGACAACCTCACAACTTCGTTGGGGAAAAGTGATTTGATTGTGTTGAGTAGGTTCCATGTTGCTTCTGAACCGGTAGTGCGCCTTGCCATCTCAGCTGCTTCAACCTTCTAAAGTTACTCCTTCCTCCTACCGGTTGATTAAACCTTGGTTTCTTTCTGAGGGAAAACTGCTCTTGTGCTCATCATACCTTCCTCTTGGGGTTTAATTGCCAACAAGTGCAATAACTGCACCATCATTTACGCACTTACAAAATGAAGTTAAATCCATTAAAGTGTGTATTCAGGGTCCCCTCAGGAAAACTTCTGGGTTTTATCGTTTCTCACAGAGGAATAGAAGTAAACCCGGAAAAGATCAAAGCAATCTTAAACATTAAAAGACCTACGTGTCTAAAAGATGTCCAAAGATTGATGGGTTCCGCAGCCGCTGTAAGCAGGTTTATAAGCATACCAGATCATCATCCGGTATACTACATCAGCAACGTATTTTCCGAATCAAAAGAAAGGTATCCATATTATCAAAAACTGGCATATGGCGTATTTTTGGCATCTCGGAAACTCCGTCATTATTTTCAAGGACATTCCATAACAGTGGTAAGCAAAGTACCACTAGGGGATATTATCAACAATGCGGACGCAACAGGCCGAGTTGCCAAATGGGGCATTGAATTGGCTGCGTTTGACATTAAGAACCAACCCAGGACGGCAATCAAATCCCAGGTGTTGGCAGATTTTTTGTGGTCGATTGGGCAGAACCAATGGAAAATACACCAATTCCAGAGTCGGAATATTGGATCATGCATTTTGACGGATCCAAAATGAAAGAAGGTGCTAGAGCTAGTGTAGTGCTAAAATCTCCAAAAGGTGACATAATGGAATATGTATTGCAAATACACTTCAACGTCAACAAAAATGTGGCAGAATACGAAGCATTGCTTCATGGCTTGCATATCGCAAAGGAGATAGGTGTCAAACGGATACTTTGTTATGGTGACTCGACTTGGTGCAACACCAGCTGAACAAAAATGGGATGCTAAAGGCCCCATCATCGCCGAATATCGGAGAACAGTCGACGAGTTTGCCATTTGTTTCCTGGGATTTGAAGTACTTCATATCAAAAGGGAAGAAAATTGGAACGCGGATGCTTTAGCCCGCATGGGCTCGGAAAGAGTAAAAACTCTACCACCTGGTATGTTCGTCCAACATTTGCATAAACCATAAATAAAAGGCGGAGATGTTGACTATCCTCTAGTTTCCGAGTCAATAGAAGTTTTGCTTGTTAACACGGATTAGACAATTCCATACTTAAAACTCTTAGTTGATCAGAAGTTACCAGATGGAGCAGACGAAGTCTTACAAAGGAAAATACAACGCCGATGCAAAGGATACACGGTAATCAATGGTTGCCTGTATAAGCGCAGTACTGTCGGAATTTTTCAATGATGTATTTCATCGGAAGAAGGACGAGAAATTCTGCAGAAAATCCATGCAGGAGATTGCGGACATCATGCTCAATCAAAAAGCATAGTTTAAAAAGCATTCCGTGCAGGGGTTTTCTCGCTCACAGCCAAGACAGACGCGGAGCACATAGTGAATATACATGTGTCGGATGTCAGTATTACGCCAAGCAGACGAATATTCCAGCTCAAGCACTCAAAACTATCCCCATAACATGGCCATTTGCGGTCTGGGGGCTAGATATGATGAGACCATTCAAAACTGCAAGAGGCGGACTTACACATCTACTCGTTTCAGTGGATAAGTATACCAAGTGGGTGGAAGCAAAACCCATCAAAAAACTTGATGGTGTAACTGCAAGATATTTAGTCATAGACATAGTCATGCGATATGGCGTTCCCCATAGTATAATCACGGATAACGGGACACATTTTGTTATTGGAGAGTTGGCAAAATATTGCCGACATATGAGAATTTGGCTAGATCTTGCATCTGTGGCACACCCGCAA
Organism: Alopecurus myosuroides; assembly: GCA_028641055.1. Lineage (NCBI taxonomy): Eukaryota > Viridiplantae > Streptophyta > Magnoliopsida > Poales > Poaceae > Alopecurus > Alopecurus myosuroides. The sequence continues at coordinate 52,879,449 of CM054057.1, forward strand.
TCCAATGGACATGTTGAATGAATGAATAGTTCAATCCTGCAAGGAATACGCCCAAGACTCGAATCTCCTCTTCATAGAGCAGATGGAGCATGGGTAGAAGAACTGCCTTCCGTGCTTTGGAGTATTCGAACGATGCCAAATAGATCAACTGGGCAAACGCTGTTTTCTTGGTTTATGGCTCAGAAGCACTGCTTCCCACGGACATGATCCATGATAGCCCAAGAGTGCAAGTACACGACGACTCGAATTCCAAAAATGCACGACAGGATGCCGTCGATATCTTGGAAGAATTACGAGAACTGGAGTTACAAAGATCCCCCATTTATCTGCAAGGATTACGACGATATCATAGTCGTAAAATCAAACACCGATCTTTTAAAGAAGGTGATTTGGTGCTAAGATTGGTACAAGACAAAAAACACAAGTTAGCCCCAATCTGGGAAGGACCATTTGTCATTAGCAAGGCTATGAAAAATGGGTCATATTACCTTGTAGATATTCGAGACACGGAAGATGACCGAAAAATCCGAATCGCAAGAGAAAAAGAAACATAGATGTGGAACTTGGAGAGACAAATAGGCCCTAGAGCATCCAACAGTTACGTCTCTTCTACACTTAGTTCCAATTCTATGTAAACATCTTTGAGATCATGAAATAAAGTTGTCGGAATTCATGCATTTTCTGTTTGTCTTGTCATTATTGTTCAAAGCATACGTCTGCCTTATTTATTTCTTAATGGTCATTAAAATTGCTTCAATGTTAACCCGAATTTTGCCTGCATGCTCGGAGTTATAAAACAGAATGCTTTTATAGCCTAAAGAGGCCTAAGAAACCCAGATTGTGCATGCGTGTCTGAGGTTCATACATTTTAAATTCCTTATTTTTTTCCTAGATATTATCTGATTGTTTGTGTGTTGGGTCACTAGAATTAGTAAGTAAAAGTGCCAAAGTATAATCCATGATTCCGAGTTTTGGCTGATAGGTCTAAACCCGGTCACTTGGCATGAAGATTACATACTTTCGATCCACTTCCACACTAAGGAAAGTTAAAACATACAAACCAGAGAACTTAGAAGGAAAGTAATTAAAACTCTGAAAAACTTGCAAAGACTTAAAACTATACTGCAAAGGATAAATGCTTGTTTGTACAAAAGATAGAATGCAGTACAATTGATATTACACTGTAAGAATAGGAATGCTTTCTGTTTTCTTGACTGGCTACGCTGGAACTAGACGGCGTCCTCGTACTCCTCGTCGTCATCCTCATCATTGTCACTCGGGTTCTCCGGAGTTGTCGGAATCTCTTCCTCTGGGTAGAACATTGAGGTTGACTCCATCCGAGCTATCTTGGAGGCATGCCCCTTAACAGACTCAAAGATATCCACCCTCTAGGCTTCCGTGTGTACTTGAGGGATACCGGTAGCAACGCGCCAGGATTTTGAGGTGGTGCCCGGGCAGCAGATTGGAGCCAGGAATCCCTCTGGTTTGCCACCTCTTCAATGGCTTCCAGAAGTTGCTGACTTCCGAGTATTCTCAACCTTGTCTGGAATTCACTTATTGATAAGTAGCATCCCAGCATTCTTTAGATTGAAGATGACTTTCCCGAAAGCCCGGATTATTTCAATCCGGATGAGCAAAGGATTCCCTTTTGTTGAAAAAAACCCAAGGAAGATTATAAACACAGAAGGAAGAAAAAGAAGGCATACCGCAAAAAGTATAAGACAAAACTTGTTAAAGTAACAAAAACTTACCGAGAATTTTATCCATCTCAACGCCTTCTTCAAGGCATTGGTTGAGGGCATTCTCCAAGTCCCGGATGGTCCCCTTATCCTTCTCAGCTTGAGAAGAAACTTGGGACTCGGCCAATCCAAGAGCCAGTTGGCTCGCCTCCAGGTCTTTTTGGAGCTTTACAATCATTCTGTAGACTTCCGAATTTTCCTTCTGGAGGGTCTCGGCATTGCCAAAGTCTTCAGCAATTTGTTTGTCTTAGACAACGAAGCTGTCAAGAAAGAGTTGAAGAGTTAAAAACTCGGAAAAATACTCAGAGAAAATTCAGAAAACAACATTTAGTATGGAGAAAGCATGTACCTGTAGTATCCTTCAGCATCTGCTGGACTGCAGTCAATTCCGAGTCTTTATCATTAAAAATACCAAGAAGATATCTTACCTCTTGGTTCTTAATAGTGAGCTTGTCAAAAACTTCCACGTTTATATTTTCCGCGGTTTGCTGAAAATTATACAAAGGAAAAGTTTGCTTAGGAAAAAAACAAGCAAGTATTGGAAAAAGCATTAATACAAAACAAAAAGTATGGTTTTATATAAATTCTTGGGGGCTAGAGATATTAATTTACTCATTCTCTCCAAATCGCTCAAGTTCTCGGCGAATTCCTTGGCGTATTCCGCGAAGGTAATCCCCATGTGGTGGAGGCCGTCTTGCATAACCCGGCGAGGCGAGAACACGTAATTATTCCGTATGACAAGTCCACTCTTCGGCCAAGGGCGAATCAAGGGATCTTGGGCAAACAATTTTTTGGCCCACAAATGAATATATCTGTGTTCTTCAAAACAATCTTAATGCTTTACCTTGAACTTTTGACCAAAGGTGGGAATGGGATCCTCCTTTGGAAGAGTTGAAGGCCCAGCTTCGTCAGTCTCCGCCCTTTCCCGCACATCCGAGTCGGATGCTACAGGCTGGCTGGACTGCTGGGGATACTCCTCCCGAGCGAGTTTTCCTCTCCAGCCGCCATTGGAGTATCTAGGGCAGCTGTCGGAGATAGCTTGGGTCCCCTTTGGGCGGCATATTTCAACTTCTTCCCGCCCTTTCCTTTCAGAGTGGTAGGGGCATGGCTAGAAAAGAGAAAAGGATAAAAATCCGAGATTCAAATTCCGAGAAAGAAGATATGCAAGAAAAGAAGACAAATGTAAAAATTCTGGGTTTTTACCTGGAAGTGGCGACGGGCACACCGTCAAGATCGATAACTTCCTAGCTGGAAGATGCCTTCTTGCGTTTTCGCCCCCATACTGAAAGTTGGCTCTTAGTGCAGCCAATTCATCGTCGGTGGCAAGCTCGCTCTCAGGAAGATCGAGAAGCTGAGAAAAGAAGTCAAAAACCCGGATTAGTATCAGAACATCCGAGAAATGACAAAACTCGAGAAATTCCCTATATGACAAATGACAAAAAACATACCTTGGGAGCGGGGTTTTTGGATTGATACATTTCCCGACTCTCCTCGTATTGGTCACAACTTAAGATGAATTGGTTCACGCACTTCTTGAACTCCTTCTTGGATAAGGCACTTTTCGTCGCCCTCATCTTATCATCCGGGCCCGTGTAATCACACATAAGCCGTTTGCAACAGTAAGAAAGAGGCTGAGTCCTCGTTCCGAACCAGCATATGATCGTGTCCATGCCGGTCAAAGGAAGAGTGGAAAAGAAGAGTTTCACAATTCGCCTCTTGATTCTCATCAGGTCTGGAGGCAGAACCTAGACCGCGTCCAACGCCCAATTGTCTTGTGGCGTGGCCACGGAATTGACGAAAGACGGACTACCTGTTTCCTTTCCAGGAAATGGAACATCCGAATGGTACAAAAACGAGCTCGTCCAGAATTTGACGGACTCGGAGGTTTTGATTTTGGGTAACCAATCCTCCTTATTCCTACGAAGGTTAAAATAGATGGTTCCGCAAGTCGGAAGTACGCCCTCGGAGGTGTTGTGTTTTACATTAAAACAATACTGAAAGAAATCCAGGAGGGGTTCTATCCCTAAGTAACCCTCAAAGAGGGCTTGGAATCCAGCTAAGTAGAGAATGGAGTTAGGCGGAAGGTTGTGGGGCTAGATTTTGAAGTGGTCTAGAACTTGGGAGAAAAACACAGAAGGCGGAAAACCCATACCTCTGTAGATATGGGACGCCAGAACTACGCGTTCTCTGGGTTGTGAAGATGGCTCGGTGTCGTTTTCGCCCACCCGCCATTTGTCTTTCAAGACAAATCCATATTTCTCCATCACCGGAAGAAGAGTCGGAACCACGTTACAGTGGCTCCAGTTGTCGGCATTCTCCTCTTCTTCTTCCTCGCCTCAAGCAGTGACGGGAGCGGCAACGTCCTCACCGTCGCGAGCAGTGTTTTCCTCCTCCACAGTGTCGGGGAAGGGAGGAGGAGGAGGAGGTGTGGCTGAGGGCGGCGGCATGGTTCCGGCAACAGGAGGCAGATCCCCGCCCGTCGGCTCACTCGCAGATCCCTCCGGCGCGCTCGCAGCAGCACGCGGAGGAGTGTCGAGGATAGGATCGAGCTTGTTGATGATATCCTCGATGTCGACGACGGCGTTCGCAGACTCAGTGGAGCGAGGAGAATCTCCGGTGACCATGTTTGGGCGCCACAATCGAGAATATGAACCGTCGATATTTTCTTCCGGTGAAGGGCTTGTGGGCTCGGGTTTTCGCTGTCTCTGGAACTTGGGCTCGAGGAACTTGGGCGCTAGGATGCTATGTGCTCAAATTGCTCGAGGAGGAAGATGGAACCGGAAGGGTAGCCGGAGGCCCCGAGACGGCTATTTATAGCCAAGGCGCATGGAGATTGGCTCCAACGGCTCTTTTAGCCGTTGGATGCATGACGCGTGTAACGCCTGAAATGCCGGGAAATGAGGGGGCGTGGTTATTATTGCTATCTCCTCGTTTCCCGCACGAGAATCTGTCAGAGATATGGTTTCAGTCTTTAACTGAACCAAAACGATAGTGACATCATCAGGATTTCATCGCTGGCATCACAAGGTTCCTTCTTCACGAAGGCTCGTCGGAGAAAAGACGGATTTTGGTAAAATCCGGGTTTCGCATTGCTGAAAGAATAATTAAGACAGAAAGCCATCATTCGTGAAAAAGAATACAACTTCACGATGAACGACAAGATCAAGTATTAATCCTTCTTGGACGCTACTGTTGGATATATGCCAACTAGGGGTATGTATGACATTGCCCAAAGGCCGGATTACCAGGGTGACCTATAGGTAATGGAACAAGATCCGTTGGGCGGCCCAGTAAGCTGATGCGCAGGAAGCCAGATTCTAGAAGAACACGGATTACGTCCCAATCATGGTCCGGGTTGGAGAAGAAGCCAGATGCCGCACTTTCCAAGAAAAGATACTTGCCTTAGCTATCTATATAAAGCCGGACGGGAGCAAAGAACAACAAGAGATCTCATATTAGCTAGAAGCCAACTCACCGAGTTAGCAAAACCATACTCACCTCTGTACTTTGTATACTTCAGGCTTCAACCCTGATTTAGTGAGATTGCAGAAGTAGGAACGCCTCCTTAGTTGCGATGTACCGAACCTGGGTAAACTTGGTGTTTTCGTTTATAGTACTTCCACCCCCCCGCCCCACGGTTCTACCAGTAGGTTCATGGCACCCCAGGTTATGAACCTTACTACGATGTCTCGACACCAAGCTTCTGTCAGCTCATCCATCAACGACTGCATGTACACACTCATATTTTTCCCGGGTAGTTGGGCCCTAGAATTATCAAGGACATGAACATGTACTTGCATTGCATAATGGCGCCGGGTGGGAGATTCAACGCGATAACAAACACGGGCCAACAACTGTATGAGGCAGCCGTCATACCATACGGATTGAACCCATCGGTCGACATGAAAATTCGCACATTCCGAGCATCGACTGCTTTCACACCGTGTTTTTTTGTCGAAATTCTTCCATGCTTGACCGTCCGACGGATGTATCATCATCTTCCTCTTGCTTGCGTCTTCCTTGAATCTTTTCCCATATTGGTGCCATGTCATCATTTTCGCAGTGTCCTTGTCCATGAAAAGTCGCTGAATCCTTGGTACGATTGGAAGATACCTAAGGATGTTGGCGCGGACAGCGCTCTGCCTCTTGTGACCATCACCCGGGTGTACCTCTATATACCTTGAGGATCCGCACTTGGTACAGTAGCCGGCGTGCTCGTGTTCTTACCTAAATAGGACGCATCCCTCCGGACAGGCATAGATCTTCTCGTATGGCATGTTAAGTGCACGGAGGTTTTTCTTCGACCCATAGAAGGTTGAAGGAAGAATGTGACCTTTAGGGAGCCAGCAACCAACGACTGTCATAATGTCATCAAAACAGTCTCTAGGAAGGTTATATCGGGCCTTGATAGCCATAATATCACTGATGGCCTTAAGCTATCTGTATTCCGTGTGGGGGTGAAAAGGCACAGCCGAGGACTCTAACATATCATAGAAAGCCTTCACGACACCTTCTGGCTCCTTTTCTTCCACTCGTACATCATGGAAGTCATTTACCATGTCTCCTAACAACCCATTATCACGGTCGTCCTCGGACTCCCTCACTATGACACGGTCCCGCTCACCATGGTATGTCCACACGTAGTAGTTCTCCACAAACCCAAATTTAACGAGGTCTATTCCAATCGAATCCCTTCTTTTTATTTTGTTGTTCTTACATTTACCGCACGGACACCAAGCGGTAGCTTTCCCCTAAACAAACGCTTGATTCAAGAATCCATCCACCTTATGAAACCAGTCAGGACTAATCTTTGTTGCACTTTCGCGGCCAATGTACATCCACTCACGGTCAGCACGATGACTCATCTTCCTCGACTCTTTTGGGTGATAGCTGTTACGATGTCATCAAGTAATATGAAGCAAGTAAATATAAAATTATTCAATGTCGCCAATTTAATTACGAAATTTTTTTATGTTTTAAAGCATGCAAGGGTTCACCTATAGTTCTAATTGGTAGGGGCCTAATCCCACCCGAGTATGTGCAGATCGAGTCACGTTCCATGTTCTACCCCGCCCCAAGACGGAATTTCGGCAGCACCTGCCCATTGTTCTTCAGAATACACGTCTCGAGCTTGTCAAGCCGAGAGGGTGTGCATCCGAAGAACAACAGGGAGGTGCCGTCAAAATTCCGTCTCATGAAGGGATAGAACATGAAACGCGACTCGATCTACACATACTCGGGCTGTCCAAAAACGTGGACAATCCGGAGGAGTTACGGTTATAAATATGCAGAGACGGACAATCCTGCATATTTATAAATTTGTAACCCTTCCGGACGGGAGATGCCTAGGGTTACGCGACTATGCATTAAAATAAATGTGGTATCTGCTCGAAGGCCGGGGCAGAGCAAGGGGCGGAACAACGGAGGAAAGGGAATTGTAGCTCACCTCGACCGCACGGGGAGAAAGCGAAGACGGTGGACCAGCAAGGAAGGAGAAGCTCGTGGACGCGCACCGAAGCGTGCTGGGCCTACGCTAGTGGATTGCGAGACCTAGTCCATCTGAAAACAGAGAAACAACATATGTAACCACATTTGTATGACAACATATATATTTCACTAGAAGAGCATCATCACGGATAAACCTAGACGATAAACGGTATTTTATAACAAGAAATTGAGCTACATTGGCAGGAGGCGGTGGAGGTGGGAGGGGACAATGGAGGTGGGGAAAGCGAATCGTTCTATTCTCCACCGGCTCGGAGTCGCCACCGGCCCGCCATCGAAGGCATCAACACAGTCTTGCCACCGACGGCATCACCACCAACATCGCCAACGGCATCGCCAAGTACTATGTGCGGTGCACTCGTGTTTTTTCCCGGTGGGGTAACGACGGTGCGCTACCCTAATTACCATTTCCCGGTCTTCCATGCATCCTCGCCTCATTTCCCGATTTGTTTCCCCCGCTAGCTGAAGAGGCGGCAAGGGAGGCTCTCAACGGGGACGACAATGGCGGAGGAGAGCACCACGGTGCATGGTGTCACTGCCGTCAATGCAGAACATTCTTATCGCTGCCAAAATCGCCACCGGTGAGCCATCGACAACATGACCGATATCACCGCAGCACCACCCACATCTAATGCGACCGACTTCAATTTTGAACGTCGTGACTCATACGAGGACGCCGCGAACTCATCCAACCCCACAGACAGCACACCAACTCATCCATCCCCATTGACGGCATAACCGGCATCGCCGCCTCACCGCCTAAGTCATCGCTGCCTCGTCATCTACATATCTAGTGCTCGAAACCCTAACGTGGTCCACGCTGTGGCCCACCGAGGGGGTGTGGCGCCACTACTGAGATTTTGTGGCCCCTACCTCTACGGCATGCCCTCGCCACCGACCCTGCCTCTACGCAACATGCCCTCGCCACCACCCTCTTCCTCTACGGCATGCCGTATCCACCACCCCCTGGGACGACAACGCAGTGTCATGCGAAACGGCAGAGAGCTGCAACAAGGTGCGGCGAGGTGCCGCAGGTTGGGCTGCTGCCGGTTGCCTTTGCACTATTTCCTAAAATTTTCTATTTCTATTACTATTTCCTATATCTAATTATTTCTATTCTTATTATTTCTATTTACTATTATTTCCAATCTAATTATTTATATTTCTTATATCTAATTATTTCTAATCTAATAAGAACTAATTAAAATAGCAAGAAAAAAAATTCTCTTTTACTTATAGGAAGGAGTGCGAGAGCAACGAAGGAGGGGCAGGGCGGTTGCATCAGGAGGAAGGCCTCGAAGGCGGTGGCTCCACCACGGGTGCAAGGGCGTAGGGGGAGGGGCAGGGCAGCGGTGGACCGCGCACCACCGGTGCTGGAGCTACAGGTTTGGGACAAGTGAGGTGGGGGTGGTCACAGATGCTGGAGGTGGGGAGATGGAGGTCGGTTGGGGTGGCGACGGCGATTACGGAGGGTGGGGGCGGCGACGGCGGCCACAGACGGGAGGGGACGGCGTTGGTGGAGGGCCTCAACGCACAAAGAGCACGAAGGTGGAGAGGAGGGAGGTGCTGGACAGATGCGGGTTGTTGGAAGAATCGATTTGGGGATTTTTCTCCCCAAATCGGCTAACTTACAAACCAAATACACGATCTTTGCCGTGTGCTGGCTCTTTGTCGTATGCATTTTATCGAGGCACACGGCAAAGCCCAGTAGGCAAGTCAGGTAGGGGAAGACAGGTGGGCCCGCTCTTGCTCTCTGCCGTGTGCAAACACACGGCAAAGATATAATCTCAAACACACGACAAAGAGACTTATTTTTTTCTTTACTTTTTTGTACTATTTACCTCATACTTTATAAAATATTATTAAAATCACTTTTATAATTGTTATTAATATTATATAATTTTATTAGTCCAACCTATTATGAAACCCCCTATATTGTGTTTGGATTCCGACCCTCGGCCGGCGTCCTCTCCGGCGAAACCATAAAGCCGCTATAGGGAAGTTCAACTTATGTGTCTACCTCTAACTTGGGCACATGTGTTATGGAACCACATTTCATTTGGTGGCATTCAGACGTTCTGGAGTCCCTCTCCGGAGAAACCCTAGACCCGCTGGGGGAAAAAGACGGAACTACCATTCTGGCCATTCTACGTGAGCCGGAAGGGGGTAGCAAAGTTGAACCAATTGCTTGTTTTTGCCAGTTTAGGCCCGAGGAACACCCAAGACATTGGTAGGGCCCACCTCTTGGCAAGATTTCCCCCGTTCCGCCAGACCTGGGAGTTTCGGGCTCTAACTAGTCCTGGAACCCTCCATAGAGGATCTGACGCCGGTGAAGCCATAACACAGGGAGTGAGGGAATCTTTGGAATACAAGACACATGCCAGACTCTAGAACACATGGTATGGCATACCATTGGACCTGGTGTCATTCAAACTCTCTGAAGCCCCTCTTCGGAGAAACACTTGCCCCGTTTGGGAAAAAGACGGGACTGCCGTTCTGGCCCCTCTACGTGATCCGGAAGGGGGAGAAAAGTCGAAACGACTTCTTGGTTGTGTTAGGTTAGGCCGAAGGAACACCCAAGACAGTGGTAGGGTCCACCTATTGGCAAGATTCCCCCCGTTATGCCAGACACGGGAGTTTCAGGCTCTAAATAGTCCTGGATCCCGCCATAGAGAATATGACGCTGGTGAAGCCATAACACAGTGAGTGAGGGGATATTGGGAATACAAGACACATGACACACTCTAGCACACATGGTATGGCAAACCATGCGACTTGGTGGCATTCAGATGCCCCGGAGCCCCACTCCGGAGAAACCCTAGCCCCGCTAAGGAAAAAGACGGAACTACCGTTATGGCCCCTCTACGTGAGCCGAAAGGGGGTAGAAAAGTGGAACCAATTCCTCGGTTGTGTTAGGTTAGACCCAAGGAACACACAAGACAGTGGTAGGTCCCAGCTATTGGCAAGATTCCCCCCGTTCCGACAGATTCATGAGTTTTGGGATCTAATTAGTCATATAACCCGCCATAGAGAATCCGACGCCGGTGAAGACATAACACAAGGAGTGAGGGAATCTTGGGCACAAAATACACATTCCACACTCTAGAACACATGGTATGGCATACCATGGGACTTGGTGGCATTCAGACGCTCCGGAGCACATGTGTCTACCTCTAACTTGGGCACATGTGTTATGGAACCACATTTCATTTGGTGGCATTCAGACGTTCTGGAGTCCCTCTCCGGAGAAACCCTAGCCCCGTTGGGGGAAAAAGACGGAACTACCATTCTAGCCATTCTACGTGAGCCGGAAGGGGGTAGCAAAGTTGAACCAATTTCTTGTTTTTGCCAGTTTAGGCCCGAGGAACACCCAAGACATTGGTAGGGCCCACCTCTTGGCAAGATTTCCCCCGTTCCGCCAGACCTGGGAGTTTCGGGCTCTAACTAGTCCTGGAACCCTCCATAGAGGATCTGACGCCGGTGAAGCCATAACACAGGGAGTGAGGGAATCTTTGGAATACAAGACACATGCCAGACTCTAGAACACATGGTATGGCATAACATTGGACCTGGTGTCATTCAAACTCTCTGAAGCTCCTCTTCGGAGAAACACTTGCCCCGTTTAGGAAAAAGACGGGACTGCCGTTCTGGCCCCTCTACGTGAGCAAGAAGTGAAAGTGCATGGTGCCCCATATGTGGTTTTGGTAATTAATGACAATCCCTATGGACTAATGTTTGCATTGAGTTATCCTTGTAGTTCTTGTTCATAGGAAATAATGGAGTTCATGTGTTGAACTCTATTAGCTTCCTTGATGGCCATTGTTATATTCAAGGATTTATATGAAGAATGGTCATGGTTTGAGTTGAGGTTATTGCTAGTGTGTCTTGAAGAAAAGTATTATGTTATCCTTCATGGTTATCTTCAAGACATCATCATTTGAAGTGAGAAGAAAAGATACAAGGTTGATCAAGCTAGTGATCAACACACAAAGCTACACGATGTACCAAGTGGGATTGTGTATCTCATGGTATGGTAAGAAATTGTCAATATAGCTTTGTGATCTAACCCATATATGTGTGCGTGGCATCTCTATGTTTGGTTAGGTATCTTTCCATGGGCATGAACAAAAAGGAAGATTTCATATAGCCCATGGTCTATGTCATCGTCGAGCGATGTTCGTCACCTAGCTTGACGTGGAAGCTCAAGTGAAGCATCTAGAAGAAATCATATGCTTGAATATTTCCACCCATATGGAGATTTATGGTCAAGTGAAGATGTTCATGTGATAAGCTCTCTCATATTAGCTTATGGGGGAGCAATTCACAATCTTCACGAAGCGAAGCGCAATCAAGAAAGGTGGTCCAACTTGAGGTGATTAAGATCGCCATCATCTAGCTCAATTGGATTGCGCAAGGCAAAGGTATGACTTATATAGGGTTTCTATTTTACCGGTCTCATTATGCTAGTTGGGAGACCGGATTATAGGATAGATAACCGTACTATCAAGAGGGGCTCTTGAATGCATATCTTGATCGTATCTATCGTAGAGAGCTCAAACCTTTGCATACTTGGCATCATCCTTCTTGGTTCTTATTTTGGTTTTCTCCATGTAAGGTTTTATAGCTTGTCATGTTCTTCATGTCAAGCTCAAGTTCATCAAAAATGGATTTCGTATGAAAAACTTATCGCATTTTTGTTGTTGGAGGTTTCTACCAGTTGTCCTTTATTGATAGGACAAACCTTTTATCATTCGGTTTTATATTCCCATTTGGACTATGATTTTTCTCTGCATATTCTTGTAGTGCTCGTCGTTGTGATTTCAACGAGCCCAAGAACATCGAAAACGGAGTCCGGATGCAAAAGTTACGACCGTTTTCACATAGGGTGTTCTGTAGTTTTTTCCACCAGCGGAGGCTCCGGTGGTAGCTCCGCCGGAAACCCCTTCGGGTTGATGTTGGCGGAACCTCCGGTGGTTGGGGCATTTTTTCAGCCATTTTGGTGTCCTAACTCATCCGGGGGGCGGAGGTTCCGGTTGTTTCACCGGAGGTTCCGCCCCTGCGTGATTTTTCCTCCAACGGTTGGATATTTGGGTGACCTATTTAAGGGGCCTTCTTCCCCAATGGTTCCCCAACCTTTTGGGCAAGTTTGACCTCCATTGTTGACCTCCAAAAGCTTGCTCTCTCTCAATCCCTCCAATGATTCTTGCTTCCACTTGAGGGAAAAGAGAGAGGAGATCTAGATCTACCACTTCACCAATCAATCCCTCCTCTTTGTGAGGGGAATCTATTGGATCTAGATCTAGGGATTCATTTGTTGTTTTCCTTGTTCTTCCTCCTTCCTCCCTCCATATCATTAGTTGCTTTCGTGGGATTTGGGAGAGAAGTTCTTGACCACTTTGTGTGTTCTTGCCATTGCATTAGGTGCATCGGTTTGAGTTCCCCACGAGATTCGTGAAAGAGAAGTTCGTGAGCTTGTTACTCTTGGGTGCTTGGTCACCGGAGAGATTGTTCCTCTTGGGTGTATTGAGCACCCTATACGGTTAGTGCTTGGGGCTTCCACCTTGTTGCAAGAAGCTTCGTTGAGAGCCTCCAATTGAGTTGTGGAGATAGCCTCAACCTCGTGTAAGGTTTGGTCAACGCCTTCAAGTCGACCTCATAGTGGAAACGAGCATCTCCCTCACCGGAGAAGCTCAAGGAGAATAAGGTGTGCACATCCGTGCTATTGAGGAGAGCCTAGGTGGCTCCCCACCTCTCCAACGAAGACGTGTTTCCCTTGGGAAGGAACTTCGGTAATCACACCGGTGTCTCCTTGTGCTTCGGTTATCTCTATACTCTAGCTCGTTACTTATGCATTTACCTTTGTGATAGCCATCGTGCTTGAAGTCATCTATCTTGCTATCTCATAGTTTTATATCATGCCTAGCATAAGTTGTTGGTGCACATAGGTAAACCTAGCTTGCATAGGTTTTGTGCTTGATAAATTAAACGATAGTTTTATTCCGCATTTACTCAAGCCTAAACCGTAATTATTTTAAAGCGCCTATTCACCCCCCTCTAGGCGGCATCCTTCTACTTTCAATTGGTATCAGAGCCAGGGCTCTCATTTGTCAGGCTTCACCGCCTTGAGAGTAATGATGTCGCTTAGTGAATTAGTGCAAGATCCCACATTTCATTTCGATGGCAGAAACTATGATCTTTGGAAATTTCGCATGCTCATTTATTTCCGGGTCATGGACCCACACATGGAGCAAATTGTAGAGATGGGTTTTTCTCCTCCAAAGGATCCTCAAAATCCAACTTTAGAGGAAGAGAAAAACTTATCTCTCGATGCTCTTGCTATTAATGCGTTTTTCCTTCTTGTGAGCCTTGTAGTTATTAAGCCACTTTTTCCTATTCGGAATGCTCATGAATTAAGGACAAAGCTTCAAGATAAATATGGAGTGTCCAATATTATTGTGGATGATTGATCTCCCTCCATCTCCGGTCGTGATGAGTTCTCAACTTCTTCTACTTCACCAACATGTGGTAAGCCACAAACTAATGAGATGGTGAGTAGTGATAGGCTTTGCAATAATGATAGTGAGATTATTATTGATGATCCTTCATCTCTATCTTATTGCAATGTCTCATCTTTGGACTTAAACACAACTAGCACAAAAAATGTTTTACATGCTTGTGTTGATAGTCTTTGCATATCATGTCGTCATTGCTTGACTAAATCTCATGATGATATGCTTGCTTTATCTTGTTCCCATGATAAAAATGATTGTGTTTCCTCTAGTATTTGTATGGCTAACAATTTAAAGGAAACTCAACTCTCTATGGAATAAGATGTGGACTTGAGTGGTGCCTCAAGTAATGATTCATCATTATCTACCACATTTTGCCTTATGGCCAAGGATTCAAAGGTATCTTCCACTTTGAACCCTAATATATATTATGATGATAGTAGTGATGATGATGTTGGTAAGGAAGATGATGATGAGTCTAAGAAATTACGCTTATGGTTCGCAAGCCTTGTTGGTGAGACCAAAGAAAATGTGAATGCTCTCCTAGAACAACTTGATGAGGCTAACTCTCTTGTAGATGAAAAGGAGGATATCATCGTGACTTTCGAAAGTCATAGTGGTAGTCATTCTATCAAGGACAAAGAGCTTGAAAAGGCTTTTGAAAAAGAGCGGTCCCTTAGATCTTCTCTTGAAGAGAAACTATATAGTCTAGAAGAAACATATGCTATTAGCGTTTCTAAGCTTAGAAGGGACAATGAGTTATCTCTTTCTCTTGCTAATGAACTCAAAACTAAAAATGTTGATGCTTGTGCTACTAACTCTATTTCTTGTGAAGCATCCACATTAAAGGAGAATATTGAGCTACGGGCTCAGCTTGAGTTGCTAACTAGTAATTATGGGAAATTGGAACAAACTCATGAAAAGCTCTCAAGCTCTCATAAGGATCTTCTAGTCTCCCATGAGAGTCTAAAATTAGCTCATAAGGCTATGTTAACTAAGGTAACATCTTGTGAGCCTCATGTGGACAAAGGCACAATATCTACTCTAAATGCTATATTGCCTTGTGCTAGTCCTAGTAATTCATCCTCTCATAATGTTCCCACATCTTATGATGAATTGCTTTCCTTACCTTGTTGCTCTGATAATGATGCATCTACTTCCTCTAGCTCTTGTGTTGATACTAACCATGTAGAGGAAATCAAAGAGCTCAAGGCCCAAGTCACTTCATTGGAGAAAGACTTGGAGAAGTGTCATAAAGGGAAGTCCACACTTGATAATATGTTGAGTGTCCAAAAATCCCCCAATGACAAGAGAGGACTTGGATTCATTTCCAATCACAAGAACAAGTCCAAGGTCGACAAGAAGAAGGGGCATGAACAAGTCAAGAATTTGGCGAATATTGTTTGCTTCAAGTGCAAGGTTGAAGGGCATCATGTTAGATCATGCCCTATGAAGAAGAAGAAACTTAGCGAGAAGCAACAAGGGAAGCGGCCACAAGTTCAACCTCAATCTGAACTTCAAGTTGAAGAAAGGCCTCTTCCTATGAAGACTCAAGCTAATGCTTCTCAAGTTGAGAAATCAACTAAGAAGAATGGAAGGAGTCGTTGTTGCTACTTATGTCGTGAAAAGGGCCATCTTGCTTCTTCATGCACTAATGGTACATTATCCAACCCTATCATAATTGATGATGTGTATTCCATTCGGAAGGATGATGTGGGCAATGTGTTTGCCAAATATGTTGGTACTCAAAGTGGTGTCAAGAAAAGAACCATTTGGGTTGCCAAGCCTATTGTGACTAACCTCTTAGGACCCAACTTGGTTGGGGACCAACAAGCTCAAACTTGATCAATAGGTGTTATCGGAGGGCATTGGAGACTTGGCTATATCATGAAGAATTAAGGGATCTTCATCACGTATATTTTCCTTAAGCCAAGTCATTTGGATTATCACGTCTCTATCTCATATTCCATGCTCCTTCTTGCGGTAACTTGTATTTATTACATTATATATATACATTGAAATTTGCTTGCCCCTGGGCCGAGCCGCACCCAAAACTATCGGGGAGCTGATGGTCATAGCCGACAAATGGGCTAATGGAGAAGACGCAGTGCGCAACGAGAGAACTCATTGCTCGCGCCCGAAGAAGACCTCCATGGTCGAAAGAAAAGGAGGAAATACTACGATCACGACGATCGGGAAGAGATGGTAGCGGCAGAATTCACGCGAAATCGCGATAGTGGCCGCCGAGGAAGTCGCGAGTGGAAACCGAAAGCTGAGGACAAAACTCCCGAGGAGGACCTCGATGCATACTGCTCGCTAAATCTATTTACAGATAAGCGCACGGGAAAAACTAAGGCAACACACCTCCTTAAGGATTGCCGAAAATTCATCGACATCACTGAGGCCTTCTCGAAGAAAAGCAGATCAGCAGCTAATCAAAATTACCCGCGACTTCCAGGAGGAGGACACCAAGGGTTCCACCCGCCACAACCCTTACCTCCACCAGCAAATCCAAACATGGCGCTAGCCGCACTACCTGCGCCACCCGCACCAAACGCCGGAACTAAGGCGTACCCGAACCCGGCAGGACAGTTAGGGATGATACAGAAGGTCTGCCCATCCCGTAGAGCTCAGAAGACAAATACACGACAGCTGTGCATGGCTGTACAAACCCCGCCAACAAGGCCCGAGTACCTGAAGATGGCGGACCAATCGATCACCTTCTCCATGGAAGACCACCCACCACGAGTCTATCGACCAGGGCACGCCGCCCTCGTAATCATAGCACAAATTGGTAACTATGAACTGGGCTGTGTATTCATGGACGGTGGCAGCGGCATCAACATTATCTACGCGGATACACTCCGCCGGATGAACAGAAACCTGGATGGCCTTGCAGAACCAGAAACATCCTTCCATGGGATAGTTCCAAGAAAGGTGATCCGTCCACTCGGAACAATCAACCTAGAGGTTGTGTTGGGCAATCGACGCAACTACAGAAGAGAATTCCTCGACTTTGAAGTAGTCGACTGGCCCTCACAGTACCACGCCATTCTCGGTCGAACAACGTTCGCCAGATTCATGGCAGTACCACATTACGCGTACGTGAAGCTCAAGCTACCCGGGGAATATGGTGTAATCACTATCTACGGAGATTTCCAGAAATCCAACAAGTGCGACATCGAGTTCAACGAGATCGCAAAATCTTTCGGGATGCAAGAAGAACTGCAAGAGATAGCAAAGACCACGGACCACTCCGTGATGCCCCTCACAAAGAAAAACGCGCCAGAATTGGAATTCAGCGCCAACAGCGACACTCGAAAACATCAGGTGCACCCGACAGATTCTGCGAAGACAGCGATGGTCTCAACTACCCTCTCGCCGCATAGGAAAGTGCGCTCGTCGAACTCCTCCGTGAGTACTGGGAAATTTTCGCCTGACAGCCCTCAGATATGCCAGGAATACCAAGGGAGTTCGCCGAGCACTCACTCGAAGTCTTCAAAGACGCAAAACCCATTAAACAGACCACTCGACGGTTCTTAGAACCCAAGCAGAAAGCGCTTGGAGAAGAAAAAAACATATTGCTAGCAGCAAAATTCATCGGGGAGATCAAGATATCCACTTGGTTAGCAAACCCGATGCTGGTCCCAAAGAAGAACACCGACATCCTTCGAGTATGCATTGACTACACGTCATTAAATAAGCACTGCCCCAAGGATAAATTTCCCCTCCCGCGAATCGATCAGATCGTGGACTCCACCGCGGGCTGTCAACGCCTCTCCTTCATGGACGCCTACTCAGGATATAATCAGATCCGGATGAAGCAGGAACAAGAGGAAAAGACAACATTCAACGCACCCCACGGTGTGTACTACTACACGACAATGCCCTTCGGGCTCAAAAACGCAGGCGCAACATATCATCGCTGCATGCAAAAATGCCTCGCCAAGCTCATTGTCAAGAACGTACAAGTGTACGTTGACGACATCGTCATCAAGACTCGAGTAGAGGATACACTCCTCGAGGACATTAGAGAAACATTTGACGCTCTAAACGCATACATGATTAAGCTCAACCCGACAAAATGCGTCCTTCGCGTCCCAGCAGGACAACTTCTCGGGTACCTGGTATCCTCCAGAGGCATCGAAGCCAACCCAAAGAAGATACAAGCAATCTTGACAATGAAGGAGCCAACTAATCTACGCGGAGACCAACAGCTCGCAGAGCGACTAGCCGCCTTGAGAAGATTTATCGCACGATTGGGTGAGCAGGCATTACCCTTCTACAAGCTGTTGAAGAAGACGTACAAGTTCGAATGGACACCAGAAGCTAAGCAGGCATTCGCAGACCTGAAACGATCCTTGGAAAGCAGGCGCATCCTTGCAACACCGCAAGAGAGGGAACCACTCACTACTAGGAAAAAGGGCATCCGTGGCGCACCACTTTGGACAATCAGTGGCGCACCAGTGTGATGCGCCACTAATTCCCCAATTTTAATTTTTTAAAATGTATTTTTCTTCACTCACCAATTTTGGTCAACTCCCCACTAGGTCACCCATCCTCAAATTACTCCATCCCTAGCACGCTTAACATCTTAGTTCCATTCGACTGCAGTCCCGGGAAAGAAGTTATAACTTATTGATATATGTATCATATCAATCCTATTAAGCCCTTGGGCATGATGTCACACATTTACCGTTTAAGTTTGATAACAATAATTTGAAAAGTTTGAATAGTTTGACCATACATTGACTAGAGTTTGACTAGTTTGACCACACGTTGACCAGAGTTTGAATAGTTTGACCATAGTTTGAATATACATGCACCACACATTGACCAGCGTTTGACAATAGTTTGACCATCATTTGAATAGTTTGACCAGATTTTGACTAGAGTTTGACCACATATTGACCATAATTTGACCACCTGCTGACCATAGTTTGACCAAAATTTCAATAATTTGACCATACGTTGACCACCATTTGACTAGTTTGACCATAGTTTCACCAGGGCATCAGTGGCGCACTGCTCACTGGTGCTCCACTGATACCTGGCACCCATGTATGTCCATTAGTATCAGTGGCGCATCATGCACGGTGCGCCACTGATTCTTCATAGCATCAATGGCGCACCATACACCATGCGCCACTGATACCAGGCACTCATGTCTATCCATTAGTATCAGTGGCGCATGGTGCACGGTGCGCCACTGATTCTTCATAGCATCAGTGGTGCACCATACACCATGCGCCACTGATACTAATGGACATGCATGGGTGTTAGGTATGGCGCACCGTGCATGGTGCGCCACTGATGCTATGGATAATCAGTGGCGCACTATGCACTGGTGCGTCACTGATACTAATGGACATACATGGGTGCCAGGTATCAGTGGCGCACCTGTGCACGGTGCGCCACTGATGCTCATATAATCAGTGGCGCATGAATACATGGTGCGCCCCTGATGCCTAGACCTGTTTCCTCCCAACCATATCAGTGGCGCACGGCTACATGGTGCGCCACTCATGCTAGTCCATCTATAGCCATTTTCCTAGTAGTGACTATACCTATACCTAGCCGCAACAAACCAGGTCATCAGCACGGCCATCGTAGTCGAACGACCTGAGGAGGGCAAGGCATACGGAGTCCAACGACCGATCTACTACATCAGTGAAGTGCTCTCTCCGTGCAAGCAAGGATACCCTCACTACTAGAAGCTCGCATATGGAGTTGTCCTCACGGCTCGAGCTCAAGCACTACTTCCAGGAGCACACCATAACAGTGGGTAATGATGCATCACTCGGTACAATCATGAACAATCCAATGGCATCCGGAAGAATAGAAAAATGGAGCATCGAGCTGGGTTCTTGGGACATCATCTACGCAGGACGCAATTCAGTAAAATCATAGGTACTCGTGGAATTCCTGAGCGAGTGGACAGAACTACAAACGCCCGGGCCACCGGAATACACGAGTAACTGGATCATGTACTTCGACGGATCCAAGAGAAATGAAGGAGCAGGAGCTAGGATCGTCCTAATATCACCTTGAGGAGACAAGCTGCAGTACGTTCTACGACTGGATTTTCCACCCGATGATCCAGCGTAAAATAACGACGCGGAATACGAGGCCCTGTTCCATTGGATGAAGATGGCGGTCACGTGCGGAGCCACCCGACTGATGATCTACGGCAATTCCAATCTCATCGTGCAACAAACAATGAAGGAGTGCGACGCTATCGCTGAGAACATGGTCGTCTATCGTGACATGTACAACCTAATCGAAGGAAGTTTCAAAGGATGCGAGCTGAAGCACATTGCAAGATCCAGCAACGAAGAAGCAGACATGCTGTCAAACATGGGTTCCACAAACACACCCATAACGCCAGGGATATATTTCGAGCGGATGACTAAATGATCAGTCAAAGTCAAGAAAACTGCAGGAGCACCCGCATCACTGGAAACAGAGGTCAGCCCGCAAATTGCTATTATCGAGCTCATTCATAATATTTCGCGACAAATTTTTCTGGTCGAGCCAGTCTGGACGCATAAATACCTCGACTATTTATCCGCCAAACAGCTCCCAGCAGACCCTCGCGAGGCTCGACAGATAATCAGACGCAGCAAATCCTTTCGAGTGATCAACGAAGAATTATACAAACAGAGCATCTCGGGCATACTGCAACGATGCATAGCACCCGAGGATGGCAAGGAATTACTGCAAGACATCCACCAAGGAGATTGTGGACATCATGCTAGCTGGAAAGCAATCATGGGAAAAGCCTTCCGAGCAGGATTCTACTGGCTTACAGCAGCCAGAGACGCAAAGAAACTGGTCGACAGGTGCAACGCTTTTGCCAGCGATTCGCACCAAAACCACACACACCCACTACAGAATTACATTTGATACCCATCGCCCGGCCCTTTGCACAATGGGGGCAGGACATGGTAGGACCACTACGCAAGTCCACGCCAGGTGGATACACACACTTGCTGGTCGCAGTCGACAATTTACCAAGTGGATCGAAGCCATGCCAGTAACCTCTGCTAGCGCTCAATGCGCCGTCTAATTCCTCAACTCCATCGTATGCAGGTTTGGAATACCACACGACATCATTACTGACAATGGTAGCAACTTCACGGCAAAGGAAACACAGTAGTTCTGCGAAGAAAAGGGCATCATCTTCAAATTTGCTTCAGTTGCCCATCTGCAAACCAACGGCGAAGTCGAGCGATCCAACGGATTAGTTTCGGCTGGCATCAAGAAACGTCTACTCGATAGTCTACACCCGGCAACGGGACATTGGGCAGAAGAGCTACCCTCCGTGCTATGGAGCCTACGCACAACTCCAAATCGATCCACAAACTACACACCATTCTTCATGGTATACGGGACTGAAGCAGTCCTACCCGAGGACGTCAGGTTCAGCGCCCCACGAGTTGTTGCTTACAGCGAAGAAACCTCCAACAGGGCACTCGCGGATCATATGGACGCACTCGACGAAATGCGCGATATTGCACTCGCAAGATCCGCAGTATATCAGCAGTCGCTGCGAAACTATCACAGTCGCCGCATACGCCACAGAGCCTTCGAAGTAGGAGATCTGGTGCTACGGCTCAATCAGAAGGAAGGACACAAGCTAGAGCCACCATGGGAAGTACCCTTCATAATACACGAAGTTATCCCAGGTGGCGCCTATCGACTGAAGAATCCGACGAATGGAGGCATCTATTCCAACCCTTGGAATGTTGCACAACTCCGCAAATTTTATCCCTAGATTTATTTTATTCACAGTAATAAGGCTATACTAGCCATCTTGTAGCTCGACAGAAAAACACATGCCTTTTCAGTCATTGCAATAAAATACATGGTTTATCAACCATAGATACTTGAAGTTCCTCATCCTTACATGCTAAACGTAACAGGTATACACCCCACAAACACACGGGGGCTACACCTAACTCAGCATCGAAGGAAGAATTTTATATACAAGGTGAACACCTTACAATAGATTTTACAACTACACAGCGCGACAGGATACATACATCCTACAATCAAACATGGCGATGAGCATTCTCAGCCGCCAAAACCCGATCTACCTCAGCCGAGGTCAATCGAATGATTTCCTCTGTCGCTGGTCGAGCAACCCTATAATGAGGAGAAATATCGTCGATTGGACCATCAGGAATTCTAGCTATGGAGTTGAAATTCACCTCAGGATGCCACAACCGGACAAAAGAGAGAGCCACTACCGAGCCGCAAATCATCTGATTGCGAACACAGTCGCGAATTTCTCCTTCTCGCCCGAACACCCTGAGAAGATGGCTCCAATCTTCAGGACCCCTCTCCAATGGATAGAAAGCAGCGGTCATTGCAATCAAAACCTCGTGAAAGGAACTCACGAGTATCTTCGCCTGGATGACTCGAAACTTCAAGGTTGCAAGCACAAAGCCTCGACTACGATCGGACCAAAAGTTACTCGCATGGGGCTTTGAGCTACCAGCTTCCTGAAGGATATGGTTCTCCACCCATTGTTTCTCACTCCTATCATCCGGCTGAACAACTGAAAAACAAAGGTATATGATCAAAGAAGCATATATGACAAAGAAGACTAGCGGGATGAACTACTTATAGAGAAAATACCTGGCAACAGACGCCAATTCATCCATCACAAACTGCTCGCGTTCAATCTCCAGCTTTTGTTTGGACTTGGCTACATCCTCTACCCCACGCATTGCTTTTAGCTTGCGTTCACCATCCGCAACGCGATCACGGAGGCCTGCAAAGGTCCCAACAGAGGCAACAAGAGGATTTGCTGGGGCAGCAAGTCCACCTGAAGACTCCGCGGCAACCCCGGCTACCTGGAAGAATACAAGGAAATTGAAGGAATAAGATGCCCCATTCGAGATATAACAATCACCTACTCGACAGGTGCTCGAGGGCTACTCCCATCGGGAGGAAGTACACAACAAATCAATCACAGGAAGCATCTCAGAAGGACATCTCGATTAAACGATGAAAATATGGGAGCGCATTCCAAGGTTCATTACAACCGAAAGAGCGAAATACAAAGAAAATATACTAAGGAGCTGCAGTTGTCCTGCCACTCGCGGAGGTCCCTCCCCTAGCACCTGCAAACAACTCGGATAACTTCCGGGCAAGGACTCCGGCTGGCTCGCCAAAACGACGAAGCCCTACCTTTTGGCCCATAGAAGGATCGACGGGGAGGTCCGAGTACGCCTCTTCCAAGACGGTGACTCCATGCGCCAGCGCGAACTGGATGGCTGTCTTCGCCCTAGACTCCGACTGAGCAACCGCATAGGTGTCAAGGAGATTGCTCTCCGAGAAAATCTTCAAGAGATCACCCATCGCAGGCGGAGACACGGTGTTTACTAGAAGGCGACCGTGCAGCTGCGTCAGCACTCGAGTGGCATCGCCAACCAGGGTGCAAAATCCCTTCGGCGTGTTTCCTGAGCTGGGAATCGGTCAGCGCATCCACCCGTTGGACCCCAGGAAGCTGTAGTGGGACGCCCAGAAGACCTGCAAAGAAAAATGTTAAAATCCAAGGACCGATCAGACAGCCAGAAGACAACAATAGACCAAAAGCAAACATACCCGCAAAATGTTCGGCCAAAGGACGAAGGAAATCGACGAGGTCGGCGTCCGCCTTGGTGCCAGCCTCCTCCAGATTCTTCAGAGCATCCTGGGCGGCCGCAAGCTTTCCTTCGAGGTCAGCCGACAACATGCGGGAGGACTCAAGTTCCCGTCGAGTAGCTGCCAACTCAGCCTCTTGAGAAATTGCCCGAGTGGAGGCATCCGCATTCTCGGCCTTCATAAACTCAACTTGAGCTGCGCAACAATGGTAGTCAGATACGAAGAAATTGGTAGAAATAAAGAGATAAAGATAGAAGAAGATGATAGACTTACTTCGAAGGAGCTCATTCTCCGTGGCGAGTCGATCACGATCCGATCGAACGGTACCACATTCTGCCTCAGCAAGAGGAACACGGCGACCAACGGCCGCGAGGGAGTCGATGAGTGACTGCAAGGAACATGAAGATAGAAGAATCAGAAAAGAGAAATTTGAGCCTATACACGATTGTAAAGATTCGAGCATAGCCTCGGGTGCTACTCCCATTGGGAGCACTGTCGTGCACCCGATAAAACAAAGAGAAGGAATAAAAGACTATCTTTGAGCCTGTAGCCAATCGCATGCGATCGACTACAGCCTCGGGGGATACTCCCATCGGGAGCACTGCCGTGCACCCGATAAAAAATCCAAAACCGGCGAAGCATTGAAGAAGCAAGCAGCAAAGTTTACCTGGCCTTGGGCGAAGGAGAGGGGATCCGCTGAGCTACCCGACACCTTCTTCGGAGTTGAGGCCCCAACAGTGAAACTAGGAATTATGTATTCCGTAGTCGCCGCAGTAGGAGCTACACTCGGTGAATTCTGGACGGTGTCGGCGGTAGGGGTCCCACCCGCAGCTCCAACTTTCTTCCTCTTTTCGAGAGGAAGGGATGAGACGAATCTACGAGGGCTGATAGCTTGTAGGCTACAATGAAGACAATACGTCAAAAGATGCGAAAGAGAAATGTTCGACTAAGAACAAGAAGAAAACCTTACTCGTCGTCATCTTCTTCGTCCAACATATCCGCATTCCAAGCGGTTTGGATATTTGGAAACGAAGGAGAAGGGGCGCGCGTGCACAGCGGGGTCACGTTGAGGGGCCCCTTCCCGGGCGATTCTTTATCCAAAGAGTTGTCTTTGGAGGTGGCCTTGTCGTCCTCCACTCAACGGCGTTTACGATGGAGGATACCTCCATCCGAATCCTCCACGCCATCCGAGGAGTCACGCTCGAAGCTCGAAGAGGCATTAGCAACACTGGTATCAGCTGGGCCGTCCAAGTTACTCGCCAACAAATCCGAGGCCTCCTCCCTAGACATTGGTGGGGAGCAGGTGGCCACGGATAGGCTCTACAAAAGAAGACAGAAGAAAAGCGAGAGAAAAATCCAGTCGACCAAATTTCAGAACAGGGAAAGAAATGAAGACAGGAAGAAAGACAAAACTTACTTTGGGTGGCGGAGGCCTTGACGCCTCGAAAGCTGCAACCGTGCAGTCGGGGAAGGTTTCGCCCACCTTCAAGATGGTGATGGACGCGATCTTCTTCTCTAACTCGACGTTCGAGAGCTCTTCGCGGCTCACGCGACTGGGGTCTTGAGTGCCCCGGTACTCCCACATCGTGGAAGGCCTGTCCTGCAGGGGCTGAATCCTGCGCTTGAGGAAGATACTCGCCAGGTGCAGCCCGTTCAGCACGACTCCGGCGGCTTGGTCCCGTAGGGCAGCCACCTTGGCGAGTAGCGGAGTGACTACCTGGCTTTCTTCAGCCGACAGTTTATGCGGCCAAGACTTCTGCCTCTTCAGAACGGCGAATGGGTGGAACTCCTGAATCCCATCCGAGCTGCTGTCAGTGACGTAGAACCACTTCTTTCTCCACCCTTGAGCGGAGTCGATGAAGTGCATCCCGAAGTAGCTAGAGTCCGATTTCGCCTGGATGCCGAAACCGCCGGGGCGCAGCGCCTCGTCAGGCTCGTTCTCTACTCGCGACTTCTCGCGGAAGACCTTGAAGAGGGCCTTCCAGAGGCCCCAATGCGGGCGAATGCCCAAGAAGCACTCGCAAAATACAATGAAGCATGAGATGTGTTGCACTGCATTCGGAGGCAGATCGTGGAGTTGTATGCCATAGACATACATCAATGCCACGAGGAAGGGGTGAAGAGGAAAGGAGAGCCCGCGCGACACGTGGTCCGCGAAAACCACGCGTTCGTTCGGGCGGGGATTGGGTACCTCCTCCTTCTTGCCGAGGCGCACCCGTCTTTTAGCTTCCGGAGGCAGCAATCCCTCCCGCTGCATCTCCTTGATGCTCTTGATGGTGGTGTTGGGCGAGTGCCAATCACCCGAGCGCGGTGCGGGCGGCGCAGGGACCTCTCCTGACGCCCTCGACGACGAGACGACGACGCCGCGTTTCTTGCCTCCCGCCATTGCTACTAGTGCGAGCTCGAAGAGAGAGGAAGTGGAGTGCGAGGAAGACGATGAGTGAAGAAGGCGAAGGCTGGGGAAACTTTCATCGTTTCACCCAAGGCCTACATTTATACACAGAGCCAGTCGATCTTGACCGCTTACTGAGCCACGTGGCGTCCATCGCGGCCGCCGTGTGCGAAGGCGAAACGAAAGGGCGGCGGATGCTGTTTCGTGCCACGATCCTAACAGTGGATCGTGCGCATTTACTGCGCGCAGTTCGCGTAAAAACCGGGAACGACGTCTCGTTTCCGGTCAAAAAGCTGACAAGGTGGGTCAGCACTTCTGCTCTCTCTCCTTCACGTCCCATCGGGAGGATAAAAGTGCGTCATGACGTCATAGCGTGTATCATCAAGCTGAAGAATCTTTCGAATGGAAAGTCCAAACACAAAAATAACTTCGTATAGACAAATTATGACGTGAAATCTCTTTCACGGGAAAAAAATACCCCAAACACGAAAACTCTTTCGTATGGGCATAAAACTCTGAACACGAAAACTCTTTCGTATGGACAAGAAACCACAAACTCAAAACTACGCGAGTAGGCAGATCCTGCCACTCATTCAGACGATGTCTACACATCATAAACCTGGATTGTTCAGCCGACTATGTACATCCGGATGCCATATTATTTGGAATATGAAGGTAAGACCTAAAAGATCTCTCTTGAGGGCCTGGAATCGCACTCAAGCTGCGTCCTCCGGTATAATTCCGTGTCAACAACACGAAGAAAAATCCTAGCGGACGCGCCGGGTACCTACACAGGTTAAGTTCGACTCGGTAAGACCACTACAGCCCAGTCGCAATGATCACCTCATCGGGTTCGAGTCGGAGGTCTCGAATCTATGTAGGCCAGAACTGTTTCTGCCCTAGCTGCAATTAATTGGCCCTGATCTTTCGGGAGAGCCAAGCTGCTGCGCCACATCCTTCTGTGATAAACAGCCATAAAAACAGGCACTTTCATTACTCGATACTCGGGTGTAAAAAGCTCATCACACATGGTACACACCCTCCAAACAGGAAACAACCATAATGGTTATCCGAAAGAAAGCAGGATGAAAAATCTGACCGTCTACTCGACTGGAAAAATCCCAATCGAGCAAACGCTCGGGGGCTACTGACGAAGGGATGGATCTTAGACCCTGCGTGTAAGGACACCCCGTCTTAGGCCCAAGGTTAAGGCCCAAGAGGAGAAGCCCTTGGAGTATTCTAGAAGGCCCATCTGAAGCCCACCCGCAATGCCTTGCGGCCTAAGTTAGGAAACCTGTAACCGACATAGGGTTAGAGTTCGAGTCCTCTCCGGGTAGGGTTTGAGACCTGGCCACCTATATAAGGCCAGGAGAACCACCGGAAGAAGACGAAGCAATACCGCACCACAAAAGCCTTGAGCTCGAGATCGTACTCTCGACTTGACCAACCACCATTGTAACCGATCTATTCGATAATACAGATCAACAGAGGTAGGATTAAGGGTTTTACCTCTACGAAGGCCCCGAACCTGGTTAAATCGTTCTCCCTGTCTAGCCGACGATCGTCACCAGCGCTCATGGGTTCTCCTATTCGAAACCATATGGGTTCACCCGAGGGATTTGTTGAGTCACAGATTCGACAGGGAGGCAGCCCAAGAGGCGGTGTGGCCAGCCATGGTGGTGCCCCCACCTCTTCCCTCTTCATGTGAGTGGAAGCCCCACTCACATCCACTCATTTTCCCTTAAAACTCCACTTAGAAAATCCAAGAGTTTTTCATAAATAAATAAATAAATAAAATTATTTCTTTATTTATATTTGTTAATTCCATTAACATACATTTGCATATAGCACCTCAAATCATTTGTTAATTCTATTAACAACCATTCGATGAAAAACCCCTTGAACTATTTCAATTTTCCCCGAAACAATTTTGGTGCTGCCCAAAATATTCTTCGATATTCCGTATCCTCTCAAACGCGTCATCGAACCTTAAGTGTGTCACCCTACGGTTCGCGAATAAGATAGACATGACCGAGACTCCTCTCCGATCAATAATCAATAGCGGGATCTAGAAATCTGTGACGACTCCTATATATTCAACGATGACTCTCGTGATCATGTGAACCAACAACGTCGTGAACTATTTCCTTTGTCTCGCGATATTTTACTTGTCCGAGATTCGATCATTGGTATCAACCATAACTTGTTCAATCTCATTACCGACAAGTTCTCTTTTCTCATTCCCGTGATATAACATCCTTGTGATCATATCAGGTGCTTGCAAGAGGTTTCGATGTGATATCACCTTTATAGTCACCCTGTTACGGTGTGACGTTTGATGGCATCAAAGCACTCTTCCGATATCAGTGATTGACATGATCTCATGGTATAAGGAATAAGTTACCTCGTATGCAAGATATAACAATATAAACTAAATGACTTGATCGTATTGTAATCTTGATATTGGGTAAGTGTTCATCATATCATTCTTCTAATGACATGACCCCGTTATTAACAACATCCAATGTTCATGATAAGGAAACCTTGATCATCTATTAATCAACGAGCTAGTTAAAAGAGAGGCTTTACTAGGAACCATTGTTTGTTTATTAAACACACATGTATCAACGTTTCCGGTTAATACAATTCTAGCATGAGAAATAAACATTTATCATAAACAAGGAATAAGATAATAACCACTTTATTATTGCCTCTCGGGCATATTCCCTTCAGGATGGGCGTAGCAAAGTGGAACCAATTGATTGGTTGTGTTAGGTTAGGACCAAGGAACACCCAAGAAAATGGTAGGGTCCACCTCATGGCAAGACTCCCGAGTTCCGTCAGATCCGGGAGTTTCGGGATCTAAGTAGTCCTGGAACCCGCTAGAGAGAATTCGACGCCGGTGAATCCCTTACACAGAAGCGAGGGGATATTGGGCATACAAGACCCATGACACACTCTAACACACATGGTATGGCATACCATTGGATTTTGTGGTATTTAGACGATCGGGAGCCCCCCTCTCCGGAGAAACCATAGCCCCGCTGGGGAAAAAGACGGAACTGCCGTTCTGGCCCCTCCACGTGAGCCGGAATGGGTTAGCAAAGTAGAACCAGTTGCTTGGTTTTCTTAGGTTAGGGCATCTCCAGCCGTTGCGTCCCTCCAGGGCCCAAAACGCCGCGTTTTGGGGCCGCCGCGGCGCCAAACGGCGCTAATCTGGAACCTGGGGGGCAGGCTTCACAGTCGCCCCCCGAGCCCAAGTTTCGGCCCAAAAAATGGATGAACGAAAATTCCACACATTTTATTTGATTCGACGCAAATTTGAACTAAAACATCGAGAAATAAACTAAACAGTGCGAAAATAAATCTACATCATCGACTATTCTACGCGTCGTTGTCTTCATCGTCGTCCTCCTCGCCGTCACCCTTTGGCACCATGGCGAGCCGGTTGGAGGGGCCAGCTTCGCCGTCATCCTTCGCCGCCATGGCGAACCAGCGCCGCTCCGCTCGGCCTTGCACCCGCAGCCGGTGCAGCTGCGCCTGCTCGGAGGGCTGGCGGTTGCGCCGCTCGCTCTGCAGCACCATCTGCCGTCGATCGGCCTCATACTGTGCGATAAGCGCTTGCTGCTCGGCCGACGCCGCGTTCTCGGCCAGCTGCAGGTACGCCTCGCGCGCCGCCTCTTCCCTCCGGTGGGTCTCAAGAGATGCCCGAACTGCGGCGGCCTCGGCCGCCGCCGCCGCCTGCTCGAGGCCGCCGAGGACCTGGTGGAACGTTTCCTCGTTCCGCGCGGTCTCGAAGGAGTGGATGGCCGCGTACTGCTCCGGCCACACTGGCTGCCTCCTCCGCTCCCTCTTCCAGCGTCGGGCAGCCTGCGCCGTCTCCTGCTCGGGCGCCAGCTCTTCCTGGACTGGCGGCTGCTCGGGCGCCGCCGCTCCCTGCGCAGGCTGCTGCTCCGGCGCCGGCTGCTGCCCCTCTTCGTCGCTGTCGGGCCACGCATCCCAGAGGTGAGACATCGTTGCTAGGCGCGGCGAGGAGGAGAAGGCTAGAATGGGAGAACGGCAAGGAGGAGGAGGCGAGAATGGGCGGACGGCGAGGGGCGAGCACTCTGTTTATAGCCTGGCGGGCCAGTCACTGCGCCACGCGTGTCACCGCTGCCGCCCCGCCATTAATCCGACAGCCTTTGACTGGGACGCATGCACTGGCCGCCCGCCACGCCATTACTCCGGCAGCCTTTGACGGCGAGGGCGCCGAGAAGAAGGTCACGGGCGGGGGATTCTGTTCCCGCGTTTTTTCGGCGCGTCACTGACAGAGCTGGCCCACGCGGGTTGTAGCGCAGTTTCGCCCCCCAAGCCAAACCCAGCGGGCTGAGTTTTGCCTGGGTGTTGCGGCGCAAAATAGCGCCGAAACGACACTATTTGGGCTTCTGGGGGGCCGACTGTTGAGGAAACGGCGCTATTCGCCGCTTCTGGCGCTAAAAAGGCCGCCTGGGCGGCTCTGGGGGCGGGGGCGACTGGAGATGCCCTTAGACCCAAGGAACACCAAATACAATGGTAGAGCTTGGCTCTTGGCAAGATTTCCTCGAGTTCCGTCAGATCCGGGAGTTTCGAGCTCTCATTAAGTATTCCTGGAACCCGCGAGAGAGAATCTGACGTCGGTGATGACCTAACATATAGAGCGAGGGAATCTTGGGCATCCAAGACCCATGCCACACTCTAACACACAAGTTATGTCATACCATGTGTTGTGGTCGCATTCAGACGATCCAGAGCCCCCTCTCCGGAGAAACCATAGCCCGCTGGGGAAAAAAGACGGAACTGCCGTTCTGGCCCCTCTACGTGAGCCGGAAGGGGGTAGAAAAGTGTAAACAATTTCTTGGATGTGTTAGGTTAGGACCAAGGATCACCCAATATAATTGTAGGGGCTACCTCTTGGCAAGATTCCCCCAATTCCGTCAGATCCGGGAGTTTCGGGCTCTAAGTAGTACAAGAACCCGCCACAGAGAATCCGATGCTGGTGAAGCCTCAACACAGAGAGAGGGAGGGAATCTTGGACATCCAAGACCCATGACATACTCTAACACACATGGTATGGCATACAATGGGATTTTGTGGCATTCAGACTATCCGGAGCCACCTCTCCGAAGAAACCATAACCCCGCTGGTGGGGAAACGGAACTGTCATTCTTGCCCCTCTATGTGAGCTGGAAGGGAGTTCTTTGCCTGAAAATACAACCAGCACAACTATCCAGGTATGTCCTAGATTCAACAGTTTGTCCATTGTAGAATATATCAAGAAGTTTATTATCTACTAGCTTATGCCCAGGTGTAGCCCTAACTAAAGAACATGACCTTGCCCAAGATACAAGCAATTTCTCTTCTTCCAATTGCTTGTAATTAAATATATTTTGTAAAGCAGCATGTTGAGCACTAGCAGGAAAATATTTCTAAAAGAAAGCATTAACCAAACCAATAGGAATATCAATAGATTTAGGACACAAATTATTAAACCAAGTTTTAGCTTCATACTTTAATGAGAAAGGGAATATTTTAGCAACAAAGTAGCTACGTTTCTTAAGATCATCAGAGAATAAACTTCTCAAAGAGGAGAGCTCATTCATATGTTTCATAGCACTTTCATTTTCAGTTCCACAAAAAGGTTCTTTCTCAACAATAGATATATAAGATAAATCAAGAGAGAAATCATAATCCTTATCCCTAATATTAATAGGAGAAGTGGCAAACTTAGCATCAAGAGATAATTTATATTTAACAGCACGACTTTCCATAAGACGTATAGCAGCATCTTTATCCTTCATAGCATGTATTTCATCAATAATATCATCACCAAGTTCAATATAGGCATCATCAAAATCATCACTAGGATTTTCTCTAAACTCAAGTGAAAAAGCAGAAGTAACAGGATTTTTATCTGGAGTTTCAGTGTTTGCAATATTTTTAGCTTTGGCAATAATAGCATGTAAGAAAGGACCGAGAGAACCACTCTCATCAAGCACAGTAGAAGCATCATCAAAATTATCAGAAGTATTTTCAGATTCAGCAGAAGTAGCATGTGGTGGTGTAAGCAGCTTACTCATAACAGACGGTGAATTAAGAGCAACAGAGGTGTTTAGAGTTGTACCTCTTCTTGTAGTGGATGGTAATATAGGAACTCTTCCATCACAAGACCTACCCATGATGAATGATTGGCAGTAGATAATAGTATTCTCCGGTGAGCTTGCAAATAAAGCTATCCTCCCTGGCAACGACGCCAGAACATAGTCTTTATGACCCACAAGTGTAGGGGATCGCAACAGTCTTCGAGGGAAGTAAAACCCAAAGTTATTGATTCAACACAAGGGGAGCCAAAGAATATTTGTGATCCTTAACAAGTCAGTTGTCAATTCACTTGCACCTAAAAGTGTACTTGTTCGCAGTGGTTTATCAGTAGTAACAATTTTATAGTAGAAGCAGTAGTGAAATAACAACAGCAGTAGTATGAAAACAATAGCAGTGGTGAATTGAGTAAACATCAGGATTAAATATTGTAGGCGTAGGGATGGATGAAAGTGTGCTGCATGGATAAGAAAGGTTAAATAATGATCATGTCGCGGGCATTGCAGATAAATAAGGCAAAGCATCCAAGTACTAAGTAACCATAGGCATGTATTCCGTAAATAGTCGTACGTGATCGCAATGAGAACTTGCACAACATCTATTGTCCTCCCAGCCCGTTTCAGCGGGGCCTCAAGGGAACTACTGGTAATTAAGGTGTTCCTTTTAATGGAACACCAGAGCAAAGCATTAACACTCAGTGAACACATGTGATCCTCACATCACAACCATCCCCTCCGGTTGTCCCAATTTCTATCACTTTCGGGCCTCGGGTTCCGGACAACGATATGTGTAAACAACTTGCAGGTATGATCAAGAAACAATAATTATCATCATGATTCAATAACATGTTCAGATCTGAGATCATGGCACTTGGGCCCAAAGTGGCAAGCATTAAGCATAACTAGTTGCAACAATGTCAATAGCACAAATAGAAGATACTAGGCACTATGCCCTAACAATCACGACATTATTACATGAACGAACTCATCCAATCCCTACCACCCCTTCAGCCTACAGTGGGGATTTACTCACACATGGATGGGGGAAACATAGATGGTCGATGGAGAGGCGTTGGTGATGACAGTGGCGATGAACTCCTCCAATTCCCGTCCCGGCAGGGCGCCAGAACAGGAACTTCTGATCCCCGAATTGAGGTTCAGGACGGCGGCAGCGCTCTGTTGTGTTTCTGTGGAATATGACGAACCCCCTCGCGTTTTAGAGTTGAAGGCTATTTGTAGTCAAAAGGGGAGTCCGAGGGGGCTCTAGGTGGCCCACACCATAGGCTGGCGCGGCCTAGGGGGGGCCGCGCCAGGGGGTGGTGTGGCCACCCTGTGGCTCTTCTCCTATCCCCCTTCTGGCTCCCGAGGTCTTTCGGGGTGAAAACATCAATGGGGTCTTTTCTGGGTAATTTTCGGAAACTTGGTTTTTCTGCACAAAAGCAAGACACCAAGGTAATTCAGCTGGAAACAGCGTTAGTCCATGTTAGTTGTATTCAAAACACACAAGTTTAGAGGAAAACAGTAAGAAAAATGTTCAGAAAAAGGAGATACGTTTTCGACGTATCACCCACTCTTAAGGACTTGCGAAATATCACTTTGCCATGCTTTATTTATACTTGAAACAAACGAATATCTTTCTTTGCGTTGTTATTCATGATCTTTTAATTGTGTTACTTCTCATGATGCAAGGTGATTGCTATGCTTTATTATTTAAGTTCTATTTATCATGTTTGTGTTTAAGTTCTATGATCTCAGCTTACATATGCTTCTACATTATGATGATCAAGTTTATGTTAGTAGCATGTCACCTCGGAAATTATGTGTTTTTATCGTTTACCTACTCGAGGACGAGTAGGAACTAAGATTGGGGATGTTGATACGTCATAAACGTATCCCTAATTTCTAATGTTCCATGATTGTTTTCATGTTATTTCCCACATGTTTGCTATACACTTTATCTTATTTTTATCGATTTTCCGGACTAACCTATTGACAAGATGCCACAGAGCCAGTTCCATGTTTTCTGCTGTTATTGGTTTCAGAAAAGTTGTTCTGGAAATATTCTTGGAATTGGAAAATTCGAAGCCCGGAAGTACTAGAAATCCCAGAGGTTCCACGGAGTCCCGAAGAGACCTCCACCGTCTCTGCCCTTTTGCCCATTTATTCCCCCCGAGGTGTAAACCCTAAAAATATACCACTTTTCCCCCGAAAAACACTTGAGGCCGTCGTCATCGTCATCCCGAGATTGGGAGGGTTCTGGAGCTCTCCCTGCCCCCCTACCGGGAGGAAAATTCATCACCGGAGGGGTCTACACCACCATGCCCTCGTCCGAAGTGATGCATGAGTAGTTCATCCCTGGACTATAGGTCCATAGCAGTAGCTAGATGGTTGTTCTCTCATGTTTAGATCTTGTGAGCTGCCTAACATGATCAAGATCATCTTTATGTAATGCTACATGATGTGTTTGCTCGGATCTGATGAATGTTGAATGCTATGTCTTTTGCTTATCAATCTATCATGTTATCTTGATGCATATGTTATTTATGATCTTCCATGCTCTCCGTTATTAGTAGATGCTCTGGCCAAGTAGATGTTAGTAACTCCAAAAGGGAGTATTTATGATCGATATTGGGTTAATGCCTCCTTTGCATCTGTGCTCGAGTGACAGAAACGTGACGGATGGAGGATGTGTTGTTGCCATTAGGGAGAAAACAACAATGCTTTGTCTAAGGATGATGTTATTGTTTATATTACACACTTTGCTTACTGCAATTATCTGTTGCTTGCAACTTAATACCCAACGTTTGTTCGGATGAAATTCAGAGGGTGGATTATTAGTCATAGATGCAGTTGGATAACGGTCTATGTATCTTGTTGTAATGCCCGCATGAATCACATAGTAATATTTTTGTCTTGCATATGCACTACGGTGCAGCCTTCATTTCTGTCAATTGCCAGATGTAATTTGTTCACCACACATGTTATTTATCTTTCACGGAGAGACACCACTGGTGAACAGTGGACCCCAGTCCTTTTTCCTCATACCGATAAACACCTACTACTCTCATACTGCTCCTACTATTTTCATACTGTTTTCCACACCATACGTTTAACCTCTTTGTGTTCAGCAAAACCGGTGAGACTGACAACCTCACAACTTCGTTGGGGAAAAGTGATTTGATTGTGTTGAGTAGGTTCCATGTTGCTTCTGAACCGGTAGTGCGCCCTGCCATCTCAGCTGCTTCAACCTTCTAAAGTTACTCCTTCCTCCTACCGGTTGATTAAACCTTGGTTTCTTTCTGAGGGAAAACTGCTCTTGTGCTCATCATACCTTCCTCTTGGGGTTTAATTGCCAACAAGTGCAATACCTGCACCATCATTTACGCACTTACAAAATGAAGTTAAATCCATTAAAGTGTGTATTCAGGGTCCCCTCAGGAAAACTTTTGGGTTTTATCGTTTCTCACAGAGGAATAGAAGTAAACCCGGAAAAGATCAAAGCAATCTTAAACATTAAAAGACCTACGTGTCTAAAAGATGTCCAAAGATTGATGGGTTCCGCAGCCGCTGTAAGCAGGTTTATAAGCATACCAGATCATCATCCGGTATACTACATCAGCAACGTATTTTCCGAATCAAAACAAAGGTATCCATATTATCAAAAACTGGCATATGGCGAATTTTTGGCATCTCGGAAACTCCGTCATTATTTTCAAGGACATTCCATAACAGTGGTAAGCAAAGTACCAGGGGATATTATCAACAATGCGGACGCAACAGGCCGAGTTGCCAAATGGGGCATTGAATTGGCTGCGTTTCACATTAAGAACCAACCCAGGACGGCAATCAAATCCCAGGTGTTGGCAGATTTTTTGTGGTCGATGTGCAGAACCAATGGAAAATACACCAATGCCAGAGTCGGAATATTGGATCATGCATTTTGACGGATCCAAAATGAAAGAAGGTGCTAGAGCTAGTGTAGTGCTAAAATCTCCAAAAGGTGACATAATGGAATATGTATTGCAAATACACTTCAACGCCAACAAAAATGTGGCAGAATACGAAGCATTGCTTCATGGCTTGCATATCGCAAAGGAGATAGGTGTCAAACAGATACTTTGTTATGGTGACTCGACTTGGTGCAACACCAGCTGAACAAAAATGGGATGCTAAAGGCCCCATCATCGCCGAATATCGGAGAATAGTCGACGAGTTTGCCATTTGTTTCCTGGGATTTGAAGTACTTCATATCAAAAGGGAAGAAAATTGGAACGCGGATGCTTTAGCCCGCATGGGCTCGGAAAGAGTAAAAACTCTACCACCTGGTATGTTCGTCCAACATTTGCATAAACCATAAATAAAAGGCGGAGATGTTGACTATCCTCTAGTTTTCGAGTCAATAGAAGTTTTGCTTGTTAACACGGATTAGACAATTCCATACTTAAAACTCTTAGTTGATCAGAAGTTACCAGATGGAGCAGACGAAGTCTTACAAAGGAAAATACAACGCCGATGCAAATGATACACGGAATCAATGGTTGCCTGTATAAGCGCAGTACTGTCGGAATTTTTCAATGATGTATTTCATCGGAAGAAGGACGAGAAATTCTGCAGAAAATCCATGCAGGAGATTGCGGACATCATGCTCAATCAAAAAGTATAGTTTAAAAAGCATTCCGTGCAGGGGTTTTCTCGCTCACAGCCAAGACAGACGCGGAGCACATAGTGAATATACATGTGTCGGATGTCAGTATTACGCCAAGCAGACGAATATTCCAGCTCAAGCACTCAAAACTATCCCCATAACATGGCCATTTGCGGTCTGGGGGCTAGATATGATGAGACCATTCAAAACTGCAAGAGGCGGACTTACACATCTACTCGTTTCAGTGGATAAGTATACCAAGTGGGTGGAAGCAAAACCAATCAAAAAACTTGATGGTGTAACTGCCAGATATTTAGTCATAGACATAGTCATGCGATATGGCGTTCCCCATAGTATAATCACGGATAACGGGACAAATTTTGTTATTGGAGAGTTGGCAAAATATTGCCGACATATGAGAATTCGGCTAGATCTTGCATCTGTGGCACACCCGCAATCCAATGGACATGTTGAATGAATGAATAGTTCAATCCTGCAAGGAATACGCCCAAGACTCGAATCTCCTCTTCATAGAGCAGATGGAGCATGGGTAGAAGAACTGCCTTCCGTGCTTTGGAGTATTCGAACGATGCCAAATAGATCAACTGGGCAAACGCTGTTTTCTTGGTTTATGGCTCAGAAGCACTGCTTCCCACGGACATGATCCATGATAGCCCAAGAGTGCAAGTACACGACGACTCGAATTCCAAAAATGCACGACAGGATGCCGTCGATATCTTGGAAGAATTACGAGAACTGGAGTTACAAAGATCCCCCATTTATCTGCAAGGATTACGACGATATCATAGTCGTAAAATCAAACACCGATCTTTTAAAGAAGGTGATTTGGTGCTAAGATTGGTACAAGACAGAAAACACAAGTTAGTGTAACACCCGGGGATTTTCCCCAGTTAGAATGGTTTGTTTTCTTTTTTTTTTGCATCATCAGGTCATCATGCATTGCATTGCATTGCATTTTTTGTTGTTGTTGTTGCATCATAAAAATATTTTCTATAAGCCCTAGCTTTAAAATTTAAAATTTAAGAACCAAATGTTAGTGTTGTTTGCCAAATGTTTAATAGCCATATGAATAGCCTCTATTTTAATATCAAACTATTTGAAATTATATTGTATAAAAATATTTTACAAAGTTTCTTTTATTCTTCTGAAATTTAAATAAGGAGGAACAAAACACAATTAACAAAAAAAATTGCTTTGGGGGAGGCAGGCCAGCACAAAAAGGGCCAGCCCACCTACAACCCCATCGAGCCCACCTCCCTCTCTTCCTCCTCCGTACGTGGCTGACGCCAGCCATGGGGGGAAAAGCACCGCTACCTGCTCCCCCCCACCTTAAAGCTCCCTGCTCCTCCCAGAAACCCTAGCATCCCCCTCCTCTTCCTCCCTGCCGCCGCCGATCCCCTCTCTTTTTCCTCTCCTCTCCTTCCTCTATTTCTTTTCCCCACCCGTACACCTCCATGGACGGAGTTGTTAGCTCGCGGAGCCGGAGCCGTGGTCGGCGAGAAGGCCAACCGATGATCGGAACGGAACCGCGCCGCCGTCCTCCGTCCACGACAACCAGGGACAGCACCCGGGAAGGAGAAGCAGTGCCGCGCCTTCCTCGCCAAGGTGGACGTCCGTCCATGTGGGGCTCTGCGCGGACGCCGTCAGTTTTCGCCTTCGATCGGTCTTCGTCGCCACCGCGGTGAGCGCCTCCGGTTCCCCTCCTTTTTTCCCTCCGCCTCGCTCTGGTCGCGGGCCATCGTGCCCCGACGCCTCTACACCCGGAGCGCCGCCAGTTCGTCACCGTCGTCTTCCAATCGTCGTGGTCGAGCTGCAGCAGACGCGCTCGCAGACTGGAATCCGTCTTCAGTTTCGTCAGTTATGCAGGGCTGTGTTGCCTCTTATTCAGTCAAGTCCTACTCCTATCACAAGTCGAGCAGCAGCCCAGCGGTTCCGTCCCTTGCTCTGACCGAGAGGTCATGGGTTCGATTCCTTCAGAGGCAAAGCCTCCCTTTTTTCCTTTAAATTTTCCTAGTAGCGCGCGGTGTTGCATCTTATCGGGTTGGATCTGCAACCTATCAGCAACAGCAGCATGGCCCAGTGGCTATAACGCTCCGCTCTGCACCCTGGATCCCAGGTTCGAATCCCTGCGGATGCGATTGCCATCCCTTTTTTTCCCAATTTTCTGCGCACAGCCGAGCCCCACCCGTCATTGACCCCGGAGAACACCTCACCTGCCACCCACGCCTCGTCAGCACCGCGTGGCGCTAGGGCCCGCGGGTCAGCCTCTCTGGCTGGCTGCCTTGTGGTGAAATTCGTCCCAGATCCAGATCTGGATCCGGAATCTTACACCCAGGCCCCTGCTCTTCCTGTTTTCGCACCGAAGCCCTCACACTCTCTGTTTTTCCTCCCAATAGGTCCCTGAAATTCAAGTGCACATAACTAATTCATTTTAACTCCAAATTTGAAAAGTAAAATATGTTTTCCATGCAAAATAGAATGAACATTGCAAATATCAACTTTGTTTGCTGTTTTGAATAATTTAAATTACTGAAAACAACTGTTTCTTATTTAATGCATTTAAAATTGTCAAATTAATAACTAATTCATCTTAATTCCAATTTCAACAAATAAAATATGTTTTCATACCAGAAAAATGCACTTAATCTGTTCATGCCATCCATGTTCATGTTTGCACCTTGCATGTTGCATTGTAGTAGTGTTATGCATGTTCACTTATTAAATAAATATGGAATGTGTTGGGGTATTTAATTCAATTGTTGCCCTATTCCATTTAATCTTGTCTCACTCACCTATTTACTATTTTCCATGCTAAACAACATTTAAATTGATGGCTAGATAAACAACTTGAACCAATTCCTATTTCTCCGGACTCCGTTTCCGATTAAATTGCTTAAATTGTTTCCCCTGTTGCATCTTGCCATGTCATGCATATAAACTAGGATCATGCCGGATCTTTTGCCGTAGTAGTAATTGTTGCATCCGGTGTTTCTTTTAGTTCGTTGCTTCTTCGCGGATAGGACGTTGAGGTGATGTGAGCAACGACAAGTTCTGCTACCTTGCGGGATCTCAGGCAAGTATACTCACTTGCTACTTATGGCTATCTTGCATCACTTGTTACCGATTCTTCCGTTGTTCTTATTCTAGCCTTTTTGATTCGATGCTTGTGTCTCGATCCTATCGTATGTTACCTTGCAGCCATGATATAGCCTTTCCTTCCACTTCCTATTAACTGTTGCTTGTTTACCTTGTTGGCCCCCGTGTCGTAGTTGCATGCTTAGTGTTGTTTGCGCTCAAGTCTTGTTGTCCGTCTTATCACCTGTTTAGTTTATAGTTGGGTTCAATTCAATCAACAACATGTTAACGTTTGGGGTAATAATAATTTGATGTTAAGGCACCGGCAGGAGGCCCGGGTAAGGGTTTTGAAGCCTGCTAGTGTCGAACTTAATTAGGAAAAGAGTCTTGTCTACTGATCCATGATGAGCGTGCTCACCGCATCCGGGTGGTAGTATGGGACCCCCTCGACTTAGACCTGATCTGCAGCTTGTCCGAAGAGCCACACTTAGTTCGGGTGTTCCATTTGCTCCTTGCATAATGGGTTGATCACCCATGGTTACTGATGATGATGAAGCATATAGGGCGAGGCCTGTAGTGCCGGGGTGTTGTGTCCTGCGGGAGTTTTGCACACCTGCGCTGAGTATTCGGCTGCGTGGCTAGGACCTTATAGCTCCGTGGCTCCTAGGATGGGTTGTAGAGACGGTTTGGGTCGTGTCGAGCCAACCTGAGTTTTAGTTGGTGGCTTGAGTGTGTACGGGTACTGGAGCACACCCTGCAGGGATAAATCTTCTCGAGAAGCCGTGTTGTCCGCGGTTATGTGACGACTTGGTGAAAGTACTGGCTAACAAGTACTCAGACAACTTACACCTAATGATAATAACTTGACTAGTAATAGTCTTATTGACACAATAAATTGATCCATCAGTAATCCAACCGTGTGAGTTATCCTTGGGTTGCTTCCTTAGTAGGGGGTAACATTGGATGGGTTTGTTTGGAGTTTCTTTCAGTTGGTTACGATACTCGATCTTATCTTCTTTCTGTTAGCCGGAAGTTGTAGTGTGTTTCTGTAGTTGGTTAGTGCAGCCCGCTGCCGCTTCTTTGCAATAATCCCTTCCTTTCCGTTGAACCCAAAGTATTTGTATCTTGTGATGACTGGTTACGCCGGTATCTTGTGAGTATGGGTTTTTATCCCCTTGCCAGTACTTAACCGTACTGACCCACGAATTCATTTTCGTGGCTGCATATTCAACATTGCAGTCAACAGGTTTGAAGTCTGACGACGTTAGCTTG
The DNA here is from genome assembly GCA_028641055.1 of Alopecurus myosuroides. Taxonomy (NCBI): domain Eukaryota; kingdom Viridiplantae; phylum Streptophyta; class Magnoliopsida; order Poales; family Poaceae; genus Alopecurus; species Alopecurus myosuroides. The sequence goes on from CM054057.1 coordinate 52,920,374, forward strand.
GGAATCCCTCCGGCTTGGCCTGGGCAGGGATTGGACGCTCTCGGTTATCTTCAGGACTCTTAGTCCAATTTGTATCTTGTCCGTAGACGGACACTATGTTGTTTCTTCCGCTGTTATTTGGATCTTTGTATTGTATCAGTTGTATCCTTGACTCGTTTGAGTCGTCTTGTATAAATCTCTTCTGTTGTTGTGGAATATTCGTGAACTGTTGTAATGTTATCATAAGTGGCAACCTGGAATTGGTTATTATGCGGATTTGGCGGAAATGCTGAAATCTGCATAGTGCCCGATCTCGGGGCGTCACAAATGGTATCAGAGCATGGTTTCCAATTCCCGATATTGTTTCGATACGAATGGTTATCGAAGCAACGGGTCCGCAAAGCCTGTAGGATAACCTAGCTAACGGTCGTTGTTTCTAGAGTGTCACAAACTATTTCTGCTAAACTATTTTGGAAACATCTCAATAGGATTCTTGTTTTCTCCTTATCTCTATTCTATTTCCCCTCCCATCTTATTTGTTTTGGAGTCTCCCCTTTGTCTATCTTACAAAGTGTTAGGATCCTACGTGGGTGGACGTTTTCTGAGCCATTAACCTAATAGGTTCAATCATCGGAAGATTACTGGTGGAAGAACATCGTCGTCACTCCGAGCAAGAATCTCTTGTTAGTGGTGTCGAGAAGTTTTGTTAGTGGTGTCGAGGAGATCAAATGGAAGCATGAAGAATCGATAGTCGAACTTCTTTCCCCTCCCGGGTTAGCAGGTGGATTGCGAGGGCGCAATCCCTTGTTAGTGGTGTCGTCTGTAACACCCGGGGATTTTCCCCAGTTAGAATGGTTTGTTTTCTTTTTTTTTTGCATCATCAGGTCATCATGCATTGCATTGCATTGCATTTTTTGTTGTTGTTGTTGCATCATAAAAATATTTTCTATAAGCCCTAGCTTTAAAATTTAAAATTTAAGAACCAAATGTTAGTGTTGTTTGCCAAATGTTTAATAGCCATATGAATAGCCTCTATTTTAATATCAAACTATTTGAAATTATATTGTATAAAAATATTTTACAAAGTTTCTTTTATTCTTCTGAAATTTAAATAAGGAGGAACAAAACACAATTAACAAAAAAAAATTGCTTTGGGGGAGGCAGGCCAGCCCAAAAAGGGCCAGCCCACCTACAACCCCATCGAGCCCACCTCCCTCTCTTCCTCCTCCGTACGTGGCTGACGCCAGCCATGGGGGGAAAAGCACCGCTACCTGCTCCCCCCCACCTTAAAGCTCTCTGCTCCTCCCAGAAACCCTAGCATCCCCCTCCTCTTCCTCCCTGCCGCCGCCGATCCCCTCTCTTTTTCCTCTCCTCTCCTTCCTCTATTTCTTTTCCCCACCCGTACACCTCCATGGACGGAGTTGTTAGCTCGCGGAGCCGGAGCCATGGTCGGCGAGAAGGCCAACCGATGATCGGAACGGAACCGCGCCGCCGTCCTCCGTCCACGACAACCAGGGACAGCACCCGGGAAGGAGAAGCAGTGCCGCGCCTTCCTCGCCAAGGTGGACGTCCGTCCATGTGGGGCTCTGCGCGGACGCCGTCAGTTTTCGCCTTCGATCGGTCTTCGTCGCCACCGCGGTGAGCGCCTCCTGTTCCCCTCCTTTTTTCCCTCCGCCTCGCTCTGGTCGCGGGCCATCGTGCCCCGACGCCTCTACACCCGGAGCGCCGCCAGTTCGTCACCGTCGTCTTCCAATCGTCGTGGTCGAGCTGCAGCAGACGCGCTCGCAGACTGGAATCCGTCTTCAGTTTCGTCAGTTATGCAGGGCTGTGTTGCCTCTTATTCAGTCAAGTCCTACTCCTATCACAAGTCGAGCAGCAGCCCAGCGGTTCCGTCCCTTGCTCTGACCGAGAGGTCATGGGTTCGATTCCTTCAGAGGCAAAGCCTCCCTTTTTTCCTTTAAATTTTCCTAGTAGCGCGCGGTGTTGCATCTTATCGGGTTGGATCTGCAACCTATCAGCAACAGCAGCATGGCCCAGTGGCTATAACGCTCCGCTCTGCACCCTGGATCCCAGGTTCGAATCCCTGCGGATGCGATTGCCATCCCTTTTTTTCCCAATTTTCTGCGCACAGCCGAGCCCCACCCGTCATTGACCCCGGAGAACACCTCACCTGCCACCCACGCCTCGTCAGCACCGCGTGGCGCTAGGGCCCGCGGGTCAGCCTCTCTGGCTGGCTGCCTTGTGGTGAAATTCGTCCCAGATCCAGATCTGGATCCGGAATCTTACACCCAGGCCCCTGCTCTTCCTGTTTTCGCACCGAAGCCCTCACACTCTCTGTTTTTCCTCCCAATAGGTCCCTGAAATTCAAAAGCACATAACTAATTCATTTTAACTCCAAATTTGAAAAGTAAAATATGTTTTCCATGCAAAATAGAATGAACATTGCAAATATCAACTTTGTTTGCTGTTTTGAATAATTTAAATTACTGAAAACAACTGTTTCTTATTTAATGCATTTAAAATTGTCAAATTAATAACTAATTCATCTTAATTCCAATTTCAACAAATAAAATATGTTTTCATACCAGAAAAATGCACTTAATCTGTTCATGCCATCCATGTTCATGTTTGCACCTTGTATGTTGCATTGTAGTAGTGTTATGCATGTTCACTTATTAAATAAATATGGAATGTGTTGGGGTATTTAATTCAATTGTTGCCCTATTCCATTTAATCTTGTCTCACTCACCTATTTACTATTTTCCATGCTAAACAACATTTAAATTGATGGCTAGATAAACAACTTGAACCAATTCCTATTTCTCCGGACTCCGTTTCCGATTAAATTGCTTAAATTGTTTCCCCTGTTGCATCTTGCCATGTCATGCATATAAACTAGGATCATGCCGGATCTTTTGCCGTAGTAGTAATTGTTGCATCCGGTGTTTCTTTTAGTTCGTTGCTTCTTCGCGGATAGGACGTTGAGGTGATGTGAGCAACGACAAGTTCTGCTACCTTGCGGGATCTCAGGCAAGTATACTCACTTGCTACTTATGGCTACCTTTCATCACTTGTTACCGATTCTTCCATTGTTCTTATTCTAGCCTTTTTGATTCGATGCTTGTGTCTCGATCCTATCGTATGTTACCTTGCAGCCATGATATAGCCTTTCCTTCCACTTCCTATTAACTGTTGCTTGTTTACCTTGTTGGCCCCGGTGTCGTAGTTGCATGCTTAGTGTTGTTTGCGCTCAAGTCTTGTTGTCCGTCTTATCACCTGTTTAGTTTATAGTTGGGTTCAATTCAATCAACAACATGTTAACGTTTGGGGTAATAATAATTTGATGTTAAGGCACCGGCAGGAGGCCCGGGTAAGGGTTTTGAAGCCTGCTAGTGTCGAACTTAATTAGGAAAAGAGTCTTGTCTACTGATCCATGATGAGCGTGCTCACCGCATCCGGGTGGTAGTATGGGACCCCCTCGACTTAGACCTGATCTGCAGCTTGTCCGAAGAGCCACACTTAGTTCGGGTGTTCCATTTGCTCCTTGCATAATGGGTTGATCACCCATGGTTACTGATGATGATGAAGCATATAGGGCGAGGCCTATAGTGCCGGGGTGTTGTGTCCTGCGGGAGTTTTGCACACCTGCGCTGAGTATTCGGCTGCGTGGCTAGGACCTTATAGCTCCGTGGCTCCTAGGATGGGTTGTAGAGACGGTTTGGGTCGTGTCGAGCCAACCTGAGTTTTAGTTGGTGGCTTGAGTGTGTACGGGTACTGGAGCACACCCTGCAGGGATAAATCTTCTCGAGAAGCCGTGTTGTCCGCGGTTATGTGACGACTTGGTGAAAGTACTGGCTAACAAGTACTCAGACAACTTACACCTAATGATAATAACTTGACTAGTAATAGTCTTATTGACACAATAAATTGATCCATCAGTAATCCAACCGTGTGAGTTATCCTTGGGTTGCTTCCTTAGTAGGGGGTAACATTGGATGGGTTTGTTTGGAGTTTCTTTCAGTTGGTTACGATACTCGATCTTATCTTCTTTCTGTTAGCCGGAAGTTGTAGTGTGTTTCTGTAGTTGGTTAGTGCAGCCCGCTGCCGCTTCTTTGCAATAATCCCTTCCTTTCCGTTGAACCCAAAGTATTTGTATCTTGTGATGACTGGTTACGCCGGTATCTTGTGAGTATGGGTTTTTATCCCCTTGCCAGTACTTAACCGTACTGACCCACGAATTCATTTTCGTGGCTGCATATTCAACATTGCAGTCAACAGGTTTGAAGTCTGACGACGTTAGCTTGGGAATCCCTCCGGCTTGGCCTGGGCAGGGATTGGACGCTCTCGGTTATCTTTAGGACTCTTAGTCCAATTTGTATCTTGTCCGTAGACGGACACTATGTTGTTTCTTCCGCTGTTATTTGGATCTTTGTATTGTATCAGTTGTATCCTTGACTCGTTTGAGTCGTCTTGTATAAATCTCTTCTGTTGTTGTGGAATATTCGTGAACTGTTGTAATGTTATCATAAGTGGCAACCTGGAATCGGTTATTATGCGGATTTGGCGGAAATGCTGAAATCTGCATAGTGCCCGATCTCGGGGCGTCACAGTTAGCCCCAATCTGGGAAGGACCATTTGTCATTAGCAAGGCTATGAAAAATTGGTCATATTACCTTGTAGATATTCGAGACACGGAAGATGACCGAAAAATCCGAATCGCAAGAGAAAAAGAAACATAGATGTGGAACTTGGAGAGACAAATAGGCCCTAGAGCATCCAGCAGTTACGTCTCTTCTACGCTTAGTTCCAATTCTATGTAAACATCTTTGAGATCATGAAATAAAGTTGTCGGAATTCATGCATTTTCTGTTTGTCTTGTCATTATTGTTCAAAGTATACGTCTGCCTTATCTATTTCTTAATGGTCATTAAAATTGCTTCAATGTTAACCCGAATTTTGCCTGCATGCTCGGAGTTATAAAACAGAATGCTTTTATAGCCTAAAGAGGCCTAAGAAACCCAGATTGTGTGTGACGCCCCGAGATCGGGCACTATGCAGATTTCAGCATCCCCGCCAAATCCGCATAATAACCCATTCCAGGTTGCCACTTATGATAACATTACAACAGTTCACGAATATTCCACAATTACAACAGAAACAGATAGATACAAGATGACTCAAACGAGCCAGGGATACAACTGATACAATACAAAGATCCAAATAACAGCGGAAGAAACAACATAGCGTCCGACTACGGATAAGATACAAATTGGACTAAGAGTCCTGAAGATAACCGTGAGCGTCCAATCCCTACCCAGGCCAAGCCGGAGGGATTCCCAAGCTAACGTCGTCAGACTTCAAACCTGTTGACTGCAATGTTGAATATACAGCCACGAAAGAGATTCGTGGATCAGTACGGTTAAGTACTGGCAAGGGGGATAAAACCCATACTCACAAGATACCGGCGTAGCCAGTCATCACAAGATACAAAATACTTTGGGATCAACGGAAAGGAAGGGGTTATTGCAAATAAGCGACAGCAGGCTGCACTAACCAACTACAGAGAGATACTACAACTTCCGGCTAACAGAAAGAAGATAAGATCGAGTATTGTAACCAACTGAAAGATAACTTCAAACAAACCCATCCTGGATCTCGCCCCTTATCCGACGAAGCAATCCGAGGATAACTCACACAGTTTGATTAATGATGGTTCAGATTATTGTGTCAATAAGCCTATTACTAGTCAAGTTGTTAATCATTGGATGTAAGAGTGTTAATCATTAGGTTTAAGTTGTCCTGAGTACTTGTTAGCCAGTACTTTCACCAAGTAATCCATAACCGCGGAAAACACGGCTTCTCGAGAAGATTATCCCTGCAGGGTTGCACCAATTTGGCCGTACACGTAAGAATAACCCGCCAGACGGGGGATCAACCCACCAAGCGAGGTACTCAACACAACTCAACTCTTCTTCGCATCAAGCCCAAAGCACCACGTGTTGTGCGTGCGCGGCTAATCGAGCCCCACGAAGAAAAGGGGACCCTCATAGCACTGGAAGACCACGCCGCCCTAAATGCCGACTACAAAAGTTCCACCCTGGCGCCAAGGGTTCGTACCTGCATATGCGTGCATCAAATGGAAAGCCCGAACTAAGTGTGGCGATTTGGACGAGATGTGAATCGAATCAAGTTGAGGGGGGCGCCCATACTCGCTTCCCACATGCGGGTAGTGCGCTCATCATGGATCAGTAGACAAGACCCTTTTCCTATTAGGGTCGACACTAGCAGGCCTCAAAACCACAAAGGGCCTCCTGCCGGTGCCTTATCATCAAATTATTATTACCATTAGCATTAACAGGATTGATTGATTGATTAACCTCGAGCCCCCAGAACATAATAGAGTAGTAACAGAAAGCAACGGGTAACAGACTCGAGCAAAACAACCCTAAGCATGATAGTAAGACACGGGCAACAAGCAATGGTTATAGGTATGGAGGTGAGGCAATATCAAGGTTAAGGGATTCATGTGATGGGTTCGTAACAGAAACAACTACTACTAAGGCTAGCAAAAAAGAATCAACGGAAAGAATCGGTAACAAGTGATGAAAGGCAGCCATATGGCAGCATGTGAGTATACTTGCCTGAGATCCCGCAAGGTAGCAGAACTTGTCGTTGCTCACATCATCTCAACGTCCTATCCGGGAAGAAGCAATGAACCTCGAACAAACACCGGATGCAACAATTACTACTACGGCAAAAGATCCAGCATGATCAAGATATGGATGCATGACAATTTAATTGATGCATAGAAATAATCTATTTGACAAGATAAACAGATTTGAATGGACCCATATGCAATTTGAGTTGCATATGAAAAGCCCATGAATTATGGGTGAAACAATTGTTTTCCAACTAATCATCAGGTGAAAGTGGTTTAGTATGATGCATGGATGAGGAAAACAACAAAATAACAACAATAGAACCAATTGAAATAAGGTTTAACAAGTTTGGAAATTATTGGTTAAGTGTGGAAAGTTTGGTTACTTAAACATGTCACACAAGCAATTGTTGTTTTCATCAAGTTAAAGTGTTCAAAACAAATAACAAAGTTTATATTTGAAAAGAACACCAAATTTTAGTTGGATTACATGTTTCAAATATTGAAATTGGAATTAGGATGAATTTATTATGACTTAAACAATATTAAACAAGTTTTAAATGGAATTAAAACAAGTTTGAATTTCATTGAATTTTTATTTGTTCAAAACATAAATTCAAACTCACATTTGAAAAGTTCACACTTTGATGGTTTGAAAACATATTTTGCATGTTATGATTTTATCAAATTTAAATGAATTAAACAAGTATTAAATTATTTAGGCAATTTAAATTATTCAAACCATGAAACAAAATTTATATTTGAAAAGGTTATTCAAAATGGTATGGAAAACATATTTTATTTGTTGGATTTGGAATTAAAATGAATTAGTTTTGAATTTTGGCAATTTAAATTGCATTAAATAGGAGGTGAAACAATTATTCAAATTAATTGTTGTAAACCAGAAAAAAAAGTTGATATCCAAGTGTGGCATTTGATTTTGGATGAAAAACATGTTTTGAGTATTTAATTTGGAGCAACCATTTGAAAGTTATTAATTATTCCATTTAATTAACCAATTTAAGGATTATTAAATAACATTAATTTTAATTGCTCAAAATGCAAAACAAAGTTGATAAACAGAAAGTACATTGAATTTGGACTGAAAAACATATTTGATTTGAGTTAATTGAATTAAGTATGAATTAATTATGGAATTAACCAAATTGGAAGAGAATTGTTTGAATTTGAAATTTGAAACAATTTGAATTGTTCAAAATAGATAACAAATGTTTTATTTGAAAAGTTCATGGAATTTTGATTGGAATACATATAAAATTTGTGTTATTTGGATTTGTGGTTTGAAAATTAGGAGCATTTGAAGTTTAGGGTTATTTCTGTAAAAAGCAGGGGCTTAACTGTGAAGGAAACATTGGAACAGGGGCTTGTGCGAAAAAAAGAAATCACGCAGGGGGCTTGGTGCAAACTAGCCAGATCCAGATCTGGATCTGGTTGTGCACCGAGGCGCACCCCAGCCACAGAGGCTGCCGCGCGGGCCCGGTGCCACGCGGGGTGCCAGCGAGGCTGGTGCGGGCTGAGGTGGCCTGCCAGGTCCATGACCAGTGGGCCCAACCCACGCGCGAAGGGAAAAAGAGGAAAAAGGCCGTGCTGTCGCTGGGTTTCGAACCCGCGATCGACTCGCTGCTCGCACGGAAGCGCAACCAGTAGGTTGGGTGCGTATTCTTGTTAGGATACAGGTGCAAGGGTAGATGTGCTCGCTGTCGGAGGATAACTGAATTTACCAGCAGAACACAACTCCGGTTCAGTTACAGATATCGATCAGACGGGGACGGCTCGCCGGAGAACCACGGTGCTGCCACTCGATGGCTGGCACAGAGCAAGTGGGAGGGAAGGGGAAGCCCTAGGGCGAGAGGGGGCCTCACCTCGGTGCTCGACGGCGTACGGCGAAGGGTCGCAGACGACGAGGATTCGGTCGATCGTGGACGGCACGGTCCTGTCCGCGTCGAGGGCGTGCTCGCCGGCGGCCGTCCGTGGAGGCAATCGCCCGTCCTCGGGGATGCAGGGGTAGCGGCCACCGCGGCGGCTCCATTCCCGCGGTCGCCAACCCGCGGCACCCACCCGTTCCCCGCCGCCGTGGCGTTTCCTCCTCCGGTCATGGTGGGTGCAGAGCCATACAGAGAGAGAGGGAGGTGGAAGAGAGGGAAACGGCGGCGCTAGCTGGGAGAAGGAGTAGGGCTAGGGGTCTAGGGCGTAGGGGAGACTATATGGGGGGGCGAGCTGGTACGGCGCACATCGGGAGGGGGAGTGGTTGATCCGGTGGTTCTGCACCTGTTCGTACAGGGAGGTGACGTGGGAGGAAGACGACAGGAGGGGTACTGGGCCAGAACGAGAGAAAAAGGGAATGGGCTTTGGGCAGAAAAGAAGAGAGGTGGGCTGCCTTTTCTCCATTTTTTTGTGTGCTTTTCTTTTACCTCTCCTTGATTGATATTTTTTTTGTAAAGAATAAAAGGGAGAGAGAGATAGAAAAGGGTTAGGGTTTTCTTTTTAGTTTATAAATAAATTTTGTTATTTTGCAAAACAGCACATAAAAGTAAGGTTAATCATTAACTTCAAAATTTAGGATGTTAATTGATTTCTAATTTGTTATTTGAATTCCAAATAGAGGTTGGGGTGTTTATTTGATAATTAATTTTATTAAGTTGCAAAACAATAACCAAAAGCAAAGGTTAGTTAAATTTTAAATAAAGTTTGGTTTGGGAATTTTGGAAACAAACAAATTCTATTTAATAAGCTTAAGCTATTTTGCAAACATTATTTAATTTAATTTTTTTGCCAAATTTTAATATTTAAACCCATATTGAAATATGATAAATAAGATTGAGTTGCTTTGAATTTTTGAATTGCCATTAGGGTGTTTTAACAAAAGGGGGAAATTTTATTAACAGGCAATTTGATTAAAACAATTTCAAACTATTGAAAAACAAATGAGTGGTTAGTTTGCAAGTTTGAAATTAGAAATTTTGAGCAAGGGGTGAAAGTTTAAATTGTTTTGAACTTTGATTTGTTTTTGAAAAACAGAATGCAATGCTCATGTGATGCATATGATGCAAGCAAAAAGAAAACAAACACTCTCTAATAGGGTAACACCGCAGGTGTTACAGACGACACCACTAACAAGGGATTGCGCCCTCGCAATCCACCTGCTAACCCGGGAGGGGAAAGAAATTCGACTATCGATTCTTCGTGCTTCCAGTTGATCTCCTCGACACCACTAACAAGGGATTCTTGCTCGGAGTGACGATGATGTTCTTCCACCAGGAACCGTCCGATGATCGAACCTATTAGGTTAAAGGCTCAGAAAACGTCCAACCCACGTAGGATCCTAACACTTTGAAATGTTGAGTACGAGAGTAGACTCCAAAACAAATAAGATGGGAGGGGAAATAGAATAGGGATAAGGAGAAAACAAGAATCCTATTGAGATGTTTTTCCAAAATAGTTTAGCAGAAATAGTTTTGACACTCTAGAAACAAGGAACGTTAGCGAGGTTAACCTACAGGCTTTGCGGACCCGTTGCTTCGATAACCATTCGTATCGAAACAATCTCGGGAATCGGAACCAAGGCTCTGATACCATTTGTGACGCCCCGAGATCGGGCACTATGCAGATTTCAGCATCCCCGCCAAATCCGCATAATAACCGATTCCAGGTTGCCACTTATGATAACATTATAACAGTTCACGAATATTCCACAATTACAACAGAAACAGATAGATACAAGATGACTCAAACGAGCCAGGGATACAACTGTTAAAATACAAAGATCCAAATAACAGCGGAAGAAACAACATAGCGTCCGGCTACGGACAAGATACAAATTGGACTAAGAGTCCTGAAGATAACCGTGAGCGTCCAATCCCTACCCAGGCCAAGCCGGAGGGATTCCCAAGCTAACGTCGTCAGACTTCAAACCTGTTGACTGCAATGTTGAATATACAACCACGAAAGAGATTCGTGGATCAGTACGGTTAAGTACTGGCAAGGGGGATAAAACCCATACTCACAAGATACCGGCGTAGCCAGTCATCACAAGATACAAAATACTTTGGGATCAACGGAAAGGAAGGGGTTATTGCAAATAAGCGACAGCAGGCTGCACTAACCAACTACAGAGAGATACTACAACTTCCGGCTAACATAAAGAAGATAAGATCGAGTATTGTAACCAACTGAAAGATAACTTCAAACAAACCCATCCTGGATCTCGCCCCTTATCCGAAGAAGCAATCCGAGGATAACTCACACAGTTGGATTAATGATGGTTCAGATTATTGTGTCAATAAGCCTATTACTAGTCAAGTTGTTAATCATTGGATGTAAGAGTGTTAATCATTAGGTTTAAGTTGTCCCGAGTACTTGTTAGCCAGTACTTTCACCAAGTAATCCATAACCGCGGAAAACACGGCTTCTCGAGAAGATTATCCCTGCAGGGTTGCACCAATTTGGTCGTACACGTAAGAATAACCCGCCAGACGGGGGATCAACCCACCAAGCGAGGTACTCAACACAACTCAACTCTTCTTCGCATCAAGCCCAAAGCACCACGTGCTGTGCGTGCGCGGCTAATCGAGCCCCACGAAGAAAAGGGGACCCTCATAGCACTGGAAGACCACGCCGCCCTAAATGCCGACTACAAAAGTTCCACCCTGGCGCCAAGGGTTCGTACCTGCATATGCGTGCATCAAATGGAAAGCCCGAACTAAGTGTGGCGATTTGGACGAGATGCGAATCGAATCAAGTTGAGGGGGCGCCCATACTCGCTTCCCACATGCGGGTAGTGCGCTCATCATGGATCAGTAGACAAGACCCTTTTCCTATTAGGGTCGACACTAGCAGGCCTCAAAACCACAAAGGGCCTCCTGTCGGTGCCTTATCATCAAATTATTATTACCATTAGCATTAACAGGATTGATTGATTGATTAACCTCGAGCCCCCAGAACATAATAGAGTAGTAACAGAAAGTAACGGGTAACAGACTCGAGCAAAACAACCCTAAGCATGATAGTAAGACACGGGCAACAAGCAATGGTTATAGGTATGGAGGTGAGGCAATATCAAGGTTAAGGGATTCATGTGATGGGTTCGTAACAGAAACAACAACTACTAAGGCTAGCAGAAAAGAATCAACGGAAAGAATCGGTAACAAGTGATGAAAGGCAGCCATATGGCAGCAAGTGAGTATACTTTCCTGAGATCCCGCAAGGTAGCAGAACTTGTCGTTGCTCACATCATCTCAACGTCCTATCCGGGAAGAAGCAATGAACCTCGAACAAACACCGGATGCAACAATTACTACTACGGCAAAAGATCCAGCATGATCAAGATATGGATGCATGACAATTTAATTGATGCATAGAAATAATCTAGTTGACAAGATAAACAGATTTAAATGGACCCATATGCAATTTGAGTTGCATATGAAAAGCCCATGAATTATGGGTGAAACAATTGTTTTCCAACTAATCATCAGGTTAAAGTGGTTTAGTATGATGCATGGATGAGGAAAACAATAAAATAACAACAATAGAACCAATTGAAATAAGGTTTAACAAGTTTGGAAATTATTGGTTAAGTGTGGAAAGTTTGGTTACTTAAACATGTCACACAAGCAATTGTTGTTTTCATCAAGTTAAAGTGTTCAAAACAAATAACAAAGTTTATATTTGAAAAGAACACCAAATTTTAGTTGGATTACATGTTTCAAATATTGAAATTGGAATTAGGATGAATTTATTATGACTTAAACAATATTAAACAAGTTTTAAATGGAATTAAAACAAGTTTGAATTTAATTGAATTTTTATTTGTTCAAAACATAAATTCAAACTCACATTTGAAAAGTTCACACTTTGATTGTTTGAAAACATATTTTGCATGTTATGATTTTATCAAATTTAAATGAATTAAACAAGTATTAAATTATTTAGGCAATTTAAATTATTCAAACCATGAAACAAAATTTATATTTGAAAAGGTTATTCAAAATGGTATGGAAAACATATTTTATTTGTTGGATTTGGAATTAAAATGAATTAGTTTTGAATTTTGGCAATTTAAATTGCATTAAATAGGAGGTGAAACAATTATTCAAATTAATTGTTGTAAACCAGAAAACAAAGTTGATATCCAAGTGTGGCATTTGATTTTGGATGAAAAACATGTTTTGAGTATTTAATTTGGAGCAACCATTTGAAAGTTATTAATTATGCCATTTAATTAACCAATTTAAGGATTATTAAATAACATTAATTTTAATTGCTCAAAATGCAAAACAAAGTTGATAAACAGAAAGTACATTGAATTTGGACTGAAAAACATATTTGATTTGAGTTAATTGAATTAAGTATGAATTAATTATGGAATTAACCAAATTGGAAGAGAATTGTTTGAATTTGAAATTTGAAACAATTTGAATTGTTCAAAACAGATAACAAATGTTTTATTTGAAAAGTTCATGGAATTTTGATTGGAATACATATAAAATTTGTGTTATTTGGATTTGTGGTTTGAAAATTAGGAGCATTTGAAGTTTAGGGTTATTTCTGTAAAAAGCAGGGGCTTAACTGTGAAGGAAACATTGGAACAGGGGCTTGTGCGAAAAAAAGAAATCACGCAGGGGGCTTGGTGCAAACTAGCCAGATCCAGATCTGGATCTGGTTGTGCACCGAGGCGCACCCCAGCCACAGGGCTGCCGCGCGGGCCCGGTGCCACGCGGGGTGCCAGCGAGGCTGGTGCGGGCTGAGGTGGCCTGCCAGGTCCATGACCAGTGGGCCCAACCCGCGCGCGAAGGGAAAAAGAGGAAAAAGGCCGTGCGGTCACTGGGTTTCGAACCCGCGATCGACTCGCTGCGCGCACGGAAGCGCAACCAGTAGGTTGGGTGCGTATTCTTGTTTGGATACAGGTGCAAGGGTAGATGTGCTCGCTGTCGGAGGATAACGAACACAACTCCGGTTCAGTTACATATATCGATCAGACGGGGACGGCTCGCCGGAGAACCACGGTGCTGCCGCTCGATGGCTGGCACAGAGCAAGTGGGAGGGAAGGGGAAGCCCTAGGGCGAGAGGGGGCCTCACCTCGGTGCTCGACGGCGTACGGCGAAGGGTCGCAGACGACGAGGATTCGGTCGATCGTGGACGGCACGGTCCTGTCCGCGTCGAGGGCGTGCTCGCCGGCGGCCGTCCGTGGAGGCAATCGCCCGTCCTCGGGGATGCAGGGGTAGCGGCCACCGCGGCGGCTCCATTCCCGCGGTCGCCAACCCGCGGCACCCACCCGTTCCCCGCCGCCGTGGCGTTTCCTCCTCCGGTCATGGTGGGTGCAGAGCCATACAGAGAGAGAGGGAGGTGGAAGAGAGGGAAACGGCGGCGCTAGCTGGGAGAAGGAGTAGGGCTAGGGGTCTAGGGCGTAGGGGAGACTATATGGGGGGGCGAGGCGGCGCTAGCTGGGAGAAGGTTAATCATTAACTTCAAAATTTAGGATGTTAATTGATTTCTAATTTGTTATTTGAATTCCAAATAGAGGTTGGGGTGTTTATTTGATAATTAATTTTATTAAGTTGCAAAACAATAACCAAAAGCAAAGGTTAGTTAAATTTTAAATAAAGTTTGGTTTGGGAATTTTGGAAACAAACAAATTCTATTTAATAAGCTTAAGCTATTTTGCAAACATTATTTAATTTAATTTGTTTGCCAAATTTTAATATTTAAACCTTTATTGAAATATGATAAATAAGATTGAGTTGCTTTGAATTTTTGAATTGCCATTAGGGTGTTTTAACAAAAGGGGGAAATTTTATTAACAGGCAATTTGATTAAAACAATTTCAAACTATTGAAAAACAAATGAGTGGTTAGTTTGCAAGTTTGAAATTGGAAATTTTGAGCAAGGGGTGAAAGTTTAAATTGTTTTGAACTTTGATTTGTTTTTGAAAAACAGAATGCAATGCTCATGTGATGCATATGATGCAAGCAAAAAGAAAACAAACACTCTCTAATAGGGTAACACCCCAGGTGTTACATTGTGCATGCGTGTCTGAGGTTCATACATTTTAAATTCCTTATCTTTTTCCTAGATATTATCCGATTGTTTGTGTGTTGGGTCACTAGAATTAGTAAGTAAAAGTGCCAAAGTATAATCCATGATTCCGAGTTTTGGCTGATAGGTCTAAACCCGGTCACTTGGCATGAAGATTACATACTTTTGATCCACTTCCACACTAAGGAAAGTTAAAACATACAAACCAGAGAACTTAGAAGGAAAGTAATTAAAACTCTAAAAAACTTGCAAAGACTTAAAACTATACTGCAAAGGATAAATGCTTGTTTGTACAAAAGATAGAATGCATTACAATTGATATTACACTGTAAGAATAGGAATGCTTTCTGTTTTCTTGACTGGCTACTTTGGAACTAGACGGCGTCCTCGTACTCCTCGTCGTCATCCTCATCGTTGTCACTCGGGTTCTCCGGAGTTGTCGGAATCTCTTCCTCTGGGTAGAACGTTGAGATTGACTCCATCCGAGCTATCTTGGAGGCATGCCCCTTAACAGACTCAAAGATATCCACCCTCTAAGCTTCCGTGTGTACTTGAGGGATACCGGTAGCAACGCGCCAGGATTTTGAGGTGGTGCCCGGGCGGCAGATTGGAGCCAGGAATCCCTCTGGTTTGCCACCTCTTCAATGGCTTCCAGAAGTTGCTGACTTCCGAGTATTCTCAACCTTGTCTGGAATTCACTTATTGATAAGTAGCATCCCAGCATTCTTTAGATTGAAGATGACTTTCCCGAAAGCCCGGATTATTTCAATCCGGATGAGCAAAGGATTCCCTTTTGTTGAAAAAAAACCAAGGAAGATTATAAACACAGAAGGAAGAAAAAGAAGGCATACCGCAAAAAGTATAAGACAAAACTTGTTAAAGTAACAAAAACTTACCGAGAATTTTATCCATCTCAACGCCTTCTTCAAGGCATTGGTTGAGGGCATTCTCCAAGTCCCGGATGGTCCCCTTATCCTTCTCAGCTTGAGAAGAAACTTGGGACTCGGCCAATCCAAGAGCCAGTTGGCTCGCCTCCAGGTCTTTTTGGAGCTTTACAATCATTCTGTAGAGTTCCGAATTTTCCTTCTGGAGGGTCTCGGCATTGCCAAAGTCTTCAGCAATTTGTTTGTCTTAGACAACAAAGCTGTCAAGAAAGAGTTGAAGAGTTAAAAACTCGGAAAAATACTCAGAGAAAATTCAGAAAACAACATTTAGTATGGAGAAAGACTGTACCTGTAGTATCCTTCAGCATCTGCTGGACTGCAGTCAATTCCGAGTCTTTATCATTAAAAATACCAAGAAGATATCTTACCTCTTGGTTCTTAATAGTGAGCTTGTCAAAAACTTCCACGTTTATATTTTCCGCGGTTTGCTGAAAATTATACAAAGGAAAAGTTTGCTTAGGCAAAAACAAGCAAGTATTGGAAAAAGCATTAATACAAAACAAAAAGTATGGTTTTATATAAATTCTTGGGGGCTAGAGATATTAATTTACTCATTCTCTCCAAATCGCTCAAGTTCTCGGCGAATTCCTTGGCGTATTCCGCGAAGGTAATCCCCATGTGGTGGAGGCCGTCTTGCATAACCCGGCGAGGCGAGAACACGTAATTATTCCGTATGACAAGTCCACTCTTCGGACAAGGGCGAATCAAGGGAGCTTGGGCAAACAATTTTTTGGCCCACAAATGAATATATCTGTGTTCTTCAAAACAATCTTAATGCTTTACCTTGAACTTTTGACCAAAGGTGGGAATGGGATCCTCCTTTGGAAGAGTTGAAGGCCCAGCTTCGTCAGTCTCCGCCCTTTCCCGCACATCCGAGTCGGATGCTACAGGCTGGTTGGACTGCTGGGGATACTCCTCCCGAGCGAGTTTTCCTCTCCAGCCGCCATTGGAGTATCTAGGGCAGCTGTCGGAGATAGCTTGGGTCCCCTTTGGGCGGCATATTTCAACTTCTTCCCGCCCTTTCCTTTCAGAGTGGTAGGGGCATGGCTAGAAAAGAGAAAAGGATAAAAATCCGAGATTCAAATTCCGAGAAAGAAGATATGCAAGAAAAGAAGACAAATGTAAAAATTCTGGGTTTTTACCTGGAAGTGGCGACGGGCACACCGTCAAGATCGATAACTTCCTAACTGGAAGATGCCTTCTTGCGTTTCCGCCCCCATACTGAAAGTTGGCTCTTAGTGCAGCCAATTCATCGTCGGTGGCAAGCTCGCTCTCAGGAAGATCGAGAAGCTGAGAAAAGAAGTCAAAAACCCGGATTAGTATCGGAACATCCGAGAAATGACAAAACTCGAGAAATTCCCTATATGACAAATGACAAAAAACATACCTTGGGAGCGGGGTTTTTGGATTGATACATTTCCCGACTCTCCTCGTATTGGTCACAACTTAAGATGAATTGGTTCACGCACTTCTTGAACTCCTTCTTGGATAAGGCACTTTTCGTCGCCCTCATCTTATCATCCGGGCCCGTGTAATCACACATAAGCCGTTTGCAACAGTAAGAAAGAGGCTGAATCCTCGTTCCGAACCAGCATTCGTGTCCATGCCGGTCAAAGGAAGAGTGGAAAAGAAGAGTTTCACAATTCGCCTCTTGATTCTCATCAGGTCTGGAGGCAGAACCTAGACCGCGTCCAACGCCCAATTGTCTTGTGGCGTGGCCACGGAATTGACGAAAGACGGACTGCCTGTATCCTTTCCAGGAAATGGAACATCCGAATGGTAGAAAAACGAGCTCGTCCAGAATTTGACGGACTCGGAGGTTTTGATTTTGGGGAACCAATCCTCCTTATTCCTACGAAGGTTAAAATAGATGGTTCCGCAAGTCGGAAGTACGCCCTCGGAGGTGTTGTGTTTTACATTAAAACAATACTGAAAGAAATCCAGGAGGGGTTCTATCCCTAAGTAACCCTCAAAGAGGGCTTGGAATCCAGCTAAGTAGAGAATGGAGTTAGGCGGAAGGTTGTGGGGCTAGATTTTGAAGTGGTCTAGAACTTGGGAGAAAAACACAGAAGGCGGAAAACCCATACCTCTGTAGATATGGGACGCCAGAACTACGCGTTCTCTGGGTTGTGAAGATGGCTCGGTGTCGTTTTCGCCCAACCGCCATTTGTCTTTCAAGACAAATCCATATTTCTCCATCACCGGAAGAAGAGTCGGAACCACGTTACAGTGGCTCCAGTTGTCGGCATTCTCCTCTTCTTCTTCCTCGCCTCAAGCAGTGACGGGAGCGGCAACGTCCTCACCGTCGTGAGCAGTGTTTTCCTCCTCCACAGTGTCGGGGAAGGGAGGAGGAGGAGGAGGTGTGGCTGAGGGCGGCGACATGGTTCCGGCAGCAGGAGGCAGATCCCCGCCCGTCGGCTCACTCGCAGATCCCTCCGGCACGCTCGCAGCAGCACGCGGAGGAGTGTCGAGGATAGGATACAGCTTGTTGATGATATCCTCGATGTCGACGATGGCGTTCGCAGACTCAGTGGAGCAAGGAGAATCTCCGGTGACCATGTTTGGGCGCCACAATCGAGAATATGAACCGCCGATATTTTCTTCCGATGAAGGGCTTGTGGGCTCGGGTTTTCGCTGTCTCTGGAACTTGGGCTCGAGGAACTTGGGCGCTAGGATGCTATGTGCTCAAATTGCTCGAGGAGGAAGATGGAACCGGAAGGGTAGCCGGATCCCGCTCACCATGGTATATCCACACGTAGTAGTTCTCCACAAACCCAAATTTAACGAGGTCTATTCCAATCGAATCCCTTCTTTTTATTTTGTTGTTCTTACATTTACCGCACGGACACCAAGCGGTAGCTTTCCCCTAAACAAACGCTTGATTCAAGAATCCATCCACCTTATGAAACCAGTCAGGACTAATCTTTGTTGCACTTTCGCGGCCAATGTACATCCACTCACGGTCAGCACGATGACTCATCTTCCTCGACTCTTTTGGGTGATAGCTGTTACGATGTCATCAAGTAATATGAAGCAAGTAAATATAAAATTATTCAATGTCGCCAATTTAATTACGAAAAAAATTTATGTTTTAAAGCATGCAAGGGTTCACCTACAGTTCTAATTGGTAGGGGCCTAATCCCACCCGAGTATGTGCAGATCGAGTCACGTTCCATGTTCTACCCCGCCCCAAGACGGAATTTCGGCAGCACCTGCCCATTGTTCTTCAGAATACACGTCTCGAGCTTGTCAAGCCGAGAGGGTGTGCATCCGAAGAACAACAGGGAGGTGCCATCAAAATTCTGTCTCATGAAGGGATAGAACATGAAACGCGACTCGATCTACACATACTCGGGCTGTCCAAAAACGTGGACAATCCGGAGGAGTTACGGTTATAAATATGCAGAGACGGACAATCCTGCATATTTATAAATTTGTAACCCTTCCGGACGGGAGATGCCTAGGGTTACGCGACTATGCATTAAAATAAATGTGGTATCTGCTCGAAGGCCGGGGCAGAGCAAGGGGCGGAACAACGGAGGAAAGGGAATTGTAGCTCACCTCGACCGCATGGGGAGAAAGCGAAGACGGTGGACCAACAAGGAAGGAGAAGCTCGTGGACGCGCACCGAAGCGTGCTGGGCCTACGCTAGTGGATTGCGAGACCTAGTCCATCTGAAAACAGAGAAACAACATATGTAACCACATTTGTATGACAACATATATATTTCACTAGAAGAGCATCATCACGGATAAACCTAGACGATAAACGGTATTTTATAACAAGAAATTGAGCTACATTGGCAGGAGGCGGTGGAGGTGGGAGGGGACAATGGAGGTGGGGAAAGCGAATCGTTCTATTCTCCACCGGCTCGGAGTCGCCACCGGCCCGCCATCGAAGGCATCAACACAGTCTTGCCACCGACGGCATCACCACCAACATCGCCAACGACATCGCCAAGTACTATGTGCGGTGCACTCGTGTTTTTTCCCGGTGGGGTAACGACGGTGCGCTACCCTAATTACCATTTCCCGGTCTTCCATGCATCCTCGCCTCATTTCCCGATTTGTTTCCCCCGCTAGCTGAAGAGGCGGCAAGGGAGGCTCTCAACGGGGACGACAATGGCGGAGGAGAGCACCACAGTGCATGGTGTCACCGCCGTCAATGCAGAACATTCTTATCGCTGCCAAAATCGCCACCGGTGAGCCATCGACAACTTGACCGACATCACTGCAGCACCACCCACATCTAATGCGACCGACTTTAATTTTGAACGTCGTGACTCATACGAGGACGCCGCGAACTCATCCAACCCCACAGACAGCACACCAACTCATCCATCCCCATTGACGGCATAACCGGCATCGCCGCCTCACCGCCTACGTCATCACTGCCTCGTCATCTACATATCTAGTGCTCGAAACCCTAACGTGGTCCACGCTGTGGCCCACCGAGGGGGTGTGGCGCCACTACTGAGCTTTTGTGGCCCCTACCTCTACGGCATGCCCTCGCCACCGCCCCTGCCTCTACGCAACATGCCCTCGCCACCACCCTCTTCCTCTACGGCATGCCGTATCCACCACCCCCTGGGACGACAACGCAGTGTCATGCGAAACGGCAGAGAGCTGCAACAAGGTGCGGCGAGGTGCCGCAGGTTGGGCTGCCGCCGGTTTCCTTTGCACTATTTCCTAAATTTTTCTATTTCTATTTCTATTTCCTATATCTAATTATTTCTATTCTTATTATTTCTATTTACTATTATTTCCAATCTAATTATTTATATTTCTTATATCTAATTATTTCTAATCTAATAAGAACTAATTAAAATAGCAAGAAAAAAAATTCTCTTTTACTTATAGGGAGGAGTGCGAGAGCAACGAAGGAGGGGCAGGGCGGTTGCATCAGGAGGAAGGCCTCGAAGGCGGTGGCTCCACCACGGGTGCAAGGGCGTAGGGGGAGGGGCAGGGCAGCGGTGGACCGCGCACCACCGGTGCTGGAGCTACAGGTTTGGAACAAGTGAGGTGGGGGTGGTCACAGATGCTGGAGGTGGGGAGATGGAGGTGGGTTGGGGTGGCGACGGCGATTACGGAGGGTGGGGGCGGCGACGGCGGCCACAGACGGGAGGGGACGGCGTTGGTGGAGGGCCTCAGCGCATAAAGAGCACGAAGGTGGAGAGGAGGGAGGTGCTGGACAGATGCGGGTTGTTGGAAGAATCGATTTGGGGATTTTTCTCCCCAAATCGGCTAACTTACAAACTAAATACACGATCTTTGCCGTGTGCTGGCTCTTTGTCGTATGCATTTTATCGAGGCACACGGCAAAGCCCAGTAGGCGCGCCAGGTAGGGGAAGACAGGTGGGCCCGCTCTTGCTCTCTGCCGTGTGCAAACACACGGCAAAGATATAATCTCAAACACACGACAAAGAGACTTATTTTTTTCTTTACTTTTTTGTACTATTTACCTCATACTTTATAAAATATTATTAAAATCACTTTTATAATTATTATTAATATTATATAATTTTATTAGTCCAACCTATTATGAAACCCCCTATATTGTGTTTGGATTCCGACCCTCGGTCGGCGTCCTCTCCGGCGAAACCATAAAGCCGCTATAGGGAAGTTCAACTTATGTGTCTACCTCTAACTTGGGCACATGTGTTATGGAAGCATATTTCATTTGGTGGCATTCAGACGTTCTAGAGTCCCTCTCCGGAGAAACCCTAGCCCCGTTGGGGGGAAAAGACGGAACTACCATTCTGGCCATTCTACGTGAGCCGGAAGGGGGTAGCAAAGTTGAACCAATTGCTTGTTTTTGCCAGTTTAGGCCCGAGGAACACCCAAGACATTGGTAGGGCCCACCTCTTGGCAAGATTTCCCCCGTTCCGCCAGACCTGGGAGTTTCGGGCTCTAACTAGTCCTGGAACCCTCCATAGAGGATCTGACGCCGGTGAAGCCATAACACAGGGAGTGAGGGAATCTTTGGAATACAAGACACATGCCAGACTCTAGAACACATGGTATGGCATACCATTGGACCTGGTGTCATTCAAACTCTCTGAAGCCCCTCTTCGGAGAAACACTTGCCCCGTTTGGGAAAAAGACGGGACTGCCGTTCTGGCCCCTCTACATGATCCGGAAGGGGGAGAAAAGTCAAAACGACTTCTTGGTTGTGTTAGGTTAGGCCGAAGGAACACCCAAGACAGTGGTAGGGTCCACCTATTGGCAAGATTCCCCCCGTTATGCCAGACACGGGAGTTTCAGGCTCTAAATAGTCCTGGATCCCGCCATAGAGAATATGACGCTGGTGAAGCCATAACACAGTGAGTGAGGGAATATTGGGAATACAAGACACATGATACACTCTAGCACACATGGTATGGCAAACCATGCGACTTGGTGGCATTCAGATGCCCCGGAGCCCCACTCCGGAGAAACCCTAGCCCCGCTAAGGAAAAAGACGGAACTACCGTTATGGCCCCTCTACGTGAGCCGGAAGGGGATAGAAAAGTGGAACCAATTGCTCGGTTGTGTTAGGTTAGACCCAAGGAACACACAAGACAGTGGTAGGTCCCAGGTATTGGCAAGATTCCCCCCGTTCCGACAGATTCATGAGTTTTGGAATCTAATTAGTCATATAACCCGCCATAGAGAATCCGACGCCGGTGAAGACATAACACAAGGAGTGAGGGAATCTTGGGCACAAAATACACATTCCACACTCTAGAACACATTGTATGGCATACCATGGGACTTGGTGGCATTCAGACGCTCCGGAGCCCCTCTCCGGAGAAACCCTAGCCCCGTTGGGAAAAAGACGGTACTGCGGTTCTGGCCCCTCTACGTGAGCAAGAAGTGAAAGTGCATGGTGCCCCATATGTGGTTTTGGTAATTAATGACAATCCATATGTACTAATGTTTGCATTGAGTTATCCTTGTAGTTCTTGTTCATAGGAAATAATGGAGTTCATGTGTTGAACTCTATTAGCTTCCTTGATGGCCATTGTTATATTCAAGGATTTATATGAAGAATGGTCATGGTTTGAGTTGAGGTTATTGCTAGTGTGTCTTGAAGAAAAGTATTATGTTATCCTTCATGGTTATCTTCAAGACATCATCATTTGAAGTGAGAAGAAAAGATACAAGGTTGATCAAGCTAGTGATCAACACACAAAGCTACACGATGTACCAAGTGGGATTGTGTATCTCATGGTATGGTAAGAAATTGTCAATATAGCTTTGTGATCTAACCCATATATGTGTGCGTGGCATCTCTATGTTTGGTTAGGTATCTTTCCATGGGCATGAACAAAAAGGAAGATTTCATATGGCCCATGGTCTATGTCATCGTCGAGCGATGTTCGTCACCTAGCTTGACGTGGAAGCTCAAGTGAAGCATCTAGAAGAAATCATATGCTTGAATATTTCCACCCATATGGAGATTATGGTCAAGTGAAGATGTTCATGTGATAAGCTCTCTCATATTAGCTTATGGGGGAGCAATTCACAATCTTCACGAAGCGAAGCGCAATCAAGAAAGGTGGTCCAACTTGAGGTGATTAAGATCGACATCATCTAGCTCAATTGGATTGCGCAAGGCAAAGGTATGACTTATATAGGGTTTATATTTTACCGGTCTCATTATGCTAGTTGGGAGACCGGATTATAGGATAGATAACCGTACTATCAAGAGGGGCTCTTGAATGCATATCTTGATCGTATCTATCGTAGAGAGCTCAAACCTTTGCATACTTGGCATCATCCTTCTTGGTTCTTATTTGGGTTTTCTCCATGTAAGGTTTTAGAGCTTTTCATGTTCTTCATGTCAAGCTCAAGTTCATCAAAAATGGATTTCGTATGAAAAACTTATCGCATTTTTATTGTTGGAGGTTTCTACCGGTTGTCCTTTATTGATAGGCCAAACCTTTTATCATTCGGTTTTATATTCCCATTTGGACTATGATGTTTCTCTGCATATTCTTGTAGTGCTCGTCGTTGTGATTTCAACGAGCCCAAGAACATCGAAAACGGAGTCCGGATGCAAAAGTTACGACCGTTTTCACATAGGGTGTTCTGCAGTTTTTTCCACCAGCGGAGGCTCCGGTGGTAGCTCCGCCGGAAACCCCTTCGGGTTGATGTTGGCGGAACCTCCGGTGAAACCACCGGAGGCTCCGGTGGTTGGGGCATTTTTTCAGCCATTTTGGTGTCCTAACTCATCCGGGGGGCGGAGGTTCCGGTTGTTTCACCGGAGGCTCCGCCCCTGCGTGATTTTTCCTCCAACGGTTGGATATTTGGGTGACCTATTTAAGGGGCCTTCTTCCCCAATGGTTCCCCAACCTTTTGGGCAAGTTTGACCTCCATTGTTGACCTCCAAAAGCTTGCTCTCTCTCTCAATCCCTCCAATGATTCTTGCTTCCACTCGAGGGAAAAGAGAGAGGAGATCTAGATCTACCACTTCACCAATCAATCCCTCCTCTTTGTGAGGGGAATCTATTGGATCTAGATCTAGGGATTCATTTGTTGTTTTCCTTGTTCTTCCTCCTTCCTCCCTCCATATCATTAGTTGCTTTGGTGGGATTTGGGAGAGAAGTTCTTGACCACTTTGTGTGTTCTTGCCATTGCATTAGGTGCATCGGTTTGAGTTCCCCACGAGATTCGTGAAAGAGAAGTTCGTGAGCTTGTTACTCTTGGGTGCTTGGTCACCGGAGAGATTGTTCCTCTTGGGTGTATTGAGCACCCTAGACGGTTAGTGCTTGGGGCTTCCACCTTGTTGCAAGAAGCTTCGTTGAGAGCCTCCAATTGAGTTGTGGAGATAGCCTCAACCTCGTGTAAGGTTTGGTCAACGCCTTCAAGTCGACCTCATAGTGGAAACGAGCATCTCCCTCACCGGAGAAGCTCAAGGAGAATAAGGTGTGCACATCCGTGCTATTGAGGAGAGCCTAGGTGGCTCCCCACCTCTCCAACGAAGACGTGTTTCCCTTGGGAAGGAACTTCGGTAATCACACCGGTGTCTCCTTGTGCTTCGGTTATCTCTATACTCTAGCTCGTTACTTATGCATTTACCTTTGTGATAGCCATCGTGCTTGAAGTCATCTATCTTGCTATCTCATAGTTTTATATCATGCCTAGCATAAGTTGTTGGTGCACATAGGTAAACCTAGCTTGCATAGGTTTTGTGCTTGATAAATTAAACGATAGTTTTATTCCGCATTTACTCAAGCCTAAACCGTAATTATTTTAAAGCGCCTATTCACCCCCCTCTAGGCGGCATCCTTCTACTTTCAATTGGTATCAGAGCCAGGGCTCTCATTGTCAGGCTTCACCGCCTTGAGAGTAATGATGTCGCTTAGTGAATTAGTGCAAGATCCCACATTTCATTTCGATGGCAGAAACTATGATCTTTGGAAATTTCGCATGCTCATTTATTTCCGGGTCATGGACCCACACATGGAGCAAATTGTAGAGATGGGTTTTTCTCCTCCAAAGGATCCTCAAAATCCAACTTTAGAGGAAGAGAAAAACTTATCTCTCGATGCTCTTGCTATTAATGCGTTTTTCCTTCTTGTGAGCCTTGTAGTTATTAAGCCACTTTTTCCTATTCGGAATGCTCATGAATTATGGACAAAGCTTCAAGATAAATATGGATTGTACAATATTATTGTGGATGATTGCTCTCCCTCCATCTCCGGTCGTGATGAGTTCTCAACTTCTTCTACTTCACCAACATGTGGTAAGCCACAAACTAATGAGATGGTGAGTAGTGATAGGCTTTGCAATAATGATAGTGAGATTATTATTGATGATCCTTCATCTCTATCTTATTGCAATGTCTCATCTTTGGACTTAAACACAACTAGCACAAAAAATGTTTTACATGCTTGTGTTGATAGTCTTTGCATATCATGTCGTCATTGCTTGACTAAATCTCATGATGATATGCTTGCTTTATCTTGTTCCCATGATAAAAATGATTGTGTTTCCTCTAGTATTTGTATGGCTAACAATTTAAAGGAAACTCAACTCTCTATGGAATAAGATGTGGACTTGAGTGGTGCCTCAAGTAATGATTCATCATTATCTACCACATTTTGCCTTATGGCCAAGGATTCAAAGGTATCTTCCACTTTGAACCCCAATATATATTATGATGATAGTAGTGATGATGATGTTGGTAAGGAAGATGATGATGAGTCTAAGAAATTACGCTTATGGTTCGCAAGCCTTGTTGGTGAGACCAAAGAAAATGTGAATGCTCTCCTAGAACAACTTGATGAGGCTAACTCTCTTGTAGATGAAAAGGAGGATATCATCGTGACTTTCGAAAGTCATAGTGGTAGTCATTCTATCAAGGACAAAGAGCTTGAAAAGGCTTTTGAGAAAGAGCGGTCCCTTAGATCTTCTCTTGAAGAGAAACTATATAGTCTAGAAGAAACATATGCTATTAGCGTTTCTAAGCTTAGAAGGGACAATGAGTTATCTCTTTCTCTTGCTAATGAACTCAAAACTAAAAATGTTGATGCTTGTGCTACTAACTCTATTTCTTGTGAAGCATCCACATTAAAGGAGAATGTTGAGCTACGGGCTCAACTTGAGTTGCTAACTAGTAATTATGGGAAATTGGAAGAAACTCATGAAAAGCTCTCAAGCTCTCATAAGGATCTTCTAGTCTCCCATGAGAGTGTAAAATTAGCTCATAAGGCTATGTTAACTAAGGTAACATCTTGTGAGCCTCATGTGGACAAAGGCACAATATCTACTCTAAATGCTATATTGCCTTGTGCTAGTCCTAGTAATTCATCCTCTCATAATGTTCCCACATATTATGATGAATTGCTTTCCTTACCTTGTTGCTCTAATAATGATGCATCTACTTCCTCTAGCTCTTGTGTTGATACTAACCATGTAGAGGAAATCAAAGAGCTCAAGGCCCAAGTCACTTCATTGGAGAAAGATGTCGCACCCTGGTTTCTAGAGGATACTCATCGCACGAACTGGATAGCAGGTGCTTGGATTATGGGGCATACATGCTCCCACGTCCCAGCTTCCTGGTAGGCCTGCGCTTATGCGCGACAACACAAGCCCTGCTTCCACCGTCGAAGTAAACTATCCGCTAGGAACCTAAGGCACTACTGTCGACGTACTTCATAACAAGCACGCACTGTACGTCAACAGCTTTGAACAAAAGGAAATCACAGAATGTCTCTAAGACACAAAAGAATGAAATAAGTTTGCAAATAGCCTTCACTAAGGCAGAGATAGCAAAACACTCATACAGAGGACACATGTCCCAACATATCATCATTACATAGCAGCGGAAGCAAACAACGGTGTCTGAGTACAGACGAAACCAAAAGGCTTAAGAAGCCGGGGAAAATAAAGAAGACGAAGCCCATCCACGTAGTTCCTGGATCCTGCCCGAGGTCCAGCTATCTACTCGTCTGCAATCTCGTCAAACTCCACGAAGTAGCCATCCTGGTGATCCTCGTAGTCGTAGTCGAAGTCTGCGTAAACCACAGCCCCAACGGGGTCAGTACATCCAAGTACTGGCAAGCAAGACTCACACTTCATCAAAGAGTTACCCGTCAACACAAGCATAGATGCTTGGGATCAACGGAAGAGATAGGTGTTATAAAAGCTGCAGCGGGCTGCTCTAACCAACTACAGAAAATACTACAAGTTCCGGCTAACAGAAGAAGATAAGATCGAGGATTGTAACCAACTGAAAGATAACTTCAAACAAACCCATCCTGGATCTCGCCCCTTATCCGAAGAAGCAATCCGAGGATAACTCACACCGTTGTATTAAAGATGAGTCAAGTTATTGTGTGAATAACCTATTACTAGTCAAGTTATTTAGCATTGGGTGATACATGGTTGATCATTATGTTTAAGTTGTCCTGAGTACTTGTTAGCCAGTACTTTCACCAAGTAATCCATAACCGCGGAAAACACGGCTTCTCGAGAAGATTTATCCCTGCAGGGTGTGCTCCAGTACCCGTACACACTCAAGCCACCAACTAAAACTTAGGTGGACTTGACACGACCCAAACCATCTCTACAATCCATCCTAGGAGCCACGGAGCTATAAGGTCCGGGCCAGTCCGCCTAACCTAAGCGCAAGGGTGAAAACCACACCCCCCGGCACCACAGGCCTCGCCCTATATGCATCATCATCATCACCAGTAACCAATGGGGGTACCTCCCATTATGCAAGGAGCAAATGGAACACCCGAACTAAGTGTGGCTCTTCGGACAAACTGCAGATCAAGTCTAAGTCGAGGGGGGTCCCATACTACCACCCGGATGCGGTGAGCACGCTCATCATGGATCAGTAGACAAGACCCTTTTCCTATTAGGGTCGACACTAGCAGACCTCAAAACCACTTAGGGCCTCCTGCCGGTGCCTTATCATCAGATTATTATTACCAGCAGCAATTAACAGGATTGATTGATTAAATTCGAGCCCCCGGTACAATAATAATAGTAGAAGAAGTAACCGACAACAGACTCGAGCAAAAGCAACCCTAAGCATGCTAGATGAGAACAGGCACAAGCAATGGCTGTAGGTATGGAGGTGGGGCAATATCATTGGTTCAGGGTATCATGTGATAGGTTCGGAGAACAAGCAACGATACATAGGGCTAGCAAAAATAGACAAAAGGATAGTATCGACAACAAGTGTGGAAGAGAACTCGATGATTCATGTGAGTGATAACTTGCCTGCAACCCAGTAGCCTGGTACTGAGCAAAAATCCTTAGAAGGGGTACCGTACGTCTCTTCGGTCTCAACGTCGTCGTCTAAAGCGAGAAGAAGCAAACACACAATCGAAAGAGACGAACAATCAATACATGGCATAGGATGCACAACCATGGGATGATGCATGTCATGTTAATAGATGCAGCAAAGTAAACTACTTGACAAGGTAACACAATTTAATTGGACCCATATGCAATGTGAATTGCATATGGATGCAAATGGTTTAGGTTGAAGCAATGATCTACATTTGATTAACAAGTGTAAGTAGTTAAACATGATGCATGCATGATGATAATAAGAAGTAAACAAAGTTAGATGCAATTGGAATGATAGTTAACAAGTTAGGGAATTTATTATTAAGTTTGGAAATTTTGGTTACTTAATACTGTTACACAAATAGTTGTTGTTTTCATCAAGTTAAGTTGCTCATAACAAATGACAAAGTTGATATTTGAAAAGGTTATGTTTTTCTGGTTGGAAAACATATTTTACATGTTCAAGAATAATTAAATTTGAGCAAGTTATGATTTTAGCAATTTTAATTGAATTAAACAAGGTTTAAATTATTTAGGCAATTTAAATTATTCAAATCATGAAACAAAATTTATATTTGAATTGGTGGTTCAAAAATGGTTTGGAAAACATATTTTGTTTGCATGATTTGGATTAATAATGAATTAGTTATGGATTTTAGCAATTTGCAATAGAATTATTTGAATTCAAATTTGAATTGCATTTTGAAAATTCAAAACAGAAAACAAATGCTATAGATAGATAGAGAATTTAATTTGGTGCGGTGTACATATTTTATTTATTTTTGTTGGAGTTGGGATTTAAAAGTTATTGGGGTTTGAAGTTTAGGGGCTAAACCGTAATAAAAACTGGGCTGAAATTAAAGGAAAAACGTGCAGAAAAACAATCTGCACCGCGCAGTATCCAGCCCCAGCCACTGACAGTGGGGTCAGCGTCACTGCGTGGCACCTAGGTGGCAGTACTGGGGTGAGGTGGCCTGCAAGGTCCATGACGGGTGGGCCCCACGGGGGTTGCGCGCAGGAAAAAATTGGGGAGGCAATTGCCTCCCCTAGGATTCGAACCAGGGACCTTCCCTTGGGCGCACGGGTAGGAACCGGTTGGGCTAGCGAATGACTTGTGACAGATAAGGGGCAGGGTTGGGGTTATCTTTCAGTTACGAGGTGTAACTGAATTTTGGTGCGTGCAGGTTCAGATGCGATCGACAGAGACTGCGGCCGGCGGTTCGCTGCTCCTGGTCGCTCGCCCCGTCTGCTCGCGCGGTTGGCCGGCGATCGCTGCGGGCCGCGGATGCGGGCGTTCCAGGGAGGAGAAGAGAGCGGGAGGAGGAGCGGCTTACAGCGAGGAGTTGGAGGAGGAGCGATCGGTGCGGGGAACAGCGCTCGGTGGAGGTGCGGTCGGCGACGAACAGTGGCGGAGACGAGGTTGGCGGCGGTGGTCCGGTGGTCTTCGGGGGAAACGGAGACCACGGCGAGGAAGAGGACGCAGCGCCGGTTCCGTTCCCGGCCCAAGCGCGGCCGGGCGGGTACCGGGGCGCCGGCGGCGAGCCGGAGAGGAAAGGGCGGCGGTGGAGGCCTCGGTACAGAACAGAGAGGAGCGAGAGAGAGCAGCGTGAGAGAGAGGAAAAGAAGGCAAGCGGCGCGAGGGAGGAGAAGGGCTAGGGTTAGGAGGAGGATTGGCCTCGAGTTAAAAGGAGGAGGAGGAGTGCGGATCGACCGTTCCCTGCATGTACCTGTCGACGTGGGCAGCTCCATCTGCCTGCCGTACCAAGGTAGAAGAAGACCGAGGGGGGTACGGGCCAGGTGGAAGATGGGCTGGCCCCAGATGGGCTGTGTGCCTTTCCCCCCTCTTCTCTTTATTCTTTTTTTTTGTTTATTACTCTTTTTTTTTTGCAGATTTGGAGAAAGAGAAAAGAAGAGATGGTTTTAGGGTTAGCAAATTTTTTAGGACAAATTTTTAATGATTCATTTTGTAACCACACATTAAAATAAACCTTTGTTTTCCAATTATTTAATTGATGGTATTGTTTGGAAATAAATTAGATGAGTTGAGCAATTGAGGTATAAAAAGAAAATAAATGAGACTTAAGCCAATTTAAAGATTTGTTTCCAATTTTTAGTGGAACAATTTGTTTGTTTATTTTGTACTTGTTATTTGAAACATGTAACATAACAAGTATGCAAATAATTGAATTTCTGTTTTGGAACTCATAAGAAAACAAATGGAAACAATTCAATTCAAATGCAACAAAGGCAATTATGATGACATGATGCAAAGCAATAAAAAAAAACAAGAAACAACACATTCTAGGGGGTAGATTTCATACTTGGGATGTTACAAAACGCCCCCCCTTGAAGGAATCGCGCCCCGAGATTCCTACTGAGAAGTGAAAAGGTCCGGATACTTCTTGCGAAGATCCTCTTCGGTCTCCCATGTTGCCTCTTTATCGGAATGATGCGACCACTGCACTTTCAAGAACTTGGTGCTCTTGTTGCGAGTCTTACGCTCGGTCTCATCGATTATACGAACAGGGTGCTCCTCATAAGATAGATCATCTTGCAGTTCAATGGAATCATGATCAACTGCACGATCAGGATCCTTGAAGCACTTCTTGAGCTGTGACACGTGAAACACATCGTGCACCTTGGATAGTTTTTCTGGAAGTTCAAGACGATAGGCATTTTCCGCACGCCTTGAGAGAATGTTGAACGGACCAATGTATCTCGGTGCTAGCTTTCCTTTGACACCAAAACGATGAGTGCCTCTGAGGGGAGTTACACGGAGATATGCTTTGTCACCAGGTGCATAGATCATATCCCTGTGCTTGCTGTCATAGTAGCTTTTCTGACGAGACTGAGCAATCTTGAGATTGTCACGAATGATGCGAACTTTCTCTTCGGCTTCCTTAACAATGTCAGGGCCTAAGAGTGAACGTTCACCAGCTCCAGACCAATTGATTGGACTCCTGCATCTGCGGCCATAGAGTGCTTCAAACGGTGCCATTCCTAGGCTTGCCTGGAAGCTGTTGTTGTAGGAGAATTCAGCATACGGAAGGCATTCCTCCCATTTCATGCCAAAGGAGAGACCACATGCTCTGAGCATATCCTCGAGAATCTGATTGACTCTTTCGACTTGCCCTTGAGACTGAGGGTGATAAGCTGTGCTGAACAGAAGTTTGGTGCCCAATGCTTCTTGAAAACTCTTCCAGAAATGAGAAGTGAATATGCTTCCACGGTCTGAGCTTATTTCCAATGGAACACCATGAAGAGGAACAATCCTTGTTGTGTAGAGTTCTGCTAACTGGCTAGCTGACATTGTTTCTTTGACAGCAAAGAAGTGAGCTACCTTAGTGAGACGATCAATAACAACGAAGATTGCATCGTTGCCCTTCTTGGACTTTGGAAAACCAGTGACGAAGTCCATTTCAATTATGTCCCACTTCCACTCAGGAATTTTCAGCGGTTGGAGAAGACCGGCTGTTTTCTGATGAACTGCCTTAACACGTTGACAAACGTCGCATTCAGAAACGTATTGAGCAATTTCACGCTTCATGCCAGACCACCAATACAGCGTCTTGAGATCCTGGTACATCTTTGTACTTCCAGGATGTATGGAGAGAGGAGTTTCATGAGCCTCCTTGAGAATAACATCTTTGAGACTTTGAACTTGAGGAACTGCAATGCGTCCTTCGAAGAACACCGTTCCCTTGTCATCAATTGAGAAGCACTCATACTTCACATTGCCTGCTTTGATGTTATTTGCGATCTTCTTGATCTCAGCATCACGAAGTTGTTCAGAACGAATCTTGTCCTCGAGAGTTGGACTAGCTGTCAAGTTTGCAACATAACCTTGAGGAACAAGACCAAGGTTCAGCTTCTGGAATTCTTCATGAAGTGGAGGTTGGCTTTCCATGATCATGAGATTATTGCAATAAGACTTGCGACTGAGAGCATCGGCCATAACATTAGCCTTGCCTGGAGTGTAAGAAATGGTAAGATCGAAGTCTTTGATCTTTTCAATCCATCTCCTTTGCCTGAGGTTTAGATCTCGTTGAGTGAAGATGTATTTCAGACTCTTATGATCGGAAAAGATTTCAGTGCGATTACCCAACAAGTATTGCCTCCATTTCTTGAGGGCAAACACCACTGCTGCGAGTTCAAGATCATGAGTGGGATAGTTTTGCTCATGTGCGTTCAATTGACGTGAAGCATAAGCCACAACTTGACGTTCTTGCATAAGAACTGCTCCTAGACCTTGTTGAGAAGCATCACAGAATATCTGGAAAGGTTTGGTAGTATCTGGGCCAACCAGAACTGGTGTAGAAGTGAGTTTAGTCTTGAGGAGGTTGAAACTTTCATCACATTGTGGAGACCAAACGAACTTCTTGTCCTTCTTTGTCAGATCAGTGAGAGGTTTGGCAATCTTGGAGAAGTTTTGGACGAAACGACGGCAATAGCTAGCCAAACCAAGAAAACTTCTGACTTGCTTCACCGTCTTAGGAGGTTTCCAATCAACAATTGCCTTAACCTTTTCTGGATCAATGGCTATGCCCTTGGCAGAGATGACATGACCAAGATAAGCAACTTCTGGGATCCAGAACTCACATTTGGAGAATTTGGCATATAGACGATGCTCGCGAAGTTTCATGAGAGTGAGACGAAGATGTTCTCCATGCTCTTCCTCGGATTTTGAGTAGACAAGAATGTCATCAAGATATACCACAACGAACTTGTCGAGGTATTCATGGAAGACAGAATTCATTAGTCGAGAGAATGTCGCCGGTGCATTGGTGAGACCAAAGGACATGACGGTGTATTCATATAGACCGTAGCGAGTGGTGAAGGCTGTTTTTGGAATATCTTCCTTTCTGATCTTTATTTGATGGTAACCCATTCTCAAATCCAACTTTGAGAATATTGAGGCTCCAGCAAGTTGATCAAAAAGATCATCGATACGAGGAATTGGATATTTGTTCTTGATTGTTTTCTCGTTGAGAGGACGATAGTCAACCACGAGTCTCTTTGTTTGATCCTTCTTCGCAACGAACAGAGTTGGGCATCCCCAAGCGGAGGAACTAGGCTGAATATAGCCTTTCTCCATGTACATGTCTATCTGCTCCTTCAACAACTTCAGTTCAGGAGGAGCTATTTTGTACGGATGCTTAGAGATTGGAGCAGTGCCTTGTTCAAGTTCGATGACGAACTCAACAGCTCTGTCAGGAGGCATTCCTGGCAATTCTTCTGGAAAGACATCGGGGAAGTCACAAACCACCGGAATAGTTTCAATAGATGGTAGAGGATTTGCATTGAGAGTGTAGAGTTGAGCAACTGGATTTTCAGCATGGAAGTAGACTATCTGGCCAGAAGGGTGTGTGATTTTGACAGACTTAGCAGGACAATCAATGACTGCTTTGTTGGCTACCAGCCAATCCATCCCAAGAATGACATCAATATCTGAAGAGTGGAGAGCTATCAGGGATGCCTGGAATGGAAGGTTTCCAATTGTGATCTCGATGTTCTGGCCAACTTTATTGCTTTGCCAGCTAGATCCTGGTGATTTCACTAGGAGAGGGATAGACAACTGTTCGAAGTTGATTCCACTGTCGTTTGCAAAACATTGAGAGATGAAAGAGTGTGAAGCACCAGAATCGAACAAGACTTTAGCACGAAACGAGTTCACAAGAAGTGTGCCCATTACAACGTCTGGAGATTCTTCTGCTCCCCGGGCCTTGACATGGTTCACCTTAACGGTTCTCACGCCAAGGTCGTTGATGTTGTAGCAACCCAACGGAGGACCACGTATTCTTGTCGGGGTCGACCTGTGGCGAGGTGGAGGTGGAAAGAGGTGCCTTTGCGGACACTTATCGGAATAGTGGCCCGACTGTCCACACTTGTAGCATGTAACAGCAGAACAAGGAGCTGTTGGTCTTGGCTGAGATGGAGCACCTCCTGAAGATACCACTGGGGTGGGAGGGCGGGGAAGAATTCCTGCCGGGCTTGGCAAGCAGATGGGCGGTGTTGGAGTGGTATATGGAACCCAAACTCTCTGTTTTTGTGGTGGCATGATAGCTTTAGAAAGATTAGCCTGTTCACGAGAGTGCTTACGAGATTCCTCAACCAACTTGCGCCCATGCTCTTCATTTAGAGCGATGTTGACGAGGTCCTCAAAATTCTTGGCCTTGACGTTGGTGAGAGCATACTTGAGTTCCGGGTTGAGACTCCTGCGGAACTTTGCCATCTTTCTCGCTTCCGTGGAGATTTCATCTCCGGCGTAGCGAGCCAGACGATTGAACTCTCTTTGGTATTCGAGAACGTCCAAACTGCCTTGTGTGAAAGAATAGAATTCCTCACGCATTTTCTCCATGAGCCCATCGGGAATGTGATGGCGCACGAAGGCTTCCTTGAAATCCTCCCATGTGATAGCCACACTAGGACCTCTCATTTCTTGGAAATTCTCCCACCAAGACATAGATTGTCCACGGAGAAGGTAGGTCACGTAAGGAACACGGTCCTCGTCAGCCACATGAGCTACCATAAGAGTACGGTTCATTTCACGGAGCCAGTCATCAGCATCCAATGGCTCGGAGGAGTTATCAAACGTGCGCAGGTTGAGCTCAAGGAACTCCCGAATAGACACGCGGGTGTTGCCATTACTCCCAAGGTCTTGGTTCTGCTGCATCTGCTTTATAACTTGTGTCATCTGAGACAGCACTTTCCCCATCTCAGGTGGCAGTGTGGGTTCTTCGTCACCACTTTCCATCCTGAAGAGGATACCAAGGTTAACACACTAACCGGATAACAAAATCCAATGTAAGTGCTTAAAAGGATTACTTCAGACGGTAAGAAGGTAGCATGGATTAAACATATACTACCCTCAACGTTCACCATAAATGGTTTGAGTACGAAAGGATAACTAAACATAGCTAGGAATGGATACATCAATGGACGAAAGGTTCTTGAGAGAAACATGATATTGAAGCAACATCGGGAAACTCGCGACCAAAACTCCTAAGGTACTACAGAAGAACCCAGAACACGTGAAATCCTAACTTGAAAGTTTAGATGAGAAGAGAAAAACAACGTTGCACTTCCTTACCAGAAAAGGGAGGGTGGGTGGGGAAAGAAATAAAATGGCAGAATTCCTACTCTCACGTTTCCTTTTTCCTATATAGCTACAAAATAGTTTCTAGACTCAACTGCGACCAGTAAAAGGGATCCTACAGGCAGACAGGCTCTGATACCATTTGTCGCACCCTGGTTTCTAGAGGATACTCATCGCACGAACTGGATAGCAGGTGCTTGGATTATGGGGCATACATGCTCCCACGTCCCAGCTTCCTGGTAGGCCTGCGCTTATGCGCGACAACACAAGCCCTGCTTCCACCGTCGAAGTAAACTATCCGCTAGGAACCTAAGGCACTACTGTCGACGTACTTCATAACAAGCACGCACTGTACGTCAACAGCTTTGAACAAAAGGAAATCACAGAATGTCTCTAAGACACAAAAGAATGAAATAAGTTTGCAAATAGCCTTCACTAAGGCAGAGATAGCAAAACACTCATACAGAGGACACATGTCCCAACATATCATCATTACATAGCAGCGGAAGCAAACAACGGTGTTTGAGTACAGACGAAACCAAAAGGCTTAAGAAGCCGGGGAAAATAAAGAAGACGAAGCCCATCCACGTAGTTCCTGGATCCTGCCCGAGGTCCAGCTATCTACTCGTCTGCAGTCTCGTCAAACTCCACGAAGTAGCCATCCTGGTGATCCTCGTAGTCGTAGTCGAAGTCTGCGTAAACCACAGCCCCAACGGGGTCAGTACATCCAAGTACTGGCAAGCAAGACTCACACTTCATCAAAGAGTTACCCGTCAACACAAGCATAGATGCTTGGGATCAACGGAAGAGATAGGTGTTATAAAAGCTGCAGCGGGCTGCTCTAACCAACTACAGAAAATACTACAAGTTCCGGCTAACAGAAGAAGATAAGATCGAGGATTGTAACCAACTGAAAGATAACTTCAAACAAACCCATCCTGGATCTCGCCCCTTATCCGAAGAAGCAATCCGAGGATAACTCACACCGTTGTATTAAAGATGAGTCAAGTTATTGTGTGAATAACCTATTACTAGTCAAGTTATTTAGCATTGGGTGATACATGGTTGATCATTATGTTTAAGTTGTCCTGAGTACTTGTTAGCCAGTACTTTCACCAAGTAATCCATAACCGCGGAAAACACGGCTTCTCGAGAAGATTTATCCCTGCAGGGTGTGCTCCAGTACCCGTACACACTCAAGCCACCAACTAAAACTTAGGTGGACTTGACACGACCCAAACCATCTCTACAATCCATCCTAGGAGCCACGGAGCTATAAGGTCCCGGCCAGTCCGCCTAACCTAAACGCAAGGGTGAAAACCACACCCCCCGGCACCACAGGCCTCGCCCTATATGCATCATCATCATCACCAGTAACCAATGGGGGTACCTCCCATTATGCAAGGAGCAAATGGAACACCCGAACTAAGTGTGGCTCTTCGGACAAACTGCAGATCAAGTCTAAGTCGAGGGGGGTCCCATACTACCACCCGGATGCGGTGAGCACGCTCATCATGGATCAGTAGACAAGACCCTTTTCCTATTAGGGTCGACACTAGCAGGCCTCAAAACCACTTAGGGCCTCCTGCCGGTGCCTTATCATCAGATTATTATTACCAGCAGCAATTAACAGGATTGATTGATTAAATTCGAGCCCCCGGTACAATAATAATAGTAGAAGAAGTAACCGACAACAGACTCGAGCAAAAGCAACCCTAAGCATGCTAGATGAGAACAGGCACAAGCAATGGCTGTAGGTATGGAGGTGGGGCAATATCATTGGTTCAGGGTATCATGTGATAGGTTCGGAGAACAAGCAACGATACATAGGGCTAGCAAAAATAGACAAAAGGATAGTATCGACAACAAGTGTGGAAGAGAACTCGATGATTCATGTGAGTGATAACTTGCCTGCAACCCAGTAGCCTGGTACTGAGCAAAAATCCTTAGAAGGGGTACCGTACGTCTCTTCGGTCTCAACGTCGTCGTCTAAAGCGAGAAGAAGCAAACACACAATCGAAAGAGACGAACAATCAATACATGGCATAGGATGCACAACCATGGGATGATGCATGTCATGTTAATAGATGCAGCAAAGTAAACTACTTGACAAGGTAACACAATTTAATTGGACCCATATGCAATGTGAATTGCATATGGATGCAAATGGTTTAGGTTGAAGCAATGATCTACATTTGATTAACAAGTGTAAGTAGTTAAACATGATGCATGCATGATGATAATACGAAGTAAACAAAGTTAGATGCAATTGGAATGATAGTTAACAAGTTAGGGAATTTATTATTAAGTTTGGAAATTTTGGTTACTTAATACTGTTACACAAATAGTTGTTGTTTTCATCAAGTTAAGTTGCTCATAACAAATGACAAAGTTGATATTTGAAAAGGTTATGTTTTTCTGGTTGGAAAACATATTTTACATGTTAAAGAATAATTAAATTTGAGCAAGTTATGATTTTAGCAATTTTAATTGAATTAAACAAGGTTTAAATTATTTAGGCAATTTAAATTATTCAAATCATGAAACAAAATTTATATTTGAATTGGTGGTTCAAAAATGGTTTGGAAAACATATTTTGTTTGCATGATTTGGATTAATAATGAATTAGTTATGGATTTTAGCAATTTGCAATAGAATTATTTGAATTCAAATTTGAATTGCATTTTGAAAATTCAAAACAGGAAACAAATGCTATAGATAGATAGAGAATTTAATTTGGTGCGGTGTACATATTTTATTTATTTTTGTTGGAGTTGGGATTTAAAAGTTATTTGGGTTTGAAGTTTAGGGGCTAAACCGTAATAAAAACTGGGCTGAAATTAAAGGAAAAACGTGCAGAAAAACAATCTGCACCGCGCAGTATCCAGCCCCAGCCACTGACAGTGGGGTCAGCGTCACTGCGTGGCACCTAGGTGGCAGTACTGGGGTGAGGTGGCCTGCAAGGTCCATGACGGGTGGGCCCCACGGGGGTTGCGCGCAGGAAAAAATTGGGGAGGCAATTGCCTCCCCTAGGATTCGAACCAGGGACCTTCCCTTGGGCGCACGGGTAGGAACCGGTTGGGCTAGCGAATGACTTGTGACAGATAAGGGGCAGGGTTGGGGTTATCTTTCAGTTACGAGGTGTAACTGAATTTTGGTGCGTGCAGGTTCAGATGCGATCGACAGAGACTGCGGCCGGCGGTTCGCTGCTCCTGGTCGCTCGCCCCGTCTGCTCGCGCGGTTGGCCGGCGATCGCTGCGGGCCGCGGATGCGGGCGTTCCAGGGAGGAGAAGAGAGCGGGAGGAGGAGCGGCTTACAGCGAGGAGTTGGAGGAGGAGCGATCGGTGCGGGGAACAGCGCTCGGTGGAGGTGCGGTCGGCGACGAACAGTGGCGGAGACGAGGTTGGCGGCGGTGGTCCGGTGGTCTTCGGGGGAAACGGAGACCACGGCGAGGAAGAGGACGCAGCGCCGGTTCCGTTCCCGGCCCAAGCGCGGCCGGGCGGGTACCGGGGCGCCGGCGGCGAGCCGGAGAGGAAAGGCGGCGGTGGAGGCCTCGGTACAGAACAGAGAGGAGCGAGAGAGAGCAGCGTGAGAGAGAGGAAAAGAAGGCGAGCGGCGCGAGGGAGGAGAAGGGCTAGGGTTAGGAGGAGGATTGGCCTCGAGTTAAAAGGAGGAGGAGGAGTGCGGATCGACCGTTCCCTGCATGTACCTGTCAACGTGGGCAGCTCCATCTGCCTGCCGTACCAAGGTAGAAGAAGACCGAGGGGGGGTACGGGCCAGGTGGAAGATGGGCTGGCCCCAGATGGGCTGTGTGCCTTTCCCCCCTCTTCTCTTTATTCTTTTTTTTTTGTTTATTACTCTTTTTTTTTTGCAGATTTGGAGAAAGAGAAAAGAAGAGATGGTTTTAGGGTTAGCAAATTTTTTAGGACAAATTTTTAATGATTCATTTTGTAACCACACATTAAAATAAACCTTTGTTTTCCAATTATTTAATTGATGGTATTGTTTGGAAATAAATTAGATGAGTTGAGCAATTGAGGTATAAAAAGAAAATAAATGAGACTTAAGCCAATTTAAAGATTTGTTTCCAATTTTTAGTGGAACAATTTGTTTGTTTATTTTGTACTTGTTATTTGAAACATGTAACATAACAAGTATGCAAATAATTGAATTTCTGTTTTGGAATTCATAAGAAAACAAATGGAAACAATTCAATTCAAATGCAACAAAGGCAATTATGATGACATGATGCAAAGCAATAAAAAAAAACAAGAAACAAAACATTCTAGGGGGTAGATTTCATACTTGGGATGTTACAAAAGACTTGGAGAAGTGTCATAAAGGGAAGTCCACACTTGATAATATGTTGAGTGTCCAAAAATCCCCCAATGACAAGAGAGGACTTGGATTCATTTCCAATCACAAGAACAAGTCCAAGGTCGACAAGAAGAAGGGGCATGAACAAGTCAAGAATTTGGCGAATATTGTTTGCTTCAAGTGCAAGGTTGAAGGGCATCATGTTAGATCATGCCCTATGAAGAAGAAGAAACTTAGCGAGAAGCAACAAGGGAAGCGGCCACAAGTTCAACCTCAATCTGAACTTCAAGTTGAAGAAAGGCCTCTTCCTATGAAGACTCAAGCTAATGCTTCTCAAGTTGAGAAATCAACTAAGAAGAATGGAAGGAGTCGTTGTTGCTACTTATGTCGTGAAAAGGGCCATCTTGCTTCTTCATGCACTAATGGTACATTATCCAACCCTATCATAATTGATGATGTGTATTCCATTCGGAAGGATGATGTGGGCAATGTGTTTGCCAAATATGTTGGTACTCAAAGTGGTGTCAAGAAAAGAACCATTTGGGTTGCCAAGCCTATTGTGACTAACCTCTTAGGACCCAACTTGGTTGGGGACCAACAAGCTCAAACTTGATCAATAGGTGTTATCGGAGGGCATTGGAGACTTGGCTATATCATGAAGAATTAAGGGATCTTCATCACGTATATTTTCCTTAAGCCAAGTCATTTGGATTATCACGTCCCTATCTCATATTCCATGCTCCTTCTTGCGGTAACTTGTATTTATTACATTATATATATACATTGAAATTTGCTTGCCCCTGGGCCGAGCCGCACCCAAAACTATCGGGGAGCTGATGGTCATAGCCGACAAATGGGCTAATGGAGAAGACACAGTGCGCAACGAGAGAACATCATTGCTCGCGCCTGAAGAAGACCTCCATGGTCGAAAGAAAAGGAGGAAATACTACGATCACGACGATCGGGAAGAGATGGTAGCGACAGAATTCACGCGAAATCGCGATAGTGGCCGCCGAGGAAGTCGCGAGTGGAAACCGAAAGCTGAGGACAAAACTCCCGAGGAGGACCTCGATGCATACTGCTCGCTAAATCTATTTACAGATAAGCGCACGGGAAAAACTAAGGCAACACACCTCCTTAAGGATTGCCGAAAATTCATCGACATCACTGAGGCCTTCTCGAAGAAAAGCAGATCAACAGCTAATCAAAATTACCCGCGACTTCCAGGAGGAGGACACCAAGGGTTCCACCCGCCACAACCCTTACCTCCACCAGCAAATCCAAACATGGCGCTAGCCGCACTACCTGCGCCACCCGCACCAAACGCCCGAGCTAAGGCGTACCCGAACCCGGCAGGACAGTTAGGGATGATACAGAAGGTCTGCCCATCCCGTAGAGCTCAGAAGACAAATACACGACAGTTGTGCATGGTTGTACAAACCCCGCCAACAAGGCCCGAGTACCTGAAGATGGCGGACCAATCGATCACCTTCTCCATGGAAGACCACCCACCACGAGTCTATCGACCAGGGCACGCCGCCCTCGTAATCCAAGCACAAATTGGTAACTATGAACTGGGCT
Organism: Alopecurus myosuroides; assembly: GCA_028641055.1. NCBI lineage: Eukaryota > Viridiplantae > Streptophyta > Magnoliopsida > Poales > Poaceae > Alopecurus > Alopecurus myosuroides. The sequence goes on from CM054057.1 coordinate 52,961,792, forward strand.
GTGTATTCATGGACGGTGGCAGCGGCATCAACATTATCTACGCGGATACACTCCGCCGGATGAACAGAAACCTGGATGGCCTTGCAGAATCAGAAACATCCTTCCAGGGGATAGTTCCAAGAAAGGTGATCCGTCCACTCGGAACAATCAACCTAGAGGTTGTGTTGGGCAATCGACGCAACTACAGAAGAGAATTCCTCGACTTTGAAGTAGTCGACTGGCCCTCACAGTACCACGCCATTCTCGGTCGAACAACGTTCGCCAGATTCATGGCAGTACCACATTACGCGCACGTGAAGCTCAAGCTACCCGGGGAATATGGTGTAATCACCATCTACGGAGATTTCCAGAAATCCAACAAGTGCGACATCGAGTTCAACGAGATCGCAAAATTTTTCGGGATGCAAGAAGAACTGCAAGAGATGGCAAAGACCACGGACCACTCCGTGATGCCCCTCACAAAGAAAAACGCGCCAGAATTGGAATTCAGCGCCAACAGCGACACTCGAAAACATCAGGTGCACCCGACAGATTCTGCGAAGACAGCGATGGTCTCAACTACCCTCTCGCCGCATAGGAAAGTGCGCTCGTCGAACTCCTCCGTGAGTACTGGGAAATTTTCGCCTGGCAGCCCTCAGATATGGCAGGAATACCAAGGGAGTTCGCCGAGCACTCACTCGAAGTCTTCAAAGACGCAAAACCCATTAAACAGACCACTCGACGGTTCTTAGAACCCAAGCAGAAAGCGCTTGGAGAAGAAGTAAACATATTGCTAGCAGCAAAATTCATCGGGGAGATCAAGATATCCACTTGGTTAGCAAACCCGATGCTGGTCCCAAAGAAGAACACCGACATCCTTCGAGTATGCATTGACTACACGTCATTAAATAAGCACTGCCCCAAGGATAAATTTCCCCTCCCGCGAATCGACCAGATCGTGGACTCCACCGCGGGCTGTCAACGCCTCTCCTTCCTGGACGCCTACTCAGGATATAATCAGATCCGGATGAAGCAGGAAGAAGAGGAAAAGAAAACATTCAACGCACCCCACGGTGTGTACTACTACACGACAATGCCCTTCGGGCTCAAAAACGCAGGCGCAACATATCATCGCTGCATGCAAAAATGCCTCGCCAAGCTCATTGGCAAGAACGTACAAGTGTACGTTGACGACATCGTCATCAAGACTCGAGTAGAGGATACACTCCTCGAGGACATTAGAGAAACATTTGACGCTCTAAACGCATACATGATTAAGCTCAACCCGACAAAATGCGTCCTTGGCGTCCCAGCAGGACAACTTCTCGGGTACCTGGTATCCGCCTGAGGCATCCAAGCCAACCCAAAGAAGATACAAGCAATCTTGACAATGAAGGAGCCAACTAATCTACGCGGAGACCAACAGCTCGCAGAGCGACTAGCCGCCTTGAGAAGATTTATCGCACGATTGGGTGAGCAGGCATTACCCTTCTACAAGCTGTTGAAGAAGACGTACAAGTTCGAATGAACACCAGAAGCTAAGCAGGCATTCGCAGACCTGAAACGATCCTTGCAAAGCAGGCGCATCCTTGCAACACCGCAAGAGAGGGAACCACTCACTACTAGGAAAAAGGGCATCAGTGGCGCACCACTTTGGACAATCAGTGGCGCACCAGTGTGATGCGCCACTAATTCCCCAATTTTAATTTTTTAAAATGTATTTTTCTTCACTCAACAATTTTGGTCAACTCCCCACTAGGTCACCCATCCTCAAATTACTCCATCCCTAGCACGCTTAACATCTTAGTTCCATTCGACTGCAGTCCCGGGAAAGAAGTTATAACTTATTGATATATGTATCATATCAATCCTATGAAGCCCTTGGGCATGATGTCACACATTTACCGTTTAAGTTTGATAACAATAATTTGAAAAGTTTGAATAGTTTGACCATACATTGACTAGAGTTTGACTAGTTTGACCACACGTTGACCAGAGTTTGAATAGTTTGACCATAGTTTGAATATACATGCACCACACATTGACCAGCGTTTGACCATAGTTTGACCATCATTGGAATAGTTTGACCAGATTTTGACTAGAGTTTGACCACATATTGACCATAATTTGACCACCTGCTGACCATAGTTTGACCAAAATTTCAATAATTTGACCATATGTTGACCACCATTTGACTAGTTTGACCATAGTTTCACCAGGGCATCAGTGGCGCACTGCTCACTGGTGCGCCACTGATACCTGGCACCCATGTATGTCCATTAGTATCAGTGGCGCATCATGCACGGTGCGCCACTGATTCTTCATAGCATCAGTGGCGCACCATACACCATGCGCCACTGATACCAGGCACTCATGTCTATCCATTAGTATCAGTGGCGCATGGTGCACGGTGCGCCACTGATTCTTCATAGCATCAGTGGCGCACCATACACCATGCGCCACTGATACTAATGGACATGCATGGGTGTTAGGTATCAGTGGCGCACCGTGCATGGTGCGCCACTGATGCTATGGATAATCAGTGGCACACTATGCACTGGTGCGTCACTGATACTAATGGACATACATGGGTGCCAGGTATCAGTGGCGCACCTGTGCACGGTGCGCCACTGATGCTCATATAATCAGTGGCGCATGAATACATGGTGCGCCCCTGATGCCTAGACTTGTTTCCTCCCAACCATATCAGTGGCGCACGGCTACATGGTGCGCCACTGATGCTAGTCCATCTATAGCCATTTTCCTAGTAGTGACTATACCTATACCTAGCCGCAACAAACCAGGTCATCAGCACGGCCATCGTAGTCGAACGACCTGAGGAGGGCAAGGCATACGGAGTCCAACGACCGATCTACTACATCAGTGAAGTGCTCTCTCCGTGCAAGCAAGGATACCCTCACTACTAGAAGCTCGCATATGGAGTTGTCCTCACGGCTCGAAAGCTCAAGCACTACTTCCAGGAGCACACCATAACAGTGGGTAATGATGCATCACTCGGTACAATCATGAACAACCCAATGGCATCCGGAAGAATAGCAAAATGGAGCATCGAGTTGGGTTCTTGGGACATCATCTACGCAGGACGCAATTCAGTAAAATCATAGGTACTCGTGGAATTCCTGAGCGAGTGGACAGAACTACAAACCCCCGGGCCACCGGAATACACGAGTAACTGGATCATGTACTTCGACGGATCCAAGAGAAATGAAGGAGCACGAGCTGGGATCGTCCTAATATCACCTTGAGGAGACAAGCTGCAGTACGTTCTACGACTGGATTTTCCACCCGATGATCCAGCGTAAAATAACGACGCAGAATACGAGGCCCTGTTCCATTGGATGAAGATGGCAGTCACGTGCGGAGCCACCCGACTGATGATCTACGGTGATTCCAATCTCATCGTGCAACAAACAATGAAGGAGTGTGACGCTATCGCTGAGAACATGGTCGCCTATCGTGACATGTACAACCTAATCGAAGGAAGTTTCAAAGGATGCGAGCTGAAGCACATTGCAAGATCCAGCAACGAAGAAGCAGACAGGCTGGCAAACATGGGTTCCACAAACACACCCATAACGCCAGGGATATATTTCGAGCGGATGACTAAATGATCAGTCAAAGTCAAGAAAACTGCAGGAGCACCCGCATCACTGGAAACAGAGGTCAGCCCGCAAATTGCTATTATCGAGCTCATTCATAATATTTCCCGACAAATTTTTCTGGTCGAACCAGTCTGGACGCATAAATACCTCGACTACTTATCCGCCAAACAGCTCCCAGCAGACCCTCGCGAGGCTCGACAGATAATCATACGCAGCAAATCCTTTCGAGTGATCAACGAAGAATTATACAAACAGAGCATCTCGGGCATACTGCAACGATGCATAGCACCCGAGGATGGCAAGGAATTACTGCAAGACATCCACCAAGGACATTGTGGACATCATGCTAGCTAGAAAGCAATCATGGGAAAAGCCTTCCAAGCAGGATTCTACTGGCTTACAGCAGCCAGAGACGCAAAGGAACTGGTCGACAGGTGCAACGCTTTTGCCAGCGATTCGCACCAAAACCACACACACCCACTACAGAATTACATTTGATACCCATCGCCCGGCCCTTTGCACAATGGGGGCAGGACATGGTAGGACCACTACGCAAGTCCACGCCAGGTGGATACACACACTTGCTGGTCGCAGTCGACAATTTACCAAGTGGATCGAAGCCATGCCAGTAACCTCTGCTAGCGCTCAATGCGCCGTCTAATTCCTCAACTCCATCGTATGCAGGTTTGGAATACCACACGACATCATTACTGACAATGGTAGCAACTTCACGGCAAAGGAAACACAGTAGTTCTGCGAAGAAAAGGGCATCATCTTCAAATTTGCTTCAGTTGCCCATCCGCAAACCAACGGCCAAGTCGAGCGATCCAACGGATTAGTTTCGGCTGGCATCAAGAAACGTCTACTCGATAGTCTACACCCGACAACGGGACATTGGACAGAAGAGCTACCCTCCGTGCTATGGAGCCTACGCACAACTCCAAATCGATCCACAAACTACATACCATTCTTCATGGTATACGGGGCTGAAGCAGTCCTACCCGAGGACGTCAGGTTCAGCGCCCCACGAGTTGTTGCTTACAGCGAAGAAACCTCCAACAGGGCACTCGCGGATCATATGGACGCACTCGACGAAATGCGCGATATTGCACTCGCAAGATCCGCAGTATATCAGCAGTCGCTGCGAAACTATCACAGTCGCCGCATACGCCACAGAGCCTTCGAAGTAGGAGATCTGGTGCTACGGCTCAAGCAGAAGGAAGGACACAAGCTAGAGCCACCATGGGAAGTACCCTTCATAATACACGAAGTTATCCCAGGTGGCGCCTATCGACTGAAGAATCCGACGAATGGAGGCATCTATTCCAACCCTTGGAATGTTGCACAACTCCGCAAATTTTATCCCTAGATTTATTTTATTCACAGTAATAAGGCTATACTAGCCATCTTGTAGCTCGACAGAAAAACACATGACTTTTCAGTCATTGCAATAAAATACATGGTTTATCAACCATAGATAGTCGAAGTTCCTCATCCTTACATGCTAAACGTAACAGGTATACACCCCACAAACACACGGGGGCTACACCTAACTCAGCATCGAAGGAAGAATTTTATATACAAGGTGAACACCTTACAATAGATTTTACAACTACACAGCGCGACAGGATACATACATCCTACAATCAAACATGGCGATGAGCATTCTCAGCTGCCAAAACCCGATCTACCTCAGCCGAGGTCAATCGAATGATTTCCTCTGTCGCTGGTCGAGCAACCCTATAATGAGGAGAAATATCGTCGATTGGACCATCAGGAAGTCTAGCTATGGAGTTGAAATTCACCTCAGGATGCCACAACCGGACAAAAGAGAGAGCCACTACCGAGCCGCAAATCATCTGATTGCCAACACAGTCGCGAATTTCTCCTTCTCGCCCGAACACCCTGAGAAGATGGCTCCAATCTTCAGGACCCCTCTCCAATGGATAGAAAGCAGCGTTCATTGCAATCAAAACCTCGTGAAAGGAACTCACGAATATCTTCGCCTGGATGACTCGAAACTTCAAGGTTGCAAGCACAAAGCCTCGACTACGATCGGACCAAAAGTTACTCGCATGGGGCTTTGAGCTACCAGCTTCCTGAAGGATATGGTTCTCCACCCATTGTTTCTCACTCCTATCATCCGGCTGAACAACTGAAAAACAAAGGTATATGATCAAAGAAGCATATATGACAAAGAAGACTAGGGGGATGAACTACTTACAGAGAAAATACCTGGCAACAGACGCCAATTCATCCATCACAAACTGCTCGCGTTCAATCTCCAGCTTTTGTTTGGACTTGGCTACATCCTCTACCCCACGCATTGCTTTTAGCTTGCGTTCACCATCCGCAACGCGATCACGGAAGCCTGCAAAGGTCCCAACAGAGGCAACAAGAGGATTTGCTGGGGCAGCAAGTCCACCTGAAGACTCCGCGGCAACCCCGGCTACCTGGAAGAATACAAGGAAATTGAAGGAATAAGATGCCCCATTCGAGATATAACAATCACCTACTCGACAGGTGCTCGGGGGCTACTCCCATCGGGAGGAAGTACACAACAAATCAATCACATGAAGCATCTCAGAAGGACATCTCGATTAAACGATGAAAATATGGGAGCGCATTCCAAGGTTCATTACAACCGAAAGAGCGAAATACAAAGAAAATATACTAAGGAGCTGCAGTTGTCCTGCCACTCGCGGCGGTCCCTCCCCTAGCACCTACAAACAATTCGGATAACTTCCGGGCAAGGACTCCGGGTTGCTCGCCAAAACGACGAAGCCCTACCTTTTGGCCTATAGAAGGATCGACGGGAAGGTCCGAGTACGCCTCTTCCAAGACGGTGACTCCATGCGCCAGCGCGAACTGGATGGCTGTCTTCGCCCTAGACTCCGACTGAGCAACCGCATAGGTGTCAAGGAGATTGCTCTCCGAGAAAATCTTCAAGAGATCACCCAGCGCAGGCGGAGACACGGTGTTTACTAGAAGGCGACCGTGCAGCTGCGTCAGCACTCGAGTGACATCGCCAACCAGGGTGCAAAATCCCTTCGGCGTGTTTCCTGAGCTGGGCGAGGGAATCGGTCAGCGCATCCACCCGTTGGACCCCAGGAAGCTGCAGTGGGACGCCCAGAAGACCTGCAAAGAAAAATGTTAAAATCCAAGGACCGATCAGACAGCCAGAAGACAACAATAGACCAAAAGCAAACTTACCCGCAAAATGTTCGGCCAAAGGACGAAGGAAATCGACGAGGTCGGCGTCCGCCTTGGTGCCAGCCTCCTCTAGATTCTTCAGAGCATCCTGGGCGGCCGCAAGCTTTCCTTCGAGGTCAGCCGACAACATGCGGGAGGACTCAAGTTCCCGTCGAGTAGCTGCCAACTCAGCCTCTTGAGAAATTGCCCGAGTGGAGGCATCCGCATTCTCGGCCTTCATAAACTCAACTTGAGCTGCGCAACAATGGTAGTCAGAGACGAAGAAATTGGTAGAAATAAAGAGATAAAGATAGAAGAAGATGATAAACTTACTTCGAAGGAGCTCATTCTCCGTGGTGAGTCGATCACGATCCGATCGAAGGGTACCACATTCTGCCTCAGCAAGAAGAACACGGCGACCAACGGCCGCGAGGGAGTCGATGAGTGACTGCAAGGAACATGAAGATAGAAGAATCAGAAAAGAGAAATTTGAGCCTATACACGATTGTAAAGATTCGAGCATAGCCTCGGGTGCTACTCCCATCGGGAGCATTGTCGTGCACCCGATAAAACAAAGAGAAGGAATAAAAGACTATCTTTGAGCCTGTAGCCAATCGCATGCGATCGACTACAGCCTCGGGGGATACTCCCATCGGGAGCACTGCCGTGCACCCGATAAAAAATCCAAAACCGGAGGAGCATTGAAGAAGCAAGCAGCAAAGTTTACCTGGCCTTGGGCGAAGGAGAGGGGATCCGCTGAGCTACCCGACACCTTCTTCGGAGTTGAGGCCCCAGCAGCGAAACTAGGAAATATGTATTCCGTAGTCGCCGCAGTAGGAGCTACACTCGGTGAATTCTGGACGGTGTCGGCGGTAGGGGTCCCACCCGCAGCTCCAACTTTCTTCCTCTTTTCGAGAGGAAGGGAAGAGACGAATCTACGAGGGCTGATAGCTTGTAGGCTACAATGAAGATAATACGTCAAAAGATGCGAAAGAGAAATGTTCGACTAAGAACAAGAAGAAAACCTTACTCGTCGTCATCTTCTTCGTCCAACATATCCGCATTCCAAGCGGTTTGGATATTTGGAAACGAAGGAGAAGGGGCGCGCGTGCACAGCGGGGTAATGTTGAGGGGCCCCTTCCCGGGCGATTCTTTATCCAAAGAATTGTCTTTGGAGGTGGCCTCGTCGTCCTCCACTCAACGGCGTTTACGATGGAGGATACCTCCATCCGAATCCTCCGCGCCATCCGAGGATTCACGCTCGAAGCTCGAAGAGGCATTAGCAACACTGGTATCAGCTGGGCCGTCCAAGTTACTCGCCAACAAATCCGAGGCCTCCTCCCTAGACATTGGTGGGGAGCAGGTGGCCACGGATAGGCTCTACAAAAGAAGACAAAAGAAAAGCGAGAGAAAAATCCAGTCGACCAAATTTCAGAACAGGGAAAGAAATGAAGACAGGAAGAAAGACAAAACTTACTTTGGGTGGCGGAGGCCTTGACGCCTCGAAAGCTGCAACCGTGCAGTCGGGGAAGGTTTCGCCCACCTTCAAGATGGTGATGGACGCGATCTTCTTCCCTAACTCGACGTTCGAGAGCTCTTCGCGGCTCACGCGACTGGGGTCTTCAGTGCCCCGGTACTCCCACATCGTGGAAGGCCTGTCCTGCTGGGGCTGAATCCTGCGCTTGAGGAAGATACTCGCCAGGTGCAGCCCGTTCAGCACGACTCCGGCGGCTTGGTCCCGTAGGGAAGCCACCTTGGCGAGTAGCGGAGTGACTACCTGGCTTTCTTCAGCCGACAGTTTATGCGGCCAAGACTTCTGCCTCTTCAGAACGGCGAATGGGTGGAACTCCTGAATCCCATCCGAGCTGCTGTCAGTGACGTAGAACCACTTCTTTCTCCACCCTTGAGCGGAGTCGATGAAGTGCATCCCGAAGTAGCTAGAGTCCGATTTCGCCTGGATGCCGAAACCACCGGGGCGCAGCGCCTCGTCAGGCTCATTATCTACTCGCGACTTCTCGCGGAAGACCTTGAAGAGGGCCTTCCAGAGGCCCCAATGCGGGCGAATTCCCAAGAAGCACTCGCAAAATACAATGAAGCACAAGATGTGTTGCACTGCATTCGGAGGCAGATCGTGGAGTTGTATGCCATAGACATACATCAATGCCACGAGGAAGGGGTGAAGAGGAAAGGAGAGCCCGCGCGACACGTGGTCCGCGAAAACCACGCGTTCGTTCGGGCGGGGATTGGGTACCTCCTCCTTCTTGCCGAGGCGCACCCGTCTTTCAGCTTCCGGAGGCAGCAATCCCTCCCGCTGCATCTCCTTGATGCTCTTGATGGTGGTGTTGGGCGAGTGCCAATCACCCGAGCGCGGTGCGGGCGACGCAGGGACCTCTCCTGACGCCCTCGACGACGAGACGACGACGCCGCGTTTCTTGCCTCCCGCCATTGCTACTAGTGCGAGCTCGAAGAGAGAGGAAGTGGAGTGCGAGGAAGACGATGAGCGAAGAAGGCGAAGGCTGGGGAAACTTTCATCATTTCACCCAAGGCCTACATTTATACACAGAGCCAGTCGATCTTGACCGCTTACTGAGCCACGTGGCGTCCATCGCGGCCGCCGCGTGCGAAGGCGAAACGAAAGGGGGGCCGATGCTGTTTCGTGCCACGATCCTAACAGTGGATCGTGCGCATTTACTGCGCGCAGTTCGCGTAAAAACCGGGAACGACGTCTCGTTTCCGGTCAAAAAGCTGACAAGGTGGGTCAGCACTTCTGCTCTCTCTCTCGGGAGGATAAAAGTGCGCCATGACGTCATAGCGTGTATCATCAAGCTGAAGAATCTTTCGAATGGAAAGTCCAAACACAAAAATAACTTCGTATAGACAAATTATGACGTGAAATCTCTTTCACGGGAAAAAATACCCCAAACACGAAAACTCTTTCGTATGGGCATAAAACTCTGAACACGAAAACTCTTTCGTATGGACAAGAAACCACAAACTCAAAACTACGCGAGTAGGCAGATCCTGCCACTCATTCAGACGATGTCTACACATCATAAACCTGGATTGTTCAGCCGACTATGTACATCCGGATGCCATATGATTTGGAATATGAAGGTAAGACCCAAAAGATCTCTCTTGAGGGCCTGGAATCGCACTCAAGCTGCGTCCTCCGGTATAATTCCGTGTCAACAACACGAAGAAAAATCCTAGCGAACGCGCCGGGTACCTACACAGGTTAAGTTCGACTCGGTAAGACCACTACAGCCCAGTCGCAATGATCACCTCATCGGGTTCGAGTCGGAGGTCTCGAATCTATGTAGGGCAGAACTGTTTCTGCCCTAGCTGCAATTAATTGGCCCTGATCTTTTAGGAGAGCCAAGCTGCTGCGCCACATCCTTCTGTGATAAACAGCCATAAAAACAGGCACTTTCATTACTCGATACTCGGGTGTAAAAAGCTCATCACACTTGGTACACACCCTCCAAACAGGAAACAACCATAATGGTTATCCGAAAGAAAGCAGGATGAAAAATCTGACCGTCTACTCGACTGGAAAAATCCCAATCGAGCAAACGCTCGGGGGCTACTGACGAAGGGATGGATCTTAGACCCTGCGTGTAAGGACACCCCGTCTTAGGCCCAAGGTTAAGGCCCAAGAGGAGAAGCCCTTGGAGTATTCTAGAAGACCCATCTGAAGCCCACCCGCAATGCCTTGCGGCCTAAGTTAGGAAACCTGTAACCGACATAGGTTTAGAGTTCGAGTCCTCTCCGGGTAGGGTTTGAGACCTGGCCACCTATATAAGGCCAGGAGAACCACCGGAAGAAGACCAAGCAATACCGCACCACAAAAGCCTTGAGCTCGAGATCGTACTCTCGACTTGACCAACCACCATTGTAACCGATCTATTCGATAATACAGATCAACAGAGGTAGGATTAAGGGTTTTACCTCTACGAAGGCCCCGAACCTGGTTAAATCGTTCTCCCTGTCTAGCCGACGATCATCACCAGCGCTCATGGGTTCTCCTATTCGAAACCATATGGGTTCACCCGAGGGATTTGTTGAGTCACAGATTCGACAGGGAGGCAGCCCAAGAGGCGGTGCGGACAGCCATGGTGGTGCCCCCACCTCTTCCCTCTTCATGTGAGTGGAAGCCCCACTCACATCCACTCATTTTCCCTTAAAACTCCACTTAGAAAATCCAAGAGTTTTTCATAAATAAATAAATAAAATTATTTCTTTATTTATATTTGTTAATTCCATTAACAAACATTTGCATATAGCACCTCAAATCATTTGTTAATTCTATTAACAACCATTCGATGAAAAACCCCTTGAACTATTTCAATTTTCCCCGAAACAATTTTGGTGCTGCCCAAAATATTCTTCGATATTCCGTATCCTCTCAAACGCGTCATCGAACCTTAAGTGTGTCACCCTACGGTTCGCGAATAAGATAGACATGACCGAGACTCCTCTCCGATCAATAATCAACAGCGGGATCTAGAAATCTGTGACGACTCCTATATATTCAACGATGACTCTCGTGATCATGTGAACCAACAACGTCGTGAACTATTCCCTTTGTCTCGCAATATTTTACTTGTCCGAGATTCGATCATTGGTATCAACCATAACTTGTTCAATCTCATTACCGACAAGTTCTCTTTTCTCATTCCCGTGATATAACATCCTTGTGATCATATCAGGTGCTTGCAAGCGGTTTCGATGTGAGATCACCTTTATAGTCACCCTGTTATGGTGTGACGTTTGATGGCATCAAAGCACTCTTCCGATATCAGTGATTGACATGATCTCATGGTATAAGGAATAAGTTACCTCGTATGCAAGATATAACAATATAAACTAAATGACTTGATCGTATTGTAATCTTGATATTGGGTAAGTGTTCATCATATCATTCTTCTAATGACATGACCCCGTTATTAACAACATCCAATGTTCATGATAAGGAAACCTTGATCATCTATTAATCAACGAGCTAGTTAAAAGAGAGGCTTTACTAGGAACCATTGTTTGTTTATTAAACACACATGTATCAACGTTTTCGGTTAATACAATTCTAGCATGAGAAATAAACATTTATCATAAACAAGGAATAAGATAATAACCACTTTATTATTGCCTCTCGGGCATATTCCCTTCAGGATGGGCGTAGCAAAGTGGAACCAATTGATTGGTTGTGTTAGGTTAGGACCAAGGAACACCCAAGAAAATGGTAGGGTCCACCTCTTGGCAAGACTCCCGAGTTCCGTCAGATCCGGGAGTTTCGGGATCTAAGTAGTCCTGGAACCCGCTAGAGAGAATTCGACGCCGGTGAATCCCTTACACAGAAGCGAGGGGATATTGGGCATACAAGACCCATGACACACTCTAACACACATGGTATGGCATACCATGGGATTTTGTGGTATTTAGACGATCTGGAGCCCCCCTCTCCGGAGAAACCATAGCCCCGCTGGGGAAAAAGACGGAACTGCCGTTCTGGCCCCTCCACGTGAGCCGGAATGGGGTAGAAAAGTAGAACCAGTTGCTTGGTTTTCTTAGGTTAGGGCATCTCCAGCCGTTGCGTCCCTCCAGGGCCCAAAACGCCGCGTTTTGGGGCCGCCGCGGCGCCAAACGGCGCTAATCTGGAACCTGGGGGGCAGGCTTCACAGTCGCACCCCGAGCCCAAGTTTCGGCCCAAAAAATGTATGAACGAAAATTCCACACATTTTATTTGATTCGACGCAAATTTGAACTAAAACATCGAGAAATAAACTAAACAGTGCGAAAATAAATCTACATCATCGACTATTCTACGCGTCGTTGTCTTCATCGTCGTCCTCCTCGCCGTCACCCTTTGGCACCATGGCGAGCCGGTTGGAGGGGCCAGCTTCGCCGTAATCCTTCGCCGCCATGGCGAGCCAGCGCCGCTCTGCCCGGCCTTGCACCCGCAGCCGATGCAGCTGCGCCTGCTCGGAGGGCTGGCGGTTGCGCCGCTCGCTCTGCAGCACCACCTGCGGTCGATCGGCCTCATACTGTGCGATAAGCGCTTGCTGCTCGGCCGACGCCACGTTCTCGGCCAGTTGCAGGTACGCCTCGCGCGCCGCCTCTTCCCTCCGGTGGGTCTCAAGAGATGCCCGAACTGCGGCGGCCCCGCCGCCTGCTCGAGGCCGCCGAGGACCTGGTGGAACGTTTCCTCGTTCCGCGCGGTCTCGAAGGAGTGGATGGCCGCGTGCTGCTCCGGCCACACTGGCTGCCTCCTCCGCTCCCTCTTCCAGCGTCGGGCAGCCTGCGCCGTCTCCTGCTCGGGCGCCAGCTCTTCCTGGACTGGCGGCTGCTCGGGCGCCGCCGCTCCCTGCGCAGGCTGCTGCTCCGGCGCCGGCTGCTGCCCCTCTTCGTCGCTGTCGGGCAACGCATCCCAGAGGTGAGACATCGTTGCTAGGCGCGGCGAGGAGGAGAAGGCTAGAATGGGAGAACGGCAAGGAGGAGGAGGCGAGAATGGGCGGACGGCGAGGGGCGAGCACTCTGTTTATAGCCTGGCGGGCCAGTCACTGCGCCGCGCGTGTCACCGCTGCCGCCCCGCCATTAATCCGACAGCCTTTGACTGGGACGCATGCACTGGCCGCCCGCCACGCCATTACTCCGGCAGCCTTTGACGGCGAGGGCGCCGAGAAGAAGGTCACGGGCGGGGGATTCTGTTCCCGCGTTTTTTCGGCGCGTCACTGACAGAGCTGGCCCACGCGGGCTGTAGCGCAGTTTCGCCCCCCAAGCCAAACCCAGCGGGCTGGGTTTTGCCTGGGTGTCGCGGCGCGAAATAGCGCCGAAACGACACTATTTGGGCTTCTGGGGGGCCGACTGTTGAGGAAACGGCGCTATTCGCCGCTTCCGGCGCTAAAAAGGCCGCCTGGGGGGCTCTGGGGGCGGGGGCGACTGGAGATGCCCTTAGACCCAAGGAACACCAAATACAATGGTAGAGCTTGGCTCTTGGCAAGATTTCCTCGAGTTCCGTCAGATCCGGGAGTTTCGAGCTCTCATTAAGTATTCCCGGAACCCGCGAGAGAGAATCTGACGTCGGTGATGACCTAACATATAGAGCGAGGAAATCTTTGGCATCCAAGACCCATGCCACACTCTAACACACAAGTTATGTCATACCATGTGTTGTGGTCGCATTCAGACGATCCAGAGCCCCCTCTCCGGAGAAACCATAGCCCGCTGGGGAAAAAAGACGGAACTGCCGTTCTGGCCCCTCTACGTGAGCCGGAAGGGGGTAGAAAAGTGTAAACAATTTCTTGGATGTGTTAGGTTAGGACCAAGGATCACCCAATATAATTGTAGGGGCCACCTCTTGGCAAGATTCCCCCAGTTTCGTCAGATCCGGGAGTTTCGGGCTCTAAGTAGTACTAGAACCCGCCACAGAGAATCCGATGCTGGTGAAGCCTCAACACAGAGAGAGCGAGGGAATCTTGGACATCCAGGACCCATGACACACTCTAACACACATGGTATGGCATACAATGGGATTTTGTGGCATTCAGACTATCCGGAGCCACCTCTCCGAAGAAACCATAACCCCGCTGGTGGGGAAACGGAACTGTCATTCTTACCCCTCTATGTGAGCTGGAAGGGGGTAGCGAAGTGGAACCAATTTCCCGGTTGTCGTAGTTTAGGCCCAAGGAACACCCAATAAAATGGTAGGGCCCACCTCTTGGCAAGCCCCAGTTCCGTCAGATCCGGGAGTTCCAGGCTCTATGTAGTCCTAGAACACGCTAGAGAGAATCCGACGCCGGTGAAGCCCTAACACAGAGAGCGAGGGAATCATGGGAATCCAAGACCCATGACACAATATAACACACACGGTATTTCATACCATCGGATTTGGTGGCATTCAGACGATCCGGAGCCTCCCTCCGGAGAAACAATAGCCATGCCGGGGAAAAGGGCTGAACTGTCGTTCTGGCCCTTCTACATGAGCCGGATGTGGGTAGAAAAGTAGAACAAATTTCTTGGTTGTGTTAGGTTAGGCCCAAGGAACACCAAATAATATGGTATGTCCCACCTCTTGTCAAGATTCCCCCAGTTCCATCTGATCCGAGAGTTTCAGGCTCTAAGTAGTCATGGAACCCACTAGAGATAATCCGACGCCGGTGAAGCCCTAACACAGAGAGCGCGAGAATCTTGGGAATAAAATACCCATGACACACTCTATCACACATGTTATGGACTTCCATGATATTTGTTTGCATTCAAACGATCCGGAGCCCCCTCCGTAGAAACCATAGCCCCGCTGGGGGGAAAGGCGGAACTGCCGTTTTGGCCCCTCTACGTGAGCCGGAAGGGGTAGAAAAGTGGAATCAATTGCTTGGTTGTGTTAGTTTAGGCCCACGGAACACCTAGGACAATGGTAGATCTCACCTCTTGGCAAGATTCCCCCAGTTCCGTCAGATCCGGGAGTTTCAGGCTCTCATTAAGTAGTCGTGGAACCCACGAGAGAGAATTTGATGCCGTGAAGCCCTAACACAGAGAGCGAGGGAATATGGGGCATACAAGACCCATGACACACTCTAACACACATTGTATAGCATACCATGTGTTGTGGTGGCATTTAGATGATCCATATCCCCCTCTCCGAAGAAACCATAGCCTCGCGGGGGGAAAAGACGGAACTCCGTTCTGGCCCCTCTACGTGAGCCGGACAGGGGTAGAAAATTGGAACCAAGTGCTTTTTGTGTTAGGTTAGGCCCATGGAAAACCCAAGAAAATATTAGGGCCCACCTCTTGGCAAGATTCCCCCAGTTCCGTCAGACCCGGGAGTTCCGGGCTCTAAGTAGTACCGAAACCCGCCAGAGAGAATCAGATGTCGGTGAAGCCCTAACAGCGAGAGAGAGAGAGAGAGAGTGAGTGAGTGAGGGAATCTTGGGCATCCAAGACCCATGAAACACTCTAACACACATGGTATGGCTTACAATGGGTTTTGGTAGCATTTAGACGATCCAGAGCCCCCTCTCTGCCGTTCTGGCCCCCTACATGAGAAGGAAGGGGGAAAAAGAAGGAACTGCTGTTCTGTCCCTCTACATGAGAAGGAAGGGGGTAGCAAAGTGGAAACAATTTCTTGGTTATGTTATGTTAGTACCAAGGAACACTCAAGACAATGGTAGGGCCCACCTCTTGGCAAGATTCACTAAGTTCCGTCAGATCCGGGAGTTTCGGGCTCTAAGTAGTCATGGGACACGCCAAAGAGAAACCGACGCCGATGAAGCCCTAACCGAGAGAGCAAGAGAATCTTGGCAATACAAAAGACCCATGACACACTCTAACACACATGGTATGTCATAACATGGGATTTTGTGGCATTCAGACAATCCGGAGCCCCCTCCGGAGAAACCATAGCCCCGTCGGGGGAAAAGGAAGAACTTCCATTCTAGGCCCTCTACGTAAGCAGGATGTGAAGGGGTCGTTGCATAGAAAGCAAAAAATTTCCTCCACGAGAGTCATGCGAAAGGCCAAGATATAATCTAGGAGACGAAGTGCAACGGGCAACGAGAGGGTTAAGGAGAACACATACCCTCGAAGACAGAAAGCGTTACGAGATCAAATCTCGTTGTTGGCGTAGTCGTACTCACACCGATCTCGATAGCGAGAAGAAGTGCTCCGCATCCGGCGGTGCCTCCGTGATTGGTCACACATACGGTTGATGAAGACCTCCGTTCCCTCGATCCAGCGGGGCGCGGAAGTAGAGGATCCCTCGGAACTCCAGCAGCATGACGGCGTGGTGGTGGTGAAGAATCTCATGGTCAGGGCTTCGCCAAGCCGGAGACCATGGAATGGAGCAGAGGGTGGAGGGAAAAACTAGTGGGCAAGTGTGTGTGAGAAGAGGAGCTCTCACCCTCCTTTTATAGGGGAGGGGGAGTGACGAAGGGATGGATCTTAGACCCTGCGGGTAAGGACACCCCGTCTTAGGCCCAAGGTTAAGGCCCAAGAAGAGAAGCCCTTGGAGTATTCTGGAAGGCCCATCTGAAGCCCACCCGCAATGCCTTGCGGGCTAAGTTAGGAAACCTGTAACCGACATAGGGTTAGAGTTCGAGTCCTCTCCGGGTAGGGTTTGAGACCTAGCCACCTAGGCCAGGAGAACCACCGGAAGAGGACCAAGCAATACCGCACCACAAAAGCCTTGAGCTCGAGATCGTACTCTCGACTTGAGCAATTACCATTGTAACCGATCTATTCGATAATACAGATCGACAGAGGCAGGATTAAGGGTTTTACCTCTACGAGGGCCCCGAACCTGGGTAAATCGTGCCCCCTATCTAGCCGACGATCGTCACCAGCGCTCATGGGTTCTCCTATTCGAAACCCTATGGGTTCACCCGAGGGATTTGTTGAGTCACATATTCGACTATTGGAACCGTCTGTGGGAACGGCGGGCGCTGGATCTCCGGCATATTTGGCTTCATCATCAAACTCACGTTGGAAACCTTCGGCTACGGCTCCGACCAATCCTATCCGGATCGGATCTGTCGTGGTCACCCCTCACTCGCCGGAGTCACGCCCAGTATTCAGCGAGCTGGAAAGGAGCATCACCTTGACGTTCGGAAGCTTTAAGTTCTACACCAACAGAGACGGGATCCTCCACTTCCCTGCAGAATCGGGGTCGGAGTCAGAAGCCGTCGACTCGCGACCCTACTGGAGAAAAGCAGCGAGTCCATCCGCTTCAACTCCAGCAACTTCCATACCCTCTCGACAGAGGAACCCTCTCGGGTCAAGAAAACTCTTCAAAGGACGCCTAGGACTCACGGGCCACGACTGGCTCAGGTCTGCATGGCAGGATCGGAACAACCACCCCCAGAAACAGAACACAGCGCAGCAGAACGCGCTGAGATCGGCGTCTCGCGGGACGCTTGGGACCGAGCCAAGGAGGCTATGCGAACAAGCAAGCCACCTGCGGCTGGAGCGCCACACGAAGATATGGTCGCCTACCACTATCATCTAGTGAGAGCGGCCGCAACTATCAAAGAAGCTTGGATAGACCTAGCTCGTCGAAAAAGATTGGCGGATGAATCGAGTCAACGGCGGGCTGAGCTGTCCCTAACACCCTCGGTCGGAACTCGACCAACAAGGAGGGGATACGCATAAAAAACGACATCCATGGACGCCGAGTCCCTGGGCAGAGTCAGTAGATCAATCGCACCTTCCCTTATGCGGGTTGACGAAGATGGAAACGTCTACCCGCAAACTCCTGCTGCCACAGTCCTGGCCGCAGCAACTTACATGCAGATGAACCAGCCAGCAGAAAACGATCCTCGAGCGGAGGAGTACAAGCAAGTGCGCAAGGGACTAGGTATGGCAGCTGCAAGGCTTGCCTCCTATGACCGCAGGAAGGCCGCGGAACAACAGGAGAAGGATTAAGACAAAGAAAAAGAGGCATCTCGCAAGCATAGGAGCGCTTCGCCCAGAAGAGACAAATCACCCCGCCGCGGTCGAGGAAAATAAGCTCGACGCCGCGATGACAGTCGAAGCAGCAGCGAAGGCAGACCAAGAGATAAAAGATCGCGACCTCACAACAGACGCTCGCGAAAACGCAGCAAGGAGCCAAGGAAGGAAACTGATCGCGACCAGCCGGGATACAACGCGCGGTCGTACATCGCGCAAAACAGGGTGGACAAGGCAAGGGAAGCGAGGAACCGCGGGCGCTCCTCGTCCGGTTCTTCGGATGACGAGACCTGCGGCGTGCTGTGCTTCACCCGCAGCATCCGCGAAGCACCTCTACCCAGGAGATTCAAGCTCAGCACAGAAGTGACAAAATACGATGGTTCACTCGAACCTTCATCTTGGCTAAACGACTACCTCACGGCAGTAAAATGCCAACGTGGGAACAAGAACACAGCCATGCAGTACCTCAACCTGCACTTGGTTGGAGCGGCACAGAGCTGGCTGGAAGCAAGACCGAGATCCTGCTTTGCATCGTGGGACGACATGCACTTCGACTTCTGCAAAAATTCCAGGCCACCTACAAGAGACCAGCAATCATTGAGGAACTGCGGGCATGCAAACAAAAGAGCGGAGAGTCCACTCGCGAGTATATCCAGCGATGGACCACACTCAGTGTGACGCCCCGAGATCGGGCACTATGCAGATTTCAGCATTCCCGCCAAATCCGCATAATAACCGATTCCAGGTTGTCACTTGTGATAATCATTACAACAGTTCACGAATATTCCACAATTACAACAGAAACAGATAGATACAAGACGACTCAAACGAGTCAAGGATACAACTGATACAATACAAAGATCTAAATAACAGCGGAAGAAACAACATTGTGTCCGACTACGGACAAGATACAAATTGGACTAAGAGTCCTGAAGATAACCGAGAGCGTCCAATCCCTGCCCAGGCCAAGCCGGAGGGATTCCCAAGCTAACGTCGTCAGACTTCAAACCTGTTGACTGCAATGTTGAATATGCAGCCACGAAAAGAGATTCGTGGGTCAGTACGGTTAAGTACTGGCAAGTGGATAAACCATACTCACAAGATACCAACGCAACCGATCATCACAAGATACAAATACTTTGGGTTCAACGGAAAGGAAGGGATTATTGCAAAGAAGCGGCAGCGGGCTGCACTAACCAACTACAGAAACACGCTACAACTTCCGGCTAACAGAAAGAAGATAAGATCGCGTAAGATAACCAACTGAAAGATAACTTCAAACAAACCCATCCAATGTTACCCCCTACTAAGGAAGCAACCCAAGGATAACTCACACAGTTGGATTAATGATGGATCAAGTTATTGTGTCAATAATGCTATTACTAGTCAAGATTAGCATTGGTTAGGTGTAAGTTGTTCTGAGTACTTGTTAGCCAGTACTTTCACCAAGTAATCCACAACCGCGGAAAACACGGCTTCTCGAGAAGATTTAACCCTGCAGGGATGCACCAATTTGGCCGTACACGTAAGAATAACCCGCCAGACGGGGGATCAACCCACCAAGCGAGGTACTCAACACAACTCGACCCTTCTTCGCATCAAGCCCAAAGCACCACGTGCTGTGCGTGCGCGGCTAATCGAGCCCCCGAAGAAAACGGGACCCTCATAGCACTGGAAGACCACGCCGCCCTAAATGCCGACTACAAAAGTTCCACCCTGGCGCCAAGGGTTCGTACCTGCAGATGCGTGCAGCAAATGGAAAGCCCGAACTAAATGTGGCGATTTGGACGAGATGCGAATCGAGTCAAATTGAGGGGGGCGCCCATACTCGCTTCCCACATGCGGGTAGTGCGCTCATCATGGATCAGTAGACAAGACCCTTTTCCTATTAGGGTCGATACTAGCAGGCTTCAAAACCACGCCGGGCCTCCTGCCGGTGCCTTATCATCAAATTATTATTACCCCAAAACATTAACAGGTTGTTGATTAAGTGGTAACCCAACTATCAACTAAACAGGTGATAGAACAAGGACAACAAGACTCGAGCGCAAACAACACTAAGCATGCAACTACGACACGGGGGCCAACAAGGTAAACAAGCAACAGTTAATAGGAAGTGGAAGGAAAAGTCTATATCATGGCTGCAAGGTAAACATACGATAGGATCGAGACACAAGCATCGAATCAAAAGGCTAGAATAAGAACAACGGAAAGAATCGGTAACGCGTGATGAAAGGCAGCCATAAGTAGCAAGTGAGTATACTTGCCTGAGATCCCGCAAGGTAGCAGAACTTGTCGTTGCTCACATCATCTCAACGTCCTATCCGCGAAGAAGCAACGAACTAAAAGAAACACCGGATGCAACAATTACTACTACGGCAAAAGATCCAGCATGATCCTATTTTATATGCATGGCATGGCAAGATGCAACGGAGAGGAAACAATTTAAGCAATTTAATCGGAACCGGAGTCCGGAGAAATAAGAATTGGTTCAAGTTGTTTAGCTAACCATCAATTTAATTGTTAATTAGCATGGCAAACAATAAAGTAGATGAGTTAGGCAATTTAAATGGAATGGGGCAACAGTTGGAATTAATTAGCCCATACATTCCATATGTTGTCATATAGATGAACATGCATAACAAAACCTAAAATGCACAAGACAAGATGCAAACAGGAATATGAATGGCATGAACATGTTAAGGACATGAAACTGATTGGAAAACATAGTTTATTGTTGGATTTGAAATTAACATGAATTAGTTATGAATTTTGGAAATTTAAATTGCATTAAACAAGAGGTGAAACAATTATTCAATTTAGATGTTGCAAACCAGAAAACAAAGTTGATATTCAAGTGTGGCATTTGATTTTGGATGGGTTTCATGTTTTGAGTATTTAATTTGGAGCAATCATTTGAAAGTTATTAATTATGCCATTTAATTAACCAACTTAAGGGTTATTAAATAACATCAATTTTAATTGCCCAAATTGCAAAACAAAGTTGATAAACAGAAAGTACATTGAATTTGGACTGAAAAACATATTTGATTTGTGTTATTTGAATTAAGTATGAATTACTTATGGAATTAACCAAAATTAAGAGGATTTGTTTGAATTTGAAATTTGGATGTATTTGAAATAATCAAAACAGAAAACAAAAAGCATATTTGAAAATTTCATGAAATTTTGATGGGGATACATATTTGGTTTGTGCAAATTGGATCTACCAATTAAAAGTTATGATTTATAGGAGGTACACTCATTTTCTGGAATTTTTGTAAAATAGAAAAAGGGCCTGGAACTTGTGTCACGCAGGGCACCCCTACCCAGTGCCTATAACCAGTGGGGTCGTGCACAGATGGCACCCACGTGTGCGTGTGTGTGCTGTGAGGTGGCAGCAGAGGTCGATGACTGGTGGGCCGCGCGCGCGATGGGAATAAAAAGGAAAAATGGGGTGCGCCCCTGGGGATCGAACCCAGGTCGCCTCGCTGCGCGCACGGATGCGGTACCAGCTGCGCTGCTGCTGTCGGTTTGTTCAGAGTAGCGCTGCAGGGTTTTTCAGGTAAAGCCACGGCCTTGAGCCACTGACGAAACTGAATTTTTCAGGTTCAGGCACGCAGAAACAGAGGCGATGGCGAGGCTGATCTGCGGTCCTACCGCAGTTCCTCGCGAGATTATGCGAATGTGGAGGTTTTGGGGCTGCTGTCATGTGCGTGTGGATACAAAGATGCTCCTAGTGGTTGTGCGTGCTTGCACAGATGCGAGTGGGGACAGAGGAAGGCACGCACGCACGAGCTCGAGCTCGTCGCCATGGAGGACAAGGATGGCGACGATGGATCAGTGCACACGGGAAGATAGAAAGGCAGAGAGAATTACTGGGACGTGCGGATGCTCACCTTGGGTTGCGTGGTGGAGGTGTACACACTCGGAGACGGCCGTGGACGACGAAGACGACGACGTCCTGGCGCTCCCGCGGGCGGTCGGCGTCGAGGAAGACGAGCTCGTTGGCGGCGCAACTTTGTGACCCAACCCGATTCCTTGTGGCTGCATGGTGTAGTCGACGGCGGCGCACCTCCAGGACATGATGATTTGGCTCGGGAGTTCGTAGATCAACGAGGAAATGAAGGTGGCCAACCTCGTGGCTCCCCGAGAGCACCGTCTTGGCATGGAGATGGCGAGGCGAGAAGGACAGGGAAAATGGCGGCGCGGTAGGGAAACAACAGAGGAGCCCTAGGGCTACCTTCTAGACATGATCTTGGAGCTCGGAGAGATTCGAGGCGACGGCGCCATCGTCGTGGTCGGACGGAGAGGTGCTCGG
Organism: Alopecurus myosuroides; assembly: GCA_028641055.1. NCBI lineage: Eukaryota > Viridiplantae > Streptophyta > Magnoliopsida > Poales > Poaceae > Alopecurus > Alopecurus myosuroides. Next base: position 52,984,343 of record CM054057.1, read on the forward strand.
GACGGGCTCGATTGTGAGGAACAGAGGCAGGGAGTAGCGGCGCTAGGGGAGGGAACTAGAGGAGGAGGGCTAGGACAACCTCCTGGACAAGGTATATAGGCGAGAGGGCTGCTGGATGGCCGTCCATCACATCGAGAGCTACGTGGCCATGGATGGAGGTGTTCGTACAGGCAGGTGACGTAGGTTGAAGATAGGTGGAGGTGGGCTGGTGGCTAACGGGCTGGGGTGGGCTGCCTCTCTCCTTCCTTTTGCTTTTCTTTTTCTTTTTTCCTTCTCTTTTTTTTGTAAAGGATGAAAGAGAGGGAGAGATAGAAATAGGATTTGGGGTTTCTTTTTATTTTATAAATAAATTTTGTTAATTTGCAAAGCAGCAAATAAAAGTAATGTTTACATTAACTTCAAAATTTAGAATATTAATTTGATTGTTAGTTGAATTCCAAATAAGGTTTGATTTTGGAATTTTTTGGAAATAAACAAATTTTATTTAATAAGTTCAAGCAATTATGCAAACATTGATGAATTTAATTTGTTTGTAAGATTTTAATTTTTAAACCCACATTTGAAATATGCCAAATAGGTTTGAGTTGATTTGAATTTGAATTGATCATTAGTGTGTTGATAAAAAGGGATTTTATTAACAAGCAAATTTAAATAACTCAACTTCAAAACTATGGAAACAATTGAGTTGTTTTTAGTTTGCAATTTTTAAATTGGAAATTTTGAGCAATGTTTGAAAGTCTAATTTGGTTTGTGTTTTTCAGTTGATTTGAAAACATGATGCAATGCTTATGATGCATGGATGCAAAGCAAGAAGAAAACAAACACTTTCTAGCTTAGGGTAACACCCCAGGTGTTACACTCAGGAACACCGCAGGGAACATCTCGGAGGAATTAGCGGTTGAGGCCTTCGCGAAAGGCGCCCGACGAACTGCTTTCAGAGAAGAACTGGGCCGAGCCACACCCAAAACTATCAGGGAGCTGATGGTCATAGCCGACAAATGGGCTAACACTACTAGGAAAAGGCCTATCTGTGGCGCACCAAATTGGGATTCTGTGGCGCACCTAGGGGCCGGAGGGGTGCGCCACAGAATACACGCCATAAAAATTATTTCTATGGCGCACCGTGGCCGTGCGCCACAGAAATGTCAATTCTGTGGCGCACCTCAGCCGTGCGCCACAGAAATTTGCAATTCTGTTGCGCACCAAGGGGGGTGCGCCACAGATTTTTTTTTTGAATTTCAAAAAATAAAGGCGGCCAGATCTGGCCGCGGGAATTTTTCGAAATTTCGAAATTTCGCCGGATTTCATCGGATGCTCGCCGGAGTTGGTGGGTGGAGGATGGGGGTCACCGGAGTTGGTGGGGAGGAGAAGGAGAAGCTCGCCGGAGGTGGTGGTGGTGGTGGAGGAGGAGGAGGGGGAGAGGTGGTGGTGGAGGAGGAGGAGGAGGAGGAGGAGGAGCTCGCCGGAGGTGGTGGTGGTGGTGGAGGAGGAGGAGGAGGATTTCGCCGGAGGTGGTGGTGGTGGAGGAGGAGGGGTGGTGGTGGTGGTGGTGGAGGAGGAGGATTGTGGTGGTGATGGTGGTGGTGGTGGTGGTGGTGGAGGAGGAGAGGTGGAGGAGAGGAGAGAAGTGAAGAGGTAGAAGATGAGAAGTGGAGGAGAAGTGGAGGGGGGAAGGGAAGAAGAGGAGGGAAGGAGGGTAGAAGAATAAGAAGAGGAGGGGAGGAGGCAGGATTTCGAATCCTGCCTCCACAATTCTGTGGCGCACCAAATGAAGGGGTGCGCCACAGATTTTATTTTTATTTTTTAGTCAAAATCTTAAAACGGCCCTAACTTTTGTTCCTTTTTGAATTTGGCAATTCTAAAAAAAGCTCACATGCCGAGTTTTTTTCGACATCATATGCAAAAGTTATGCCCATTTTACCTTTTTAACGAACTTTTGCTCAGAAAGTCGAAATTCATATTTCAAAATTTGATTAAAAAGTAGACCTTAAAGTCTCCGTGCATCTATAAGGGATTTTTTTTGCTGCTTTTTAGACTGCCAACTCTTCCGTCAAAAACTAGAAAAGGCGTTCCCGGGGGGGGGGGTGGAGTTGGTGCGTGTGGACAGAATTTTTTGGGATGGGAATTCTGTGGCGCACGTGGCATTGGTGCGCCACAGAAATGTCATATTTCTGGGGCAAACTAACCACCATGCGCCACAGAATAGGAGTGTGGCAATCATTGGTGTGGGCCCCCAGCTTATTTCTGTGGCGCACCCCTATCCCGTGCGCCACAGAATTCCTATTTTCTGTGGCGCACCACGGTCCCGTGCGCCACAGAATGCCTCTTTTCTGTGGCGCATGCCCACCTGTGCGCCACAAAAATATATTTCTGTGGCGCACCAAGAAGCCATGCGCCACATAATCTGTTCCATAGAAAGGCACTTCTCTACTAGTGTAATGGAGAAGACGCAGTGCGCAACGAGAGAACATCATTGCTCGCGCCCGAAGAAGACCGCCATGGTCCAAAGAAAAAGAGGAAATACTACGATCACGACGATCGGGAAGAGATGGTAGCGGCGGAATTCACGCAAAATCGCGATAGTGGCCGCCGAGGAAGTCGCGAGTGGAAACCGAAAGCTGAGGACAAAACTCCCGAGGAGTACCTCGATGCATACTGCTCGCTACATCTATTTACAGATAAGCGCACGGGCAAAACTAAGGCAACGCACCTCCTTAAGGATTGCCGAAAATTCATCCACATCACTGAGGCCTTCTCGAAGAAAATCAGATCAGCAGCTAATCAAAATTACCCGCGACTTCCAGGAGGAGGACACCAAGGGTTCCAGCGGCCACAACCCCTACCTCCACCAGCAAATCCAAACATGGCGCTAGCCGCACTACCTGCGCCACCCGCACCAAACGTCGGAGCTAACGCGTACCCGAACCCGGCAGGACAGTTAGGGATGATACAGAAGGTCTGCCCATCCCGCAGAGTTCGGAAGACAAATACACGACAGCTGTGCATGGCTGTACAAACCCCGCCAACAAGGCCCGAGTACCTGAAGATGGCGGACCAATCGATCACCTTCTCCATTGAAGACCACCCACCACGAGTCTATCGACCAGGTCACGCCGCCCTCGTAATCCAAGCACAAATTGGTAACTATGAACTGGGCTGTGAATTCATGGACGGTGGCAGCGGCATCAACATTATCTACGCGGATACACTCCGCCGGATGAACAGAAACCTGGATGGCCTTGCGGAATGAGAAACATCCTTCCACGGGATAGTTCCAAGAAAGGCGATCCGTCCACTCGGAACAATCAACCTAGAGGTTGTGTTAGGCAATCGACGCAACTACAGAAGATAATTCCTCGACTTTGACGTAGTCGACTAGCCCTCACAGTACCACGCCATTCTCGGTCGAACAACATTCGCCAGATTCATGGCAGTACCACATTACGCGTATCTGAAGCTCAAGCTACCCGGGGAATATGGTGTAATCACCATCTACGGAGATTTCCAGAAATCCAACAAGTGCGACATCGAGTTCAACGAGATCGCAAAATCTTTCGGGATGCAAGAAGAACTGCAGGAGATAGCAAAGACCACGGACCACTCCGTGATGCCCCTCACAAAGAAAAACGCGCCAGAATTGGAATTCAGCGCCAACAGCGACACTCGAAAACATCAGGTGCACCCGACAGATTCTGCGAAGACAGCGATGGTCTCAACTACCCTCTCGCCGCATAGGAAAGTGCGCTCGTCGAACTCCTCCGTGAGTTATGGGAAATTTTCGCCTGACAGCCCTCAGATTTGCCAGGAATACCCAGGGAGTTCGCCGAGCACTCACTCGAAGTCTTCAAAGATGCAAAACCCATTAAACAGACCACTCGACGGTTCTTAGAACCCAAGCAGAAAGCACTTGGTGAAGAAGTAAACATATTGCTAGCAGCAAAATTCCTCGGGGAGATCAAGATATCCACTTGGTTAGCAAACCCGGTGCTGGTCCCAAAGAAGAACACCGACATCCTTCGAGTATGCATTGACTACACGTCATTAAATAAGCACTGCCCCAAGGATAAATTTCCCCTCCCGCGAATCGACCAGATCGTGGACTCCACCGCGGGTTGTCAACGCCTCTCCTTCCTGGACGCCTACTCAGGATATAATCAGATCCGGATGAAGCAGGAAGAAGAGGAAAAGACAGCATTCAGCACACCCCACGGTGTGTACTACTACACGACAATGCCCTTCGGGCTCAAAAACGCAGGCGCAACATATCAGCGCTGCCTGCAGAAATGCCTCGCCAATCTCATTGGCAAGAACGTACAAGTGTACATTGACGACATCGTCATCAAGACTCGAGTAGAGGATACACTCCTCGAGGACATTAGAGAAACATTTGACGCTCTAAACGCATACAGGATTAAGCTCAACCCGACAAAATGCGTCTTCGGCGGCCCAGCAGGACAACTTCTCGGGTACCTGGTATCCGCCAGAGGCATCAAAGCCAACCCAAAGAAGATACAAGCAATCTTGACAATGAAGGAGCCAATAATCTACGCGGAGTCCAACAGCTCGCAGAGCGACTAGCCGCCTTGAGCAGATTTATCGCACGATTGGGTGAGCAGGCATTACCCTTCTACAAGCTGTTGAAGAAGACGGACAAGTTCGAATGGACCCAAGAAGCTAAGCAGGCATTCGCAGACCTGAAACGATCCTTGCAAAGCAGGCGCATCCTTGCAACACCGCAAGAGAGGGAGCCACTCACAACTAGGAAAAAGGGCATCAGTGGCGCACCACTTTGGATAATCAGTGGCGCACCAGTGTGATGCGCCACTGATTCCTCATCAGTGGTGCACCACACTAGTGCGCCACTGATTACCCAATTTTTAAATTTTTTTAAATGTATTTTTCTTCACTCACCAATTTTGCTCAACTTCCCACTAGGTCACCCATCCTCAAATTACTCCAGCCCTACCACGCTTAACATCTTAGTTCCATTCGACTGCAGTCCCGGGAAATAAGTTATAACTTATTGATATATGTATCATATCAACCCTATTAAGCCCTTGGGCATGATGTCACACATTTACCGTTTAAGTTTGATAACAATAATTTGAAAAGTTTGAATAGTTTGACCATACATTGAATAGAGTTTGACTAGTTTGACCACACGTTGACCAGAGTTTGACCAGAGTTTGAATAGTTTGACCATAGTTTGAATATACATGCACCACACATTGAACAGCGTTTGACCATAGTTTGACCATCATTTGAATAGTTTGACCAGATTTTGTCCAGAGTTTGACCACATGTTGACCATAATTTGACCACCTGTTGACCATAGTTTGACCAAAATTTCAATAATTTGACTACCATTTGACTAGTTTAACCATAGTTTCACCAGGGCATCAGTGGCGCACTGCTCACTGGTGCGCCACTGATACCTGGCACCCATGTATGTTCATTAGTATCAGTGGCGCATCATGCACGGTGCGCCACTGATTCTTCATAGCATCAGTGGCGCACCATACACCATGCGCCCCTGATACCAGGCACTCATGTATATCCATTAGTATCAGTGGCGCATGGTGCACGGTGCGCCACTGATTCTTCATAGCATCAGTGGCGCACCATACACCATGCGCCACTGATACTAATGGACATGCATGGGTGTTAGGTATCAGTGGCGCACCGTGCATGGTGCGCCACTGATGCTATGGATAATCGGTGGAGCACTATGCACTGGTGCGTCACTGATACTAATGGACATACATGGGTGCCAGGTATCAGTGGCGCACCTGTGCACGGTGCGCCACTGATGCTCATATAATCAGTGGCGCATGAATACATGGTGCGCCCCTGATGCCTAGACCTGTTTCCTCCCAACCATATCAGTGGCGCACGGCTACATGGTGCGCCACTGATGCTAGTCCATCTATAGCCATTTTCCTAGTAGTGACTATACCTATACCTAGCCGCAACAAACCAGGTCATCAGCACGGCCATCGTAGTCGAACGACCTGAGGAGGGCAAGGCATACGGAGTCCAACGACCGATCTACTACATCAGTGAAGTGCTCTCTCCGTGCAAGCAACGATACCCTCACTACTAGAAGCTCGCATATGGAGTTGTCCTCACGGCTCGAAAGCTCAAGCACTACTTCCAGGAGCACACCATAACAGTGGGTAATGATGCATCACTCGGTACAATGGCATACGGAAGAATAGCAAAATGGAGCATCGAGCTGGGCTCTTGGGACATCATCTACGCAGGACGCAATTCAGTAAAATTACAGGTACTCGTGGAATTCCTGAGCGAGTGGACAGAACTACAAACGCCCGGGCCACCGGAATACACGAGTAACTGGATCATGTACTTCGACGGATCCAAGAGAAATGAAGGAGGAGGAGCTGGGATCGTCCTAATATCACCCAGAGGAGACAAGCTGTACGACTGGATTTTCCACCCGATGATCCAGCGTCAAATAACGACGCAGAATACGAGGCCCTGTTCCATTGGATGAAGATGGCAGTCACGTGCGGAGTCACCCGACTGATGATCTACGGCGATTCCAATCTCATCGTGCAACAAACAATGAAGGAGTGCGACGCTATGCTGAGAACATGGTCGCCTATCGTGACATGTACAACCTACTCGAAGGAAGTTTCAAAGGATGCGAGCTGAAGCACATTGCAAGATCCAGCAACGAAGAAGCAGACAGGCTCGCAAACATGGGTTCCACAAACACACCCATACCGCCAGGGATATATTTCAAGCGGATGACTAAACGATCAATCAAAGTCAAGAAAACTGCAGGAGCACCCGCATCACTGGAAACAGAGGTCAGCCCACAAATTGCTATTATCGAGCTCATTCATAGTATTTCGCGACAAGTTTTTCTGATCGAGCCAGTCTGGACGCAGAAATACCTCGACTACTTGTCCGCCAAACAGCTCCCAGCAGACCCTCGCGAGGCTCGACAGATAATTAGACGCAGCAAATCCTTTCGAGTGATCAACGGAGAATTATACAAACACATCATCTCGGGCATACTGCAACGATGCATAGCACCCGAGGATGGCAAGGAATTACTGCAAAACATCCACCAAGGAGATTGTGGACATCATGCTAGCTGGAAAGCAATCATGGCAAAAGCCTTCCGAGCAGAATTCTACTGGCTTACAGCAGCTAGAGACGCAAAGGAACTAGTCGACAGGTGCAACGCTTTTGCCAGCGATTCGCACCAAAACCACACGCACCCGCTACAGAATTACATATGGTACACATCGCCTGGCCCTTTGCACAATGGGGGCTGGACATGGTAGGACCACTACGCAAGTCCACGCCAGGTGGATACACACACTTGCTGGTCGCAGTCGACAATTTACCAAGTGGAACGAAGCCATGCCAGTAACCTCTGCTAGCGCTCAATGCGCCGTCTAATTCCTCAACTCCATCGTATGCAGGTTTGGAATACCACACGATATCATTACTGACAATGGTAGCAACTTCACGGCAAAGGAAACACAGCAGTTCTGCGAAGAAAAGGGCATCATCTTCAAATTTGCTTCAGTTGCCAATCCGCAAACCAACGGCCAAGTCGAGCGATCCAACGGATTAGTTTCGGCTGGCATCAAGAAACGTCTACTCGATCGTCTACACCCGGCAGCGGGACATTGGGCAGAAGAGCTACCCTTCGTGCTATGGAGCCTACGTACAACTCCAAATCGATCCACAAACTACACACGATTCTTCATGGTATACGGGGCCGAAGCAGTCCTTCCCGAGGACGTCAGGTTCAGCGCCCCACGAGTTGTTGCTTACAGCAAAGAAACCTCCAACAGGGCACTCGCGGATCATATGGACGCACTCGACGAAATGCGCGATATTGCACTCGCAAGATCCGCAGTATATCAGCAGTCGCTACGAAAATATCACAGTCGCCGCATACGCCACAGAGCCTTCGAAGTAGGAGATCTGGTGCTACGGCTCAAGCAGAAGGAAGGACACAAGCTAGAGCCACCATGGGAAGTACCCTTCATAATACACGAAGTTATCCCAGGTGGCGCCTATCGACTGAAGAATCCGACGACTGGAGGCATCTATTCCAACCCTTGGAATGTTGCACAACTCCGCAAATTTTATCCCTAGATTTATTTTATTCACAGTAATAAGGCTATACTAGCCATCTTGTAGCTCGACAGAAAAACACATGACTTTTCAGTCATTGCAATAAAATACATGGTTTCTCAACCATAGAAACTCGAAGTTCCTCATCCTTACATGCTAAACGTAACAGGTATACACCCCAAAAACACAAGGGGGCTACACCCTAACTCAGCATCGAAGGAAGAATTTTATATACAAGGTGAACACCTTACAATAGCTTTTACAACTACACAGCGCGACAGGATACATACATCCTACAATCAAACATGGCGATGAGCATTCTCAGCCGCCAAAACCCGATCTACCTCAGCCGAGGTCAATCGAATGATTTCCTCTGTCGCAGGTCGAACAACCCTATAATGAGGAGAAATATCGTCGATTGGACCATCATGAAGTCTAGCTATGGAGTTGAAATTCACCTCAGGATGCCACAACCGGACAAAAGAGAGAGCCACTATCGAGCCGCAAATCATCTGATTGCGAACACACTCGCGGATTTCTCCTTCTTTCCCGAAACCCTGAGAAGATGGCTCCAATCTTCAGGACCCCTCTCCAATGGATAGAAAGCAGCGTTCGTTGCAATCAAAACCTCGTGAAAGGAACTCACGAGTATCTTCGCCTGGATGACTCGGAACTTCAAGGTTGCAAGCATAAAGCCTCGACTATGATCGGACCAAAAGTTACTCGCATGGAGCTTTGAGCTACCAGCTTCCTGAAGGATATGGTTCTCCACCCATTGTTTCTCACTCCTATCATCCGGCTGAACAACTGAAAAACGAAGGTATATGATCAAAGAAGGATATATGACAAAGAAGACTAGGGGGATGAACTACTTACAGAGCAAATCCCTGGCAACAGACGCCAATTCATCCATCACAAACTTCTCGCGTTCAATCGTCAGCTTTTGTTTGGACTTGGCTACATCTGCTACCCCACGCATTGCTTTTAGCTTGCGTTCACCATCCGCAACGCAATCACGGAGGCCTGCAAATGTCCCAACAGCGGCAACAAGAGGATTTGCTGGGGCAGCAAGTCCGCCTGAAGACTCCGCGGAAACCCTGGCTACCTGGAAGAATACAAGGAAATTGAAGGAATAAGATGCCCCATTCGAGATATAACAATCACCTACTCGACAGGTGCTCGGGGGCTACTCCCATCGGGAGGAAGTACACAACAAATCAATCACAGGAAGCATCTCAGAAGGACATCTCGATTAAACGATGAAAATATGGGAGCGCATCCCAAGGTTCATTACAACCGAAAGAGCGAAATACAAAGAAAATATACTAAGGAGCTGCAGTTGTGCTGCCACTCGCGGCGGTCCCTCCCCTAGCACCTGCAAACAACTCGGATAACTTCCAGGCAAGGACTCCGGCTAGCTCGCCAAAATGACGAAGCCCTACCTTTTGGCCCGTAGAAGGATCGACGGGAAGGTCCGAGTACGCCTCTTCCAAGCCGGTGACTCCATGCGCCAGCGCGAACTAGATGGCTGTCTTCGCCCCATACTCCGACTGAGCAACCGCGTAGGTGTCAAGGAGACTGCTCTCCGGGAAAATCTTCAAGAGATCACCCAGCGTAGGCGGAGACACGGTGTTTACTAGAAGGCGACCGTGCAGCTGCGTCAGCACTCGAGTGGCATCGCCAACCAGGGTGCAAAATCCCTTCGGCGTGTTTCCTGAGCTGGGCGAGGGAATCGGTCAGCGCATCCACCCGTTGGACCCCAGGAAGCTCCAGTGGGATGCCCAGAAGACCTGCAAAGAAAAATGTTAAAATCCAAGGACCGATCAGATAGCCAGAAGACAACAATAGACCAAAAGCAAACTTACCCGCAAAATGTTCGGCCAAAGGACGAAGGAAATCGACGAGGTCGGCGTCCGCCTTGGTGCCAGCCTCCTCCAGATTCTTCAGAGCATCCTGGGCGGCCGCAAGCTTTCATTTGAGGTCAGCCGACAACATGCGGGAGGACTCAAGTTCCCGTCGAGTAGCTGCCAACTCAGCCTCTTGAGAAATTGCCCGAGTGGAGGCATCCGCATTCTCGTCCTTCATAAACTCAACTTGAGCTGCACAACAATGGTAGTCAGAGACGAAGAAATTGGTAGAAATAAAGAGATAAAGATAGAAGAAGATGATAAACTTACTTCGAAGGAGCTCATTCTCCGTGGCGAGTCGATCACGATCCGATCGAAGGGTACCACATTCTGCCTCAGCAAGAAGAACACGGCCACCAACGGCCGCGAGGGAGTCGATGAGTGACTGCAAGGAACATGAAGATATAAGAATCAGAAAAGAGAAATTTGAGCCTATACACGATTGTAAAGATTCGAGCATAGCCTCGGGTGCTACTCCCATCGGGAGCACTGTCGTGCACCCGATAAAACAAAGAGAAGGAATAAAAGACTATCTTTGATCCTGTAGCCAATCGCATGCGATCGACTACAGCCTCGGGGGCTACTCCCATCGCTAGCACTGCCGTGCACCCGATAAAAAATCAAAACCGGCGAAGCATTGAAGAAGCAAGCAGCAAATTTACCTGGCCTTGGGCGAAGGAGAGGGGATCTGCTGAGGTACCCGACACCTTCTTCGGAGTCGAGGCCCCAGCAGCGAAACTAGGAATTATGTATTCCGTAGTCGCCGCAGTAGGAGCTACACTCGGTGAATTCTGGACGGTGTCGGCGGTAGGGGTCCCACCCACAGCTCCAACTTTCTTCCTCTTTTCGAGAGGAAGGGAAGAGACGAATCTACGAGGGATGATAGCTTGAAGGCTACAATGAAGACAATACGTCAAAAGATGCGGAAGATAAATGTTCGACTAAGAACAAGAAGAAAAACTTACTCGTCGTCATCTTCTTCGTCCAACGTATCCGCATTCCAAGCGGTTTGGATATTTGGAAACGAAGGAGAAGGGGCGCGCGTGCACAGCGGGGTCACGTTGAGGGGCCCCTTCCCGGGCGATTCTTTATCCAAAGAGTTGTCTTTGGAGGTGGCCTCGTCGTCCTCCACTCAACGGCGTTTACGATGGAGGAGACCGCCATCCGAATCCTCCGCGCCATCCGAGGAGTCACGCTCGGAGCTCGAAGAGGCATTAGCAACACTGGTATCAGCTGGGCCGTCCAAGTTACTCGCCAACAAATCCGAGGCCTCCTCCCTAGACATTGGTGGGTAGCAGGTGGCCACGGATAGGCTCTACAAAAGAAGACAGAAGAAAAGAGAGAGAAAAATTCAGTCGACCAAATTTCAGAACAGGGAAAGAAATGAAGACAGGAAGAAAGACAAAACTTACTTTGGGTGGCGGAGGCCTTGACGCCTCGAAAGCTGCAACCGTGCAGTCGGGGAAGGTTTCGCCCACCTTCAAGCTGGTGATGGACGCGATCTTCTTCGCTAACTCGACGTTCGAGAGCTCTTCGCGGCTCACGCGACTGGGGTCTTCATTGCCCTGGTACTCCCACATCGTGGAAGGCCTGTCCTATAGGGGCTGAATCCTGCGCTTGAGGAAGATACTCGCCAGGTGCAGCCCGTTCAGCACGACTCCGGCGGCCTGGTCACGTAGGGCAGCCACCTTGGCGAGTAGCGGAGTGACTACCTGGCTTTCTTCAGCCGACAATTTATGCGCCCAGGACTTCCGCTTCTTCAGAACGGCGAATGGGTGGAACTCCTGAATCGCATACGAGCTGCTGGCAGTGACGTAGAACCACTTCTTTCTCCACCCTTGAGTGGAGTCGATGAAGTGCATCCCGAAGTAGCTAGAGTCCGATTTCGCCTGGATGCCGAAACCGCCGGTGCGCAGCGCCTCGCCAGGCACGTTCTCTACTCGCGACTTCTCGCGGAAGACGCGGACCTTGAAGAGGGCTTTCCAGAGGCCCCAATGCGGGCGAATGCCCAAGAAGCACTCGCAAAATACAATGAAGCACGAGATGTGTTGCACTGCATTCGAAGGCTGATCGTGGAGTTGTATGCCATAGACATACAGCAATGCCACGAGGAAGGAGTGAAGAGGAAAGGAGAGCCAGCGCGACACGTGGTCCGCGAAAATCACGCGTTCGTTCGGGCGGGGATTGGGTACCTCCTCCTTCTTGCCGAGGCGCACCCGTCTTTCAGCTTCCGGAGGCAGCAATCCCTCCCGCTGCATCTCCTTGATGCTCTTGATGGTGGTGTTGGGCGAGCGCCAATCACCCGAGCGCGGTGCGGGTGGCGCAGGGACCTCTCCTGACGCCCTCGACGACGAGACGATGACGCCGCGTTTCTTGCCTCCCGCCATTGCTACTAGTGCGAGCTCGAAGAGAGAGGAAGTGGAGTGAGAGGAAGACGATGAGCGAAGAAGGCGAAGGCTGGGGAAACTTTTACCGTTTCACCCAAGGCCTACATTTATACATAGAGCCAGTCGATCTTGACCGCTTACTGAGCCATGTGGCGTCCATCGCGGCCGCCGCGTGCGAAGGCGAAATGAAAGGGCGGCGGATGCTGTTTCGTGCCACGATCCTAACAGTGGATCGTGTGCATTTACTGCACGCAGTTCGCGTAAAAACCGGGAACGACGTCTCGTTTCCGGTCAAAAAGCTCCGTCACGTCCCATCGGGAGGATAAAAGTGCGCCATGACGTCATAGCGTGCATCATCAAGCTGAAGAATCTTTCGAATGGAAAGTCAAAACACGAAAATAACTTCGTATAGACAAATTATGACGTGAAATCTCTTTCACGGGAAAAAAGTCCCCAAACACGAAAACTCTTTCGTATGGGCATAAAACTCCGAACACGAAAACTCTTTCGTATGGACACGAAACCACAAACTCAAAACTACGCGAGTAGGCAGATCCTGCCACTCATTCAGACGATGTATACACATCATAAATCTGGATTGTTTAGCTGACTATGTACATCCGGATGCCATATTATTTGGAATATGAAGGTAAGACCCAAAAGATCTCTCTTGAGGGCCTGGAATTGCACTCAATCTGCGTCCTCCGGTATAATTCCGTGTCAACAACACGAAGAAAAATCCTAGCGGACGCGCCGGGTACCTCCACAGGTTAAGTTCGACTCGGTAAGACCACTACAGCCCAGTCGCAATGATCACCTCATCGGGTTCGAGTCGGAGGTCTCGAATCTATGTAGACCAGAACTGTTTCTGCCCTAGCTGCAATTAATTGGCCCTGATCTTTCGGGAGAGCCAAGCTGCTGCGCCACATCCTTCTGCGATAAACAGCCATAAAAACAGGCACTTTCATTACTCGATACTCGGGTGTAAAAATCTCATCACACATGGTACACACCCTCCAAACAGGAAACGACCATAATGGTTATCCGAAAGAAAGCAGGATGAAAAATCTGACCGTCTACTCGACTGGAAAAATCCCAATCAAGCAAACGCTCCGGGGCTACTGACAAAGGGATGGATCTTAGACCCTGCGGGTAAGGACACCCCGTCTTAGGCCCAAGGTTAAGGCCCAAGAAGAGAGGCCCTTGGAGTATTCTAGAAGGCCCATCTAAAGCCCACCCGCAATGCCTTGCGGGCTAAGTTAGGAAACCTGTAACCGACATAGGGTTAGAGTTCGAGTCCTCTCCGGGTAGGTTTTGAGACCTGGCCACCTATATAAGGCCAGGAGAACCACCGGAAGAGGACCAAGCAATACCGCACCACAAAAGCCTTGAGCTCGAGATCGTACTCTCGACTTGACCAACCACCATTGTAACCGATCTATTCGATAATACAGATCGACAGAGGTAGGATTAAGGGTTTTACCTCTACGAAGGCCCCGAACCTGGGTAAACCGTTCCCCCTGTCTAGCCGACAATCGTCACCAGCGCTCATGGGTTCTCCTATTCGAAATCCTATGGGTTCACCCGAGGGATTTGTTGAGTCACAGATTCGACAGGGAGGCAGCCCAAGAGGCGGTGCGGCCAGCCATGGTGGTGCCCCCACCTCTTCCCTCTTCATGTGAGTGGAAGCCCCACTCACATCCACTCATTTTCCCTTAAAACTCCACTTAGAAAATCCAAGAGTTTTTCATAAATAAATAAATAAATAAAATTATTTTTTTATTTATATTTGTTAATTCCATTAACAAACATTTGCATATAGCACCTCAAATCATTTTTTAATTATATTAACAACCATTCGACGAAAAACCCCTTGAACTATTTCAATTTTCCCCGAAACAATTTTGGTGCTGCCCAAAATATTCTTCGATATTCCGTATCCTCTCAAACGCGTCATCGAACCTTAAATGTGTCACCCTACGGTTCGCGAATAAGATAGACATGACCGAGACTCCTCTCCAATCAATAATCAACATCGGGATCTGGAAATCCGTGATGACTCCTATATATTCAACGATGACTCTCGTGATCGTGTGAACCAACAACGTCGTGAAAATAACATCCTTGTCTCGCGATATTTTACTTGTCCGAGATTCGATCATTGGTATCAACCATACCTTGTTCAATCTCGTTACCGACAAGTTCTCTTTTCTCGTTCCCGTGATATAACATCCTTGTGATCATATCACGTGCATGCAAGCGGTTTCGATGTGATATCACCTTTATAGTCACCCTGTTACGGTGTGACGTTTGGTGACATCAAAGCACTCTTCCGATATCAGTGATTGACATGATCTCATGGTCTAAGGAATAAGTTACCTCGTATGCAAGATATAACAATATAAACTAAATGACTTGATCGTATTGTTATCTTGATATTAAGTAAGTGTTCATCATATCATTCTTCTAATGACATGACCCCGTTATTAACAACATCCAATGTTCATGATAAAGAAACCTTGATCATCTATTAATCAACGAGCTAGTTAAAAGAGAGGCTTTACTAGGAACCATTGTTTGTTTATTAAACACACATGTATCAACGTTTCCGGTTAATACAATTCTAGCATGAGAAATAAACATTTATCATAAACAAGGAATAAGATAATAACCACTTTATTATTGCCTCTCGGGCATATTCCCTTCAGGATGGGCGTAGCAAAGTGGAACCAATTGATTGGTTGTGTTAGGTTAGGACCAAGGAACACCCAAGAAAATGGTAGGGTCCACCTCTTGGCAAGACTCCCGAGTTCCGTCAGATCCGGGAGTTTCGGGCTCTAAGTAGTCTTGGAACCCGCTAGAGAGAATTCGACGCCGGTGAATCCCTTACACAGAAGCGAGGGAATATTGGGAATACAAGACCCATGACACACTCTAACACACATGGTATGGCATACCATGGGATTTTGTGGCATTTAGACGATCCGGAGCCCCCTCCGGAGAAACCATAGCCCCGCTGGGGAAAAAGGCAGAATTGCCGTCTACATGAGCCGGAAGGGTTAGCAAAGTGGAACCAATTTATTGCTTGTGTTAGGTTAGGCCCAAGGAACACCCAATACTATGGTAGGGCTCACCTCTTGGCAAGATTCCCCAGTTACGTCAAATCTGGGAGTTTCGGGCTCTAAGTAGTACTGGAACTCGCCAGGGAGAATCAGATGCCGGTGAAGCCCTAACAGAGAGAGAGAGTGAGGGAATCTTGGGCATCCAAGACTCATGACACACTCTAACACATATGGTATGACATACCATGTGTTGTGGTGGCATTCAGACAATCCAGAGCTCCCACTCCGGAGAAACCATAGCCCTGATAGGGAAAAAGACGGAACTACCGTTGTGGCCCCTCTACGTGAGCCGGAAGGGGTAGCAAAGTGGAACCAATTGTTTGATTGTGTTAGGTTAGGCGCAAGGAACACACAAGAAAATGGTAGGGAAATTTATTTATTAATAGTGTATGTCAGTAATTTATGGATATCTTCCCATTATCCTTAAATAACATATTTCAATAATAGTTATCTTTTTAGGCCATCCATCTTGTATCCAACGGCCAGCAATGTTCTCGAGCCAATGTACCAAAATCTGGCGTGCAAAAAAAAAAATCGCGCCGCCCACCCAAATTATAGACCAAAAACTTTGCCGCCTATACCACCTTAAATTTCGCACTTCTCCCTTATTTGCCGCCTCGCCGAAATTTCCCCTCCTCTCTTCCAAAACCCCCTTTCTTCCTAAACCCCATCTAGTCCGTCCCGGCCTTCCACCTCACCATGTAGCTCGCATTCCCGGGCTTCCACATGTCCGTCCCCGGTCTTCCACTCCACCGTGCAGCTTGCCTTCCCGAGCTTCCACCTTGCCGTCCCGGTCTTCCACCCCGTCGTTGAGCTCGCCTTCCCGGTGTTCCACCTTGCCGTCCAAGACGTCATCCAGATCTTCCACCTCGCCGTCTAGATTTGATACATCACCGTCCAGGTCACTGTCAAGATCTTCCACCTCGTCGGCCGGCTAGCCGTCAAGTTCCTTTGGTCAGAGTTTGCTTATTTTCGAGCTTTTATAAAGCTTAAGATAACTTATCCTGCGATCATATCATACTTAGTTCCACAAATTATATTACTGATATGGTCAAACAACAAAATACATCAATAAAATTTTCTAACTCTATGACAGGGTGAAAACGGTACGGATTATTTCCGACCGACCGACCGACCGGAGGCTTGCGGAAGGGAAATACGGATACGAACGGATAGTTTACGGATACGGTCATGGATACGGACAGTAATTCACGGAAACGGAAAAGGATGTGATTTTGCTATTATCCGTCCGTATTCGAAGATATACCATATTTCAGGGTTACTATCCGGAGATTATCCGATAAATATCCGGAAGCTAACACCTCCATCCATAGGACCAATAATATGTAAAACGTTGGTCCACCCCAAGAAATTATTACGTGTGTGTTTATTCCCCTAGCAAAGTAGTGATGCATCTTTCGCTAAAAAAAAGTAGCGATGCATCCCTAAATAGCTAGCTCCGTCTATTTCCGTAACGCTATAACCCTAGCCGCCAGCATATTTTCCTTATTTTCTCCAACGCCGTAGTCAACCGTTCCTCTTTCGCCAGCGATCCTGCGTGGAGGCGTGGACGCCTAGGTCTCCTTGCCGCCGATCCTTCCATGGACGCCCAGGTACTAAGAATGCATCGCTTCTGACGGCCATGTGTGCAAAGAATTCTCTATCGCCT
This sequence comes from Alopecurus myosuroides, assembly GCA_028641055.1. Classification (NCBI taxonomy): domain Eukaryota; kingdom Viridiplantae; phylum Streptophyta; class Magnoliopsida; order Poales; family Poaceae; genus Alopecurus; species Alopecurus myosuroides. The sequence continues at coordinate 53,001,549 of CM054057.1, forward strand.
CCCCAAGGACCCTATTATTATTCTGAACAATTTCTTAATCTTGGCCATGTGCAGATCGGGAAGAATGGAGTCAATCGCTAGCACTGCAGGGTCACCTGCTGTTACTAGGTCCGTGGCAAGGGCAGTAGCTGCTGCAACTGAAGTTGTTGCGTCTCCTGCTGATAATCATGTGGAAAGTAATGAAGGTGATGAAGATAATTTTATCCCTGTTGCAAAGAAGCAAAAAAAAGTGTACCTCTAAGGTGTAGCTGCACTTCACCAAGAAAGAAGTGAAGACACAGACTCCTGACGGTGAACAAGTGATAGAATTATGGGCAAAGTGCAACAGATGCAAGTACAAAGCTCGAGCTGGTTCCAATAGAGGCACGACGGAATTCAAGAATCATTTGATAGCAAAGCACAATGTGAAGACACGACAGAAAACACTCAGTGTAGCAAAGGGAGAAGGCAACACCCCTTCCCTACAGATTAGTAACAGGTATGATGCAGAAGTCAGCCTTAGGAAGTGGCATGTGTCAATAATAATGCATGCTTATCCTTTTGCCATGGTGGAGCACGAGTACTTTGTTGACTTTATCAAATCATTGCGTCCTGGTTTCTCATTCAAGTCTAGGATAACTACAAGGAAACATATAATTGAGATGCATGTTGAGGAAAAACAAAAGTTGTATCGCGAGTTCAGTTCTGTTTCGTCTCGCTTTTCAGCAACCATGGTTATGTGGACTTATGGTCAAAATTTAGGTTACATGTGCATCACTGTGCACTGGATAGATGATAACTGGAAGATGCAAAAAAGAATTGTGAAATTCATGCATGTGAAAGGAAATCATTCAGGGAAAAAGATGGGGAACGAGTTCTGCAAGAGCTTGATGCATTGGAATCTTGAAAAGAAAATATTTTCTCTCACTTTAGACAATGCATCATCTAATGACAAGTGTGTCGAAGAAGTTGTTCCCACACTTGATAAGAAATCCCCATTGGTATGTGATGGTGTATTTTTTCATGTCAGATGTTTATGCCATATATTAAATCTTGGTGCTCAAGATGGTTTGAAAGTTATTGCATCTTCTGTCCGAAATATTAGAGCTACTATTACAATAGTGAAGAATTCACCATTACAGCGGGAGGCATTTATAATATACGCTAAGGAAGAAAACTTGGATGTTACAAAGGGTCTTTCTCTGGATTGTACAACAAGGTGGAACTCGACATACCTAATGTTGAAGAATGCAATATACTACAGAAAGGCCTTTGAGAAGCTACTATTCTTGAATAAGAGCAAATACAAGAAGTGTGCTCCAGGAGACAAAGAGTGGGATAAGGCATTGGCTCTAACTATATTCTTGAAGAAATTTTATGATGCTACTGAGCTCTTCTCTGCAAGTTTACACCCAACAGTGAATCTGTTTTGGAGGAAGTTTTGTGAGATTAAGCTAGCCATTGATGAGTGGAGTCGTAGTAAGGATGCTGGGACTGCTGCTATGGCAAAAGCCATGAAAGAAAAGTACAATAAGTACTGGGAAAAGTCAAACATTGCTCTGGCCGTAGGTTGTTTTCTTGATCCAAGATACAAGAAAAGGATTGTGGAGTTCTTTATGTCCAAGATATATGCCAACGAATATAGCTATCATATGAATAGTTTCATGGCTGCTGTAAATCAGCTTTTTGAAGCTTACATGTCCAGTGGACAAGATTCTGAGAAGACTAGTGCTGCAACAACTATTGGACTTACTCGGGAAAGCGAGGATCTTTTCCTTGATGAAATGGACGTGGACATCCAAAATTTCTTGTATGATCAGTCGGGACAACAAGATGTTGAAAAGTATGAGATAGAAAGTTATCTGAAAGAAGATCCAGTAAGATGGAATGAAAAAATGATGGGACATTTGATATATTGGCATGGTGGAAGGGAAAGCAAGGGAACATATCCTGTTCTCGCACGGTTAGCTCGTGATGTTCTTGGTATTCAAGTATCAACAGTGGCTTCTGAGTCGGCATTTAGTGCTGGTGGGCGTGTGGTTGATCCATTTCGTACACGTTTAGACCCAGAGGTGGTTGAGGCACTGATTTGTACCAAAGATTGGATAGCTGCGGGTAAAAGAGGTAAAATGTAGTCATTAATATGTTTATCTCGATCTCTGCTTTCTTACATTACTATTTTTATTCTATTTACAAAGTTTCTTAGTAGTGTTTTGTTGTCATTTGATAGATATTGTATCACTCATTGATGAGTGTGAGATGGTGACAATAGAACCCGAAACTGAACCAGTTGAGGCTTCAACAACTATTGAGGTTAGCATGCGCCGAATTTCAGTTTTCTCCCTAGCTCTTTGAGAACAGAAGCTGAATGTAGATTATGTATGAGCTTCTCATGATCCCTACTGCATTTATCACTTTCAAAGGGGAGCACGGCTTCAAATTTGGTACCCACAGAATAGCTATACATGGGGCATGACACTTGACAGATCACACTTGATCAAAATAATGTAGGTTCAATGAATAGGAGTTAGTGGCTTTGCCACAGCCATAACAGAACGACTTATATCAGTTTGTGCAACACATGTGGTTGCATCCTGGTACGCCTTGATATTAAGTATTTCATTCGTCCCTTGATATTAAGTATTTCATTCGTCAAGTTACTAGGTCCACTATATCCCTTGGTTAACTGGCGTACCTTTTCATGTTCCTGCATAAAACCAAATAGCACACTGAACGTTGCGATCTCAATACTGAAGTGTTAAGTAATGAACTAGTACATACTCCCTCCATTCCATTTTATTTGTCAAATTTAGTACAAATTTTATTAAATCCATGAAAATTAATATGGAATGGAGAGAGCAATACTTACACCAAGCATTGATGCTCTCAGTGATGCATATTATTTATAGTTTATTTTCATGTCATTGTACTAGATTAAATATGTTAGCTGATTGGTTTGCCTCTGCCCTCATGTGCAGGATGAGACAGTCGAGTCTTCTTCAGATGAGAGTGAGTGAAGTATTATCAGGAAGTCACGGAAGTTAAGAATAAAGAATACACAATAAATTATCACCGGCGATTTGCGGTTTCTGCCACTTTTAGCGTTTTATTTTTTGCGATGTTTTGATTGGATAAATTGAGAGAAGGCTGAACTACGATTCGTGTTATTTTTTTTATGCTTAGGTATTATCGGTGCACTTGTTATCTATGTTGCGACCGTCCAAATTGTTATTTTTTTTATTCATTCAGTTTTTCCCTTGAGCTGTTCCACACGACACATTCAGAGACTCCCTTAGATCGTTCAAGGTAAGAAGCCACATGGAAGTATAACTTATTAAAATATTCTGTCTTAGATTATCACATTACATAAAGTTAATTCCGAGTAATTTTATCCATGTGTTACTTCTGTTTTTAGATCAATGTTAGAGAAAGTATTTATGTGCGACCGAAGCATATTCGCCCCGAATTCGATCGGTATTCGTAACCGAGAGACTCCGATTTCGTATTCGTATCCGCACACTATCCTCTCCGACTCCGAATCCGGAAAAAATACGGTGACGGACGTGGTTTTACTATTATTCAACCGTATCCGCTCCGTTTTCACCCCTCACATCCCAATGAAAGATCTGGCTATTTCTAAAGAACATGTATCAGCTATTTATTTCCATTTATTCGCATAAATCATCAATTCTAGACTTATACTGTAAGCTATTTATTTCCATTTATAACATGTCTACCATCTAGATAAGGCATGTCTTGCATGATAGCTCAACAATAAAGGTACTTATGTTGTGTGGAACTGATGTCTTAATTACTGTTCGGCCATGTATTTGGTTCTACTATCCTAGTTAATTTGGTACATAGGAACCATGTAGCTTAGGAACATTAAAGTCAAGTGTATATCTGGTAGGACAAAGATGGCTCCTGGTGGACGTGGATGTATTCGCAAGCATGCAGTTGCCCATGTCCATCCGGATGCAGATGACGAACTCAAGCGATCAATGGTCCAAGACGAAGAGGTAGCTGCCCAAGGCGAGCAGGAAGCTACCCAACAGAAGGAGGAGGCTGACCACCGTGAGGAGGTAGCCGCTCAATGCGAGCATGCACCTCCCTACGGTGAGCTGCCAGGTGTGCAAGGCGAGCTGCCACCATTCCTAGGAGAGGGTCAAGGTTCCCAAGTCGAGGAGCAAGGTGCTTGCAACGAAGAGCAAGATGACATATTACGGAGATTGCATGCTCTACGAGAGACCATGTGCAAAGGAAAATCCAAAATGCCGAATACGAACTCTAGCAATGCCACAATTTTTGTAAATTACCCATGTGAAGACATTGTTTCGAGTGGTGCGGCTGAGTGGAGAAGAAACATGTCCAAAGGAAACAGGATCAGAATTATTCTTCCTCTAGGAAAGACATGGCCAGTGGACCCAAAGTTTGTTTCCATGTATGCTATTGCATGTTCAATAACTGTGAATCACACTGTCCCTATCTTCCCCCATTGGAAAGAGTACAAGCACTACTAGGAAAAGGCCTATAGCCGCATCTCATAGCGCCATCGCGCATGCATTCGTCTCCGCCAGCGGTATGTACCGCCGGCGCGCAAAATGGGCATACGCCGGTGCTAGCTCGTTACCCCCGGCGTGCACGCAACGCCCCGTGCAGGCAGTAAAGGCATGCCACCCCCGCCCCTCTGATAAACATACCCCCGGCGACCCGCTTCCCAGCACGCCGGCGGTAACCCTGCACTTACCCTCGGCGCCCCTGCATGCATACGCGTCGGCGGTAAGTCCAGGATAAAATGTTAAAATTTGAAATGATAAAATGTTCTCCCTCGGCGCCCCTGCATGCATCGCGGAGTTTTCTAAAGCAGAAAAGAAAATGATAAAATGTTCAAAAAATAAAATCCTTTGATATGTGGGTAGGATGTATTGTCTAGTTGATATAGAAAATTTGAAATACTCCATTTGACCTTTTATGCAAATTGAAAAATAAAACGTAAAACGGGCATAACTTTTGCATACGACGTCGAAAAAACGCGTTTAATATATCAAAAAAATCGTGAGCAAATTTCCAATCCACGCTGACTAGCTTTCGGCCTGTGAAGGTTTTTTTAGAATCGAAAAAATCCAAAAGAAAAAAAAGTTATTTGGAACAGACTAAATTTTCCTACATAATCAAATTGATAAGAAAATTCAAACTTGAAAAAAATAAAAAAAATGTTTTTTATAGAAAATATAATAAGGATATCATATTTGGATTCCTCATATTCTTCTAATCAATTTAGACATATTATTTGTCGAATTTGGAATTACAGATTTGTAGATATGGTGCAATAGTTAAGAGGATTGATAGTAATATACTTACAAGAAATAATGAGTTGTTTCTAGGTAGAGTAGTGGGATGGATGGGTGACCGAGCAGTAAGTTGAAAAAAGTTGACAAAGGAGACATAGAATGCTAGATAAAAAATTCAAATAAATCGAATATATGTTTTTATTTGTTTTGCAAAAAAATAAAAAAAATTTAAAAATTATTAAAAATTCCGAAAAACTATTTTCGAAAAAAAAATCCGAATGTTACCGCCGGCGCGTGGGATGTTGGTGCTCCGGGAGTACGCTTTTTACCGCAGACGCAGTGAGTCTGCGCGCCGGCGGTAACTTTTTACCACCGGCGTGAGCATCGCCGGCGCGCGCCTATGCGCCAGCGGTAAGCCCATTTTGCGCGCCGGCGGTAAGTCTTTTCCTAGTAGTGAAGGGAAGGGAAGATATATTTTCGTCATACTACTGCCACGTGTCTGTAAGTTTTGTAACCCAACTTTCTGGTTCATTCCATTGTTGTTCATATAACTCAAAAATGCTCTTTCTTTTGATTCAGTCAAAGTTTCATATGAACCCCAGAGATAGGGCTGGACCTGAAGCTAGAGGCACGAGGCTCGGCTCGAGTTCGCCTCGGCTCGAAGGTGGTGCAAACCAAGCCTAGACCTTCCGGACAAGGCTCGAGGCTCGATGAGCCTCCTCGGTGAAGCTCGCAAGCTGGCTCGAAGGCTCGATAAAAAAATAGCAAATAAGACTCATTTACACTTTTGTGTTTCGGTTTTTTGGCTGTATAAAAGGTTCCAGCAAGTATATAAAGTAAATAAACATCATTGACATTATTTTGCTTCAATTATTTGGCTGTACAAAAAGTTCCAGCAAGCAAATATATCAAATAGGACTCATTTGCACTATCATGTACAAGAAAAAAAAAAGATGCTTCGGCTCGCGAGCCGAGCCTCGAGCCCACTTTTCACAAAAATTTTAGAAGCAAGCTGAGCCTGGCTTGGCTTGACTTTTCCCGAGCCTCGAGCCGGCTCGGCTCGGCTCGGCTCTATTCCAGGCCTACCCAGAGGCCCTGTTATTCGTCAATCTCTTCTGATGCATCTCAAGAACTATAGAAGAAAAAGACGCCATATTCTGAAGCAAGATTTTCTTAATAGAGTTGCAGACAAGAGTAGAGTTGTACAAACGTCTCCTGATCCATTTGGACACATGAGAGAAGCATAATGATGCAGGTTAGTCGATAACTAGTCCCCAGTCAGGAAACATGTGTTGTCTTTGTTCACTCTACCTTGCCACTGTTTCTATTCCATAACCTGGACTGTGTCTAACCAGTTCATACTTTGTTTATGCAGATGGCTTGTATTAAAAGCCAAGCAAAGTAGACATGCCGTCTAGTTCCATAGCGCCACAGCTTCTCGTCGCTACGAGGTTTGCTGCGACATGGGGGAAGATGCCTTTGAATTGTTCAAAGCTACGCACAATAGCGAGACACGTGCATTCTCTTCGCCCGTGAAAAGAGCAATTGTAAGTCCCTCAGAATTCTGTTTATGTCTCGTATCAACAATTACCCCAATAGATTCTTCTAGATACGTATTGATACTTCCCTTTGTGAATTCTGATGCAAACTATTGTAGTCAGCTATTTCACCTATGCGTGTCATCTCATAGTTCATGTACATGCATGCTGCTTGCTTGTCATCTGCTAGTTCATCTATCCTTGTGAGCTGCTATTTTTCATCTATGTTCTGTACATGCTTGTCGTCTTCTATTTTTTAGCCATGTTACTTACATGCCTGTCATGTGATGTTTTTCATTTATGTTCCTTACAAGCTTGTCATGCGTGTTTAATTGTTTGTCATCTTCTATTTGCATCTTTGTTATGTATAAGCTTGTTGCCTGCTATTTTTGATACATGTTCCTTACATGCTTGTCATGATATCAATGTTACTTACAAACTAGTTCAGCTTCTATTTCATCTTAGTTTTTACATGCTTTATAGGAATAAATGCAAGTGAAGATGCTAGAACCTACTTCAGTATATGACGCTGTCAATGAACCTCTTTCTGCCGCAGAAGCTGTCGCTGCCGTGCTGACCAAGGTCCGTCTAAATTCTTCGTTCCTGAATACCATAGGTGGGCTCACAATCCGTGAAAGAGCAACAAAGTGTCGCCTTCACCTTCAACTTGATTATGAGAGAAAAGAGAGGCAACACCTGTAGTCTGTAGTTGAAGAGTTGAAGCAGGCCAAGGAACAAGCCGATGAAGATAGGATGAAGCATCGACAAGAATTGATGCGTATGACGGAATAACACAAAGGAATGAGGAAGAGTCAAGAAATGTACAAAACCCTTATTGATGGCATGTTTGCTCAAGTTCATCTGAGATATAGAACTGAGTAGCCCTTGGTGAAACCGCTTGTTGTCTTTGAATTGTATTAGATTGCCTTTGCTGGTGAGCTAGGTTGTGACCTTATTCGGAATTTATGTATTTATTGTGTTTGCTTTGCTGTGAGAACTAGTATAGTATTTTCCATGCTTACGGATACGAGGACACGTGGTACTACATGGTAGGTCCATGAGGCAGCACCTTATTGGATGGAAATCGCGACGGAAAAACACGTCACAAATACGTTTCGATGTGGAGATGTCGTGTTAGTCCACGTGCTGGCTCATGATTCGCGACTTCTTACGACGAACTAAAACGTCGCAACGTCGGACAACGTTATAAATTCGTTGAGAATAAGCATATACGTGAAACTTTATGAGGTCGCCACGTTGTACCCTATAGCGCTTGAACCCGCGACAAGAAAACAAACGTCGCACGTATTATGACGTCATAAAACAGGCACAATGACGTCATAAAAGGAGGTTACAGTATTTCCAGTTGCGGCGTTTAAAAAATGTCAAGGCGATGATGATGTCAGAAACTGTAGAAGTAACGTCAGCGGTGCCCATAACGGGTAACGGAAAATACGATGCCACGTGTACACACGCTGCGACGAAAAAGAACTTCGCTCCTTGTTGGTCCTTGTGCTGGGACGACTAGTAGCTCGCGACGGTCGAATGGTCCGTCGCGATCTTCACGACGGTTTAGTGGTAACTTAATCGTCGTAGAATCGTCCGTGATAGTCGATCAGGCACGTTCTCACTCCGTCGCGTAAACCGTCGCGGATTGCCCTTAGCGACAGTTTGGATCTCATCCGCAACGTTATTGAAATCTCCCAGACCGCGCGGAATTTCGTAGTGTGAAGTGCCAACATATTTTTCATATACATGGTCATCACTAGATTTAAGAAGCACATAAGATGGGTTGTATTTTCCCGCAAAGTTGTTGTGAGTAGTATAATCCCTAGGGACAATACTTTTGGCAATAATATAAAACTCCACTTCATCATTAGCCAACTCCCCCTCCTTCACATAAACAATAACATTAGTGGAGTGAGTTGACTTCTTCTTGTAGGTCTTCTTGGATGAGAACCCAAACCTAAGGCCTTCCTTCCCAATAACTCTCTTTTGATTACTCAAAAGGTCGTTGAGGTTCTTTTTCCCTTGGATGCAAGTGAAAAAGGCCTTTGTTGAGTTGTGCCTTCAACCTATTGTTCTCCTCAATGAGAGTTGCCTTTACATATAAAGGGTTAGTGGCACAATCATTTGCATTTATATCTTTGAACACTTTCAAAGTCTTGAGCTTATTTGAGAGTGTTCTATGATCAAGTTTAAGCTTATGAAAATCCTTAATGAGCTCATTGTAGCCTTTGTTAGTTTTTTCATTTAAGGCCATGAATTCCGTTACCTCATCAAAAGCATGTTCACGATCAAACATTACTTTAGCTATGTCAATTTCAAAGGTATTTTCGGTGCTTTCTCTAAAGCAATGTGATTCATAAAGAGCTTTCTCAAGCTCCTCAATTTTAATAGCATCATCACGAGCAAAGCTTTCAAGTAATATGATTCTCTCTTCATGTTCCTCAATGAGCCCATGTGGCTCACTTAATTGATCGATAAGAGAGTCAAAGATAGTTTTAGTTTCACCTTCTAGTTTCTTCACAAAGTTTGTTAAGGGATCTTGAACATTGTCCACTTCCTCAACATAACTTAATAGAGTTGGAGTAGAGGAATTTGCAAGTTTAAGTGTAGGAGTCACCTTTGTGGATATACCCTTGGCCATTAAGCACTTGTGACTCGAGGGGCCCTTCTTTTCATTGGGTTGGAGAACAGAGAGCTTAAGCTTGAAGGAATGACGCCCTTTTCCACGGCCGCCATGCCCACTGGTTGACCATCACCATCACTCTCTTCACCACCGGATGTGTATTCAACTTCCTTTGCAATCAATGCCCTTGTAGGGCCTCTCTTGACGAAGTTCTTGGACTTGGGAATGAAGGTGGATTTCTTTATAAGTCTTCCACCATTCTCAATTCTACTCTTGAAAGGGCACTCCGTAACAAAGTGATCACTATCTACACAATTGAAAAAAGTCCTTGTATTCTTCATGCTTGAAACTTCCTTTCCCTTGTTCTGTGTGGCATTTGATCTAAAGTCTCCTTTCTTCCACCACTTGTGTTGAGCAAGGGCCAATCATTCTTGATGTGATGTCCTCATCTACCTCTCGGAGACAACATGCGAGGAACCACCATCGTCACTTGAATCATCTTCTTCATGGTGTGTGGCCTTAAAAGCAATAGAAGTTATCTTCATTCCATTTACATAGGCCATTGAAGGGAATATGCCCGAGAGGCAATAATAAAATGGTTATTATCTTATTCCTTGTTTATGATGAATGTTTATTTCTCATGCTCGAATTGTATTAACCGGAAACGTTGATACATGTGTGCTTAATAAACAAACAATGGTTCCTAGTAAAGCCTCTCTTTTAACTAGCTCGTTGATTAATAGATGATCAAGGTTTCATGATCATGAACATTGGATGTTATTAATAACGGGGTCATGTCATTAGAAGAATGATGTGATGAACATATACCCAAAGAGAATATAGCAATGCGATCAAGTCATTTAGTTTACATTGTTATATCAAACATACGAAGTAACTTATTCCTTAGACCATGAGATCATGTCAATCGCTGATACCGGAAGAGTGCTTTGATGGAATCAAACGTCACACCATAACAGGGTGACTATAAAGGTGCCGTTAAGTATTCGGAAAGTATTAGTTGAGGATTATGGATCAAGAGTGGAATTTGTCCATCCAAATGACAGAGAGATATACTCTGGGCCGTCTCGGTGATATCACATCGAAACCGCTTGCATGCACGTGATATGATCACAAGGATGTTATATCACGGGAACGAGAAAAGAGTACTTGTCGGTAACGAGATTGAACAAGGTATGGTTGATACCAATGATTGAATCTCGGACAAGTAAAATATCGCGAGACAAAGGGAATAGTTCACGGCGTTGTTGGTTCACACGATCACGAGAGTCATCGTTGAATATATATGAGTCATCACAGATCTCCAGATCCCGATGTTGATTATTGATCGGAGAGGAGTCTCGATCATGTCTATCTTATTCGCGAACCGTAGCGTGACACACTTAAGGTTCGATGACGCGTTTGAGAGGATACGGAATATCGAAGAATATTTTGGGCAGCACCGAAATTGTTTCGGGGAAAATTGAAATAGTTCAAGGGGTTTTTTGTCGAATGGTTGTTAATAGAATTAACAAATGATTCGAGGTGCTATATGAAAAAGTTTGTTAATAGAATTAACAAATGCTGAAATAAAGAAATAAAAAGGTTTTATTTATTTATTAAAAGAAAACCTTTGGATTTTCCAAATGGGAAATAATGGGGAAATGAGTGGGTGTGAGTGGAGTGTCCACTCACATGATGAGGGAAGAGGTGGGGGAACACCCATGGGCTGGCCGCACCCCCCTTGGGCTGCCTCCCCCCTCTCCTATAAAAGGAGGGTGAGAGCTCTCCCTCCTCCACACACTTGCCCACTCATTTTTCCCTCCACCCGCTGCTCCATTCCATGGTCTCCGGCTTGGCGAAGCCCTGACCGTGGGATTCTTCTTCTTCAGCACGCCGTCGTGCTGCTGGATTTTCGGGGGATCCTCTACTTCCGTGCCCCGCTGGATCGAGGGAACGGAGGTCGTCATCAACCGTACGTGTGACCGATCACGGATGCACCGCCGGATTGCGGTGCCCATCTTCTCGCTATCGGGATCAGTGTGAGTACGACTACGCCAACAACGAGATTTGATCTCGTACCACTTTGAGTCTTCGAGGGTCTGTGTTCTCCTTAACCCTCTCGTTCCTGTTGCACTTCGTCTCCTAGATTAGATCTTGGCCTTTCGGGTGTCTCTCGCGTAGGAAATTTTTTGTTTTCTATGCAATGAAGCCTTCAGTGGTATCAGAGCCGGATCTATGCGTAGATGTTTTGTACGGGTAGAACACATAGGTGTATGTGGGCGTTGATGATCATGTTATTACCTTATTGATTATTTTATGATCTTAGTGGCATAGTGGGATGAAGCGGCCCGGACTAACCTTACATGTCCACGTACATGAGACTTGTTCCACAACTGACATGCAACTTCTATTGCATAAGTGGCTTGCGGGTGTCTGTTTCTCCTACTATAGTTAAGATCTAATCTACGAAGGGTTGTTAAAAATGTGTTTATCAACGTTTTGGTTGATGTTCGTAGGTATGAACGGTTCTATCCTCGAAAGCCCTAAGCCACGTAAAATATGCAAAAATAAATTAGAAGCTTCTAACTAGTTTTTGCTGGGCATGTGATGTGATATGGTCAATATTACAAATTTGATTATGAGATGATCTATTTTGTAAATTATTGATATATCGGAAGGTATCCATATGGTTGTCTTCTTATTGATGGACAATCAAGTTTGGGGTACCGTGGTACTTGGTATCATGCCGGTGGAATGATTGAGATCATACCAGAATGCACATGATGGAGATCAAGTGCAATAAGGACCATATCATATCACGTTATCCTTTCATGTGATGTCTGTGATGTTAATCCTTTTTATGCATCTTGTTTTGCTTAGATAGCGACGTTAGCACCGTTAAGAAAGTTCGGCGTTTTGAGACACCACATGTTGATCGGGTGTTACAGACTCAACGTTCGCATACAACGGGTGTTTTCAAGCCTAGCATGTACAGACATGGCCTTGAAACACACGCAATACTACGGTACTACTTGGCGAGCCTAGCATGTACAGACATGGCCTCGAAACACGTAACCGAAAGGTAAAGCATGAGTCATATGGATGATATGATGAACATGTCGATGTTCGCCTTTGAAGCTACATCATCTCACGTGATGATCGGTTTTGGTGTAGTGAATTTGGTTCGTGTAATCACTAAAGACGACTAAGAGGGATGTTGTTTTTGAGTGGGAGTTCATGGCATAATTTTGAATTAATTTGAACTTATTTATCATAAACAACCAATCAAAGTGAATTTGCACAAATTGTAGTATTCATTGGCATCCACAAAACTACCTTACACTTAGATTGTTGATTGAGCTATAACTGTTATGATCTGGTAAAAATCATTTAAGATTGGTACCGTATTAGTGAAATTTAAAATTGAGTCCTATTGTAGATTTTTCGTATTTCCTACCTAGCTCCATATGGTTAATGATTGATTAATCTAGAGAGCAAATAATTCCTACTTAGAATCCAGAGTCATGGTTGCTTTCGTATTACTTTATCTTCAAAAGAATGTTTTGTTGATCAAGGTGATTTTGGAACTGAAACGAGTTGTTTTCAGAAACAATCAAGTGAAAGATATATTGATATCTAGAAGCTTATTTGTAGCAACATGACTGAGTATAATTTAGCGTGACAATGTTTGCTTATATTATCTGAATATATGCAAATTTAGCGTGACAATGTTTGCTTATATTATCTGAATATATGCAATGATTGAAGACGCTAGGCATTTGAATATTCCAAGAAGTTGGGTGCAAAAAATTATCCTCTAAATCCCTTCCTTCGAGCTATAGTAGCTTAATCATAAAGTTGTTATGATGGGATGGATTAGAAGTATGGGTAAAGTAGTTTACCTTACTTGGAAATTGCTAAGAGTGGAATCTAGAAGAATGCTATTAATATGGTGATATTAGTAGAACAATCAAACTCAAAGTATGACTCAATGGGTGATAGTATATGACTAACATGCCAAAGAAAATGAGCTAGTACGACTAGCATTGTTTGACATTGAATGATTCTTCTATAAAGGAAAGGGAATATTGAAAATAGAATTACAAAAAGATATATGGCAGAAAAAGAAGATAACTGGAAAAGTCCAGCTCAGGAGTATATGCTTGATATACAAGTTATAGATGTATTACTAGTTAACAAAGTATTTTTGGGTATTTTGATACTGCATTGGTTGGTATGAGTTGTCATACAAAGCAACGCAATGCAAGAAATACAAGGGCCTAAAAGGAACTAGTAATAGATGTGGAATCGATTATGAAAAGAACATAAATAAAGTGTTATTGTGTTCATTGTCGTATCGAACCAAATAGTCAAGATTTATTTGAAGAACTTAATAAGTTGTTATTTTGTTCTAGTCTTTTGTGAGAACAAATAAGATTGTTCAAACTATGACCATATTCCATAATTGATGGATATGTTAATATAAATCATGTTGGTAAAGTAAACGTCTATAAGACTAAATGCTAAACGTTGCAAGACGTAGAAGAGTTTCACTTAAATTGTGACACCACCATTTTAGTTCATATCGGAAAGGAAAACATGAAGTAACTCCATATTGATGGACTTCCGGAGTCATTTTATTTTGAATAAATGACGCTTGGAGACCTCTCCAAAAGATGACTAGAATTCCGTTCTTAGGCCAAAGTAGAATGGACGACTAATTTAGTGGAGATTATACATATTGATGTATATAGTCCATTATGTGTAGTCATGTATGGTGGATTAATTTTTCCTTCATAAAATTATATCGATGACTTGAGTAGATATGTGAGTATATCTATTTATAGAAAACGGAGTTTGACATTTTGAATTGGTTCAAAAGGTTGTTAATATGAAGTTAAAATCATTGTAACAAGATAATCAAGTATTTATAATTGGATCATAAAGAATAAATTTTGAGTTACAAGTTTAGCAAAACATCTGAGAAGTTGCAGAATTGTTCTACAACTTATACTTCTCGAATACCCCACATTAGATTGGAGTATTCAGAAGACAAAATCAAACCTTGTTTGACATGGTAAGATTAATAAAAATGCCATTATAATTTTGTAGTTTATACATTAGTGACAACCGTTTTTCCACTGAAAAGAGCAGCATCATGATCCGTTGAAATTGACAACATATAAGATATGGTTTGGGTAGTGACCCAAATTGTCATTTTCTTAAGTTTTGGTATGCATAGCATGTGTAAAATGTTTACAAACAAAATAGGATAAATATATGTTTATAAGGTTATCCCAAATAAAACCTTGGGTATTTCTCCTATCACCGAACCAAAAGACAAATGTTGTTTGTCAGAAAGGGTTGATTTCTCGAGAAAGTAGTTCTTGCGAAACAAGTGAGTGGGAGCACGGTACAAACTCAACGAGATTAGGGAATCTTCGTTATCATGTCAAGAGTAGCGCAGCACTGGACGTTGTTCCGGGGTTTGCTATTTTGACAAAGTAGAAGACACTACATCTGTTGTAGATACTTCGGATAAGTTTGCGTGCTGAACCACAAAAGTACAAAAACTTTGTACTTAGACCACTTGTGGTTTCAGAATAAAGTGTTGTTTTGACAACAAAGGACCAAGAACTTATAAAGGAAGCAGATGATGGGCCCTGACTTCGTAAAATTGACTATGAGTCATTATATCCGCCATAGTATCCTTGTATGAATATCAATTATGTGACTGTGTAGTCCTTTCGATAGGCTTGATGCCTAACGATAGAAAAAGGGTCTATATAGCGACAAAGACATGGATTATTACATCGTTTGAAAGTTGTACTTATAGAAAAGTTGTTTTCGATGAATTTCAAAGAGTTGACTACTACAAGATTTTGATCTTTTGTAGTGATGTTTTAGTCTTTGCGGATAGTTCTAGCAAAAGTTACATATTATGATATGGAAGTTGAATAACAAAACCAACTCTCCTCTCGAGGAAGTTTGATCAAATATGTGTACTTGACACAGTCTAAAAGTTTGTAAAATTCAAAAGGTTGCTAGAAAGGTGTACACACTTCAATGGTTTAAGTGAGCATAGCGAAGTTGAAATCTTTACCTTAATGAAGTTATCAAAATAGTTTGATTCCATCATGAATGATAAAGATGCTTGTAGAGTTACAAGAAATTAAGTGGGAGCGCTATGACATACTTCCAATACTTTATGTAGATGACATATGGTTGATTGGAAAATATGTATTTTAAATTAACACGGTTAAGATTTTCGATTTCATATTGATGAAAGGCTTAGAAAATATTGGGCATCGATATCTATAAGAGATGGATTGAATCGCTTGATATGATTGAAGCCAAATTACATAGATGAAATATTGAAGTAAGTCAATATCAAAATGACAAGAAGGAGTTCTTGTCACATGGAAAATAATTGAGCAAGATTCATGTGTTTTGACACATGATGAGCATCATTGAAATTGAGATTTCAAAGTCATGTTTCCATGCTATGTACACAACCAGATGAGTCATATGCTATAAAATGTTATAGAAGGATAATTCATATGATGATTAAAAATAGTGGGAGAGATCCTTGTGTCATTTTCGAAATGATAAGGATATGTTTTCCTATATAGTAATGACAAAATATTAGTTGTAATATGTTACACTAATAATCTTGTCATATATTCAAGTAATTTTATCTCAATTAAAATATGTGATGAAGGGTAGAACAATAGGATGGAAGAAAGTTCCATGCTGGATTTGAAAGAGTTTCAAAAATGAAATATTGTGACAGATACTACAACAAAGGCTAAAGTATATCGTTGTGTTGACAACTGATTATAAGAGTATTTTGTGTCAAGGAGTTCTTTATTGAACTTGGTGACTTTCCAAGAATGCTGAAACTATGAAGCTACATTTTCACAATGTTAGTAACATCAGTTTAAGCTGAGGAATTAATGTATCACCGGAACTTGGTGAATTTCAAAGAATGCTAACACTATGAAGCTAAATTTTCACAATGTTAGTGACATCAGTTTAAGATGAGGAATTAAGTTTTCACCAATTGACCATATATACATAAAGCCATCTAATTAGAGAATGAGTGATGCGTGTAGACGCAAAGAACATGCAAATACAATAGGACCTGAACAGTTCAGATCTTTTTGATGATGTTTACCGCATGCGAAGCATGGTAATAACACTGGTACGCCATATGTGTTAAAGTGCTTACAGACTAGATTATTGACTCTAGTGCAAGTGGGAGACTGAAGGGAATATGCCCGAGAGGCAATAATAAAATGGTTATTATCTTATTCCTTGTTTATGATGAATGTTTATTTCTCATGCTGGAATAGTATTAACCGGAAACGTTGATACATGTGTGCTTAATAAACAAACAATGGTTCCTAGTAAAGCCTCTCTTTTAACTAGCTCGTTGATTAATAGATGATCAAGGTTTCCTGATCATGAACATTGGATGTTATTAATAACGGGGTCATGTCATTAGAAGAATGATGTGATGAACATATACCCAAAGAGAATATAGCAATGCGATCAAGTCATTTAGTTTACATTGTTATATCAAACATACGAAGTAACTTATTCCTTAGACCATGAGATCATGTCAATCGCTGATACCGGAAGAGTGCTTTGATGGCATCAAACGTCACACCGTAACAGGGTGACTATAAAGGTGTCGTTAAGTATTCGGAAAGTATTAGTTGAGGATCATGGATCAAGAGTGGAATTTGTCCATCCAAATGACGGAGAGATATACTCTGGGCCCTCTCGGTGATATCACATAAAAACCGCTTGCAAGCACGTGATATGATCACAAGGATGTTATATCACGGGAACGAGAAAAGAGTACTTGTCGGTAATGAGATTGAACAAGGTATGGTTGATACAAATGATCGAATCTCGGACAAGTAAAATATCGCGAGACAAAGGGAATAGTTCACGGCGTTGTTGGTTCACACGATCACGAGAGTCATCGTTGAATATATAGGAGTCATCACGGATCTCCAGATCCCGCTATTGATTATTGATCGGAGAGGAGTCACGATCATGTCTATCTTATTCGCGAACCGTAGGGTGACACACTTAAGGTTCAATGACGCGTTTGAGAGGATACGGAATATCGAATAATATTTTGGGTAGCACCGAAATTGTTTCGGGGAAAATTGAAATAGTTCAAGGGGTTTTTCGTCGAATGGTTGTTAATAGAATTAACAAATGATTTGAGGTGCTATATGCAAAAGTTTGTTAATAGAATTAACAAATGCTGAAATAAAGAAATAAAAAGGTTTTATTTATTTATTAAAAGAAAACCTTTGGATTTTCCGAGTGGGAAATAATGGGGAAATGAGTGGGTGTGAGTGGAGTGTCCACTCACATGATGAGGGAAGAGGTGGGGGCACACCCATGGACTGACCGCACCCCCCTTGGGCTGCCTCCCCCCTCTCCTATAAAAGGAGGGTGAGAGCTCTCCCTCCTCCACACACTTGCCCACTCCTTTTTCCCTCCACCCGCTGCTCCATTCCATGGTCTCCGGCTTGGCAAAGCCCTGACCGTGGGATTCTTCTTCACCACCACGCCATCGTGCTGCTGGATTTTCGGGGGATCCTCTACTTCCGCGCCCAGCTGGATCGAGGGGACGGAGGTCGTCATCAACCATACGTGTGACCGATCACGGATGGACCGCCGGATTGCGGTGCCCATCTTCTCGCTATCGGGATCAGTGTGAGTACGACTACGCCAACAACGAGATTTTATCTCGTACCACTTTGAGTCTTCGAGGGTATGTGTTCTCCTTAACCCTCTCATTCCCATTGCACTTCGTCTCCTACATTAGATCTTGGCCTTTCGGGTGTCTCTCGCGTAGGAAATTTTTTGTTTTCTATGCAACGAACCCTTCAGCCATGACATCATCGTAGGACTTTTTCATGACGTTTAGGGTGATGAAGATACCCAAAACATCATTGATGGATAGGTCCAAGAAATCATCCCTTGATTGCACATTCATGACCATGTTCTCGTTGTATAGGATCAAGGTGAGTAGAAATTTCTCCTTGACTCAATCCTCATCATAGTTCTTGAATCCAAAATCTCTCATGTCAACCACAAGAGCCTTGAGTCTTCTAAACATGTCTTCTAGAGTCTCTCCATCCTTCATATAGAAGTTCTCAACTTGACTTTGGATGATTGACTTCTTGGAGCATTGTATGTTGACATTGCTGTAACATCCCAAGTATGAAAAATAAGCCTTTAGAATGTTTGCTCTCTGTTAATTTATGTTTTGCATCATGGCATCATGTTCATTGCAATTGTTTTGCTTGTTTTCCTTTTGTTTTCCTCTGTTTTCATTTGTTTTCCAACTGTTTTCACTTGTTTTCATTTGTTTTCTATTTGAATTTCAAACCAAATTTCAAACCTTTTGTTTTCATCCTTGTGATGTTACAATTTCCAAATGAATATTTCAACATAAAACAATCAATTGTTTCCATTAAAGTTGTGATTTCAAAACTGTTGTTTTGTTTCTAACAAAATTCATTTAATACCAAACCCTTTTCAAAATTCAATTAATTTCCAAAACAACAACCCTTTTGAAAGTTATGAAAATTGCAAAACAAATCAATCATTTGTTTCCATTAAACCATAAGGTTCAAACCATTAAAATTGTGGCTTTTAATAATTTAATTAATCCAAACTTATTTGAAATGGTATTTCAAATTCAAATCATTCACAAACAGTACCCATTATCAACTTATGAAAATCAACAAAATAACCCTAATCATTTGTTCTAACTAACAATAGGGTTCACCCTATTTAAAATATTGTTTTCAATAATCAATTAATCACAAATTCAATCAATTACCAAAATAACAATATGATTTGAATTTTTGGCAAACCAAATGTTGGCAAGTGGTTGCTGCTAACTTAAATAACTAAAAAAAAATTTCCTAAACTTTTTCCTAACCCAAAACCCCTCCTTTCTTCCTATTTCTAATCAGCAAAAAAAAAACAAAGAAAAATAATAAAGCTAACAGCAAGGGAGAGAGAGGCAGCAGGCCCAACTCTCCCCTCAGCCCAACACCACCCCAGCCCACCTTTTCCCCTGGCCCGATACCTTTTCAGCCTCTTTCTTCCTCCTCGTGATGTCACCCTCTGTACGAACACGTCAGCCACCGCTCGATCATCTTCCCCCTCCTCTGATTGCAGCCGTACCGAGCTCGGTTCCCCCCATAAATCTGCCTCCTCTTTGCGTGCCCTAGCCCTACTCATCCTCCAACGCCGCCATCTTCCCTCTTCCTCCCCTCTGCTCTCTCTCCCTGCAACCTCCCCTCTCTGTACTGTATCTCTGAACCTGTACCACCTCCCACTTCCCCTCCGGCGATCGACGACGTTGAGCCCCCCTCCGGGCGAACGGTGGGCGGGAATGGAGCCGCCCCACGCCCCTCTTCCCCCTCCACTCCTCGGCGAGGGCCGGGACGGCCCGAGCCGCCGCCGCCGTCCACTCCAAGTCGCCGGCCGCTGCACCGCCTCCTCCCGATCGCTGTCAGCTCGAGGTGAGCTCCTCGCCTCTCCTCCCTCCCTCTCGCTCCTCTTCCCTCCTCCCTCTCGGCCACCCCACACGCCACCAGCAGCCCACAGCGCACGGCGCCCCCGAGCGCACGGCAGCCGCAGTCGCCTCCGTCGAACGATCTGTTCCTTCCATCGATGTTCAGGTGAACGATCTGAACCAAGTTCAGTTAAGCCCGCAATCTGCACCTTATACCCCCCCAACCCCCCTTGTGTCAACAAAATTCAGCACACCCCAGTGGTTCTGTCCCCAGCGCGCGCAGCAGGAGGTGAGGGGTTCGAGTCCCCCTCCCAACCATTAACCCAAAACATTTTTTCCCATTTGTTTGACACAGCACCTTCCAAGAAATCACCAATAGGTCCCTGCAGTTTCTTTTCTAGCCCTGTAATATTTTTCCTAAGTCCCTAGAGGTGATAAAAATGGCAGATTTGCACCTTAACTTGTAAAATGCATAAGTAATTCATCCCAACTCCAAATTCAACATTTTTAATATGTTTTCTGTCCCAAATTAAATGCTCTATCCAAATATAAAATTTGTTCACTGTTTTGAATATTTTAAATTGGTGAAAATATTTGAATCTTGTTTAATTCATTTAATTTTGCAAAATTCATAACTTGGGCATAAAAATTCCAAATTCCACAAGCTAAATATGTTTTCCAATCAACTTTTCATGTACGTTCCAAATATAAATTTTGTTTGCTGTTTTGAATAATTTAAATTGCTGAAAACAACTGTTTCTTAATTGTTGCATTTAAAATTGCCAAATTAATAACTTGCTCATTTTAAATCCAATTTCAACAAATGAAATATGTTTTCCATGCAAAATTAAACCACCTTTCCAAATATAAAATTTGTTTCATGTTTTGAATAATTAAAATTGGTTGAATGATTTAAACCTTGTTTAAATCATTTAATATTGTTAAATTCATAACTTGATCAAATCAAATTCTTTTGGGACATATAAAATATGTTTTCAAACCATAAAAGCATAACCTTTTCAAATATAAACTTTGTTATCTGCTTTGAACAATTAAACTTGATGAAAGTGTGGCACCTTTAAGAAACCAAAATTCCAAAACTTCATAAATGAATTTCTAAACTTGGTAAACCTTATTTCCAATTGCTTCTATTGTTGTTATTTTGTTGTTTTCCTCATCCATGCATCATGCTAATCCACTTTCACCTATTGGTTAGTTGTAAAACAATTGTTTCACCCCTAATTCATGGGCTTTCCATATGCAATCCCAATTGCATGTGGGTCCATTTAATCATGTTGTTATCTTGTCAACTAGTTTATTCTGATGCACAAATTAAACTATCATGCATCATTCCTTTGATTGTGCATTATGCCATGATATTGATTGTTTGTCTTTCTGCATTGTTTGTTTGCTTCTTCTCGGATACACGACGACGTTGAGACCGATGATACTTACGACACCCCTTCTAAGGAGTTAGCTCAGTACCAGGCTACTGGGTTTGCAGGCAAGTATTCACTCACATGAAACACTGTGTTCCTTTCAACATTGGTTACCGATACTTTCCGTTGTCTATTCTGCTAGCCCTATGAATAGATGTTTCTGTTACGAACCTATCACATGTATCCTTTAACCCCGATATTGCCTCACCTCCATACCTATAACCTTTTGCTTGTTGCCCGTGTCTTACTAGCATGCTTAGGGTTGTTTTGCTCGAGTCTGTTACCCGTTACTTTCTGTTACTATTCCTTTTATGTTCTGGGGCTCGAGGTTTAATCAATCAACATGTTAATATTGTGGATAATAATAATTTGATGATAAGGCACCGGCAGGAGGCCCTGTGTGGTTTTGAGGCCTGCTAGTGTCGACCCTAATTAGGAAAAGGGTCTTGTCTACTGATCCATGATGAGCGCACTAACCGCATGTGGGAAGCGAGTATGGGCGCCCCCCTCAATTTGATTCGATTCGCATCTCGTCCAAATCGCCTCATTTAGTTCGTGTTTTCCATTTGCCGCATGCATGTTTTTGCGAGCCCAGGCCAGGGTGGAACTTTTGTAGTCGGCATATAGGGGGACACATTCTTAGAGTGCTATGAGGGTCCCTTTTCTTCGGGGCTCGATTAGCCGTGCGCCCAAGGTGCTTTGGGCTTGATGCGAAGAAGAGTTGAGTTGTGTTGACTACCTCGCTTGGTGGGTTTGATTCCCATCTGGCGGGTTATTCTTACGTGTACGGCCAAATTGGTGCACCCCTGCAGGGATAAATCTTCTCGAGAAGCCGTGTTTTCCGCGGTTATGGACTACTTGGTGAAAGTACTGGCTAACAAGTACTCAGGACAACTTAAACCTAATGATTAACAACCTTACACCCAATGATTAACAACTTGACTAGTAATAGGCTTATTGACACAATAATCTGAACCATCATTATTTCAACTGTGTGAGTATCCTCGGATTGCTTCTTTGGATAAGGGGCGAGGTCCAGGATGGGTTTGTTTGGTGATTAGCTATAGTTGGTTACGATACGCGATCTTATCTCCTTTCTGTTAGCCGGAAGTTGTAGCATGTTTCTGTAGTTGGTTAGAGCAGCCAGTTGCAGCATCTTTCATATCCCCTTTCCTCCGTTGAACCCAAAGCATCTGTGCTTGGTGTTGACGGGTTACACCTTGGTGAACTGTGAGTCTTGCTTGCCAGTACGTTTATGTACTGACCCCTTTGGGGTTGTGGTTTCCGCAGACTACGTTTCCGAGGATCCCCATGGTGGCTACTACGTGGAGTATGACGAGACTGCTGACGAGTAGATAGCAGACCCGGGCAAGATCTGAGACTTCGTGGATGGGCTCCGTCTGTTCGTTTCCGGCCTCTTAGGCCTATTTGGATCTTGTCTGTACTCAGACATGTTGAATGCTTCCGCTGTGATGTAATGATGAATTGTTGGGACATGTGTCCTCTGGATGATTGTATTTGCTATCTCTTCTCTAATGAGAGCTATTTGCAACTTATTTCAATCTTTTGTGTCGTAGAGATCTGTTGTGATATCACTTGTTAAACGCCGTTGACGTACCATGTGTGTATGGTTGAAGTACGTCAATGGAAGTGTCCTGATTTCTATGGGATAGTTTACATCGACGGTGGATAGTAGAGTTTGGTTGTCGCACATAAGTGTTGGCCTACTCGTAAGAGGATGCGGGAGCAGATAAGCCCCGTAATCCAAGCATCTACTATTCAGTTCGGCCCGATGAGTATCCCCTAGAAGTCCGGGTGCGACAAATGGTATCAGAGCCTGTCTGCCTGTAGGATCCCTTTTTACTGGTCGATGTTGAGTCTAGAAACTATTTTGTAGCTATATAGGAAAAATGAAACGTGAGAGTAGGAATTCTGTTCTTTTTCTTCTTTCCCCACCCACCCTCCCTTTTTCTGGTAAGGAAGTGCAACGTTGTTTTCCCTTCTCATCTAAACTTTCAAGTTAGGATTTCACGAATCCTGGTTTCTCTGGGATGGTTATATCTACTAGACCATAGGAATGGAGGTGGTTGTGACATGATTTATCATGTTGCCTACTCACGATTGAGAACGGAGGCGTGTAAGCCCCGGAAGCAAATCCTCTATTCCTTAAGCAGTAGATATTGATCCTTTAGAAGCCCGAATGGGTTTTCCGTAGTACCCCAGGAGTGTTTTGATCTCGTTCTCCCGTTGTTGCTTCGATATCCTGTTCTTCTCAACATCATTTTCGTCCGTTCAAACCTTGTTGTTGCTTTCCACTTCAGTTCTGCTACCGGCGTCTAATCAATAACGCTGTTCCACCCTTCTGGCCAGATAATCCATTCTCCAAATGAATCAAAGTCTATCCAGCTATACACCCTCAATACAAAACCTATCCCTTTCTTGAAAATGTTCCGGAGGTTTCCAAATTCCCTGACATCCTTCCAGAAGAGTTGCCAGGATTACCTATCGTTTTGAACTTCCAGAAAAACTATCCAAGGTGCACGAGGTGTTTCACGTGTCACAGCTCAAGAGGATCTTCGCAAGAAGTATCCGGACCTTTTCTTTTCTCAGTAGGAATCTCGGGGCGCGATTCCTTCAAGGGGGGCGTTTTGTAACATCCCAAGTATGAAAAATAAGCCTTTAGAATGTTTGCTCTCTGTTAATTTATGTTTTGCATCATGGCATCATGTTCATTGCAATTGTTTTGCTTGTTTTCCTTTTGTTTTCCTCTGTTTTCATTTGTTTTCCAACTGTTTTCACTTGTTTTCATTTGTTTTCTATTTGAATTTCAAACCAAATTTCAAACCTTTTGTTTTCATCCTTGTGATGTTACAATTTCCAAATGAATATTTCAACATAAAACAATCAATTGTTTCCATTAAAGTTGTGATTTCAAAACTGTTGTTTTGTTTCTAACAAAATTCATTTAATACCAAACCCTTTTCAAAATTCAATTAATTTCCAAAACAACAACCCTTTTGAAAGTTATGAAAATTGCAAAACAAATCAATCATTTGTTTCCATTAAACCATAAGGTTCAAACCATTAAAATTGTGGCTTTTAATAATTTAATTAATCCAAACTTATTTGAAATGGTATTTCAAATTCAAATCATTCACAAACAGTACCCATTATCAACTTATGAAAATCAACAAAATAACCCTAATCATTTGTTCTAACTAACAATAGGGTTCACCCTATTTAAAATATTGTTTTCAATAATCAATTAATCACAAATTCAATCAATTACCAAAATAACAATATGATTTGAATTTTTGGCAAACCAAATGTTGGCAAGTGGTTGCTGCTAACTTAAATAACTAAAACAAATTTTTCCTAAACTTTTTCCTAACCCAAAACCCCTCCTTTCTTCCTATTTTTAATCAGCAAAAAAAATAATAATAAAGCTAACAGCAAGGTAGAGAGAGGCAGCAGGCCCAACTCTCCCCTCGGCCCAACACCACCCCAGCCCACCTTTTCCCCTGGCCCGATACCTTTTCAGCCTCTTTCTTCCTTCTCGTGATGTCACCCTCTGTACGAACACATCAGCCACCGCTCGATCATCTTCCCCCTCCTCTGATTGCAGCCGTACCGAGCTCGGTTCCCCCCATAAATCTGCCTCCTCTCTGCGTGCCCTAGCCCTACTCATCCTCCAACGCCGCCATCTTCCATCTTCCTCCCCTCTGCTCTCTCTCCCTGCAACCTCCCCTCTCTGTACTGTATCTCTGAACCTGTACCACCTCCCACTTCCCCTCCGGCGATCGACGACATTGAGCCCCCCTCCGGGCGAACGGTGGGCGGGAATGGAGCCGCCCCACGCCCCTCTTCCCCCTCCACTCCTCGGCGAGGGCCGGGACGGCCCGAGCCGCCGCCGCCGTCCGCTCCAAGTCGCCGGCCACTGCACCGCCTCCTCCCGATCGCTGTCAGCTCGAGGTGAGATCCTCGCCTCTCCTCCCTCCCTCTCGCTCCTCTTCCCTCCTCCCTCTCGGCCACCCCACGCGCCACCAGCAGCCCACAGCGCACGGCGCCCCCGAGCGCATGGCTGCCGCAGTCGCCTCCGACGAACGATCTGTTCCTTCCATCGATGTTCAGGCGAACGATCTGAACCAAGTTCAGTTAAGCCCGCAATCTGCACCTTATACCCCCCCAACCCCCCTTGTGTCAACAAAATTCAGCACACCCCAGTGGTTCTGTCCCCAGCGCGCGCAGCAGGAGGTGAGGGGTTCGAGTCCCCCTCCCAACCATTAACCCAAAAAAAATTTCCCATTTGTTTGACACAACACCTTCCAAGAAATCACCAATAGGTCCCTGCAGTTTCTTTTCTAGCCCTGTAATATTTTTCCTAAGTCCCTAGAGGTGATAAAAATGGCAGATTTGCACCTTAACTTGTAAAATGCATAAGTAATTCATCCCAACTCCAAATTCAACATTTTTAATATGTTTTCTGTCCCAAATTAAATGCTCTATCCAAATATAAAATTTGTTCACTGTTTTGAATATTTTAAATTGGTGAAAATATTTGAATCTTGTTTAATTCATTTAATTTTGCAAAATTCATAACTTGGGCATAAAAATTCCAAATTCCACAAACTAAATATGTTTTCCAATCAACTTTTCATGTACTTTCCAAACATAAATTTTGTTTGCTGTTTTGAATAATTTAAATTGCTGAAAACAACTGTTTCTTAATTGTTGCATTTAAAATTGCCAAATTAATAACTTGCTCATTTTAAATCCAATTTCAACAAATGAAATATGTTTTCCATGCAAAATTAAACCACCTTTCCAAATATAAAATTTGTTTCATGTTTGAATAATTAAAATTGGTTGAATGATTTAAACCTTGTTTAAATCATTTAATATTGTTAAATTCATAACTTGATCAAATCAAATTCTTTTGGGACATATAAAATATGTTTTCAAACCATAAAAGCATAACCTTTTCAAATATAAACTTTGTTATCTGCTTTGAACAATTAAACTTGATGAAAACAACAATTGCTTGTGTGGCACCTTTAAGAAACCAAAATTCCAAAACTTCATAAATGAATTTCTAAACTTGGTAAACCTTATTTCCAATTGCTTCTATTGTTGTTATTTTGTTGTTTTCCTCATCCATGCATCATGCTAATCCACTTTCACCTATTGGTTAGTTGTAAAACAATTGTTTCACCCTTAATTCATGGGCTTTCCATATGCAATCCCAATTGCATGTGGGTCCATTTAATCATGTTGTTATCTTGTCAACTAGTTTATTCTGATGCACCAATTAAACTATCATGCATCATTCCTTTGATTGTGCATTATGCCATGATATTGATTGTTTGTCTTTCTGCATTGTTTGTTTGCTTCTTCTCGGATACACGACGACATTGAGACCGACGATACTTACGACACCCCTTCTAAGGAGTTAGCTCAGTACCAGGCTACTGGGTTTGCAGGCAAGTATTCACTCACATGAACCACTGTGTTCCTTTCAACATTGGTTACCGATACTTTCTGTTGTCTATTCTGCTAGCCCTATGAATAGCTGTTTCTGTTACGAACCTATCACATGTATCCTTTAACCCTGATATTGCCTCACCTCCATACCTATAACCTTTTGCTTGTTGCCCGTGTCTTACTAGCATGCTTAGGGTTGTTTTGCTCGAGTCTGTTACCCGTTACTTTCTGTTACTATTCCTTTTATGTTCTGGGGCTCGAGGTTTAATCAATCAACCTGTTAATATTGTGGATAATAATAATTTGATGATAAGGCACCGGCAGGAGGCCCTGTGTGGATTTGAGGCCTGCTAGTGTCGACCCTAATTAGGAAAAGGGTCTTGTCTACTAATCCATGATGAGCGCACTAACCGCATGTGGGAAGCGAGTATGGGCGCCCCCCTCAATTCGATTCGATTCGCATCTCGTCCAAATCGCCTCATTTAGTTCGTGTTTTCCATTTGTCGCATGCATGTTTTTGCGAGCCCAGGCCAGGGTGGAACTTTTGTAGTCGGCATATAGGGGGACACGGTCTTAGAGTGCTATGAGGGTCCCTTTTCTTCGGGGCTCGATTAGCCGTGCGCCCAAGGTGCTTTGGGCTTGATGCGAAGAAGAGTTGAGTTGTGTTGAGTACCTCGCTTGGTGGGTTTGATTCCCATCTGGCGGGTTATTCTTACGTGTACGGCCAAATTGGTGCACCCCTGCAGGGATAAATCTTCTCGAGAAGCCGTGTTTTCCGCCGTTATGGACTACTTGGTGAAAGTACTCGCTAACAAGTACTCAGGACAACTTAAACCTAAAGATTAACAACCTTACACCCAATGATTAACAACTTGACTAGTAATAGGCTTATTGACACAATAATCTGAACCATCATTATTTCAACTGTGTGAGTATCCTCGGATTGCTTCTTTGGATAAGGGGCGAGGTCCAGGATGGGTTTGTTTGGTGGTTAGCTATAGTTGGTTACGATACGCGATCTTATCTCCTTTCTGTTAGCCGGAAGTTGTAGCATGTTTCTGTAGTTGGTTAGAGCAGCCAGTTGCAGCATCTTTCATATCCCCTTTCCTCCGTTGAACCCAAAGCATATGTGCTTGGTGTTGACGGGTTACACCTTGGTGAACTGTGAGTCTTGCTTGCCAGTACGTTTATGTACTGACCCCTTTGGGGCTGTGGTTTCCGCAGACTACGTTTCCGAGGATCCCCATGGTGGCTACTACGTGGAGTATGACGAGACTGCTGACGAGTAGATAGCGGACCCGAGCAAGATCTGAGACTTCATGGATGGGCTTCGTCTGTTCGTTTCCGGCCTCTTAGGCCTATTTGGATCTTGTCTGTACTCAGACATGTTGAATGCTTCCGCTGTGATGTAATGATGAATTGTTGGGACCATAGTTTAAATAACCGGACCGGTGATCAAACCGGTGAGGCTCTAGGTTCAGGTTTTTACTGGTCGAACCACTGGTTCACTCGGTTCAATGTTGGTTTTTTAGGATGTAAAATAATTTTTTTCTCATAAATATGAAAAATAAGTATGTAAATAAATTTATATTTGGCAATATAAAACAAAGTAGCAAACACCGAGCCACCAATTCATATGAACAACAAAGCAATGCAATTGTACTTTATGTACACTTATAAAGTTCTTGTATATAATAAATTAGTGTACAAGTATAACAGAAGCATGATACATCACTGAAAGACTCAGTAGATTTGACTTTGAGTACAAAGTTAATTAACACAAAGCACGATTTCCCATGAACCACATTAGTGCCATGAACGTGTTAATAAAGTATGTACACGCACGCATACATACCATCAGCAAACTGTTGAGTGAATATTATAGTCCTTCGAAAATTGAAATATACATAGAGTAATATACATAGAGTTCAGTGTATAGTTTAACAGAAGCAACCAACTGATCTGTTGGCTAGCACGATTGAGCGTGTCAAAACAATCTAGCAGGTCTCAGTTTCGACCCCTGGCTGCGCAAATTATTTTTCTCGAGAGCATTGGGCTACCGGTCTAACTTCTGGCTTTTAGGGCCGGTTTTCTCCAGAAACCGGCGGTTTAACTGCAGTTTGAACGGTTTTCACCGGTTCACATGCGTGTCCGGTCCTGTGCGCTTAACAGGCCGGCTGGGCCTTCGGTTCTGGTTTTTTCCGGTTCAACCGCCGGTCCGGTCCAGTTTTTTAAACTAGGGTTGGGACATGTGTCCTCTGGATGATTGTATTTGCTATCTCTGCTCTAATGAGAGCTATTTGCAACTTATTTCAATCTTTTGTGTCGTAGAGATCTGTTGTGATATCACTTGTTAAACGCCGTTGACGTACCATGTGTGTATGGTTGAAGTACGTCAATGGAAGTGTCCTGATTTCTATGGGATAGTTTACATCGACGGTGGATAGTAGAGTTTGGTTGTCGCACATAAGTGCTGGCCTACTCGTAAGAGGATGCGGGAGCAGATAAGCCCCGTAATCCAAGCATCTACTATTCAGTTCGGCCCGATGAGTATCCACTAGAAGTCCGGGTGCGACAATTGCCATCATACATGTCAATGATGCAATCCCATGCTTTCTTGGCACTTGTGAAGGACCGGATGTGCTTGACTCCTTCCTTTTCCATTGCCTTCTCCAACATGTGTATGGCATGTGCATTGAGTTGCTCATCTATGACATCACTTGAGCTTAAGTTCTTGGGGTCCTTTGGCTCATATCCATTATCAACAACCACCATGTCTGCATTTAGGAGCTACACATGTAAGACTTCATGGAAGCTTTCCAATTAGTAAAATGATATATATCGACCATAGGAGGTGTGATGGTGCAGATCTTGCACTCGTTGGGAGACCCCAAGAGGATGGTGTGATGAGCACAGCGGTAGGAATTTCCCCTTAGTTAAGAACCACAGTTATCAATCCAGTAGGAGAAAGAGGATCTTCGTAAGGTTGATGCCACTGACGGTGGTGATGGCGCCTCACTGGTGTCAGCAACAACGCGGAACCTGCACACAACACAACCAAAATACTTTGTCCCAACGGTACAGTGAGGTTGTCAATATCACCGCTCTTGATGAAAACAAATATTAGACGCATAGTGTGGAAAATGGTCTATGCTAGCAGTAAGTAAAGAAAAGCAGGAAATTGTAGAGTTTTTTTTTTTAATATAGGAAAATGGACCGGGGTTTATAGGTTCAGTAGTGGTGTCTCCCCATAAAAGATAGTATGATCGGTGAACAAATTACAGCTGGGCAATGATGACCCACAAGTATAGGGGGTGTATCGTAGTACTTTTGATAAATAAGAGTGTCGAACCCAACAAGGATCAGAAGGTGTTGACAAGGGGTTTCGATGAAGGAATAACTGTGAATACTGGAAAATAGATTTGTAGGGTTTTTTGATATTGCAGATAAATAAACTGCGAGTAAATAAAATGCAGTAATAATAATTGAAGCAAGTGGCCCAATCCTTTCTTCATCAAAGGACAAGCCGGTGAGTTTACTTATGATTAATAAACGTTCTCGAGGACACATGGGAGGTTTCTGTCAAGTGATTTTGTTCCATGCAGCTGAATAATTTTGGTGTTTTGATAAGTGCTGTGTGGGTGAACCTATGCTAATGTACCATCCCATCCAATAATAATACATACTAGTGATTATAACCCTTGCAAGCATCCACAACTACAACAAAGTAATTAAGAAATAAATCTAACCACAACTTTAAACTCCGGGATCCTACGCTCCCTCGTGTAATGGTTTCCTAACGGGGGTTTAGGTTTCTGTCACTCCAGCAATCGCATAATTAGTAGCAAAAAACACGATGCATTCCCCTAGGCTCATAAATGGTGAAGTATCATGTAGTCGACGTTCACATGACACCAGTAGGAGTATAACACCACAAGTTAAATATCAAACATTAATTATTATTCAACATTACTTCACTACTAACAACTTGACTTCTCCCATGTCCTCAAGAACAACACGAACTACTCACAACACATCATATGGATCATGATCAGAGGTGATATAATGGATGATAACAATCTGTTCATAAAGTGCAAACACCAATAAATCTCACAAGCATCAACTACTAATAAGTAATCCACACCGGGAGAGAGATCTAATGCAAAACAACGATAGAGGCCCCTAATTGTTACAACGGGATGAAGGTGGATGATGAGGATGATGGTGCTAGTGGTGATGATGATGATGACGATCTTGATGATGCCCGGGGTGATGACGGTGACGATGGCGGTGATTTCCCCTCTCCGGAGAGGAATTTCCCCAACATATTTCTCCCTGCCAGAGAGCTTTTCTCTCTCGGCTGTTTTTCGCCCCGAGGCAGCGGTGGAATAATTCTTCGGCGATGGAATGAGGCTTAGGATTCCCTGGGGTCCAGGCACGCCAAAGATGACCCCCTAGAGGTGGGCTAGGGTGGCCACACCCCTAGCTGGCGCGGCCAGGGGCGCGCCAGCCCTAGGTGTGGGCCCCTGGTGGCCCCCTCTGGCTCCCCTTCGGGCTGAGTTCCTCCTCTGAACTGTTAGGAACCCCCGGATGTACCCCTTCTTCTTCTAATCTTCTGAAATATGGTATCTCGGCGGTGCTTTTTCCATCACATTTCTGGTCCCGATGTTTATTTTCCAAAAATTATAAAACATGCAAAATAAGATAAAGTAACATAAGAGATGCATCATGACATGAAATATATCGATAAATAACAGAAAATTATGATATAAAATAGTGATGCAAAATGGACGTATCAAACTCCCCCATGCTTAGACCTCTCTTGTCCCCAAGCGAAACTGAACTCAGAAAACATGACCACATGTTTATGGAGTGAAGAGTCGATAAATAAAATACGGACAAGAAACATCACATCTATCTATGCATCAATCATTATAGACAACAACTTCCTATCATATAGCCCACTTGAAACAAGTAATGAGAATCACAAACAAAGATGCAAAAGAGAGAATCAAAATTGGTAATGGCAAACTTCATTCTTGGCCAGAGAACATTTAATGATAGCCTCCTTATCTTAGGTGAGGTCTTTATAATAAGGCTCAACTTGTAGAGCTTAACATGTTCAATTATAGCAATTATTTTACAGTGATTCATAACTTTTGAAAGTAATATTCATTCAGATAATAAAGCACGTGCTAAACAAAGAAGGATAGAAAACATGATTGGAATAAATCAACATATAGATGATGATACCACAACAACTCAAATGCTTGCTAGAGAAAGAGAGAAATGGGTTTACTGACTCAACATGAAAGTAAAAGAAAGGCCCTTCGCAGAGGGAAGCATGGATCACTCATGTGCTAGAGCTTTGATTTTATTAAACAGAGGTATTGAAAACATTTTAAGAGAGGTGTATGCTTATGTCAACGAATGGTAAACAGACAATGTAGTACGTCACAAGCCAACCAGACTTCATAAGAGCGGCTTCCATATGAGGGACGCAACTTGTGTAGAAGTTCATCCCTCATTCTCTTTTGTTTACACGATTATGCTTTGACTGATAAATCAGGGCCAAAAATAGTGAAGAGAATTTGTGTATTAGTTTTGGGACTGGGCACTCCGCTGCCAGCTCTTCTAGCATTTGGATAAGTGGATGAAGCCACTAGTCCAGGTGTTTGAAGTCCAATCAACAAGTGAGATAAAGATTCTCTATTTACGTCCTCATGAGCTAAAACAGGGGCACAAATCAGGAATAATTTTGAAGGTTTTAAAGGTAGCAGATGAGAAATTTACTTGGAACGGCAGTTAAATACCACATGCAGGTAGGTATGTTGTACACAATGTCAAGGTTTTGGGGCTCAAGGTTTTGGATGCACGAGAAGCATTCCCTCTCAGTACAAGGTTTTTGGCCAGCAAGGTTGGGTAGCAAGCATAAGAGCTGAGGAAAACAAACAAATATACATATAATGAAACCAATCATGCAATCTTCATTGAAAGCCCAAACTATATTAACTTGTGAATACTAAGTTTACGAGCTAATAGGAAAATTCCTCTTTCTTATACTAGCATCTCAAATTATTATTTCTGCTGACCCAAGCTAAGTTTGCCAAAACCAACTCGATTAACTTGATGATCTCTAGAGTGATACCAAATACTAGTAACGAGCTCAACCATATGACAGAAATTGAAAGCTAAAATAATGTGTGTAGAAAGTAAATGATGAAATTTCTCATTAATATTTCAAGCCAGCAACTCACACCAACGGATACAACGATAACCAACTAGGGAGAGACACTTCCATACTGCAAACCATCCTATATGACAACTTCTCTACTCATGATATAACTCTACTGAAAAAGTAAAAGATGAAAGAAAGTGATGTGATACCGCGACACTCCCCCCAAGCTTGGAACAAGCTGAGGGGATGCCAAACCCAATGACGAATAAATTCTTCGGTGGTGGTGGTGCTAAACTCTTCTCAAGCAAGGCGTGGTAATGTTGCAGCATCTCACGGAACCTTTCGTTTTCCTCTTGAAGAATCTCTACCTCCGTCCTTAAAGCTTGATAACGTTCACAAAACTCATCTGCAATCCGAAGAGATTCCTCTACTCCAGGAACGAGACTGAGGCCCGGGACTGATGGTCTTGGTCCCTGCACACTATAAGAATAAGCACTGCTTGATGACGTCCTTTTTTCTTCTTTCTTGACGCCCTGATCCTCGTTCTTGCGCTTGGGACTTTGGAGATCTTCTTCCATTGGATCCTTCCCCTTGTCATTATTGGTGGAGGCCATGACGCTTCTAAAACTGAAAACAGATCCTGGCAGAAACAACTTAAAACAGAAACACGACGAGAAAACGATTAATGGACCTCGGGGGATCCAGGGGATTATATAGCAAAAAGTTTCACAACGAAAGGAAAGTCCAGGTCGAAAATGAGCAGGAGAGCGGCTCCGGGGCTCCCACACCATGGGATGGCGCGGCCAGGGGTGGGCCCGCGCCACCCTATGGTGTGGAGCCTCCGGGCTCCGTCTCCCTCTCGTTTCCGGCTCATAATTTTTCATATTTTCTTAAAACAGTAAAAATATAAGTTGGAAGATGTTTCGTGAACATTTTCTTACCAAAACTTTTACCTATTCGAAAACCGACTCTCCAGTTTTTGAAATATGCTTCTTAATGAACTCCTCCGAGATCATGGCTTGAATACAGCAAACATTTTCATTATAAGGATCTCCGGAGATATAATGCTTGAGTCTTTGGCCATTCACCACTTGTGATGAGTTTTCTTCAAGGGAAACGATTTTAATTCCCCCCGAACAATATACCTCTTCGATAACAAAAGGTCCTTCCCATCTCGAGAGTAATTTTCCTGCAAAAAATCTGAGATGAGACCTATACAATAAAACTTTTTCACCAACGTGAAATTCTCTTTTAATAATTCTCTTATCATGTCATCTTTTAACTTTCTCTCTAAAGAGCTTAGCATTTTCATATGCTTCACTCCTCCATTCATCTAAAAAACTTAAGTCAAGCAACCTTTTCTCACCAGCAAGTTTAAAGTATCTATTTAGGTCTTTCGCTGCACAATAGGCTTTGTGTTCTAATTCTAAAGGAAAGTGACAAGCTTTTCCATAAACCAATTTAGAAGGAGACATTCCCATGGGATTTTTGTAAGCAGTTCTATAAGCCCACAGAGCATCATTTAATTTCTTAGCCCAAATTTTCTAGATTTGTTAACAGTCTTTTGCAAGATAGATTTGGTTTCTTTATTTGATAATTCTACTTGCCCACCAGTTTGAGGATGATAGGGTGACGAAATTTTATGATTAACATCATATTTAGCAAGATTTTTTTAAAACCACCATGAATAAAATGAGAACCCCCATTAGTCATAGGATATCTAGGTACACCAAACCTAGGGAAAATAATGTCTTTAAGCATTTTTAATGAGGTTTCACCATCAGCAATTTTAGTAGGTATAGCCTCTACCAATTTAGTAACATAATCAACATCAACAAGAATATGTGTATAGCCTTGTGAAGGAGGGAACAGACCCATAAAGTCAAAACCCCAACAATCAAACGGTTCAATAACAAGAGAATAATTCATAGGAATTTCATTACGTCTAGAAATATTTCCAACCCTTTGACATTGATCACAAGATAAAATAAATTTTGTAGCACCTTTAAAGAGAGTATGCCAATAAAAACCTTACTGTAGAACCTTATGTGCGGTTTTATCTCCAGCGCGATGTCCTCCATAAGCACTACTATGACATTTTCTCAATATCTCTCGTTGTTTGTTTTCAGGAACACATCTTCGCATAATACCATCAACACCTTCTTTATATAAGTGTGGGTCATCCCAAAAATAATGCCTCAAATCATAGAAGAACTTTCTTCTTCGCTGAGCTGTAAAGGTAGGAGGCAAATACTTCGAAACAATAAAGTTAGCATAATCAGCATACCATTGACGCTCTTGAGAGCTTACTTTTATTGCAGCTAACTGTTCATTAGGAAAACTATCATTAATAGGAAGAGGGTCATCAGGGATATTTTCTAATCTAGACAAATTATCATCAACAGAATTTTCAGCACCCTTCCTACCCACAATATTTAAATCAAATTCTTGTAAAAGAAGCACACATCTAATAATCCTAGGCTTAGCATCTTTATTTTCCATTAGGTACTTAATAGCACCATGATCAGTATGAATAGTGACTTTAGAATCAACAATATACTGCCTAAATTTATCACAAGCAAAAACTACAGCTAGGAATTCTTTTTCAGTGGTAGCATAATTCTTCTGAGCATCATCATGAGTTTTACTAGCATAATGAATAACATTTAACTTCTTGTCTATCCGCTGTCCAAGAACAGCACTTACAGCATAATCACTAGCATCACACATAATTTAAAACGGTAAATTCCAATCAGGTGGTTGAACAATAGGAGCAGATATTAAAGCCTTATTTAAAATTCAAAAGCTTCTCTACAATCTTCATAAAAACAAAAGGTACCTTTTGAAGAAGATTAGTAAGAGGCTTTGATATTTTATAGAAATATTTAATAAACCTTCTATAGAAACCAACATGACCAAGAATACTACGAATACCTTTAACATCCCCGGGACAGTGCATTTTCTCAATAGCTTCAACTTTAGCTCTATCAACTTCAATGCCTCTTTCAGATATTTTATCTCCAAGAACAATTCCTTCATTAACCATAAAATGGCATTTCTCCCAGTTAAGAACACGATTAGTCTCCTCACATCTCTGCAAAACTTTATCAAGATTCTGCAAACAATTATCAAAAGAAGTTCCATAGACGGAGAAATCATTCATGAAAACTTCCATAATTTCTTCACAAAAACCATGAAAGATAGCAGACATGCATTTTTGGAAAGTATCAGGAGCATTACATAAACCAAAAGGAATACGTCTATAAGCATATGTTCCATAAGGACAAGTGAAGGTTGTTTTCTCTT
The DNA here is from genome assembly GCA_028641055.1 of Alopecurus myosuroides. Taxonomy (NCBI): domain Eukaryota; kingdom Viridiplantae; phylum Streptophyta; class Magnoliopsida; order Poales; family Poaceae; genus Alopecurus; species Alopecurus myosuroides. Next base: position 53,037,954 of record CM054057.1, read on the forward strand.
GATCAAGTTTTTTAACAGCAATTTGAGAGAACCCAGAATAACCATCAAGAAAGCAGAAATGAGTTTTCTTAGACAACCTTTCTAACATTTGATCAATAAAAAGTAAAGGATAATGATCTTTCTTAATGACTTTGTTAACCTTCCTAAAATCAATGCACATCCTATACCCAACTACTACTCTTTGAGGAATAAGTTCGTTATTTTCATTTGGCACAACACTCATCCCTCCTTTCTTAGGGACACAATGCACAAGACTAACCCATCTACTATCAGCAATAGGATAAATAATGCCAGCATCAAGGAGTTACAATACCTCATTTCTTACCACATCCTTCATTTTAGGATTTAAACGGCGTTGATGTTCAACAACTGGCTTTGCACCAGGTTCAATATTAATAGCATGCTGACATATAGCAGGAGAAATCCCCTTCAGATCATCAAGAGTATAACCAATGACACCTCTGTGTTTCTTCAATATCCCCAATAATCTCTCCTCTTCTTTATTAGAAAGTTGAGAACTAATAATAATAACATGATATAATTTCTTATCATCAATATGAGCATATTTAAGATTATCAGGCAAAACCTTTAAATAAAAAATATGATCTTCCTTGGGTGGTAATGTTGTACCCAAGTCTTCCACAGGTAAATTATGTTTCAGCATTGCTGGCTGATGTAGGAAAATCTCATCAATTTCATTCCTTTCTTCCATAAAGACATCACTTTCGTGGTCTTCCATGTATTGCTGCAAAGGATTGTTAGGAGCAAGAACAATAGCAACCAATTGATCAACTCTATAATTTTCATTAGGCAATTCAGTTTCATAGGGTGCTTTAGCAAATTTGGACAAATTAAATTCATAAGATTCTCCATCAAGCTTTGTAAGGATTTTCCCCTTTTTACAATCTATAACAGCACCACAAGTATTTAAGAAAGGTCTATCAAATATGATAGGACAAGTATCACTAGTAGAACTGCCTAGTACTAGAAAATCAGCAGGATATTTAGTTTTACCACATAAAACGTCCACATCTCTAACAATACCAATTGGAGAAATAGTTTCCCTATTAGCAAGTTGAATGATCACATCAATGTCTTCAAGTTCACAAGAACCAATTTCATGCATGATTTATTTATAAAGCTCATAAGGAATAGCACTAGAACTAGCACCAATATCACATAAACCATAATAGCAATGATCACCTATCCTAACAGATAGCACATGAACATTAGGTTTCCTAGATTTACTAGGATGAGAGACAATATTAGAAGCATCTTCACAAAATATAATGTGTCCCTCTTCTACATTTTCAGAAATAAGGTCCTTTACTATTGCTACTATAGGTTCTACATTTATTTATTCCTCAGGTTCTACAAGTTTCTTTGCACTTTTATTAATCACACTATCTAACATAGAGTGTTAGTTTACCTTAGCAGGGAAAGGCATTTTCTCAATATAAGGTCCAGGCACAATAAAATCAACAATATGAACATCTATATATCTAGCAGGAACACAATTAATAGTATCTTTATAAGGTGCATGGTACTTATCCCGTTCCTTTTTAGGAATATCAATGTAAGAAGAAAAAGCCTTATATAAGTTTGCAGCAACTTGAGAATCAAGACCATAAATAACACTAACGTTATGAAAATCCCCAGATGACATAAAGGTTTTAATGCATTCATAGTCATAATTTATACCTGACTTTCTACCTTTGTCATTCTCCCATGCTTCAGTGTTTTCTTGAATACGGTCAAGAAGATCCCATTTAGCTTCATCCTTCATACGTGTAAATGATCCAGAACAAGAAGCATCCAATAAATCCTTATCATGAAGAGGAAGCCTTGCATAAAAATTATTAATAACAATATTACTGGGAGTTCATGAATGGGGAAATTGAGCATTAGTAACTTAAATATCCCCCATGCTTGGGCAATACTCTCTCTGTCATGAGGCCAAAAATTATATATATAATTCTGATCTCTATGGATTTCACTTGGAGGATAGAATTTAGAATAAAAGAGAGGTACAATTTCCTCCCATTCAATAGTTTGGCTATTTTTCAGCAGTTTGAACCATTCAGAGGCTCGGCCTGTCAATGATACAGAGAATAATTTCGTCTTCACTTGGCTCATCGTAATACCTGCACACTTGAACAACTCGCATAATTCATGTAAAAAGAGCAAATTATCACCATGATGGGCATTTCTATCACCTGAATAGCAGTTATCCATAAAACGTTTAAGAATCTTTATAGGTATTTTATAAGGATCCAAATCATCAGGCGGTGGGTCACTTACTACCCTAGCAGTGGAAGCAATAGACAGTAATAAAAACATAGCGTAATAAAGCAATAGACAGTAATAAAGCAATAGACAGTAATAAAAACAGCACCTACAGCAAAAGCTTCCTTTGTCAATTCCACTTCCCAATAGCGCTTCACTTCCCGGCGACGGCGGCAGAAAATAGTCTTGATGACCCACAAGTATAGGGGGTGCATCTTAGTCCTTTCTAAATAAGAGTGTCGAACCCAACTAGGAGCAGAAGGTGTTGACAAGCGGTTTCGATGACGGAATAACTGTAAATACTTGAAAATAGATTTGTAGGGGTTTTTGATATTGCAGATAAATAAAGTGCGAGTAAATAAAATGGAGTAATGATAATTGCAGCAAGTGGCCCAATTTTTTCTTCAGCAAAGGACAAGCCGGTGAGTTTACTTATGATTAACAAACGTTCTCGAGGACACACGGGAGGTTTCTGTGAAATGCTTTTGTTCCATGCGGCTGAATAATTTTGGTGTTTTGGTAAGTGTTGTGTGGGTGAACCTATGGTAATGTACTGTCCCATCCAAGACTAATACATACTTGTGATTATACCCATTGCAAGCATCCGCAACTACAAGAAAGTAATTAAGAAATAAATCTAACCACAGCTTTAAACTCCGGGATCCTACGCTCCCTCGTGTAATGGTTTCCTAACGGACGTTGAGGTTTCTGTCACTCCGGCAACCCCACAATTAGTAGCCAAAAACATGATGCATTCCCCTAGGCCCATAAATGGTGAAGTATCATGTATTCGACGTTCACATGACACCACTAGGAGAATAACACCACAACTTAAATATCAAACATTAATTATTATTCAACATTACTTCACTACTAACAACTTGACTTCTACCATGTCCTCACGAACAACACGAACTACTCACAACACATCATATGGATCATGATCAGAGGTGATATAATGGATGATAACAATCTGTTCATAAAGTGCAAACACCAATAAATCTCACAAGCATCAACTACTAACAAGTAATCCACACCGGGAGAGAGATCTAATGCAAAACAACGATAGAGGCCCCCAATTGTTACAATGGGATGAAGGGGGATGATGAGGGTGATGGTGCTGGTGGTGGTGGTGATGATGATGATGATTATGACGATCTTGATGATTCCCAGACTGATGACGGTGACGATGGCGGTGATTTCCCCTGTCCGGAGAGGAATTTCCCCGACAGATTTCTCCCTGCGAGAGAGATTTTCTGTCTCGGCTGTTTTCCTCCCCGAGGCGGCGGCGGAATAATTCTTCGGGGATGGAATGAGTCTTAGGGTTCCCTGGGGGCCAGGCACGCCAAAGATGACCCCCAGGGGTGGGCCAGCGTGGCCACACCCCTAGCTGGCGAGGCCAGGGGGATGGCGCGCCAGCCCTAGGTGTGGGCCCCTGGTGGCCCCCCTATGGCACCCCTTCTGGCTAAGTTCCTTCTCTGACCTTTTAGGAACCCTCGGATGTCCCCCTTCTTCTTCTGATCTTCTGAAATATGGTATCTCCACGTGCTTTTTCCATCAGATTTCTGGTCCCGGTGTTTATTCCGAGCCAAGGGGGGCCTTTTTCCATCAGGCGACAGGGCCAACACGGTGGAGGCTAGGGGGCCCCACACCCATAGTTGGCGCGGCCAAGGGGGGCCGCGACACCCTATGGTGTGGCCCCCTGTTTCCCCTCTTCGACTCCTCTTCGGTGTCCTGGATGCTTCCGGGGAAAATAAGAACTTCGGGCTTTGTGGGGTCCAATTCCGAGAATGTATCTAGAACAACTTTTCTGAAACCAAAAACAGCAGAAAATAGGGAACTGGCACTTGACATCTTGTTAATAGGTTAGTCCCGGAAAACGTATAAAAATGTTATAAATAAGGGATAAAACAAGTAGCTATTAACATAATATGATCATGGAGCATCAAAAATTATAGATGTGGTGGAGACGTATCACCCGTTCCCGCCGGACATGCGCGTTGGGCACGGGTTCATCATCGGGCGCGCCGGCGTCCCAATACCGGACGCGCCCAAGGTGAGCGACACCTTCTGGGGCACGGAGGTGCTCACCCACTACTATGAGAAGCTCAACCCCGAGCAGCGCGCCGACCCTGCCTGAGACCCGGCGAGCATGCTGCTGTACGAGGCGGCGTTCAAGCGCATCCACGACGAGCGCAGGAACCGGTGGGACGGCCCCGGGCCGGCGCCGCCCGCTTCCGAGCGCAATAAGTATGGGAGCAACGCCTTCTATTCAGAATATAAAGTCCGAAATATTTAGTCTTGACGGAGATGCTAAAATGATTTAAGCATCTCTAGTTTACGGGACATCAGCTGAAATTGTTCAATCACATTCCTGTAAATAAACATTTGGCATGTGTTTGGTTCTAGAATTTGGTGGAACGGAATGAAACCCTTCCGCACCTAGTGTCTGTTTGTGTGTTCGATTGGGAAAAGCAATAAAATCAACTGATTCCTCACAAGGGAATATTCGCCTTATATCCGGAACGCACCGGCCCGGCCGATTCGGCCGGACGAGGTGGAACGAGTGGGCTAATCTAGTCCTAAACTACTATATTAGTGCTAATTCCTACTCCTAAATTACTAGATTAGTATATTAGTGCTACTAGATTAGTCTAATCCTAAATTACTAGATTAGTGCTAATTGAGTTGCTAAACATAAATTAGATCTAATTGAATAGGTAATCCTAAATTAGGCAAACCGGTCCATTTCATCCTATTTTGTCTAGCCCAACACCGGAACGGAATGGAACCGTGACATTCTATTTTAGTGGAATGACCGTTGCATCCGGTTCTGAAACCGACCACCTCAGTGATGCACGTACAGCTAGAGACGGCGTGCCTAAATTTGGCAACGAGGACACTAACCACCGGTTACTCGTCAACCATAACCATCCCCACCAAATAAAAATCTTACCATCCCATCCCCACTAAATGTCACGGGGACGGTTGTTCTACCATATACGTCCCCAGCGAGGATCAAATAACCATCGGGTTCTCCATTCCCGCTAAGCTAGCTAGTGACAATTGGTAGAAAGTTTTGCTAGCACCTCCTTGGTTTCCATTGCTGCCGCGATGAGATACGAGGCAGCGGTGGAAATGAGAGAATGCGGAGGTTGTTGAGAGGCGTCGGCATTCCGTGGAATAGACGATGTAGAGGCGGTGGTGGCAGTGAATACTGGCAGCAGTGGAAGAGGTGCAGACTAGAGAGCGAGAGCTACAACGTGCAGTCGATTGGAGATGGGCATTGGGGTTGTGGCAGCTGGGGACAGAAGGGAAAATGTGAGCACAAATGTGGAATTTATGGTTCCATATGTATCACATACCCCTTGATTGTCATGTGGCCTAGCGGAGAATTGTAACTACGGGGATAGTGGTGACCCATACTAGCCCCGCCTTGCCCAACAAGAAGTCTTTTGTCTTTGATAAGAGCCCCACGAGGATTAAAAGTTTACCAAAACTGTCACATAATAGGTTAATTAACCACCGGATCAGGGAATGCGCCCCATTGGCAAATTTTGGCGTGTCGGGTTTCTCTAAATTTTTTTTTAGGGATATGTAAGATGTCATTTGCCGAAGGTCAAAGCTGCTGCTCCGTTTGAATGCAAAGCCTAATTTGTGCAGCGCTGTGCGTCCTCCGGAGGATCCAGGGGCAAAAATCCTCCGGGTCCTCCACGTGACACGTGTCCAGTACTTCCCCCAATCCCCCCAATCCCTCTTTTGCTACACTAATTAACAGCAAAAAACGGTTCATTGAAATAAGAATTTTTAACTAATGTAACAATTTTCCAAATTCCCCTCAAATCCCGCTTTTGCTACACTCGAGCAAAAAAAGGGTTCATTGAAATAAGAATTTTTCACTATTGTAGAAAAAAAATCGTCCACATAAAAAACCAAAAGAACTCGTCGGAAACCTCATAGCAGATTCCTTATACTATTATAGCAAAAATGGAGGACGACTGCAGCAAAAACAAAATGCTATGATAGCAAAATAATAACTTCCTCGGAGATATTATAGCAAATATTTTGCACTACAATAGAAAATCTACAATATCTAAATGGGAGCAACCCACTAAGCTTATTTCTCTAAACATGCAAGGTAGACACATTAGCAATCTTCTTATTCGTCCATGTCATCATTTGTCATTTTTAACCATCAAGAGAGAACCCAGAATAACCATCAAGAAAGCAGAAATGAGTTTTCTTAGACAACCTTTCTAACATTTGATCAATAAAAGGTAATGGATAATGATCTTTCTTAATGACTTTGTTAACCTTCCTAAAATCAATGCACATCCTATACCCAACTACTACTCTTTCAGGAATAAGTTCGTTATTTTCATTTGGCACAACAGTCATCCCTCCTTTCTTAGGGACACAATGCACAAGACTAACCCATATACTATCAGCAATAGGATAAATAATTCCGGCATCAAGAGTTTCAATACCTCATTTCTTACCACATCCTTCATTTTAGGATTTAAACGGCGTTGATGTTCAACAACTTGTTTTGCACCAGGTTCAGTATTAATAATATGCTGACATATAGCAGGAGAAATCCCCTTCAGATCATCAAGAGTATAACCAATAACACCTCTGTGTTTCTTCAATATCCCTAATAATCTCTCCTCTTCTTTATTACAAAGTTGAGAACAAATAATAATAACAGGATATGATTTCTTATCATCAATATGAGCATATTTAAGATTATCAGGCAAAGGCTTTAAATAAAAAATAGGATCTTCCTTGGGTGGTAATGTTGTACCCAAGTCTTCCACATGTAAATTATGTTTCAGCATTGCTGGCTGATGTAGGAAAATCTCATCAATTTCATTCCTTTCTTCCATAAAGACACCACTTTCGTGGTCTTCCATGTATTGATGCAAAGGATTGTTAGGAGCAAGAACAATAGCAGCCAGTTGTTCAACTCTATAATTTTCATTAGGCAATTCAGTTTCATAGGGTGCTTTAGCAAATTTGGAGAAATTAAATTCATAAGATTCTCCATCAAACTTTGTAAGGATTTTCTCCTTTTTACAATCTATAACAGCACCACAAGTATTTAAGAAAGGTCTACCAAATATGATAGGACAAGTATCACTAGCAGAAGTGCCAAGTACTAGAAAATCAGCAGGATATTTAGTTTTACCACATAAAACCTCCACATCTCTAACAATAGCAATTGGAGAAATAGTTTCCCTATTAGCAAGTTCAATGATCACATCAATGTCTTCAAGTTCACAAGAACCAATTTCATGCATGATTTCTTTATAAAGCTCGTAAGGAATAGCACTAGAACTAGCACCAACATCACATAAACCATAATAGCAATTATCACCTATCCCAGATAGCATAGGAACATTAGGTTTCCTAGATTTACTAGGATGAGAGACAATATTAGAAGCATCTTCACAAAATATAATGTGTCCCTCTTCTACATTTTAAGAAACAAGGTCCTTTACTATTGCTACTTTAGGTTCTACATTTATTTGTTCCTCAGGTTCTACAAGTTTCTTTGCACTTTTATTAATCACACTAGCTAACATAGACTTTTACCTTAGCAGGGAAAGGCATTTTCTCATTATAAGGTTCAGGCACAATAAAATCAACAATATGAACATCTATATATCTAGCAGGAACACAATTAATAGTATCTTTATAAGGTGCATGGTACTTATCCCGTTCACTTTTAGGAATATCAATGTAAGAAGCAAAAGCCTTATATAAGTTTGCAGCAACTTGAGAATCAAGACCATAAATAACACTAACATTATGAAAATCCTCAGATGACATAAAGGTTTTAATGCAGTCATAGTCATAATTTATACCCGACTTTCTACCTTTGTCATTCTCCCATGCTTCAGTGTTTTCTTGAATACGGTCAAGAAGATCCCATTTAGCTTCATCCTTCATACGTGTAAATGATCCAGAATAAGAAGCATCCAATAAATCCTTGTCATGAAGAGGAAGCCTTGCATAAAAATTATTAATAACAATATTACTGGGAGTTCATGAATGGGGAAATTGAGCATTAATAACTTAAATATCCCCCATGCTTGGGCAATACTCTCTCTGTCATGAGGCCAAAAATCTTATATTTACTAATTGGAGGCACCAACGAAAGCTCCACATTAATCCTCGGTAACTAAGAAAATTAGCCATCCGATCTCCCATTACCTATCTACGGTCGTTGGATGAAGTAGCTAGAGTCCTGGCGTTTTATCCCACGTGCAACTCCTTTAATGACCCCATTCCATTGGCCTTCAAGACAAAAAATCCATGGGATGACGTCTTTCCCTGATATGTTCGTACACATCCCTAACCCTAGATTGCGCTGTGGTGTTGGGGATGGTGGGGGCATGCGAACATGAACAACTTCCGTGCGTTTGCAATCCTTCTCCTCCATGTTTCCTTCGACCCTCTGTCCACCGAGCTGTAGCATGGCATGCATAGCCCAATGGCCTTCATACAAGGAGTAGCATGGAGTTCATAGGCACATGTCATATATACGATCCAATTGGAGCAGCGGCACAACTTCTCATAGATCACATTAAGGGTTTAATAGACAAATAGATCTCCCACTGATTCTAATCTGCAACGTCGTCGTCGACTGGATAGCAATAGTTCGTTGAACCTCAGGTACGCACCAAGCATACACGCTACATCGGTAGGCCGCTGAACGGGAGACGTCTTGCTTCTAAAGTGATTTTGCTGCTGTCGTTTGATTCAGTTTTCCTTAGATTGATTTTTTATTATCCAATGGCATATGGCATCTTTGGTTATCTTATTCTGTTTTGTTCTACTGCTAATCCATGCATGTTCTCCGGCCATGGTGGTTGCCTTCGACGGCGAGCAAAACGAGGCAGCATCATGGCAGCCGCGGTTGCCTCCGACGGCGAGCAGTGTTGCAGCTGAAATCGCCTCTGCGGTGATGAGCCAGAAGCGTGGTGATGATGAAGATAACGTCAGGCCGCACTCCCGGCCGCCCGCGGCACCACCGCACCACCTTGGGAGCGACGTGTGGTGAAGATGATGGTTGGCTGTACGCCGGCAGCACCACTGTCCTCATCTTCGACATTGTTTCGGCACTGGTAGATGGTGTCATACCGCACACCAGCGTCCAACGACATAGCCGTGGAGTTGGAGATATCATGGGGTTGCACGCCCCGCGGTCCGACAACATAGCCGTGGAGGAGAAGATGGCGCCCCGCTGCCCGCCGGCAGCCCCGACATCATCGCCGCGGTGGTGATGACAGCAGTGGCAGGCATGACGTCACCATCGCGGAGATGAACATGGCGTTGGGCTGCTCTCCCGTAGCCCCGACAACATCATCGTCGTTGAGGTGGAGACAACAGTGACCCCCAGGCGAGATGCTAAGGACAACGAAAATATTTATCACATGGATGCGCCCGTGTTGTTCAGACTTCAGAGGCCTTCAAAATAAATCAAACCACTTATGCACGTTAATTAGCAGGCGGAAGCATCATATTTCACCTACGGTACTTTCAACACCTTGAATTCACTTTTATTATTACTATCTTTGTTTAATCGTTTTTTTTTAATCACAATCTTTGCTTAATCGTTGGCATGTTATACTGGAGCTAATCGGGCTTCCACGGGAGTGCATGTATTTATGTAACCTGGAGGATTTGCAACAACAGCACGCACCTCCTGAAAAAAGAAATTATTGTCCGGATAAGAACATACGCAAGTCATGGCGAGATAGTAGTACCAGCTATGTGTGAATCTCAATCGAGCCTGACCGCCATCATCTTTGCCAGGTGCTTTCTTCTACGGGCTCATTCACACAACAGAACTTATATCCAACAATCATTAGTTAGGTCATGTGTGGTCCGTTGTGCATGCACTAATTTCTATAGATAATTGCCGTCTAGGTGTTTGAAAATTATGTCTTTGGCATCAGGTGCTAGGGTATGATCTGAAATACTCTTGACCTATAACTGGAGATTTCTTAGATGTACTATTATGTGTACTGTTTTACAGTTTCTTTTAATCAAATTTGTTTGTTAATGAAGACAGAAAGTGCAATGAGAGATGATCTATTAAACCCTTAATGTGATCTATGAGAAGTTGTGCCGCTGCTCCAATTGGATCGTATATATGACATGTGCCTATGAACTCCATGCTACTCCTTGTATGAAGGCCATTGGGCTATGCATGCCATGCTACAGCTCGGTGGACAGAGGGTCGAAGGAAACATGGAGGAGAAGGATTGCAAACGCACGGAAGTTGTTCATGTTCGCATGCCCCCACCATCCCCAACACCACAGCGCAATCTAGGGTTAGGGATGTGTACGAACATATCAGGGAAAGACGTCATCCCATGGATTTTTTTGTCTTGAAGGCCAATGGAATGGGGTCATTAAAGGAGATGCACGTGGGATAAAACGCCAGGACTCTAGCTACTTCATCCAACGACCGTAGATAGGTAATGGGAGATCGGATGGTTAATTTTCTTAGTTACCGAGGATTAATGTGGAGCTTTCGTTGGTGCCTCCAATTAGTAAATATAAGATGTCCCAAGACCGATCACATTGTTTCATTTTGTTGTGGTGCCTGTTTATGTTCTTGCAAACAAATTAAATGCATCAAAATTTATTTCTACCGTTGTTGTGGTGAAGTTCTCCTTATCTTAACGTTATGTAGAACAGATCAGGACAACTGTACGCTCCAGTGCACATATGTAGGTCTCCGAAAATTAGGAACAAGTCTCCAACCCCGAGTCCTTACCGTTCAAATGACAAAAGTGTAACCTTTCTGGTATGCTTCTTACAACTTCGTTTCAGTCCGACAACTCCTTAAATGAACATTGACTTAGATATGTTTATTCATCTCTCCTGGGGATTATTGGGCACGGGTAAAAGCATTTTCGGTCTAATCCTGATCTATTTGGTTCCAGGCTTATGGATTTCATAAGATTCCTTTTACTTAATAGCTCTCTTCCATGTATTTTTGATAGATTTAGTAAAGCTTATGTTCCTAGATGGATACATATAGTTTTTCTCTTTTATTTGGTATGCTCTTGGAAAATAAAGCGGGTGTTGATGCACCGTCCATGTTTTAGTTTTCTATTTCTTATGATTATCATGTAAAATCCCAATCTTTGTTTGTTTCTTAGACTTTATATCGGTAATATAAAAATCAAAGAGTGAAATGTATTGTTGTGTCACAAATAACAAGTCCATTTTTGTTGGCACCTTTTCCACCTAATCATTCTTTCATCATTTCATTGTGTTTTGCAGAGACACCACCAAATCACCATAGATCTACAAGGTATTAGTATCCCATTACCTATTCGTCATTTCATATCACTAATATGTATAGAAGAATACGAAAACGAAGTTACGACGAGTTAGTATTTGAAATACTCCGCTAAGAATCAATTGGGAACACAAAATATCATTTCAAGATGGCATCAACAAGGCCGCGACATCATCTTAGGTATTTTTCACAATTTAAATATTTCTATGAGACTTGATCTTCTTTGTTTTTAAATATAGAGAATCATGTCATACTAACACAAAATATTATGGAACAATTCTATAATTTGTTATAAGAAGCATAAAAAAATGAATATCTCTAGCCCGTGCAGTTGCACGGGTTGATGACTAGTTATATATATAATTCTGATCTCTATGGATTTCACTTGGAGGATAGAATTTAGAATAAAAGAGAGGTACAATTTCCTCCCATTCAATAGTTTGGCTATTTTTCAGCAGTTTGAACCATTCAGAGGCTCGGCCTGTCAATGATACAGAGAATAATTTCGTCTTCACTTGGCTCATCGTAATACCTGCACACTTGAACAACTCGCATAATTCATGTAAAAAGAGCAAATTATCACCATGATGGGCATTTCTATCACCTGAATAGCAGTTATCCATAAAACGTTTAAGAATCTTTATAGGTATTTTATAAGGATCCAAATCATCAGGCGGTGGGTCACTTACTACCCTAGCAGTGGAAGCAATAGACAGTAATAAAAACATAGCGTAATAAAGCAATAGACAGTAATAAAGCAATAGACAGTAATAAAAACAGCACCTACAGCAAAAGCTTCCTTTGTCAATTCCACTTCCCAATAGCGCTTCACTTCCCGGCGACGGCGGCAGAAAATAGTCTTGATGACCCACAAGTATAGGGGGTGCATCTTAGTCCTTTCTAAATAAGAGTGTCGAACCCAACTAGGAGCAGAAGGTGTTGACAAGCGGTTTCGATGACGGAATAACTGTAAATACTTGAAAATAGATTTGTAGGGGTTTTTGATATTGCAGATAAATAAAGTGCGAGTAAATAAAATGGAGTAATGATAATTGCAGCAAGTGGCCCAATTTTTTCTTCAGCAAAGGACAAGCCGGTGAGTTTACTTATGATTAACAAACGTTCTCGAGGACACACGGGAGGTTTCTGTGAAATGCTTTTGTTCCATGCGGCTGAATAATTTTGGTGTTTTGGTAAGTGTTGTGTGGGTGAACCTATGGTAATGTACTGTCCCATCCAAGACTAATACATACTTGTGATTATACCCATTGCAAGCATCCGCAACTACAAGAAAGTAATTAAGAAATAAATCTAACCACAGCTTTAAACTCCGGGATCCTACGCTCCCTCGTGTAATGGTTTCCTAACGGACGTTGAGGTTTCTGTCACTCCGGCAACCCCACAATTAGTAGCCAAAAACATGATGCATTCCCCTAGGCCCATAAATGGTGAAGTATCATGTATTCGACGTTCACATGACACCACTAGGAGAATAACACCACAACTTAAATATCAAACATTAATTATTATTCAACATTACTTCACTACTAACAACTTGACTTCTACCATGTCCTCACGAACAACACGAACTACTCACAACACATCATATGGATCATGATCAGAGGTGATATAATGGATGATAACAATCTGTTCATAAAGTGCAAACACCAATAAATCTCACAAGCATCAACTACTAACAAGTAATCCACACCGGGAGAGAGATCTAATGCAAAACAACGATAGAGGCCCCCAATTGTTACAATGGGATGAAGGGGGATGATGAGGGTGATGGTGCTGGTGGTGGTGGTGATGATGATGATGATTATGACGATCTTGATGATTCCCAGACTGATGACGGTGACGATGGCGGTGATTTCCCCTGTCCGGAGAGGAATTTCCCCGACAGATTTCTCCCTGCGAGAGAGATTTTCTGTCTCGGCTGTTTTCCTCCCCGAGGCGGCGGCGGAATAATTCTTCGGGGATGGAATGAGTCTTAGGGTTCCCTGGGGGCCAGGCACGCCAAAGATGACCCCCAGGGGTGGGCCAGCGTGGCCACACCCCTAGCTGGCGAGGCCAGGGGGATGGCGCGCCAGCCCTAGGTGTGGGCCCCTGGTGGCCCCCCTATGGCACCCCTTCTGGCTAAGTTCCTTCTCTGACCTTTTAGGAACCCTCGGATGTCCCCCTTCTTCTTCTGATCTTCTGAAATATGGTATCTCCACGTGCTTTTTCCATCAGATTTCTGGTCCCGGTGTTTATTCCGAGCCAAGGGGGGCCTTTTTCCATCAGGCGACAGGGCCAACACGGTGGAGGCTAGGGGGCCCCACACCCATAGTTGGCGCGGCCAAGGGGGGCCGCGACACCCTATGGTGTGGCCCCCTGTTTCCCCTCTTCGACTCCTCTTCGGTGTCCTGGATGCTTCCGGGGAAAATAAGAACTTCGGGCTTTGTGGGGTCCAATTCCGAGAATGTATCTAGAACAACTTTTCTGAAACCAAAAACAGCAGAAAATAGGGAACTGGCACTTGACATCTTGTTAATAGGTTAGTCCCGGAAAACGTATAAAAATGTTATAAATAAGGGATAAAACAAGTAGCTATTAACATAATATGATCATGGAGCATCAAAAATTATAGATGTGGTGGAGACGTATCACCCGTTCCCGCCGGACATGCGCGTTGGGCACGGGTTCATCATCGGGCGCGCCGGCGTCCCAATACCGGACGCGCCCAAGGTGAGCGACACCTTCTGGGCACGGAGGTGCTCACCCACTACTATGAGAAGCTCAACCCCGAGCAGCGCGCCGACCCTGCCTGAGACCCGGCGAGCATGCTGCTGTACGAGGCGGCGTTCAAGCGCATCCACGACGAGCGCAGGAACCGGTGGGACGGCCCCGGGCCGGCGCCGCCCGCTTCCGAGCGCAATAAGTATGGGAGCAACGCCTTCTATTCAGAATATAAAGTCCGAAATATTTAGTCTTGACGGAGATGCTAAAATGATTTAAGCATCTCTAGTTTACGGGACATCAGCTGAAATTGTTCAATCACATTCCTGTAAATAAACATTTGGCATGTGTTTGGTTCTAGAATTTGGTGGAACGGAATGAAACCCTTCCGCACCTAGTGTCTGTTTGTGTGTTCGATTGGGAAAAGCAATAAAATCAACTGATTCCTCACAAGGGAATATTCGCCTTATATCCGGAACGCACCGGCCCGGCCGATTCGGCCGGACGAGGTGGAACGAGTGGGCTAATCTAGTCCTAAACTACTATATTAGTGCTAATTCCTACTCCTAAATTACTAGATTAGTATATTAGTGCTACTAGATTAGTCTAATCCTAAATTACTAGATTAGTGCTAATTGAGTTGCTAAACATAAATTAGATCTAATTGAATAGGTAATCCTAAATTAGGCAAACCGGTCCATTTCATCCTATTTTGTCTAGCCCAACACCGGAACGGAATGGAACCGTGACATTCTATTTTAGTGGAATGACCGTTGCATCCGGTTCTGAAACCGACCACCTCAGTGATGCACGTACAGCTAGAGACGGCGTGCCTAAATTTGGCAACGAGGACACTAACCACCGGTTACTCGTCAACCATAACCATCCCCACCAAATAAAAATCTTACCATCCCATCCCCACTAAATGTCACGGGGACGGTTGTTCTACCATATACGTCCCCAGCGAGGATCAAATAACCATCGGGTTCTCCATTCCCGCTAAGCTAGCTAGTGACAATGGGTAGAAAGTTTTGCTAGCACCTCCTTGGTTTCCATTGCTGCCGCGATGAGATACGAGGCAGCGGTGGAAATGAGAGAATGCGGAGGTTGTTGAGAGGCGTCGGCATTCCGTGGAATAGACGATGTAGAGGCGGTGGTGGCAGTGAATACTGGCAGCAGTGGAAGAGGTGCAGACTAGAGAGCGAGAGCTACAACGTGCAGTCGATTGGAGATGGGCATTGGGGTTGTGGCAGCTGGGGACAGAAGGGAAAATGTGAGCACAAATGTGGAATTTATGGTTCCATATGTATCACATACCCCTTGATTGTCATGTGTCCTAGCGGAGAACTGTAACTACGGGGATAGTGGTGATCCATACTAGCCCCGCCTTGCCCAACAAGAAGTCTTTTGTCTTTGATAAGAGCCCCACGAGGATTAAAAGTTTACCAAAACTGTCACATAATAGGTTAATTAACCACCGGATCAGGGAATGCGCCCCATTGGCAAATTTTGGCGTGTCGGGTTTCTCTAAATTTTTTTTTAGGGATATGTAAGATGTCATTTGCCGAAGGTCAAAGCTGCTGCTCCGTTTGAATGCAAAGCCTAATTTGTGCAGCGTTGTGCGTCCTCCGGAGGATCCAGGGGCAAAAATCCTCCGGGTCCTCCACGTGACACGTGTCCAGTACTTCCCCCAATCCCCCCAATCCCTCTTTTGCTACACTAATTAACAGCAAAAAACGGTTCATTGAAATAAGAATTTTTAACTAATGTAACAATTTTCCAAATTCCCCTCAAATCCCGCTTTTGCTACACTCGAGCAAAAAAAGGGTTCATTGAAATAAGAATTTTTCACTATTGTAGAAAAAAAATCGTCCACATAAAAAACCAAAAGAACTCGTCGGAAACCTCATAGCAGATTCCTTATACTATTATAGCAAAAATGGAGGACGACTGCAGCAAAAACAAAATGCTATGATAGCAAAATAATAACTTCCTCGGAGATATTATAGCAAATATTTTGCACTACAATAGAAAATCTACAATATCTAAATGGGAGCAACCCACTAAGCTTATTTCTCTAAACATGCAAGGTAGACACATTAGCAATCTTCTTATTCGTCCATGTCATCATTTGTCATTTTTAATTTAGCTTTGTCACATTTATTTCCGTCTGAACGAATGCCACTTCTGTGTCCGTTTGGTCACTGAATGGAACGATTAGCATGCAGCCCATCCCTGAATTACCGTTCTCCTTCCACTCACCTCCTTCCCACCATGTCTTCTCCACTTCATGTTCTCCAATTTATTTGCAATAGAAACTGATGATTTTTTCCTCCCCATCCTGTGTATATATGGCCATTCTATCCTTCATTCTCTATCCATGTCCCTTTTTTCGTCTGACCACTGCCTCCCATTACCATGGAAAAAATTTCTCAATAATCTTGATGGAGCTCCCTCTACCTAGGTAGGCACTCACATTGGAGCTGCACCATCACGGGCGACCTGCGTATGTTCAACCATGGGCGTTCGACGACATATTTATCCTGCCTTCCAGCTGTGGTCTAATACGTATTTATCCTGCCTTGCATCTATGGTCTAATGCATGCTCGTGAAAACTACCGGCTCCCGCGATGATCCCAGTGACTTGATGACCCCATAGTCAGTCCTCTTCAACGAGGTACATAGAGTATTTGTATAAGCGCGATCAGTTTTTCTACCAAATTAAGCATAAGATTCATGTTCTCTTGTGCTATGATTCAGGTAGTAACCAATCTATCACTGGAATTTTGCGTTTCAGTTAAGTCAATTGAATATGGTTAATCTCATCTGACTTTTATCTGGTGTTCAAGAGGGCTGAAGAGATGTGCCTGATAGGATGGTTCGGTTGATGCTGCATGTCGAGACATCGTAGTAGTTTTCATAGACGGGGGTGCCATGAGACTACGGTAGAGACGTGGGGTAACGGAATAGCGTAGTAACACAGAACACGGGATTTTACCCAAGTTCGGTACGTCGCGACAGTACGGCGTACCTACTCCTGCACTTCTCACTAATTGGGACTAAAGCCCGTATAACAGGGTTACAATGTGAGGGTGTAGATCTAGCTATTCGGCGAGGATGAACTTCCCGGCGAGTTGCGTAGAGCTTAGAACTTAGAATCTAACTTGTTGTAACTTAACCTCATCTATCTATCTCCCGTCCGGCTTTATATAATAGCCGGATTAGGGCTTACAGAATAAGAAACCTAGAAGACTACGTTTAACTTGTAACTTGGAAAGTAAGGAATCCGTCTTCTCCTCCAAGCCAGATCACGTGGGCCGTGATCCGGGTTCTTCTAGAATCCGGCTTCTGCGCGTCGGACTACTGGGCCGCCCAATGGACCTAAGCCCATTACCTGTAGGCCACCCTTGTAGTCCAGCTCTTTGTCTACCATCTTCTATACCCCTATTCAGTATATATCCGACAGTAGCCCCCAGGAAGGATCAAAACTCTGATTCTCCGCCTTTCGTCAAATACATTTCGTCCGGGAAAACTTGATTCAGTAGTCTTGATTCTTTCTTCTTTCCTTTTGAAGGAGATGGTAACATAAAACTCGGAACTATGAAAATCCGGCTTTTCTTCTCGCGATCCTTCGCGGAAAAGGAACTTATGACATCAGCGCTTTAATCATGCTGACGCAAGCGCCGCTTGGTTTCACGCGGGAAACCCTGCAACGCATCTCTGACAGATTCTCACGAGAAACGAGGAGATAGCCATCATTCCCCTGTCGTTTCGTTTCCCGGATTCTCCGGCGAGCGACACGCGTCGAACATCCAACGGTCAAAAGAGCCGTTGGCACGTATCTAAACGGCTTTCCGGCTATAAATAGCCATCCTCGTCCTCCTCCGAAACTTTCCTCACTCCCTCACTGCCTACGCCATTGACGCAACCGCGAGCTCGAGAGCAAGTTCCTTGTCCTAAGCGCTCACAGCATCCAAGCACGCAGAACGCAACGCGCCACCAAAAAGATGGCCTCCTCGCCGTCGTCACCGACCAGCGCCACCATCGACGAGCTCGTCAACGATCTATATCCCCAACTGGGGTCGCCTAAGCACGCCGGCGGCGAGTCGGAGAAGACCACGGCTTCCGCGGCGGGCGGAGAAAACACTTCCGCCGCCGCGGACATTGCGGGATCGAGCTCCGCAGCAACCCCACCGACGGCTAGGGTCAAGATCCATTCCCATGGCGATGAGCGCTTCGCTACCGGAGCCAACAACGAAACAGAAATTGTCGGCAATTGAAATCCGAGTAATACTTCTCTCGTTCTTCTTCGTCGGATGTCAAAGGAAGGTTACATAGTTAAAGGCAAATGGCGGATCTCGAAAGATGAACCCGATCCCAAGCCAAAAGCCGGAGAATGCGTCATCCTTACTTCTCATATCGCGAGAGGTATGGGTTTTCCTCCTTCCGCCTTTTTTCTGGACATCCTTAACTTACATGGCGTCCAACCACACAATATTTCTCCAAATTCCATCCTATACATGGCCGGCTTTCAGGCCTTGTTCGAAGGCTACTTAGGGTTAGAACCTAGGTTAGATTTCTGGATGTACTGTTTTGGAGTAAAGCGAAACTCTTCGGAGGGCGCACTCCCAACTTGTGGAACTATATCCTTTACTCTTCGGAGATTCCGAGAGGATTGGTTCCCCAAGATAAAAACTTCGGAATCCGTCAAATTTTGGACGGGTTCCTTCTTTTATCATCCCGACGTGCCTTTTCCTAAAAAAGCCGTCGGGGTTCCACCTTTTGTGAATTCCGCCGCCGTTCCCCAAGACAACTGGGGAACAGAAGCCGTCCAGGTTCTGCCTCCAGATCTGTTAAGGATCAAGAGGCGCATCGCCAAGCTCACCTCCTCCACCCCTCCTTTGACCGGTATGGATACGGTCTTTTGCTGGCTGAATAGGCGGATTCAGCCATTAGCAAACCACGGAGGTCGCCTTCTGTGCGAGTATACGGGAGTCAAGGATCCAATGCGGACAACCGACAAGGATTGGCCCCCAAAGGAACTTAGGCGGCGCATCAATCAGTTGGTCGCATCGCGCGACCAATACACAGAGAGTCGGCCAATGTATACGGCCGAAAATCCGGTTCCCAAGGTAAATTCTCAGTCATTTGGGTACAGTTCTATTTTTTCTCGGATTTCCTGGCTTCTGATTTTGGTCTTTGTTTGTCCGACAGTTCGCGGATCTTTCAGATTCGGACTTGGTATCCGAGGCTGAGCTGGACGCGCTGCGCACCGCCGCTACCGGTGGACGCAAGCGCAAGAAGATAACTTCCTCGGAAGAAATTATCGATCTTGACGGAATCCCCGTCGCCACCTCCAGGTTACTTCTTCTGGAATTTTCTTTCATGGGAACTTTTTTCATCCATCTTCGGTGTTTTAGGATTTTCCGGGTTTTTATGTTTTCAGCCTGCCACCTTCTACCCTGAAGCCGAAGAAGCTGAAGAAACACAAGGTTTCTTCCAGCCGAGGCAGCCAACCTTCTCCCGCTGTCGCCCCGAGCACGCCACGCACAATGGCGGAAGAGCCTACTGCAGCCCCCACCACCAAGCCCCCAGAGCCCAGCCAGCCCGTTGTGCCTGACACGGACACGAGGGAAAGGGCGGCTCCAGAGGTGGGAAAATTCTCTCGGACTTTCGACGAGGAAATTCCCACCTTTGACAAGGATTTCAAAGCTATCAACGACGGCCTGGACGCAGCCGGGAATCTCTTCGCGGAATATGCGAAAGAGTTTAAAGAAAACTTGGCAGGTTTGCAGCGCATGAGCCAGGTATATAACTCTAGCCCCCAAGCATTAAACAAAATGCGTGCTTTTTGCTTTGATGTTTTGTGTACTCATCCTTCTCCTTGCTATGTTTCAGCAAACCTCCGAAGCCATCAACATGGAAGTTTTCAAGAAACTCACCATCAAGAATAAAGAAGTTAGAAGTCTTCTCTCTATTCTTGAAGAAAGAGAAACAGAGCTGGAATCAGCTAACCTCGCACTGTCGGAAACACAAGGTAAGCAATTTCTTTCTGAAATTTCCGATTCAATCATTTGCCTAAGTTTTTTCCGAGAATCTGGTTTAACTCGGATTTTTTCCTTGCTTTTCAGCTGCATTAGCCCAGGCTAAACAAGCAGCGGAAGATTCTGGCAATGCCGAAATTCTCCGCAAGGAGAATGTTGAGCTTCACAATGACCTTGTGAAAGCACAACAAGACTTGGAAGCCAGTAATCTGGCCCTTGGAGTTTCTAATTCCAAGGCTTCCGAACAGGCGGAGAAGGACAAATCCACCATTCAGGATTTGACCGACGCTCTGAACCTTCGCCTGGAAGAAGTTTCCGAGATCGACAAGCTCATCGGTAAATCTCTTACTCTTTTCTCGTATTTCCATGTTTTACTTTCTCTGTTTTTCCGTCTAACCCTTTTGGGTGTTTTATTGGAAAAACCAGGAGATACCCCAGATGGTACTCGAGTTGCGGGCATTCGAGCTTTCGGGGAGACATGGACTTTGATGAAGGCTGCTGCAACGCAGCTGGTAAACAAGTTTCTTCCCGAAAAATCTGGGGAAGGCTCGGAGGTTGAAAAACTTCCGGGTGCCATCATGGAGGTGGCGGAGGCCAAAGAATCCCTTCTTCGCTCCGCTGCACGGGGTGGTGCGCGCATGGCTCTCGGCCTCATGCGCATGCACTATCCTAGTGCCAAATCCTGGCGTGTGGCCACCGGTGTCCCTCAAGGATACACGGATGCGCAACGAAACACCATCTTTGGTGAAGTTAAGGGCCACGCCACCCAGATTGCCGCCATGGTAAATGTCTCCGTCAACTATCCAGAAGAGGAGGCTCCTCCAATCCCCGATGAAGAAAGCAGCGAGGAGGAGTCGGATTCTTGAAAGGTTACCTGGAACCTGGATAGAAAAAATAGACAATAGGAGCATTACTGTTCTTTCAATTGTAATCCAAAATGTAATGCTTCTTTTGTATGAATGGAACTTTATGTCTTTTGCAGTTTAAGGTAATAAATTCGTTGCAAGTTTTTTGGATTTTACCATTCCTTTATCTTCTAAGTTCTCTGGTGTATATGCTTTAACTGTCCTTAGTGTTTGAAATGGCTCAAATAGCAATATGAATCGTTATGCCGAGTAACTGGGGACAAACCAATCAGTTTTGAAACTCGGAAACATGAATCATGCTAAAGGCATTTTTACTAACTAGTTCCAGTAACCCAGCATACGCACAATCAGATAAGACTTAGAGAAACGAGGAAAGTTTTAAGTGAAACTTGGGCACACAGGCAATTCAAGTTTCCTTTAGCCGTTAAAAGGCTGAAAAATCATTCAGTTATGTAACGCCGAGTACGCAAGCACAATTCGGGTTAACGTTGAGAAATTTGTAAGATCATTGGGAAATAGATGAGGCGGAAACACTTTGCACTTATAAGAAATATGGATGACAGTATTTCGACAACTTTATTTCATGATCTCAAAAGATGTTTACACAGAATTGAACTAAGTACAGAAAGGGACATAACTTGCTAGACGTTCCCAGGCTTCCGCGATCCACTTGACTTTGTCGAATTTTTTCAGCAGCTTGTGGAGTGGTAAGGTTTTAGCCCCCAGCCAACTGATAAATCTTTTTATGGCTGTGGCGGAACCCGTCAGTTCTTGAACATCTTTTACGCACGTAGGTTTCAAGATTGCCTTGATCTTTTCCGGGCTAACTTCTATTCCCGTGTGGGAAACGATGAAACCCAGAAGTTTTCCAGAGGGAACCCCGAATACGCACTTAGATGGATTCAACTTCATCTTGTAAGTGCGTAAATTCTCGAAAGTTTCTCGCAAATCCTCAAGGAGTGTATCTTTTTACTTGGTTACGACGGCGATATCATCCACATAAACATGGACGTTTTTGCCAATCTGACTATGCAAACAGCGTTGCATGCAACGCTGGTAAGTTGCACCTGCGTTCTTCAGGCCAAAGGGCATGGTTACATAATAGTACGTCCCATACGGGGTTATAAAAGAAATCTTGATTTGATCTTCCTTTTTCATGCGTATTTGGTGGTACCCGGAGTATGCATCCAAAAAGCATAAAAGCTCGGAGCCTGCAGTGGCATCTATTATTTGATCGATTCGCGGTAACGCGAACCTATCTTTCGGACATAACTTGTTCAATCCTGTGTAATCTATACACATTCTGAGGGCAGTTGTGTCTTTCTTCGGTACTAATACCGGATTTGCGGACCAGTCGGTATGGATTACTTCCCTGATGAAATCCGCTGCTAAAAGCCGGATTATTTCCTTGCCAATAGCCTTCCGTCTTCTTCCGTCAAATCGACGGAGACCTTGTTTGACGGGTTTTGATCCCGGAATAACCTTGAGTTGGTGCTCAGCAAGTTCCCTGGGTACGCCTGGCATGTCAGCTGGACACCAGGAAAAAATATCCCAGTTCTCACGGAGGAACTTGATGAGCTCGCCTTCCTATTTGTCGGTCATCCCAGTCCCTACTACGACAAATTTTCTCGGATCTTTGGGATCTAGGATTACCTGTCTTGTATTCTCGGACGCCTTGAAGCTATCTGTTGGCTTCCGAGTTTCTTTTCCTGCCGGCATTTCTTTCGGCGATACCTCCTTGGCTAACTCCTTCAGTTCTTCCTTTGCTATAACTCTCTGAGCGCAAAGGGCGTTTTGTTTCTCCAACTCGTTTGCCAGCTTGAAATCACCGGCAATGGTGATTACTCCTCCGTTGGGTCCTGGCATCTTCAGCTTGTTGTATATATAACAGGATCTTGCCATGAATTTGGCGAAAGCCGGACGTCCGAGTATTGCGTGATACACGCTTTCGAACGGCACTACTTCGAAGGATACTTTTTCCTGCCGGAAGTGATCTTTATCTCCAAAGGTGACATCTAGGGAAATTTCCCCTAGGGATCGTGCTTGCCTGCCAGGAACAATGCCATGGAAGCGTATATTGCTGTAGTTGAGCTGGGACTCGGAGATCTTCAAGTGTTTCAGTGTATCCAGGTACATTATGTTAATGCTGGATCCTCCGTCCATCAGCACTCTTCTTAGCCTAGTATTTTGAACAATAGGGCTTACAACAAGAGCTTGTGTGTCGGGTTCAGGGATATTTCCGGGATGATCAGACTGATCCCAGATTATTGGTGTGTTGGAGTACTTCAAGAATTTCGGGGTTGCAGGGATAACTGCGTTTATCTCCCGAAGTGTTCTTTTGGCCACCTTTGCTGACGGGGTTGCTAAGAAAGTTAGCATTGCTTCTCCATCAACTCTCGGAAATTTGGGTTCGCCCTTTCGCTGTTGTTCCTGGATTTTGTCATCAGTGTCCGATTCACTGTCTTCTTTGTCAGCTTCTGGCTTTTGTTTGGCGGGTTTCCTCTTGGAACCCTTCCCCTTATTTCCGGATCCTGCATTGCCTTTCATATGCTTGTTTAGCCGGCATTGCGCATTTGTGTGGGTGGGTTTCCCAAATTGCGAATGGTGGACGCAGGGTTCCGACTTAATTCTCTCCCATTCTTCGGGAGTGTAATTGATTGGATCTGGACTGCGACCTTTCCACTTATTCCCCTTTTCTCCTCCAAAGGCTATGTTGACCTCTTTGGGTTTTGTCGTTGATTCCGGAGTTCCTTTTTTGTCAGAACGAGGAGTTTTCTTGGCGAGTATTAGTGACTCAATATTGCCTCCTCTTGAGATGATATCATCTTCGGCTGCAGCGTGCTCATTAGCGGTTGTAAGCATAGATCCGAGATCTTTGTGCTGTTTAGAACCAACCATGAACGGTACGAGTCCGGGTTTTAGGCCATTGACGAAAGCATGCATTGCTTGTACGTCAGTTACTCCAGAACAACTATTCTTCATTGCAGTCCATCTGGAGATGAAGTCCACGTATGGTTCGTCCTCAAATTGGGTGCAACGGTTCAGCTGGTTGATGCTATTTGGGCGTTTGTATGTTCCCCGAAAATGCTGAGTGAATACTCTAGCCATATCATCCCAACTGTCGACAGTTCTTGATGGTAAACCATTGATCCAATCTCTGGCTCCGTCTAGCAACATTAGGGGAAGAAACTTGACAGCTTCCAGGTCTGTCCCATTGTTGATCTGGACGGCTGTGTAATAGTCTGAGAGCCAGGTATCCGGGTTTGTGCTGCCGGTATATTTTTGGTAGGTTGGGCCAACTTTGGCGAAGCCAGAGTGCAGGGTTATCCTTCGGATCCTGTCAGTAAAACACTTAGGACCAAAGTATAGATCATCCTTTTCTGCTCTATCAATGTGTGCAGAATATCTCCCGGCTGAATGGACAGAGGGGGATCTACTCCTCTCTTTTCCATTGTTGCGCGGATGCGCTTTTCCGGGGTTGTTTCTATCTCTTCCGTTGTCACGCCCCTTGGGATTAGGTGGAGTTCTGCTCCTGTACCTTTCCTTATCCTTAGGCGGTGTCCGAGATCTTTCACGTCTGTGAGGTGTATCGTATCTTCCAGCTTTTTCGGCTGGGTTTCTCGGAGGTGGCATTATTTTGCCATCATTCCGGTGTTTGTCTTCCCGATCACGTGGTTTATATCCATCTTTCGGGAGATTATGTCCGGTTCTAGACGCTGCATCCCGGTTGTCGGGGTTTTTCTTGTCTTTTCTCGGATCCTCTTTTTTATTATCTGAATCTCCGGGTTCTTCCGGTCCAGGTGCTCCAGCAGCGCAAGTAGCCGTTTTGCAGAGGGCAGAATTATCATGCAGCCTTCCTGATCGCTCTTGTCCTCGCTGTTGCTGCTGTAATGCTTTCCCTAAGAAAGCATACACTCCTTGGAGTTTTTCCCCGTTGGAGTACAGATCGTTGTTGAGGATGGCGAACGCTGCTTCCGCGTTTTCTGCTGCCGTTTAACTGCTTTTGCCAAGATGGGTTATAAAACCTTTCTTTTGGCGGCAGTTCTTCCGGTCTTGCGATTCCGGGTAACCTTGTAGGTTTTATGGCAGATCTATTCTTTCTCTCGTACTCCTCTATCTCTTCCTTCATGATTTTGATATCATGTTGGGTTTTTTGGAGGTGTTCCCGAGATCTGAGTAGACGTTGCTGTTGCCGTTGGAAAGCTTGTCTCCTGGCTTCCAGCATCTCAGGGGGCTCGCTTGGTCCCACTGGTGTTTGTAACAGATCTTGTTCTTCTTGTTCTGTCATTGGCACAACAAGGATTTCCTTTTTCTTCTCCGCTGGCTTTTCTCTGCTTGCTTCTCCTATTTCCGGGTTTTCTTCAGCTGCATAAGCTAGCTTTTTCTTCCGGAGTTTTTTAGCAGATTTATGCCTTTTCTTGGAAGAGGGAGGGTTTTTGGCAGGCTCATCTTCTGTCATCTCCTTGACATTAGGGAATACCGGAGAAGTTTCTCCGTCTTCTCTCTCTTCCTCTGGCGGAGGGGTTTTGGGGCTTTCCTGGCTGCCGGCATCCGTGACTTCAGCCGGTTTTGCCATTAGCACTTCATGGAATCCCTCTTGAAAGGATTTTACCTTTCTTACGAAGGCGTCATCGTCTTCGTCTTCGGAGTCGAAATTATCTGATCCGGTTTCCGACTCCAATCTTGCCTCAATGGCAGCTAGCACGGACTCGGCTTCCGAGTTTATCGTCGCACTGGCGGATGTCGGATCTTCCGTCTGAGTGACGGGTAGTGGTTCTTCCGTCTCTGCGACGGGTGTATTGTTTTCTGCCTCTTGTACGGGATTTCCATCGTCCGTGTTTTCGGCGACTTCAGATTGTACCATGCCAATAAAGTGTGAGTCACTTTTTTGTCGGCGATCTGAGCAAAATCCGGCATCATAGTCGTCTTCGACTGGGTATAGGGCGGGTGGGATAAACTTGCTTCCACCGCAAAATCCCATTGCTTCTGCGGTTAGTCCGATAAAGATGTTAGCAGATCCAATCGGTAACACACAGGCACTTACCAGGTGATTTTGCGCCGGTATATAGGATCCATTGTCGAGGAAGCGCCCGATGTCGTCGTCGAATTCCAAGCTTCCGAGAGTAATTGATCTTCCAATTCCGCCGAGTATCCCAGATCGGAATTTCACGCCTGACGTCGTTTGCCCCACGGTGGGCGCCAACTGTCGAGACATCGTAGTAGTTTTCATAGACGGGGGTGCCATGAGACTACGGTAGAGACGTGGGGTAACGGAATAGCGTAGTAACACAGAACACGGGATTTTACCCAGGTTCAGTACGTCGCGACAGTACGGCGTACCTACTCCTGCACTTCTCACTAATTGGGACTAAAGCCCGTATAACAGGGTTACAATGTGAGGGTGTAGATCTAGCTATTCGGCGAGGATGAACTTCCCGGCGAGTTGCGTAGAGCTTAGAACTTAGAATCTAACTTGTTGTAACTTAACCTCATCTATCTATCTCCCGTCCGGCTTTATATAATAGCCGGATTAGGGCTTACAGAATAAGAAACCTAGAAGACTACGTTTAACTTGTAACTTGGAAAGTAAGGAATCCGTCTTCTCCTCCAAGCCAGATCACGTGGGCCGTGATCCGGGTTCTTCTAGAATCCGGCTTCTGCGCGTCGGACTACTGGGCCGCCCAATTGACCTAAGCCCATTACCTGTAGGCCACCCTGGTAGTCCAGCTCTTTGTCTACCATCTTCTATACCCCTATTCAGTATATATCCGACACTGCATGTTCAAGATGGTCGACTCGAATTCTCCTCACGTGCACTAAAATGGAGAATTCTTCTGATCGATAGCCTAAGCAACACCACGATACTTCTGCTTGTGATTTTCTCTGTTATCATTGCATATTTTTTACAATTTAGTCTTAAGAATTGTAAGTTACTCACAATTGGAATCTGTATTTGGTAGCATTTTATTGCAGGCCAGCAACTACTGAAGTCCATGTACCATTTCCCATTGGTATAGCAATTGATACCAGAAAGTACCTTCAAACTGTGCTCATGTGTGCCGAACATATAACATTTATAGGACATCTATAGCATGTCTGTTCCATGAAAACTCAAAACCTATGTACTAACATTTTCTATGGCAAGAAATAGGGATTCCTTCTAGCTAAATTATAATATTTCTCTTAATCAGAAGTCTTATTTCGGCATAACCTTCTAAACCATGATTTTCATCGCACCATATCCATAATTGTGCAATATTTATAAAACCATTCTTGTTGATCTACATTATTTGTATACAATATTTAATATTATTATGTATAATAATTTGTTACAAAAGACCCCGCTGCAACACGCGGGGAATTGTCTAGTGTGAACAATAATTGTAGCAAAATGTTTTGTTGTATTGTAGAAAAAAATGCTAAATTGTGTCCCGGTCGGAGCTCGTGGATGAGGTCGAGGTTGAGAGCCTCGTTGGGCCAGAAGAGGAACTTGGGATAGAGGCGGGGCATCGTCATGCTCGCGTGCATGACGCAGCGTCATGCACGCGAGCATGTGTGCAGAGGCAGCGCAGCGGGTTGGAGGAGGCCGTAACGGTGGGGCCAGGACGAGTAACGGTTGTTGGATGGAGCCGATCGAACGGACGCGTGTCGGGAGGATGCTGCGCGCGCAGACCCTATTTCTCGCTCTTTGCGAGTCCTAACTCGCGCTCGCCCGCGTACGATTTTTAACCGGGCCGGCCTATTAGTCTGTCTCTCAAAGAGAAAAGATGATAGAATGTGAGGATATGGGATTCGAACTATAGATCTCGCATCAGGTAGATAGGCGCGCAACCAGTGGGCTACAACTAAGCTAGTGTTCAACTTTCTTTTTTGAACATTTTGTTGTCGTCTTTTTTCTGTTTTTAATGTTCTTTCCCATTTTGTTTTCAGTTTCCTTTTTCCGTTTATTCTTTCTTTTTTTGTTTCATTATTTAGTTAATTTTTTCCTCTTATTTGAAAATATTTGTTTTTTACATTTTAAAATCCGAATCATTTTTACCGAACTATTTTATAATGTGGAATTTTGAAAAATTGAACCACCATTTTTAAAATGGTTTCAGTTTTAGAACCATTTAAAAAAAATCAGAACCATTTTGAAATTTGCAACAATTTTGGTTCACCAAAATTTTAGTTCACTGTTTTTTTGGTTCATCGGCATTTTTGTTCACTATTATTTTCTTCATCAGAATTTTAGTTTATTTTCCGTTCACTATAATTTTTTGTTATGTGGTATTTTCGATTGACTATTTTTTTATCGACGTGTTTGTTCGCTATTATTTTCTTATTTTATTAGATTTTTATTTTTTCTGTTCACTATAACTTCCTGTTCAGCGGTATTTTTTGTTCACTGCTACTTTTTTGTTCATCGTCATATTTGTCACTATTGATTTCTTATTTCATTGGATCTTTTAGTTCATTTTCTGTTCACGATAATCTTTCGTTCAGTGGTATTTTCTGTTCACAAGCATTTTTAGTTCACTATAATTTTGGTTAGGCGATTTTTGGTTCATTGTTAAAATGTTCATAGCAGTGAAAGAAGCAAGCACATCTGGCGGCACGCCATTTGGGTTTGGAGAATATCAGATAAGAATACTAAAGTATATATTCGTATTGTCGTTTGTGTTTTTCTTTGGGCAGTTTGGAATTGTCGAAATGATATTATTTTTAACAATGCAAGAGCTGAATATATTTTTCTAGATTGTTCATACAGTGAGTATACGGATCTCGCGTATTGCTTGAGTATACGGATTTCGTGTATTATTTGAGTAATGGACGACTTATGTAGGCTGTGGTCATGGTTCGTACAGTGTTCTGGTACAAACTTTATCCCGCAATATACATGTGTACAATTATGTTACTAAATATTTCTGAGTTTTCTTTGTGGGACAACAAACTTTGCCAAATATGAGTCGGTCATCCGCTGGGCAATCCGCAAAGGAAAACGCTTGCAATCATTCGGGGGACCGCGCCCTCACGTCCCCGGCTTCACCCCGCCGCGAGCGTGTCGCGTAGCAGCGTGGCCCCCACCCACGTTGCTTTCTCCCACCTCCGTCTTATCCTCTGAAGAACCGATCGAGACTCGGGGAGAGATTGAGCGTCCATGGCGTCGCACCGTTCCTGATCTCCCGCACCGGCCTCCTCTGCCACGACTCCGGCCAGATCTAAGCTCCTCTCGGCGCCCGCTCTCCGACCACCCCGAAGTCGGGCGCCGCTGTCAATCCTCGCAAGGAGGGAAGCGACGGAGCAGTGCGCAAGGAGTGAGGGACGGCGATGGTGAAGCACACGACTTTGGTCGGAGCTGCATCTGTGTCGATGGTGAGGACGAACCGTGCCGCCGTCGTTGCCCTGGTTCCGCTGCTACAGACGTCCGGCGCCGCTGCTACAGACGGCCGGCGGTGGTGCTACAGACCGGTCAGCGCCACTGCTACACGCTGTCGCCGGAGACCTAGCGTCCAGTGGAGATGCTACATACGCCTAGCGGTGGTGCTAGGGTTGGCCAGCGCCGCTGCTACACGTCGTCGCCGGAGATGCTACAGATCGGCGTCAGCGACATTTGCTACATACTCATTTTTATTTTGCTTTTTTTCGCAAAAAAAATTGCTACTTGAACTCCGGCGAGGTCGGTTTTTGCTATAATAGAATAATTTTTTGCTACAATACATTTTTGTTTTTGCTATAATAGTACAAATTATTTGCTATAAGATTGTCCGGCAAGTTTTCCAAGCGGGGATGTTTTTTTTTGCTACACACAGCAAATTGGAATTTAAAAAAAAAAGATACATCGTGGCAGCACGGGACCCGGGGATGAACGATTTCGATCCCCGGGATGCCCACTGTCCATCCGCAAAACACACAGGAGATGGCCGACGTGACCAGGCCTCGGCAACGTACTGCCCCCTCGCGCCTCGTGACCTGCAGGCGTGGATCAATGTGAGGCGATGCGTGCGCATGGGAGACTGTTATAGCACCAGGGGAAACCAATTTGGCCGGC
This sequence comes from Alopecurus myosuroides, assembly GCA_028641055.1. Taxonomy (NCBI): domain Eukaryota; kingdom Viridiplantae; phylum Streptophyta; class Magnoliopsida; order Poales; family Poaceae; genus Alopecurus; species Alopecurus myosuroides. The sequence goes on from CM054057.1 coordinate 53,068,224, forward strand.
CCATCCCGCCGCGCGCTCGTCCTCCGGAGCAAACAAAGCATTTCCCTTTGTTAATTGGGCCGAGGAGAGTCCACAGCCCACATCCCAAAACCACCTCGCTTACTCTGTGTTGACCGTCACTGTACAAAGGCGCCGCCGCCTCCGAATCTCGGCCACCCAAATCCCCAACTCGACGGAGATCAAACCAATTTCCGCTTTCCTCGCTCCTCGGTCGGCCAGCCTGGCGTAACGGCCTTCACGCCCCACCCCAATCGGCGGCCATGGAGGCCAACGGAGGCGGCGGAGGGCTGCACGACGAGGGAGACCACGTGCTGCCCAACGGAGTAGGCCAGGCCAACCACGGGCTGCCGCACGGAGGAGGCCCGGCGAACCACGCGCTGGCGAACGGGCTGCCCTTCGGAGGAGACCAATCCCCAGCCATGGAGGCGGGCGGAGCTGTCGGGAATTGGGGACTGCAGGTCCTGGTGGCGCCCAACGCGAACGGGGTGGACCCTGCGCAGGCGGCGAACCCCGAGGTCCACGCCGGCCTCTACATGGCCTTCCTCAGCTTGCCGGCCCAGCTCATCGCCTGCTGCCGCACGGTCTGCAAGCTGTGGCGCGACACCATCGCAGAGGAGGAATTCCTCGTATCCTACCACCACCACCGCCCGTACCGGACGCCCATGCCGCTACTCTTCTTCCAGGACCCCGGCCTCCCCCGCGTCAACCTCCGCGCCTTGGACATCCGCGGCCGCGTGTTCCGCCCGGTCCTGCGCTTCCCCAACCAGGACGAGCAGGAGGTGCTGATCCACGGTTCCTGCGCCGGCATCCTCCTCATCTCCTCCGGCGACAGGCTCTACGCCTGCAACCCTTGCACGCGCCGCTGGGCGCCCCTCCCGCCGCTCCACGTCCTTGGCACCATCATCGGCTTCTACGCGACAGGCATATACAACGTTACAGAAGCAGATTTCGGGTGCCGGGTCCTGTACCACGACAACGGGGAGCCCAACTGCGAGTACTGGATCTTCGAACTGGGCGAGGAGGGGGCGGCGCATCCGCCGAGGTGCATTCGCCGCCCGAGCTGCGCCTTGTACGTTGGGGCTGAACGTGTGCTGGCCAACGGGATCGCTCCTTCTTACGCGACCCCGCCCGTCTACCTTCCCATCCTCTTGCACCTCTGCTGGCTGCCGCAGGCCGCCAGGGCCAACACCGACAGCGAGGTACTCTTGTTCCACACAGGCCTCGAGACATTCTCAGTGATTCCTTCTCCAACCATCCAAGTGGGCGGCGAGGACATCCCTGTGGGCGAGGGCGGCCAACTGTTTGAGATCAACTGCCACCTCGCCATGGCCGTCATGATCTCCCCAGCCAGAGTCGACGTCTGGGTTTGCGACATTAAGGATCTCTTTCCATACTGGAACCATCAATACCACATCCGTCTTCCCGCCGACGTCATCAACCTCCACGGCGGCAACCATCTTAATGGTTTGCTAGCCGCACTTGTGTTCGCCGTAGCCCAGGGCCCAAGTTGTCTGGTGCTGTGCCCGCGCGTCCTGCTGCACTGCGACGCCCTGGGGGCTGTGCTCCGTACGTACCAGCTCGGCGACCAATGGAGGGACTTCACCCTACACACCATCGAAGAAAGCCTCTTCCTACATCCGACCGTCCTCAAGATGAAGGATACGGATGCTGCTGACGACGGTGGCCCGCCTTTCTTCCACAACGAGTGATGCTATTGCCGGCAGGTCACTAATGATGAAAATTAAGTGTGGCTTATTGCTGTTGTCCAATTCAAGATCATCAAGTAGAGGGATCAAACAAATGCTTGTAGTTACTTTCTTAGGTAACTCTGAACGGTATGTTTGTGATCACTTTCTCAGCTCATGAGATTTTATGAACTGGTTATCTCTTCAGTCAATTGGTAGTTGAGCTGTACATCTTCTTTGACACCTATGAGATCGATGCCCTCAGTTGTGGATGAATAATATCAGGATGATACTTGACTCTCAATGTCATCCTCCCCAACTTTCTGTACATTGTTGCTGCGTTTCATACTTGTCTTTTTGACTATGTTTCATGCTATTGATGTATTTTTTCTGCTTGTCTGTCTAAAACGGTTTCTCATTGTGGAGGTGCGCACCTCCTGAGATTGTTTTCCTATCATCAGGACAGAGGATCACACTTCTGAACTTTCTGTCCTTCCAGACTCGTCAGCATTTTCTCATCTTATTGTTTGTGCTTGTCTTCACAGTTTGTGACAATTGGTAGTTGAATTTGTGGTAATTACCGAACCTGGTTGCCTCTCCATTTTATTGGTAGTTAAACTGTGGAAATTGCCATGTCCCTCTCTGTTACATAGGGAGTACATGCTTATGAGATGATGTCAAGTGTGGATGAATAATATCAGGTCTGACATGTTTGGAAAATGCACCAGTATAATGATTGTTGAAAAGGCGGAGAGATATGTGAAACCTTGAATTGCTTCCAGCATACTGTTTGTCTGCCATGCTAGCTGCCTGTGTGCACGCATTTTGGTTCATGCATACATGCTCTAGATTCTGTACCCACTTCTGAACTTTCTGCACACTATGAGTTTGTGATCTTCAGTCTTGTCTTGTTTGTAAGATACTTTAAGGTGTTGATGAGTAATATCGGGTACTAGGACCTGCTCTCCAAATGGTATTTCTGCAAAGTTTGGCAATAACACCTTACAATAACCACATACAAGATGTAATGAGCCTGAAGGTCTTCTATAATGCTCTCGATCATATTTTGCATGGCTTGGGGACTAGTGGTGTCTGCTATATTCCGAACAACAGAAGTTCAACTCAGAGTAAGAGACACAACAGAACAGTCGTCAGTCCATGCACGGGCAGCGACGCAGCCAACGGAGCATGGCAGCGGCCACCACGGCGGCCCCCATCTCCCACGTAACTCTGAACTGTATTTGTGATCACTTTCTCAGCTTAAGAAATTCAGTTTTATTAACTGAGGGGTTCTGCTTGTGGTTATCTGGTCATTCGATGGGTTGTTGAACTATGTTCTCTGCTACCTACCATGTCTGGCAAATTTTATTCCGAGTCATGTCTGCCTAATTATGCTACTGCTGCATCTGTGGGTTGAGAATTTTGTCCTACCATCAAGACTGGGCAATCCGACTCTGAATGTTGTGCGCCGGAAATTACTGTGCGTTGTAGCGTTTCATACTTGTCAGCACTTTTATTTCTGATAACTAGAAGCTGAATTTGTGATGATTCTAACCGAAAGGTATACCCGAATGCGTTTCATCCTACTGTTTGTCTGTCGTGGCGCCTGCGTGCGTGCGTCTGTACTGCTGTACACTGTGAGTTTTGAGCTTTGCGGTTCATGCATACGTGCTCTAGATTCTGTATCTATGGCCCATGCATGCTTCTGAACTTCCTGTGCACTCTGAGTTTGTGATCTTCCAGTCTTGTCGTGTTTGTAAGATGCTATCAAGTGTTGGTGAGTACCATCAGGTACTAGGACCTGCTCTCCAAATGCTGCTTCTGTAAAGTTTGGCGATCACACCTGAAATACAAGATAGGAGATTTGATGAACCCAGAAGTTCTTACAGCCTACACGGATTTGGGATCAGCATACATATGGTCTGGAGATATCATATTGGCAAGACATTTGGTGAAACTATTTTACGCCAAACTGACAATTCAAGGCATAGTCCATTATTCAGTTGTGATGTAGTGTAGCTATTTGTTTTAGGTGGATGTTCAACCTTAACGGGTCTCCACTGAAAATGCCGGTATAGAAAAACAGTGATTGAAACAGAGCACAACACCATGGGTCTTTGGGATCTGGTGGTGGATTGCTGAAATTTGGGATGGTCTTTTAACCCATTAGGCAACTTCTATTTAATCCTTAAGGCACATGCTGTCATAGCAAATGGTGGGAGTTTAGTCCAATATTGCTAGTTGGGAGAGTTTTGCACCAGTTTATAAGGTGAGCTCTCTCCCCACTAGTGTGAGTTGGTATGAAGAGAGAGGAGTTGTGGAGGTATTCCACACGCGCGCTCCTCCTCCTCCGCCTCCCGCCTCGCCATGCCTCGCCTCGTCACGACACGTCACGACGCGCCGCGGGTCGCGGGAATGAGCCGGGCCGATACCTTTATTTTGGCAATCGGAAACGGAGAGTCAACAGACACGCCAATAATATGAGCGTCATATTGATTGTTGTCTATTGCATCACATTTATTTTGGTAACAGCCGCGCGCAGTAAAACGCCGCATTGATCACGTGGTAACCGCGCGTAGTAAAACGGCGCATTGATTACGTGGTAATGGCGGTAGTAAACGCCAATTTAATTTGTGAGCTGACCGTTCTCCTATCCGGCCGTGCCTATATATTGAGGGCGTTGGGCGAACACATAAACACACAACTCATACGCTTTGCGCCCATTGTCGTTCCTCTCTCTGTTGCTGCCGCCGGCGATCCTATCCCGTCTACCGCGTACACAGCCGACGGGAGGGCAGGCCTCTGAAACCCCGCCTCTCCAGATCCTGTATGGGAGAGGGGCGATTAGGTTTTTGGGGAGCGTCTCCTACGCAACTGCTTGCTGCCGTATATCTACTTCGACTGCTACCGCATCATCCTCATCGTCAACATGGCCACCGAAGCCGAACAAATTGCTGCTGCCACTGCTGCCACCAAGGCCGCCTCTGCTGCTGCAGCCGCCGCCGCGGCTGCGGCCTCTGCTACGGCTACTGCCAACTGGCCAACCGCAGGGTATAACACGTTTATCCCTGTTCTTATTATTTCCATGTGTGCCATACTAGTAGTTTGCGTAGATGTGTCTACTGTCAATCTAGTATGCATGAATATGGTTAATTATCAGAATGTTTACGTCATGCTCGTGATTTATACTTGGATTAATTTAATCTGTAAATTGCCTAAACTCCTAACACCTATCATGCCTGGGAAGCCACGAGACTCACCAATTTGCAATAAATTTTGAAGTTCGTCAATAGATGGGGGGCGCAAATATTCTTCACAAAAATTCGCAATACACCTTTCGCAAATAAACCCAAACACTTCAAAGCTATGCTTGCGCCAATCATTAGCACCTCATCAAGCTGGTCAACTGGTGTGCCATAGGCAAGAATTCGAATTGCCGATGTGCATTTTTGTAGCGGTGAGAGCCCTTCACGATCGGCTGCATCTACTCTATAAGTAAATTCAGGAGACCAGTTACCGAGAGTATTTACAATTCGCTCGAAGAGGGGTCTTCTCATCCGAAACCTTATACGAAACATCTCATCGTTGAAAAGAGGTTTTGCAGAGAAGTAATTAGCCACAAGCCGTTCATGTGCTTCTCCATGATTCCTGGGTATGAACCTTCTCGGACCACTTCGGCGATGAGATGACCCAATGATTTGCTCACAAAGCTTGGCCTTCAATTTATCACCGATGTCCTCACCAATTTCGTCTAGAATTTCTTGCTCAGCCATGAAATCTTCGTGTAGACCTCAGCTGGATCAATGTCATCCACCACATCAAAATCGTCAGATGAAGAATCAGACTCAGACATAGTACTTACGTTAGAAAACACAATCTAGCAAACAAACAAATCAATAGATCGCTCCGGCGTAGAACAACTATCAAAGACGTGGTATATAAAAGAGCAGTAGATGCCAAACGAGAAGTTAAGAAGGAACCGGACACCAAAGTCCTAGTACGTTTCCTTGTCACATACGGACACATCTAATAATTATTTGATAGGGACACTTGAAACGACTACAACTCAGGTGTGAAACTTATTGTTAAGCAATTGTAAAATAAAACCTGGTCTCATATTACAATTAATTTAGAGAACAAGCGTACACAATTCAAATACATAAGAAACTTGTCCAAGACTGGTACGAATCAATTGATAACAGGATAGCAACTATAGAGCTACTTCTCTCATCAACAAATAAATAATCGGCATGTGTTTAAGAAGGCCTTGTGCACTCCAGAAACCGAACGACAGCACAGGGACATGTCGGACCCCGGACCCAGAGATATACAAACTGTCATGTGCTCCTAGCAGTGGACCCACAAGGGCTTCAGGGTTCCCAGCCCTGGCAGCAACAAACAACGGCAGGCAGACCGGATTCATCGGCACGTAGTCCGGATCCCCGGTCTACTACTCCTTGTGTCCATGCTAGTCATAACCAGATATGTACACCCAAGCGTCCACGAGTCGGATGAAACTGAAGGAACGGGACCAAAGTTATACAGAGCTGCTATGTGTCCAGAAAGTGCAACAACAATCGAGGGTTACTGGGGTTACCTCGCCCCAGGCCGGATATCTCCGGCAGGCGGGCTCGGACATTGATCATCGGCTCCACAACCCCTCGACTGCGACAACTATGCAGGCATAGCCAAAACTGTATAACAACGGGCTCGAGACCAACAATCGATCAAAGCGGTACTCTAGACATGAAAGTTGTATTAAACAAGGCATACTATAGTAGCTTACACACAGAGGTTACAAGACCAACATAGGTCGAGCAACCCAACATCACAACAAGCAGCGAAAGCAAAGATGTTGCTATACAACAAGAGCAAAAGGACTAAGAGTCCGAAACATAAGCAATGTAGCCAAACCCATACTACAGATACCAGGCTGCTGCTTGGGAACCCCTAACTACTCATCGACGTCGAGGTAGAACCCTTCTTCAGCTGCATCGCCGAAGTCTGAAACAAAACAACAACGAGGCAAGGTTGAGTACAAAAGGTACTCAGCAAGACTTGGCTTTTAAGGTTCTTTTGCATAAAGCCAACTTTGTTTTCCGAAGTTGAGGAAGAAAAGCACGTGTAATAGAGCATTTGTAAACAGAGGAGGAATCTACTCAACTACTGAGATCATCATGTTCTTTAGTCCACCAAGTACTTTCTCATTCCCAGACTATCTTATGCTATAAGAATTACCCCTCTCGACGTAGTCGAGGAGGCATCCTTCATTCATTGCCAGCAAGTTTTAATCATTCCGTTAGAGTTATCTATGACCCCGTGACTTTCACCAAGTTGTCCATAACCGTGGACACGGCTTTCCGAAAGATTTATCCCTGCAGGGTGGTACACTTTACCCACACGTATCGACCGACTCTTAGTGCCACGCGGTAACGCTCCTCTCTAAGAGCGCGGCAGAGTGTGGTCGACCACGGCCTTTACCTTGCTTAACCCTGTCCATGAGTCAACCCAAACAGGGCCACCCCGTCAACAGGGAGTTGGCCACCTCCTGACGGCACCTGTTCTGTGAGTCGGGACAAGATCCGTGTACGTCCATCACTGGTCCCGGTCACGCCCTAGTTTTCTCCAAAACCTTTTATGACACACCCGCAAATGGAAAGCTCAAACTATGTGACCCATGGAAGTGATCAAACAAGTTAGTTAGCCGAGCGCGGTCAGTTAGGCCCCGCGTGTGGTTGCACGCTCAGTCTTGGCTTCCGCGGCGAGACCTTAAATCCTAGGGTTGGCGAGTACGGAAGGAATAACCACTACCCAAGTGGCCTCCCGTGCTAGCCTTAGTCAGTTTCATATGCTCAGTACTCACAAATATAACAACATACAAGGTTATCGAAGTGATCCAAATCATCAACCGAATGAAGTAGATCAGAACACTAAGCATGTCTAAGCATAACACACAAGGCTCTACGATACTCAAACAACCCTAGTCATACTAGGAGGGTACATGTATGAAGGTGACATGTGAGGGAGGGGTCATGCAGTGGATAGGTTTACTCTAACCGACTCAAAACTAAGTTGAGACGTATGCATGAATGAGAGGTTGAAAAGACTCAAAACATGGGGTATCCATGAGGTGGTGCTTGCCTTGCTCGTCGAAGGTAGAGCTTGGGTTGTCGTAGAAAGCCGGATCGACCTCTGGATCTCGGTCTACCAATAGCGAGCAACACTGGAAAAAAGGCAAACAATCAATACTTGATGACCGTGCAATGCGCAATATATATGCATGAGTAAAACAATGCAATTGAAATGAAGCTTAAAGGATAGAACAGGAAGCTAGGGTTTTACGCCGTGAACGACGAACACCGGAGGGGGAGAAAACCCTAATCTAGATATGTGACCAAGCTAAGATGCTCAAATGACCTTGTGAACCTCATAGTTGGATTGCATTTGTTTCACTGATCAAAATGGTATATTACACTTAATTTTCTAATTTTATTGAATAAAAACTTTATTTTCAATATTTAATTGAATTAAATGCAAACTACAAAAGTGGCCTCATTTTAAACTTTTCCAAACATGTATGAAAGTGGTATAGATAAATACCTCACATTTTTCTAAACACATGCATTTTTTTTCACAATTTTAGGAGTTATAATTTACAAGTTATTTAATTTCCAAAATTCCATTATATTCTGTTTTTCTAAAACTCTGTGGGTCCCACCGTACAGTTTAAATAGAAAAGGAAAAAGCCACTTGGCACGCCACGTGGGCAGGTGACATCACGGTGACGTCGCCGTGACCTCACGCGGTGGCCGGCCGGTGACAGAGGAGCTCGCCGGCGGCGTTTCCGGCGGCCCCTGGATGCGTTGTTTGGCCCACGGGCTTCCTCTCATCGAGAGGAACCCAGGGAGGCTTGCCTCGCTTCCGGGGAAGCAACGGCGGTGAGACTACGACGGCGAACGGCGGCGGGGGTCGACGGGCTCCGGCGGTTACAACGTTTCCGGGCCGGAGGAAAGGAACGGAGGGGTGGGGAGGATCAGGGGCTCACCGGGAGCTTAACGGAGCAGACGACGAGGCCGGAGAGAGGAAGAATCGGCGGCGCGGTGGAAGGATTCCGGCGGCCCGCCGCGGGGAAGAAGGCGGCGATTGGCGGCCCCTAAGCCATCCCAGAATCTGCTGCTGCACGTAGAGGTAGAGGGGACGACGGCGGTTCCAACGGTATGCTCGGGGGGGTCGGGGAGGCAGTGAATCGCCGGCGGCGACGGATCGACGGCGGCGGTGTGTTCGGGCGGCGGAGAGAAACAGAGGGAGAGGAGGGCTCGATTGGGGGGTTCTGCGGGTACACCCGATGCGGACGTCTCCTTGGGGATCTCCAGGCCTCCACGTCGGCAGGGAGGGGAGCAGGAGGTGGCGGTCGGCGGCGGTTGCCCTCCTGTCACCGGACAGGAGGAAGACGACAGAGGCATTTCGCGAATAACCCCCTGGAAAACTGGGAGAAATTACAAAGAGGTCCTTTTGGACCTAAATCTGAACCAAAGCAAGATTTTGAGGGCCTTTTTGTGAAGCAAAAATTGCACAAAAATACTTGTTGGAAAGCTATTCAAATTTGCCACCTTTTTAGCACATGTTTGTTTCCATTTGAAAAACTTTGTAGAACAACTTTTTTTAAAGCCAGATTAAGTGACTTTTTGTTAAAACTCTGATTAAATTTTAAAAGCAAAATTTTGGTCTATTTTTCACGCATGCATGCCATGTACACAAAACCTCTCTTTATTACACAAAAGTAGGGATGTTACAAGTCTACCCCCCTTACAAGAATCTCGTCCCGAGATTCCTAGGTTTTAGAAAAGAAGTCGGGGTACTTAGATCGCAAACGATCTTCTCGTTCCCAGGTTTCTTCGTTCTCGGAATGATGCGACCACTGAACTTTGAGGAACTTGATAGTTTGACTACGAGTTCTTCGTTCGGCCTCATCGAGGATACGTACGGGAACCTCCTTGTAGTAGAGATCATCCTTGAGTTTAATGGTTTCGTGGTCCACACCACGAACAGGATCTTTGAAGCAACGTTTGAGTTGCGAGACATGGAATACATCATGGACATCCGGAAATCCTGGAGGCAACTGCAGTTGATATGAAACTTGACCTCATTTTCCAATGATAGGGAAAGGACCGATATAACGAGGAGCCAGTTTGCCTTTGATTCCGAACCGTTTTCCACCTTTCAGAGGTGTGACTCTAAGATAAGCTTTCTCGCCAATTTCATAATGAACATCTTGGTGATGACGATCATAATAGCTTTTCTGGCGACATTGAGCTGTTTTCAGTCGTTCACGAATGACGTGAACGATCTCTTCCGCTTCTTTGATTACATTCGGGCTGAAGAACGATCTTTCACCGGTTTCAGACCAATTCAGCGGAGTTCGGCATTTACGGTCGTATAGAACTTCAAAAGGAGCCTTGCCCAAGCTAGATTGATAACTGTTGTTATAAGTGAACTCGGCAAATGGAAGAAACTTCTCCCACTCCTTACCGAATGATATAACACAAGCTTGGAGCATGTCTTCAAGAATCTGATTAACTCTCTCAGTTTGACCACCGGTTTGTGGATGGTAGGCGGTGCTGAAGGATAGACGAGTTCCCATAGCCTTTTGAAAACTTTCCCAAAATCTGGAGACAAACAGACTGCCCCTGTCTGAGACAATCCTTTTTGGGACTCCATGAAGGCTGACTATTCATGAGATATATAGATCTGCCAGATCGGAGACTCGAATAGTCTCACGAACAGGAAGAAAATGGGCAACCTTTGACAGACGATCAATCACTACCCATATAGCATTGTGCCCCTTTTTGGTATTGGGAAGGCCGGTGATGAAATCCATACCAATCTCATCCCACTTCCATTCAGGAATAGGCAGGGGTTGAAGAACACCGGCTGGTCTTTGATGTTCTACCTTCACACGACGATAGACGTCGCATTCAGCAACATACTGAGCGATTTCTCGCTTCATCCGGGTCCACCAGAATTTCGGACGAAGATCCTGATACATTTTGGTGCTACCAGGATGAATAGAAAGAGGTGTCTCATGAGCCTCTTGGAGTATTAGATTTCTCAGATTTCGGTTCTTGGGTACAACCAGACGGTTTTTGAAGTAGACAATGCCTTGATCATCGACAGAGAAACACTTTGCAGCACCGCTAGCAATGTTCTTCTTAATCTTAGCAATGCCTAAGTTGTTCTTCTGAACATCTTTTATTTGATCTTCGAGAGAAGATTTTATTTCCAAGTTGGCCAGATATCCAGAAGGAACAACTTCAAGATTCAGCTTGGAGAACTCCTCATGAAGAGAAGGCTAGGCTTGCTGTATCATCAAGTTGCTACAATAAGACTTCCGACTTAGCGCGTCAGCGACGACATTCGCTTTGCCGGGTTGATAGTTGAGACCCAAGTCAAAGTCCATGATGACCTCCAACCATCTTCTCTGTCTGAGATTCAGATCCGGTTGGGTGAACAGATATTTCAGACTCTGATGATCTGAGTACAACTCACATCGGTTTCCAAGGAGGTAATGACGCCATTGCTTAAGAGCATGGACCACGGCTGCTAGCTCAAGATCATGGGTTGGATAGTTGTGCTCATGTGGTTTCAATTGACGAGAACCATAGGCCACCACATGACCTTCTTGCATTAACACACAACCGAGTCCTTGTTGAGAGGCATCACAGAAGATGACAAAATCCTTGCTCGTATCAGGAAGGACAAGCACAGGAACGGTAGTCAGTTTGGTTTTCAGAGTTTGGAAAATTTCCTCTGCTTTTTCTGGCCACTCAAACTTTTTGCCTTTCTTAAGAAGTTCAGTCATAGGTTTGGCAATTTTGGAGAAGTTCTCGATGAAACGACGGTAATAACCTGCCAGTCCGAGAAAACTCCAAACATCCTTGACTGACTTAGGTGCTTCCTGAAGGGAATATGCCCGAGAGGCAATAATAAAATGGTTATTATCTTATTCCTTGTTTATGATGAATGTTTATTTCTCATGCTAGAATTGTATTAACCGGAAACGTTGATACATGTGTGCTTAATAAACAAACAATGGTTCCTAGTAAAGCCTCTCTTTTAACTAGCTCGTTGATTAATAGATGATCAAGGTTTCCTGATCATGAACATTGGATGTTGTTAATAACGGGATCATATCATTAGAAGAATGATGTGATGAACATATACCCAAAGAGAATATAGCAATGTGATCAATTCATTTAGTTTACATTGTTATATCAAACACACGAAGTAACTTATTCCTTAGACCATGAGATCATGTCAATCACTGATACCGGAAGAGTGCTTTGATGGCATCAAACGTCACACCGTAACAGGGTGACTATAAAGGTGTCGTTGAGTATTCGGAAAGTATTAGTTGAGGATCATGGATCAAGAGTGGGATTTGTCCATCCAAATGACGGAGAGATATACTCTGGGCCCTCTCGGTGATATCACATCGAAACCGCTTGCAAGCACGTGATATGATCACAAGGATGTTATATCACGGGAACGAGAAAAGAGTACTTGTCGGTAACGAGATTGAACATGGTATGGTTGATACCAATGATCGAATCTCGGACAAGTAAAATATCGCGAGACAAAGGGAATAGTTCACGACGTTGTTGGTTCACACGATCACGAGAGTCATCGTTGAATATATAGGAGTCATCACGGATCTCCAGATCTCGCTGTTGATTATTGATCGGAGAGGAGTCTCGATCATGTTTATCTTATTCGCGAACCGTAGGGTGACACACTTAAGGTTCGATGACGCGTTTGAGAGGATACGGAATATCGAAGAATATTTTGGGCAGCACCGAAATTGTTTCGGGGAAAATTGAAATAGTTCAAGGGGTTTTTCGTCGAATGGTTGTTAATAGAATTAACAAATGATTCGAGGTGCTTTATGCAAATGTTTGTTAATAGAATTAACAAATGCTGAAATAAAGAAATAAAAAGGTTTTATTTATTTATTAAAAGAAAACCTTTGGATTTTCCAAGTGGGAAATAATGGGAAAGTGAGTGGAGGTGAGTGGAGTGTCCACTCACATGATGATGGAAGAGGTGGGGGCACACCCATGGGCTGGCCGCACCCCCCTTGGGCTGCCTCCCCCTCTCCTATAAAAGGAGGGTGAGAGCTCTCCCTCCTTCACACACTTGCCACTTCCTTTTCCCTCCACCCGCTGCTCCATTTCATGGTCTCCGGCTTGGCGAAGCCCTGACCGTGGGATTCTTCACCACCACCACATCGTCGTGCTGCTGGATTTTTTCCGAGGGATCCTCTACTTCCGCGCCCCGCTGGAACGAGGGAACGGAGGTCGTCATCAACCGTACGTGTGACCGATCACGGATGCACCGCCGGATTGCGGTGCCCATCTTCTCGCTATCGGGATCGGTGTGAGTACGACTACGCCAACAACGAGATTTGATCTCGTACCACTTTGAGTCTTCGAGAGTATGTGTTCTCCTTAACCCTCTTGTTTCCCATTGCACTTCGTATCCTAGATTAGATCTTGGCCTTTCGGGTGTCTCTCGCTTAGGAAATTTTTTGTTTTCTATGGAACGAACCCATCAGTGGTATCAGAGCCGGATCTATGTGTAGATGTTTTGTACGGGTAGAACACATAGGTGTATGTGGGCGTTGATCATCATGTTATTACCTCCTTGATTATTTTATGATCTTAGTGGCATAGTGGGATGAAGCGGCCCGGACTAACCTTACATGTCCACGTACATGAGACTTGTTCCACAACTGACATGCAACTTGTATTGCATAAGTGGCTTGCGGGTGTCTGTTTCTCCTACTATAGTTAAGATCTAATCTACGAAGGGTTGTTAAAAATGTGTTTATCAACGTTGTCGTTGATGTTCGTAGGTATGAACGGTTCTATCCTCGAAAGCCCTAAACCACGTAAAATATGCAAAAATAAATTAGAAGCGTCTAACTAGTTTTTGCTGGGCATGTGATGTGATATGGTCAATATTACAAATTTGATTATGAGATGATCTATTTTGTAAATTATTGATATAACGGAAGGTATCCATATGGTTGTCTTCTTATTGATGGACAATCAAGTTTGGGGTACCGTGGTACTTGGTACCATGCCGGTGGAATGATTGAGATCATACCATAATGCACATGATGGAGATCAAGTGCAAGAAGGACCATATCATATCACGTTATCCTTTCATGTGATGTATGTGATGTTAATCCTTTTATGCATCTTGTTTTGCTTAGATACAATGGTAGCATTATAAGATGATCCCTCTCACTTAATATCAAGATAATAATGTGTTCTTCCTTAAGTATGCACCGTTAAGAAAGTTCGTCGTTTCGAGACACCACGTGATGATCGGGTGTGACAGACTCAACGTTCGCATACAACGGGTGTTTTCAAGCCTAGCATGTACAGACATGGCCTTGAAACACACGCAATACTATGGTTCTACTTGGCGAGCCTGGCATGTACAGACATGGCCTCGGAACGCGTAACCGAAAGGTAAAGCATGAGTCATATGGATGATATGATGAACATGTCGATGTTCGCCTTTGAAGCTACATCATCTCACGTGATGATCGGTTTTGGTGTAGTGAATTTTGTTCGTGTAATCACTAAAGACGACTAAGAGGGATGTTGTTTTTGAGTGGGAGTTCATGGTTTAATTTTGAATTAACTTGAACTTATTTATCATGAACAACTAATCAAAGTGAATTTGCACAACTTGTAGTAGTCATTGGCATCCACATAACTACCTTACACTTAGATTGTTAATTGAGATATAACTGTTATGATCTGGTAAATACCATTTAAGATTGGTATCGTATTAGTGAAATTTAAAATTGAGTCCTATTGTATAATTTTGGTATTTCCTACCTAGCTCCATATGGTTAATGATTGATTGATCTAAAGAGCAACCAATTCCTATTTAGAATCCAGAGTCATGGTTGCTTCCTTATTACTTTATCTTCAAAAGAGTGTTTTGTTGATCAAGGTGATTTAGGAACTGAAAAGAGTTGTTTTCAGAAACAATGAAGTGAAAGATATATTGATATCTAGAAACTTATTTGTGGCAACATGACTAAGTATAATTTAGCGTGACAATGTTTGCTTATATTATCTGAATATATGCAAATTTAGCGTGACAATGTTTGCTTATATTATCTGAATATATGCAATGATTGAAGACGCTAGGCGTTTGAATATTCCAAGAAGTTGGGCGCTAAAAATTATCCTCTAAATTCCTTCCTTCGAGCTATAGTAGCTTAAACATAAAATTGTTATGATGTGATGGATTAAAAATATGTGTAAAGTCGTTTACCTTACTTGGATATTTCTAAGAGTGGAATCTAGAAGAATACTATTAATATGGTGATATTAGTAGAACAATCAAACTCAAAGTATGACTTAATGGGTGATAGTATATGACTAACACGCCAAAGAAAATGAGCTAGTAAGACTAGCATTGTTTGATGTTGAATGATTCTTCTATAAAGGGAAGGGAATATTGAAAATAGAATTACAAAAAGATATATGGCAGAAAAGAAGATAACTGGAAAGTCCAGCTCAGGAGTATATGCTTGATATACAAGTTATAGATGTATTACTAGTTAACAAAGTATTTTTGAGTATTTTGATACCACATTTGTTGGTATGAGTTGTCATACAAAGCAACGCAATGCAAGAAATACAAGGGCCTAAAAGGAACTAGTAATAGATGTGGAATAGATTATGACAAAAACATAAATAAAGTGTTGTTGTGTTCATTGTCGTATCAAACCAAACAGTCAAGATTTATTTGAAGAACTTAATAATTTGTTATTTTGTTCTAGTCTTTTGTGAGAACAAATGAGATTGTTCAAACTATGACCATATTCCATAATTGATGGATATGTTAATATAAATCATGTTGGTAAAGTAAACATCTATAAGACTGAATGCTAAACGTTGCAAGACGTAAAAGATTTTCATTTAAATTGTGACACCACCATTTTAGTTCATATCGGAAAGGAAAACATGAAGGAACTCCATATTGATGGACTTCCGGAGTCATTTTGTTTTTGAATAAATTGACGCTTGTGAGACTTCTTCCAAAAGATGACTGAAATTCCGTTCATAGGCCAAAGTAGAATGGACGACTAATTTAATGGAGATTATCCATATTGATGTATATAGTCCATTATGTGTAGTCATGTATGGTGGATTAATTTTTCCTTCATAAAATTCTCTCGATGATTTGAGTAGATATGTGAGTATATCTATTTAAAGAAAACGGAGTTTGACATTTTGAATTGGTTCAAAAGGTTGTTAATATGAAGTTAAAATCATTGTAACAAGATAATCAAGTATTTATGATTGGATCATAAAGGATAAAGTTTGAGTTACAAGTTTAGCAAAACATCTGAGAAGTTGCAGAATTGTTCTACAACTTATACTTCTCGAATACCCCACATTAGATTGGAGTATTCAAAAGACAAAATCAAACCTTGTTTGACATGGTAAGATTAATAAAAATAGCCATTATAATTTTGTAGTTTATACATTAGGGACAACCGCTTTTACACTGAAAAGAGCACCATCATGTGTCGCACCCTGACTTCTAGGGGATACTCACCGGGCCGAACTGAATAGTAGATGAATGGATTACGGGGCTTATCTGCTCCCGCATCCTCTTACGAGTAGGCCAGCACTTATGTGCAACAACCAAACTCTACTATCCATCGTCGATGTAAACTATCCCATAGAAATCAAGATACTACCATTGACGTACTTCATACCATACACACATGGTACGTCAACGGCGTTTAACAGAATGATAGCACAACATATCTCTAAGACACAAAAGATGGAAATAAGTTGCAAATGGCTCTCACTAGAGCAGAGAATAGCAAATACAATCATCCAGAGGACACATGTCCCAACATAGCATCATTACAACTCAGCGGAAGCATTCAAAGGGGTCTGAGTACAGACAAATCCAAATAGGCTTAAGAAGCCGGGAATGAAAGGAAAAACGGAGCCCATCCACGAAGTCTCGGATCCTGCCCGGGTCCGCTATCTACTCGTCAACAGCCTCGTCGTACTCCACGTAGTAGCCACCAAGGGAATCCTCGTAGTCGTAGTCTGCGGAAACCACAGCCCCAAAGGGGTCAGTACATAAACGTACTGGCAAGCAAGACTCACAGTTCACCAAAATGTAACCCGTCAACACCAAGCACAGATGCCTTGGGTTCAACGGAAGGAAGGGGGATAAAAGATGCTGCAGCGGGCTGCTCTAACCAACTACAGAAACAAACTACAACTTCCGACTAACAGAGAGAAGATAAGATAGCGTATCGTAACCAACTATAACTAACTCCAAACAAACCCATCCTGGATCTCACCTCTTATCCGAAGAAGCAGTCCGAGGATAACTCACACAGTTGAATTAAGATGGATCAAGTTATTGTGTCAATAAGACTATTACTAGTCAAGTTATCATTAGTTAGGTGTAAGTTGTTCTGAGTACTTGTTAGCCAGTACTTTCACCAAGTCAACCATAACCGCGGAAAACACGGCTTCTCGAGAAGATTTAACCCTGCAGGGGTGCACCAATTTGGCCGTACACGTAAGAATATCCCGTCAGACGGAAATCAAACCCACCAAGCGAGGCACTCTACACAACTCAACTCTTCTTCGCATCAAGCCCAAAGAACCACGTGCTGTGCGTGCGCGGCTAATCGAGCCCCCACGAAGAAAAGGGGGACCCTCATAGCACTGGAAGACCACGCCGCCCTAAATGCCGACTACAAAAGTTCCACCCTGGCCTCGGGTTCGTACCTGCATATGCGTGCAGCAAATGGAAAGCCCGAACTAAGTGTGGCGATTTGGACGAGATGCGGATCGAGTCAAATTGAGGGGGGCGCCCATACACGCTTCCCACATGCGGATAGTGCGCTCATCATGGATCAGTAGACAAGACCCTTTTCCTATTAAGGTCGACACTAGCAGGCCTCAAAACCACGCCGGGCCTCCTGCCGGTGCCTTATCAGCAAATTATTATTACCCAAACATTAACAGGTTGATTGATTAACATCGAGCCCCAGAACATGATAGAATATGATAACAGAAAGTAACGAACAGCAGACTCGAGCAAAAACAACCTAAGCATGCTAGTAAGACACGGTCTCAAACAACAGGGTTATAGGAGTGGAGGTGAGGCAATATCAGGGTTCAGGATATCATGTGATGGGTTCGGAGAACAAGCAACGATACATAGGGCTAGCAATAATAGACAAATGGAGAGTATCGGTATCCAGTGTGGAAAGGAACACAATGGTTCATGTGAGTGATAACTTGCCTGCAAGCTCAGCAGCCTGGTACTGAGCTAACTCCTTAGAAGGGGTGTCGTAAAGCTCGTCTGTCTCAACGTTGTCGTCTATTCGAGAAGAAGCAAACAACAACGCAAAGAGACAACAATCAATAACATGGCATAATGCACAATCATGGGATGATGCATGACAATTGATGCATCAACATAAACTATTTTGACAAGATCACAAGTTTAAACGGACCCATATGCAACTTGGATTGCATATAGAAAAGGGCCCATGAACTAAGTTGGAATAAATGATTTACATTTAGTTACCATGTGAAAGTTTCTTAGCATGATGCATGCATGAATAAAAACAAAAGAAAACAACAATAGATGCAAGTAGAAATGAAATTTAGCAAGGTGGAAATTTTATTTATTAAGTTTTGGAATTTTGGTTACTTAAGGTGTCACACAAGCATTTGTTGTTTTCATCAAGGTTAATTGTTCAAAACAGATAACAAAGTTCATATTTGAAAAGAGCACAAAATTTTAGGTGGATTGCATGTTTCAATTATTGAAAAAGGAATTACAATGATTTACTTATGAATTAAACAAGTTTAAACAAGTTTTAATTGAATTTAATTCAAGTATTAATTTATTTGAATTTTTATTTGTTCAAAACATTAATTCAAATTCATATTTGAAAAGGTTATGTTTTTCTGGTTTGGAAACATATTTTATATGTTCAAAAATAATTTAATTTGAGCAAGTTATGAATTTAGCAAATTTAAATGATTTAAACAAGGTTTAAATTATTTAGGCAATTTTAAATATTCAAAACATGAAACAAAATTTATATTTGAAAAGATGGATTAAAATAGCATGGAAAACATATTTTATTTGCATTATTTGGATTAAGTATGAATTAGTTATGCAATTATTCAAATTTCAAATGAATTGTTTGAATTGGAAATTTGAATGCATTTGAATTATTCAAAACAGAATACAAATGGTTTAAATAGATAGAGAATTAAATTTGGTTCAACAAACATATTTTATTTATATTGTTTGGATTTGTAAAATAAAAGTTATTAGCAATTTAAATTTGAGGACCAATCTGTAAAAGAAAAAGGATTTAATTTGAAACAGAAAAGGTTGAAAAACGTTTTTCACTCTGCAGTGGCTAGCCACTACCACTGACAGAGGGCCCCTGGGCTGCGTGGCAGCACAGGTGGCAACAGAGGCCACTTACAGGTGGGCCACGCCTGTCAGCTGCCCAGCGAAAAAGTGTGGGGATTTATTCGCGCGGGGCAGGACTCGATCCTGCGCCCTCGCGCTAGGGTGTGCAGTGTGCAACCACTGCGCTGCGCTTCGATCTTTGTCAGTAGAGGGGTTGCAGTGAGGATAACGTTCAGTTATCGCTTAACTGAATTTCTGCGCGCGCGTTTGTCTGAACCTCGACAGAGATCGACGGCCGGCAGCGAGCTGCAGCCGTGCTGCTCGCGCGTGCTGGGTGGTGCGTGTGCTTGCGATGCGTGTGGTGAACGCGGTGTGTGTGCGTGCAGAGAGAGGAGGGCGGAGGCACGGTGATGCTCACCCTCGCCGTTGAGGTAGCAGAGGCTCGGGGCAGGTCGCTGTCACCGGCGGCAAGGGAGAGGATGGCGGCGGCGTTGTGGTGACTCCGGGACGTCGAGGGGGTGTCGATGAGCTCGAGGACGGTGCGGCGGTTTGATCCCCGCAGTCAGCCAGGGAGGAGGAGCACTGCAGCGGCGGCGGGCATCGTGGGTTCAGAGAGGGCGCTCCGGTGAGGTACAGAGGTGGGAAAAAATGGTGGCAGAGAGATGGAGGCGACGGCGCAACGCGAGAGGGAGGAGGGAGGTAGGTGGCCTAGGGTTAGGGCAGCGGCGCGGGGTCTAGGAGTAGGTTTATAGGCAGCTAGGGCGCACGGTGGCCGTCGGCGCGTTACTGCCGGCGACGTGGCCTCTCCCGATGTGCTGCCGTACGTGTTGACGATGGCCGAAAGGGTACCGGGCCGCGGGGGGAAGAAAACTGGGCTGGGCCGTGCCGCTCCCCCCCTCTGCAAGCGTTTTCTTTTTTATTTATTTGTTCTGTTACTTTTTTTTTGCTGATTTGAAATAGGAAGATAAGAAAGATTTTTGGGTTAGGAAAAATTATAGGAAAAATTGTGTTGAGTATTTATTGTGTCAGCACCCATTTGACAACTTTTGTTTTCCAAAAGTTCAAAATATAAGTGCTGTTAGTAATTGATTCAAATTTGAAAGAATTTTGGATTAAGTGGTTTTTTTTTTCGACACCAATACTGTGGGGGAAACCCCCACAGCCCCCCATTTATTAAATAAATAAAAGGTTATTTACAAATATGTACAATATATACAAGGGATTATGGGAGTGAGTTAATCCATGATGTCAAAAAAACAGAGTCTGAACTCTTCACCCTGTACTTAAGCAGAGTGACTTCCTGTATAAACAGGGCCTTCCATCCTCTAAAAGTTGGCTTGTTGTTCTTGAAGATCCATCCATTTCTTTGCTTCCAGATGCACCAGCAAGCCAGGATCACAATCTCCACAAAACAAGGTCCAGTAAAATGTTTTCGGGCATACCTGATAGTACAAGATGGTGAACCAGGTACCCAAGAGATCTGCAAGTAATTCCAAATCCTTGTACTGAAGCTACAGTTGAAAAAAAGGTGCCTCCAATCCTCAAGAACATGTCCAGGACACAGGACACAATCAGAAGAAGTATTAATGTTCCAATGCCTACGAATTAACATATCCCTGGTATTAATTCTGTCATGCAGAAGAAGCCAAGCAAAGAATCTATGCTTAGACTGACACTTGCTTCTCCAAATTGTAAAAGAAATTGGATCATCAGGGACAGCAGAAAAGTGGTGCTTATAAAAGGAGCTAGGACTTAATCTGCCACTGGGATGTGGACTCTTCCATTGATCTGCAATATCAGGTTGCAAAGTAAACTGACCAATCATGCCATTTAACAGCCTAAGCTCTTCATGTGCTTGGACTGACAGAGGCAAATCAAAACTCTGGAGACAATTTGTGCCAAGCAGGTAATCATTTAAAGACTGAAATTTGTCTTTGGCAAAAGAATAAAGTCGTGGGAAAGTTATCTTAAGAGGTTGAGGCTGCCACTTATCTTCCCAAAACAAAATAGTGAAACCATTGCCTACCCAGCATGTAGTGAAATTCCTGTAATTCTCAGATAATGCCAAAATATTTCTCCACCAAAATGAACCAGATTCAACCACAGCATGTGGAACAGCCTTATAATAATAAGCATCAGTAATAAGTTGCACCCAAGGCAAGGCTTCCTGATTGTAAAATTTATCAAGATGTTTGAGTAAAAGAGCAGAATTCTGGATTTTCAAATTAATTACTCCCAACCCTCCCTTTTTCTTTGGTTTGCACACCATATGCCAAGCTGCAAGTGATTGAGCTTTTTCCTTTCCTCTTTTACTCCACAAACAATGCCTTCTTGCTCTGTCAATAACCTCAATGACACCAGTAGGAATGACAAGAGAGAGCATATAATAGGTTGGTAAAGAAGACAAAACAGAATTCACTAACACCAGTCTATCACCATATGACAAGAAAGAGGAGGTGGCAGAAAGCCTCCTTTCTACTCTATCAATCAGAGGAGAAAAATCCTTGATAGTGGGTCTAGTGGTACCCATAGGCAAGCCAAGATAAGTGAAAGGCATAGACCCAATTGTGCATTGGAAAAGATCAGCCAGAACCTTGGCTTCCTCAGAAGTTAAGTTGATAGGAATCATAGATGATTTATGAAAATTGATTTTCAGGCCTGTAAAGGCAGCATAAGTGTTAAGAATATCCTTGAATACTTCCAGGTCTTTTGCACATGCTGGAAGCACCACAATAGTATCATCAGCATACTGAATTATAGGGAAATCTTTTCAGACTGGGATAGGAGAGGAGAGGAGACCATCAGAATAAGCTTTGTTTACTAAACTCTGTAACAAATCAGCACCTTCAACAAAAAGCAGTGGAGACAAAGGATCCCCCTGTCTAACTCCTCTTTTGCAGTGAAATTTTTTCCCAGGTATTCCATTAAGAAGGACAGAAGAGAATCCTGAAGCTAGAATTTCTCTAACCCAATTGAGGAATAAAACTGGGAATCCTTTAAATTTTAAGACTTGTATAATGGCTTCATGGTCCAAAGTGTCAAAGGCTTTTTCAAAGTCAATCTTGAGAACCACAATTTTCCTTTTGGACTGCTGACATTGATACAGAAACTCGAAAGACCAAGCAATGCAGTCCTGGATAGTTCTTCCCCTAATAAAACTATATTGGTTATCATGAATTGTATCACTAATCACATTTTGCAGTCTATTAGCAATAAGCTTGGTGACAAATTTGAGACAAGTATTAGTCAAGGATATAGGTCTGAAATCATTGACAGTTTCAGGTGAGTTCGATTTTGGGATGAGAGTGATATATGAGTCATTAATACTTTGTAAAGATAAAGTCCCTGAATGGAAATCATGGCAGAGCTGAGTGAAATCGTCCTTCAACACCTCCCAACATTTCTTTACAAAGAGCCCATTGAAACCATCAGGTCCAGGTGCTCTATCAGTCTTAAGGGATTTCATAACTGATGTAATCTCCTCTGTAGTAAAAGGCTCAACCAAGCATTGCAAACTAACAGTTGGATGAAGGATATTGGAAAGATCAAAAGACTGTGATGTGACAGATGGAACTCCCATTCTGTTTTTGAAACAATTCCAAAAAGCAGCTGCTTTGTGATGATGATCTATCAAAGAGACCCCTTCCTCATTTTTAATTTCAGCTATAGTGTTAAGTCTATAACGCTCTGTAGCTTTAGCATGGAAGAATTTAGTATTTTCACCACCAAGCTGCACCCATCTGATAGTGCATCTATTCTTCCAATAGGCTGACTGTGATAAAAGCAATTTATGCAGATGGGTTTTAACAATGTTCCTGAAATTAAATTCAGGTCTACTGAGGTTCCTCTCCTCCTCCAGTGTATCCAAGATCAAAATCACCTTATTACATTTAGCAATTAAAAGCTTCAGGTTAGACAGATTTCTACCCCATCTCTTGAGCTCATGTCTGATGTTTTTTAACTTAGCAGTAATAGTGGCCGCCATGTTATTCTTCCTAACAGGCCACTTCCAGACTCTAGCAATAAGTTCCATAAATCCAGGTTGATGGATCCAGTGATTTTCAAAGCGAAAAATCTGAGCTTTAGGAATGTTGGTGGAGATTGAAACAACACATGGCACATGATCAGATGTTGATTTAGCAAGAGGCATAAACAAAGTGTTTGGATAATTCAAAGTCCACCAAGTGCTAGTAAAGAACCAATCAAGTTGCTCAAGCAGGGGTTGATCTTGCATATTAGACCAAGTAAAGGATCTACCTTTTAAAGGCAATTCAATCAGACCAAGATGACTAATAATTTCATTGAAAATGAAAATGTCATTCATATCAGCTCCAGGTTTGTTCCTGTTGTCCACTGATCTAATAAAATTGAAATCTCCCACTATCAACCAATTTTCATATGTAGGAATGATTAAATCAAAAAGCCATTGAACAAAAAAATCCCTGTCAAGGCCACTACATGGACCATAAACAGTAACCAGAGTCCATGAGGATAAATTGTGCTTTGAGGTAAAATTAATCTTAATAGCAGACTTGAAGCAATCAATCAATTCTCCATAAAAAATGGAACTGTTCCATAGAACAATAATACCTCCAGAAGCTCCCACAGAAGGAGAGAAAACAAATTTATCAAACCTCTTTGGACAAAAGGATCTAATGAAACTGTGATCAAAACTTTCACATTTAGTTTCTTGCAGGCAGATAATAGCACATTGGCTCTCTTCAATTTTGTTATAAACCAGGATTCTTTTATTTTTATCATTTAAGCCCCTGACATTCCAATCCATCACTCTCCAATCCAAGAATAAATGTGATGTATTATCCATTGACAATGATAAGAAAAGGAGCAAAATAACTAGACCAGCCAGCTACCAAAAGAACACCAGGCATCAGAGCATAATAACAATAATAGGGACTTATCAGGTCCACAGATAAGCATCTAGAACTTAGATCCATTACATAATAACATGCCCAGGAGGTGATAAGATAAAACATTAGAAATCCAGACCAAAAGCTATTACATAAATGTTTGTCTAACATTATTTTCCTTGGTCTTTTGGAGAGTCAGGAGCAGCATCAAGCTTGTCCTTAGTGAGCTCTTCTTCTGCAATCTCAAGAGCTCTCCCCACCTGTTGGAGAATCACAATTGGAGTATGGGGTGTAACAGAGTCACTGGCATCTTGAGGTCTAGCAGACCTTGGCTTCTTTCTGGGCTGTGGATTGTCCTTCATGGCCACCAACTTAAAGCCATTATTCAGGGCAGCCTGTCGAGTACTACGCCTGACAGAAGATTCCACAGTTGGAGTGCCTAAATGGCACCTCCTTCTTTTCCTTGCAGTGACAGCAACAGCAGGTGAAGTGTAGGAATCTATTTCCTCAATTCTTGCAGAGGGCAGAGAGCCAGCAGAGCTAGAAGAACCTTCCAGGTACAGTCTTCTGTCAGTCCTCTGTGCCTTGAAGAATCTTTTCTTGGCGTTGAACTGAAAAGTGTTTCCTTTAAAAGGAACATAAGCATCTGAAATCATTGTGAATGGGCTCGGAGAGAGCCCACTGGGCCTGGCAGAAGACATGCACAAGAAGGGAACTAATTTGGACAGCAGCTTATCCCACTGCATCGAAGGGGGCAAGACAGGCCCATACATATGTGCATTTGCCTGAACCCATGGCCAGGCAACGAGACCAGTGGCAGTGGGTGCAGCAGCGGCAGTGTGAACCTGCAGCATATTGACCATCAAGACATTCTGATTGACAGAGTTGTCAGAATCAGAACTCATTGTAGAATTGGACTCATGCTGGGGTAGGAGGTGGTCCCAGCCACCTACTTGCCCAACAGCAGGATCTTGGTATTCCATAGCATCATCTTGTGGCTGCTGCACAGGAAAATCTGCTGCAAGCTGTTGTTCGTTCCAGCCAAGTTCAGGAAACTGCGGCAACACAAATTTGCCATGGTCTTCTTGCATGTGTCCAGGCAGAGGATGGGGATTCCCATCCAATGGCATCTGATCCTCATCAGGAGGCATCACTTCATTGAACTCAGCAGATAAGAGATAACAGGGTGCAGTCCATGACTCCCTGGCAGCACCCAAAGAACTGAAATTGCCAAACACAATGTCTCTTGGAACGAGTTGTGGTGAGATGAAGGTGACATAGACAAGAGTCCTGTCCAGGACACCGTCTAGGTGATGCCAATGATGGAATCTTCCAAAGGGAGCAACTGCATTGGCAAGATCCCTCTCATTAGGGAAGTCAAAAGGAACTCCCAAGAGCATAATCCATCCAGTACGACTACCAAACGCAGATCTGTGTAATTGTGTGCGGTTGTCATGATTAACAAACCGCACAAAAATATTCTCCTGCAACTCATAGGGCCCGTTCTGAACCAGGGCAGTACGCGCAGCAGCGCTATGCATCTTAAAGAGGCCAGTACCAAAAAGACATGGCTGAGCATCCTCCACAACTCGCTGAAGAGTTTGTTCGATGTAGTCACGAACCTGAAGCCGCCAGAACTGCTCCTCTTCTGGCAACTGCTCTGGTTCCACAATGGCGACGCAGATAGCTTCATGAGTTCTTGAGGGAGGAACAGCAGGCGTGTAGAAGGAACGGGGCAGCCGTGTAGGCCCTCCGTCCACGACCTGGAAACCCTGCGGAACCCACCTTGCCGGATTGAGCTCGAAATTCGCCATTGGGGTTTTCGTGGAGTATTCGCCGAGAACAGGGGTGGGGGTTAACCGACAGGTGGTGGAGGCTATGTCAGGGAGTGGAGGAGTGGAATGCGTAACGGCCACGGGCGACGCTTGGGTACTCACTGACGGACACGGAGACAACTTATTTTTTGGAACCCAAATAGGGGTTCGTTTACTGAAGCAATTCTTTTCAACGTGTCCATAGTGAAAGCATTTACGACATCTGATATCACTGTGACAGCTAGATATGTCGTGTTGCATAGATAAACACCTAGCACATTTCCAGAATCGGAAAGCCAAGTCATCAATTACAGAGGCCAGCCCCAATTGACCAGTGTCTTCCACGACAACAGGTTCTTTAGATGATGAATCGGAGGAATTAGATGAATCCAAAGAAGTAAAAGTACCAAAAGTGATACTCGGAGAATTAGACGGTTCAGAATATCCCTTGCAAGCATCATAACTAAGAGACTCCGAAAAAACCAACTTCTTGCTGATAGAACTTCTCGTCTTGATAATAGATCGGGGAGTTGGCAACTTCAGAGCGTCTAAGCCAAGTTGAATTTTCTTTTTGCTCGGACTAACAAGAGTCCATTCTTTATTACATTCTTCTTGCCAATATTTGAATTCACTTAACCAATGAGGTCCTCCTCTACCCCAAAGATTAAACACACACTTGAATTTATCACAAGAAAATGTCTTAAGCTTATAAATATGAAAACCAACCAGCTTATTGGAGACATTGAAAGAATAAGTTCTATCATTAAGATGAGAAACTTTTAAACTGCCACAAAAACCTCCAATAACAGCCTCTAGGGAAATAGCAACTGAATCATCATTAAGACGGAAGCAAGAACGTGCAAAAGATACCACCATAATAAAGTGCCCCGTATAATAAGTTGGATGAACCGTTGAGGAGAAAAGACGATCAACCTCTTTAGCAAATTTAAATCCATGGGAAAAATCCAGTCCCATAGAGATGGAATCAAAAACCGCCGAAGCACAATTTTCTGAGGTGGATATGTCGTCGGAATCGTTATCCGCATTAATAGTGTCTGGAGTAACCGAAACCTCAGGTGTGGTTGACTCCTTGACTAGATCCAAAGACTTAGGGATCCCGACAGGTACCTGAGTAGTAGGAGAAACCATGCATACGCCAACTAGGGCACAGTGAGTTGGAAATCGTACCTTAAACCCCAGATCAATTCTTTCATCAATAATCACGTGTCTCCCAACCAAAGCTTTGCCCTTAGCATCCTTAAGGCAGATCCAGTCACGGTAGGGTTTTTTGATCCAGAGGTGAAGTGTTCCATCATAGTACTTGACACGTCCCCGATCCAGATCTTTGGAGGTAGAATAGGTTACCTTCCAGATCCATGCAGGGGGTCGTGGGGGAGCCATCCGAGAGGAGGATGGCAGAGGAGTTAAGTACCCGGTTGGAGAAGGGAAGTGGACGCCGGGAATAGGAGATCGCCGGCGGCTAGGTCAGGGA
Organism: Alopecurus myosuroides; assembly: GCA_028641055.1. Taxonomy (NCBI): domain Eukaryota; kingdom Viridiplantae; phylum Streptophyta; class Magnoliopsida; order Poales; family Poaceae; genus Alopecurus; species Alopecurus myosuroides. Next base: position 53,095,591 of record CM054057.1, read on the forward strand.
GGCGGAGTCGCCTGAGTCGCCATCCCGCGGGTCCGCCGGTTTTGAAAACAAGATTTTAAATGGTTTGAACTTTAAAGTTTAATTGAAACAAAGTATTAGCATTGTGTTGTAATTCTTATAAGTTCAAATGGGGTGTTGTTTGTAATATGTGATTTGATTTGAATTTTGAATGCAAATGGATTAAGTGGATTATTAAAGAACAAATTAATAGTTGAGCTTTTTATTTTTCATGGAAACAATTGGGAGTTTTATTTGAACCTTTTATTTGGAAAGTTGTAACATAACAAGTATGAACAAAGCATTTGAAATATTGTTTGAATTTGAAAATAGAAGCAATTGAAAACAGATGCAAACCAAATGAAAACAAAGGCAATGAGTATGATGACATGATGCAAAACTTTAATAAAACAAGAAACAATCATTCTAAGGGTAAGTTTTCATACTTGGGATGTTACATCATGATCCATTGAAATTGACAACATATAAGATATGGTTTGGGTAGTGACCCGAATTGTCACTTTCTTAAGTTTTGGTATGCATAGCATGTGTAAAATGTTTACAACCAAAATAGGATAAATGTATGTTTATAAGGTTATCCCAAATAAAACATTGGGTATTTCTCCTATCACCGAACCAAAAGACAAATGTTGTTTGTCAGAAAGGGTTGATTTCTCGAGAAAGTAGTTCTTGCGAAACGAGTGAGTGGGAGCACAGTACAAACTCAACGAGATTAGAGAATCTTCGTTATCATGTCAAGAGTAGCGCAGCACTGGAAGTTGTTCCAGGGTTTACTATTTTGACTAAGTAGAAGACACTACAAATGTTGTAGAAACTTCAAATGAGTTTGCGAACTGTACCAGAAAAGTCCAAAAACTTTGTACTTAGAACAACTTGTGGTTTAAGTGTAAAGTGTTGTTTTGACAACAAAAGGACCTGGACCTTATAAAGGAAGCAAATGATGGGCCCTGACTTCGTAAAATTGACTATGAGTCATTATATCTGCCATAGTATCCTTGTATGAATACCAAGTATGTGACTTGGTAGTCTTTTCGATAGGCATGATGCCTAACGATAGCAAAAGGGTCTATATAGCGACAAAGACATGGATTTTACATCCTTTGAAAGTTGTACTTATCGATAAGTTGTTTTCGACGAAGTTCAAAGAGTTCACTACTACAAGATTTTGATCTTCGGTAGTGATGCTTAGTCTTTGCGGATAGTTCTAGCAAAAGATTACATATTATGATATGGAAGTTGAATAACAAAACCAACTCTCCTCTCGAGGAAGTTTGATCAAGGATGTGTACTTGACACAGTCTGAGATTTTTGTAAAATTCAAAAGGTTGCTAGAAAGGTATGCACACTTCAATGGTTGAAGTGAGCATAACGAAGTTGAAATCTTTACCTTAATGAAGTTATCAAAATAGTTTGATTCCATCATGAAAGATAAAGATGCTTGTAGAGTTACAAGAAATTAAGTGGGAGCGCTATGACATATTTCCAATACTTTATGTAGATGACATATGGTTGATTGGAAAATATGTATTTTAAATTAACACGGTTAAGATTTTCATATTGATGAAAGGCTTAGAAGATAGTGGGCATCGATATCTATAAAATATGGATTGAAGCGCCTGATATGATTGAAGCCAAATTACATAGATGAAATATTGAAGTAAGTCAATATAAAATTGATAAGAAGGAGTTCTTGTCACATGGAAAATAATTGAGCAAGATTCAAGTGTTTTGACACATGATGAGCATCATTGAAATTGAGATTTCTAAAGTCATGTTTCCATGCTATGTACACAACCAGATGAGTCCTATGCTATAAAATGTTATAGTAGGATAATTCATATGATGATTAGACAACAGTGGGAGAGATCCTTGTGTCATTTTAGAAATGCTAAGGATATGTTTTCCTATATAGTAATGACAAAATATTAGTTGTAATATGTTACACTAATAGTCTTGTCATTTATTCAAATAATTTTATCTCAATTAAAATATGTGATGAAGGGTAGCACAATAGGATGGAAGAAAGTTCCATGCTGGATTTGAAAGAGTTTCAAAATTAAAATATTGTGACAGATACTACAACAAAGGCTAAAGTATATCGTTGTGTTGACAACTGATAATAAGCGTATTTTGTGTCAAGGAGTTCTTTATTGAACTTGGTGAATTTCCAAGAATGCTGAAACTTTGAAGCTACATTTTCACAATGTTAGTAACATCAGTTTAAGCTGAGGAATTAAGGTATCACCGGAACTTGGTGAATTTCCAAGAATGCTAACACTATGAAGCTACATTTTCACAATGTTAGTGACATCAGTTTAAGCTGAGGAATTAAGTTTTCACCGATTGACCATATATATACAAAGCCATCTCATTAGAGAATGAGTGATGCGTGTAGACGCAAAGAACATGCAAATACAATAGGACCTGAACAGTTCAGATCTTTTTGATAACGTTTACCACATGCGAAGCATGGTAATAACACTGGTACGCCATATGTGTTAAGTGCTTACAAACTAGATTATTGACTCTAGTGCAAGTGGGAGACTGAAGGGAATATGCCCGAGAGGCAATAATAAAATGGTTATTATCTTATTCCTTGTTTATGATGAATGTTTATTTATCATGCTAGAATTGTATTAACCGGAAACGTTGATACATGTGTGCTTAATAAACAAACAATGGTTCCTAGTAAAGCCTCTCTTTTAACTAGCTCGTTGATTAATAGATTATCAAGGTTTCCTGATCATGAACATTGGATGTTGTTAATAACGGGATCATATCATTAGAAGAATGATGTGATGAACATATACCCAAAGAGAATATAGCAATGCGATCAAGTCATTTAGTTTACATTGTTATATCAAACACACGAAGTAACTTATTCCTTAGACCATGACATCATGTCAATCACTGATACCGGAAGAGTGCTTTGATGGCATCAAACGTCACATCATAACAGGGTGACTATAAAGGTGTCGTTGAGTATTCGGAAAGTATTAGTTGAGGATCATGGATCAAGAGTGGGATTTGTCCATCCAAATGACGGAGAGATATACTCTGAGCCCTCTCGGTGATATCACATCGAAACCGCTTGCAAGCACGTGATATGATCACAAGGATGTTATATCACGGGAACGAGAAAAGAGTACTTGTCGGTAACGAGATTGAACATGGTATGGTTGATACCAATGATCGAATCTCGGACAAGTAAAATATCGCGAGACAAAGGGAATAGTTCACGACGTTGTTGGTTCACACGATCACGAGAGTCATCGTTGAATATATAGGAGTCATCACAGATCTCCAGATCCCGCTGTTGATTATTGATCGGAGAGGAGTCTCGATCATGTCTATATTATTCGCGAACCGTAGGGTGACACACTTAAGGTTCGATGACGCGTTTGAGAGGATACGGAATATCGAAGAATATTTTGGGCAGCACCGAAATTGTTTCGGGAGAATTTTGAAATAGTTCAAGGGGTTTTTCGTCGAATGGTTGTTAATAGAATTAACAAATGATTCGAGGTGCTTTATGCAAATTTTTGTTAATAGAATTAACAAATGCTGAAATAAAGAAATAAAAAGGTTTTATTTATTTATTAAAAGAAAACCTTTGGATTTTCCAAGTGGGAAATAATGGGAAAGTGAGTGGAGGTGAGTGGAGTGTCCACTCACATGATGATGGAAGAGGTGGGGGCACACCCATGGGCTGGCCGCACCCCCCTTGGGCTGCCTCCCCCCTCTCCTATAAAAGGAGGGTGAGAGCTCTCCCTCCTTCACAGACTTGCCACTTCCTTTTCCCTCCACCCGCTGCTCCATTTCATGGTCTCCGGCTTGGCGAAGCCCTGACCGTGGGATTCTTCACCACCACCACGTCGTCGTGCTGCTGGATTTTTTCCGAGGGATCCTCTACTTCCGCGCCTCGCTGGAACGAGGGAACGGAGGTCGTCATCAACCGTACGTGTGACCGATCACGGATGCACCGCCGGATTGCGGTGCCCATCTTCTCGCTATCGGGATCGGTGTGAGTACAACTATGCCAACAACGAGATTTGATCTCGTACCACTTTGAGTCTTCGAGGGTATGTGTTCTCCTTAACCCTCTCGTTTCCCGTAGCACTTCGTCTCCTAGATTAGATCTTGGCCTTTCGGGTGTCTCTCGCGTAGGAATTTTTTTGTTTTCTATGCAACGAACCCATCACTTCCCAGTCCAGAATGGTTTGGATCTTGTCTGGAATAACGGCAACACCTTCAGCAGACACCACGTGTCCGAGATAGATGAGTTCTTTCAACCAGAACTCACACTTGGAGAACTTGGCATACAGCTTGTGCTCACGGAGTTTGGATAACACCAGACGCAGGTGTTCAGAATGATCATCTTTGGTTTTGGAATAGACCAGGATGTCATCGATGTAGACCACGACGAACTTGTCAAGATACTCCATGAATACCGAGTTCATAAGCCTCATGAAGGTAGCTGGAGCGTTGGTAAGACCAAAAGACATGACGGTGTACTCGTAAAGACCATAACGAGTAGTAAACGCCGTTTTGGGAATGTCCTCCTTTCTGATCTTTATTTGATGGTATCCTGATTGCAGATCCATCTTGGAAAAGACAGTTGCACCAGCTAACTGATCGAAGAGGTCATTGATTCTTGGAAGAGGGTACTTGTTTTTTATGGTCACTGCATTCAGCGGCCGATAATCAACAACCAGACGTGGAACATTGGTATCCCGCTTCTTGACAAAGATAGTGGGACAACCCCAGGAGGATGTGCTAGGCTGGATGAAACCTTTTTCTTCTAACTCCTCAATTTGTCGTTTCAATTCAACCAACTCCTCAGGGGCCATACGGTAAGGTCTTTTAGACATAGGAGCGGTACCAGGGACTAATTTAATGACAAATTCCACACTTCGGTCAGGTGGCATGCCAGGTAACTCTTCAGGAAACACATCAGGGAAATCACTGACTACAGGTAATTCATGAATTTCAGGAGGGTAATCACCTTGCATGAAGTATAGCTGCAGTTCAGGAGAAAGTCGTGTGCGTGCTGATGGAGGAATGGTGAACTCAGACCAATAGTCGATGATGGCACCGGAAGGATGTTTCAAGGTGAGGCATTTTGTTGCACAATCCAAAACAGCTCCATATTTAGCAAGCCAATCCATGCCCAGTATGACATCAAGGTCAGTGGATTTTAGGGCAATGAAGGTTGCAGGGAATTGTAAGGATCCCACCTCAACCATGAGCTCTGGCGTAACCATGGTGGTTCGCCAGTTGCAACCAGGGGAGTTTACCATCAATGGTTTTGACAACTTTTCAAAAGGTATCCCATGCATTTTAGCAAACCCTTCTGACATGAATGTATGCGATGCTCCAGAATCAAATAAGGCTAAAGCCGAAATTGAGTTGATACAAAACGTACCCAGTAGGACGCTTGGATCATCCTGAGCATCCTCAGCAGTCACATAGTTCAGACGACCACGTCCAGCACCAGCAGGTTTCGCCATTTTCTTAGGAGGAGGAGGAGGTGCACGTCCAGCATGATTCTGAGGGCACTCCCTTGAGAAGTGACCAGGCTGGCCACAGCGGTAGCACACATTGCTGGGAGGAGCGGCAACTGGAGGACGGGAACCTTGTCCACCACCATAAGTTGATGTAGCAGGTGGGGCAGGTGGACGAGGAACATATCCAGATGGCCTTGGCTGAAACGGAGCCCTGGGGATAGCACTGTATGGAATGAACACAGGGCGCTTCCTCTTCTGACCAGAGGGTGATGCACGGGAATCTCCAGCACTCTTCTTCATAGCAGCATCCATTTCCTTCTTGCCACGTTCAAGAGTGATGGCCTGATTGTAGAGTTCCTGGAAGCTCTGGAACTTGAAGGGCAGCATCTCATAACGAACAGTTGGGTTCAGGCCCTTACGGAACAGATCCTGCTTGTCCTTGTCACTAGTGACATCACGAGGAGCATAGCGAGCCAGACGAGTGAAAACACGACCATAGGCCTCAATACCCATACTGCCCTGAGTAAGATCAAGGAACTCCTTTCTTTTACCATCCATAACTGCCTTCGGGATATAAGCCTCACAGAAAGCAGTACGGAATTCTGCCCAGGTGACCTCATGATTGGGCGCCTGCAACGCCAGAAAGCCTTCCCACCAAGCACCAGCAGCATCTTCAAGCTTGTAGGTGGCGAAGTTCACACGGTCACGTTCCTGGACATGGAGAGCAATGAACTTGCGCTCCATTGTGCGAAGCCAGTCATCGGCATCAAGGGGCTCAGTGGAGTCAGCAAAGTACGGTGGCTGAGCCTTGAGGAAGTCCACGAGGGTAAAGCCGACAGCACGGCGTTCAGTGTTGTGGGCAACACGCTCCAGAAGTTGTTCATTCCTCAGACGGTTAGTCTCGATGCTCTGCAGCACCTGCGCCATTGTGGGTGGCGGCGGAGGTGTTGGCTCAGGAGAAGGGTTGTTACGGCCACGAGTACCACTCGACATCCTGAGTAAAAGGAAGAAGAATCATGAATAACACATCCATGGAAGAAGAATACAACGGATCGACATGTAATAGTTTCAACGGAAAAACAAGATACATGCCGAAATGTAGTAGAACAGAACGAATGAACATGAAGTGTATCATTTCATCAACATGGAGACAACATCTTACAACATTTATTGAAACCAGTCGAAGTACAGACCATATATAGTGGCGGTACAAGCTCACAAGCTTAAGTACATACAACACTGAAAGGAAGTACGGTAGATACACATCACCGAAGTTCTGCTCCTATACATTATTTTTCTACAACTTCGGGTTTCGAGTACATGAAAGCAAACATTACTCTAGCTGGAACCGACAACGGTCTCAGTATCCTCCGAAGTCGAAAGGAAGTGGAACCGGAGCACCATAGTAGCGACGAACAGACTCGTCCTGCGGTCCGTGGGGAGACTGTGGTACACCACGCACCAACCTAGGCCTCCTGAGGCGTCCACGAGGGGGAACATCACCTCCAACATCTGGAGACGCAACCGAGGAAGGCACAAGTACAGCTGGAAGCTCTATCTCAGAGGCCTGAACAATACCACTCTCAACGAATGGCCTCACTCTGTCTGTCACAGTCCTGAGACTAGCTGCAAGGGTGTTGACTAGTGCACTAAGCTCACGCTCACGACGAGCATAAGCAGCAAGAAGGTCAACGGTGCACCTAAGTCTAAGATCTTCCTCCTGGGAGGAATCAGCAAAGGTGTGGGTGTAACACCCCTCAAGAGTAGCATCAGAACCAGGGCAATCACGGAAAGAGCTATGCTCGTGGTCTGGGTAGTGGTAACGAAGCTCACTAAGACAGTGCCGTGCAGCATCCTGCACAGCCATCTCAACGGTGAAACCAATACCCTCAGCATAGTGCTCAGCAGGAGTGATGGTACACTAGTGGAAACAACCCCTTTCGTCCAGGGGGCCAGGGGGCATCTGTCCCGGTTGCACAAAAACCCGGGACCAATGATATGCATTGGTCCCGGTTCGGTTGCTCCAGGCAGCAGAAACCACCTGGGGGCATTTGTCCCGGTTCGTGGGGAGGCATTGGTCCCGGTTTGTGGCACGACCCGGGACCAATACCTAGCCACAGGCCACGTGGCACGCGCATGGGTATTGGCCCCGGTTTGTGGCACGACCCGGGACCAATACCTAGCCACGGACCCAATATATAGTCTTTTTATCTACCCCATTCAACCAATATCCAAAAGCATTTGTAATATTGGTTGAAGATATTTTCTCTCTAAAATTAGAAATACAAGCTAAACCTAAGTAGAAGACCACTCTCTATCCTTCCTCTTTTTGAAGGTCGACCGCCAGTCCATCTTTCTATTGGCGTTTTGCGACTCGCACATGCCGGCGGACACATGAGGTCAGGCATCGACGTCGCAAAGTATGCATTCACATTAGGAGGGGGACATTCATTTCGATAGATAAACAAGGCACATTACACATAATGGCAATCTTGGATCTAAATCTAAACGGAGAGCATAGATCTAAATAAACAAGTCAGTACATAATGGCAAGAGTGCATCGATCTACTAGTCATACTCCTGCCTAGGCGTATAGTACATGTACTCGTAGTCGTCGTACTCGCCGCCGCCGTCGTCACTATCGTCTGACGGTGCTCTGCACTCCCTCGGAGGATCACGACTCCAGGACTGAGGGTAGCGCAGGCGGGGGATATCGCCGGCCCTGATGTAGTTCATGACGCTCTGTAGAGTCCGGCCGGACCACCATAGCCGACGACCGGCCTCGTGAAAGTTCCTACGAGGCAGACCGTCCTCCTCATACCTGGCGAGCGCCCTCTCACGCCGATTGATGAAGAAGGCATCCCAAGTATGCTGGTTATCGGGATGCCAACAGGGATTTCTCCGCTGCTCCGGCGTGAGCTCGTGGTAGTAGTGGTTCGTGATGGCCGCCCGACGCGCCACACCTTGAGGAAGAGGAGGGACCGGCACTCCTCTGGCGCTCAGCATCCAACCGGCGGGAACGTTGTAGCCGGGCGGGCAGGGGTAGTTCGAGGCGGAAAGTGACTCCGCCTGAATGAATGTTAGAGTGGGTAGGGTAGAAGCCATGAGAGAGTGGTGAGTTTGTATGTGTTTATGCCAATGGTGTGGCAATGCATACATATATATAGCGAGAAGAAAACATCTCTTTAGTCCCGGTTGGGGACACCAACCGGGACTAAATGGGTTAGGGTTTCGTTTGGACCAATCAGATAGAATCACACGGATCGTGTGTTTCTTTCAACCTCTTGTGAGTCGTTGGATCCGGGGTGTGTTTCTTTCCAGCTGTTGTGAGCCGTTCGATCAGGGCTACGGTGTGTTTCTTTCGAGCTGTTGTGAGCCGTTGGATGAGATGTTTCTTAACCGTTGGATCAAAACCCTAGCTCAACACTTTGTGAGCCAGAGGACCCTATATATAGCCCAGCTTCATACACCAGTCAGTTCATCTCCCAAATACAAAACATCCGGATTCGCCACCAGCATACGCCCTGCTGTGCATTTGGTATGCATATATGCACTCAGTAGCCACTGCAGGGTTGTATACTGGCGATACCGATTGTTTTGTTCTACAGCCCCCTTGGATACATCATATATTCAGCTCATCGAGCAAATACAAAACATCCGGATTCACCATCATACGTCCAGCCGTGCATTTGGTATGCATATATGCACCCAGTAGCCACGGTCGGGCTGTATGATGGCGATACCGTCTGTTTTGTTCCACACCCCCCTTAAGGTTTGATACATCATATACTCAATTCATCGAGCAAATACAAAACATCCGGATTCGACATCATACGTCCTGCCGTGCATTTGGGTCAGTGTTTAACACATTCATCCCCCTTTAACACATTCATCCATGCATGCTTGGGTCAGTGTTCACTTTGAGCTCGGGTAGTAATGTGCACGGGAACATCATCCGCGGCGTCCGAGCACGACAGAACAGAATGTTTACCGCATCCCCCTCGGTGTTCGTTTGTTTTCTCTTTTTAATAAAAGAATTTTTCCTGTTCAAAAAAAAAGAATTTGTATTCCGGCGACAATGCGGCGCGCTAGCGCGTCTGTTTTCTGTTTAATATAATTATTACTAATTTTAAAACAATATAAGATATTTATATTTAAATTAAGTGCAAATAGTGAAATAGTTAATAGTTTGAATAGTTAGAATAATTATTTAGGTAAATAGAAAACGGATTTGAATTATTTACGCAATTTCAAACAATTTTAATGTTGTAATTTTTTTGTAATTTGAAAGTATGTAGAAATTATTCACTTACATATTTAAGATATTCAAATTTTGGCGCTAAAACAATTGGCGCGCCGGCCCACTGGTCCTGGTGCGTGCGACCAGCCGGGCCTTTCGTCCCGGTTGTTGCCACCAACCGGGACGTAAGGGCCTTCCGTCCCGGTTCTTGCCACCAACCGGGACGAAAGGGTCATAGTATATAAACACGTCACCGCCCCTCTCCAGTTCCAGACCGCGCGCAGGGACGAAATCGACGCCGCCAGGCTGCCCATTTTTCCCGTCCACCCGCGCCTCCCCTCGCCCCGACGGCGTCCTCGCCTCTGCGGCGCCGCCCGAGGGACCGCGCCGCCCCTCGCCCCGTCGGCTTCCTCCTCTGCGGCGCCGCGACCTCGCCCCGTCGGCATCCGCGCCGCCCCTCGCCCCGTCGGCATCCGCGCCGCCCCTCGCCCGTCGGCACCCACCTCTGTGGCGCCGCCCTCAACTCCGTCGAGCGTACCCACCCCCCTCGGTCCCGACGCACCGCGTCGCCCTTCGATCCCGTCGTCCCCCGCGCCGCCCTCCTCTGCAGCGCCGCCCCCTCCATCGACCCACACGCCGCCCCCTAGGTCCCGTCGCTGCCCCGCGCCGCCCCCTAGGTCCCGTCGCTGCCCCGCGCCGCCCCTCGATCCCGTCGCTGCCCCGCGCCGTCCTCCACCGCCCCGCGCCGCCGGCCCGCCGCTGCCCCAAGAGGAGGTAAAGGGCCTGCCTCCATCTTGCCCTATAACCTGGGGCCTTTTATTATTGTTAGAATTATTAGTTTACGAATGTTAGAAATTTTAGATTAGACTTAGAAATTTTAGATTTGTACGTTTAGAATTGATATAGGAAATTTAGGAATATTAGAATTATTAGCTATGAATGTTTAGAAATTTTAGATTAGACTTAGAAATTTTAGATTTGTACGTTTAGAATTGATATAGAAAATTTAAGAATGTTAGAATTATTAGTTATGAATGTTATAAATTTTAGATTTGTACGTTTAGAATTGATATATGAAATTTAGGAACGTTAGAATTATTAATTATGAATGTTACAAAATTTAATTAAGATATATAGTGTTACAAATTTAACAATGCTATCGTACGTTTAAATATTTCATGAATATATGTTGCTTTTTTTGTGTATTATCTGTAAGCAATTTTGATGAAAATAATTGATCATTAGTTAATTATTATGTATAAGCAATTTTAATGAAATGAGTCTGAAATATATACTCTTTTTGTATAGTATGGAGCCAAGAGACGAACATGCCGAAAATATGATCGAGGGTTTAATCCGCGGGCCCGACGTAGAGACCGATGTGAGCCAGTGGATGAACGACTCCGGTGAGGGAGATCCGGTGCTCACCCAGGGAGACGACTCCGATGAGGGAGAAGCCGACGTCTCCGATATGGGAGCAGCCGACGGCTCCGATATGGGAGCAGCCGACGGCTCCGGTGGAACCTTACAAGTTACAAACACCGGCTCCGAGGTGCATATATATATATGTTAATTAATGAAGCATCCGTTGTCTACATACATGTATTAACAGTCTTTATATTTTTTAGCCATCCGGTTCAAGTATATCAACTGGAAAAAAGACTAAACGAGGCGCAACAAAGAAGTTGAAAGATACAGAAAGATACAGGATCGATACGATCGCAGCAGACGGCGCACCCGAGCTTCCCGCTGATGTTGCCCAAAAATTTGTGAAGCAATGCGGAGTGCTAGTTAGAGATCACATCCCAATCACTGTTAATGAGTGGAATAAGCCAAAAGATCCGCGAAAACAAGGAGTTTCATATGTCGGCAAAATAGCCAAAGATCATCTTTTCTCAAAGATTTTGGCTAATTTTAACTTACCCGTGCCGGAGGTCGACGAGAATGAAGCGGCTGTGACTGAGGCCGATGTTACTAAAATGAAACATGAGATACGGGAAAAGGTCAAAGCGTGGACCCTGAAAAAGATGGCCGAGCAATTCAAAAACTGGAAGAAAAGATTGACAACAAGACTCCTGATTTCACTCAAGGGTATGAGAAAATAAAACCCGTATGGGAAGACTTCGTGAAGTACAAGCTGGCAGAGAATGAACTGGAAAGGACAAAAACAAATGAGAGAAACGCCGCCAAAAAGGTATATCACCATGTTATGGGGCAAGGTGGCTACAAGGGTTCCAGTCCCAAGTGGGAGACATGGGAGAACAACCTGCTTGAGCAGGGGATCACTCCCGAGACGTTCTTGTGGGTTGAGCGGACAAGGTCATGGTTCTACGGGCATGGGGGCACGTTGGACGCCGAAGGAAAAGCAATATATAACCTAAGGCATGAAGGGAGTCCTCTACCAATAGAGAAGCTGAGAGAAGTAATACAGGACGTTAAAGATGGGAAGTTCGTGCCAGATAGAGAGAACGATGAGCTCACACGCGCCCTCGGAAATAAGGAACACGTAGGGCGTACACGAGGCCCAAAAGGCAATCCTCCATGGAGTATTGGGTTTGACGACACCAAAAAGAAATACCCAGATAGAAGCCGTCAACGTAAAAAGGACAAGGAGGCAGCTGAAGCAGAGAATCAGGCAAATTGGAGGCGTCAACTTGAAGAAATGGTAAAGCTGACACAGGATGTAGCAAAGAAGCAGCAGGACCAAATTAACACACTTAGCCATCAGATAGTGTCTACCGGCGCATCAGTACACATGCTAGAAGTTGAAGCCGAGGCTCCCGACGCCGCAAATTCTCATCGCAAAAGCAGCGTTGCGTCCACGCAGCTACCGGATGATGATGCACCACCGATGATTTACCCGGTGGATGAGATCACGGAAATGACATCCTGGGAGCTCCACGTGAAGGTCGTCAATATAACCATCAAGGCGGCGGCCGGCTATGTCTTACCGATTGGCAACGAACCAACTCACCATTGTCTCCCGGTTCCACGGGGCTACGCTGTTGTTGGGGTCGATGAAGTTGCCAACGGATTCGAGCGGGTAAAGCTTGATTTTCCTGAAGGTGAAGATGAAGAGTTGACTGAACTCGGAGAAGCCAAGAACTCGACCGTTCTATGGCTAAAGGAATGCATTGTGCTCACAAATCAGACGGCAAAGCCATCGAATTCTCGCATTTCTCCAGCGCAAAAGTCTCCTGCGCGGTCGTCTTCGCAACGCATGCCGTCTCCGGCGCGGTCACCTACGCCGTGCACGTCTCCAGTGCGGTCGCCTACGCCGCCGCGTCAGCCCTCTCCGCCCACTAAGTTTCTGCCGAAACGTAAAAAATCACCGAAACGTCAACGGTCACCCCTCCCGAAGGTACCAAAAGAGGTACCCAAGTTACCTTACGACTATACTCCCGAGGAAAACCAGAAAATCGCAAAGGAACAATACTTGGCGTGGAGATCAAAGAGGAAGGAGAAGCAAAAGCCAGATTTCCCCGAGACCAGAGAAGAGATAGAACGAGCTTGGAAAATGGTGAAGACTCTTCATCAACCCAAGCCGAGTCTGTCATCTGACTATGACCGCTCTATTCTGAAGTCACACCAGGAAATGGTGCGGTCGACGAAGAGTAGTAGCACCAGCGGGAAAAAGGGAAAATCAGTTGCTCAGCTCGGAGAGCAGAAAAAACAATCCACGTCCCCGCTCAAAGTGATTTCCAATACCCAGGTGGGGCCGAGCACTAATATTGCTGACGAGGATATTGATCCGGAGTTTATAACATTGTACGCAGACAAGGCAGCTGATGCGGGTTTGTCCATTGCTCAGTATATGCAAACAGTGAACTACTTCCCCGCAGCTGAATGTGCGTACAAATACCAGTACAAGTTGCCTCTTGTCAAACCCGAGGAGATAAAGGATCTACCAACGAAAATGCGAAGAGTGCATAGTTGGTATATGAAAGCCACTGAACAATCTATGGACTGGATATATCTCAGCGTTAGGGACGAGCACTATGGAACTGGAAATGGATATGTTATGATTCAATTTGAGGAATTGTTTCAGTTATACCAGCAGCAGGCCCTCGACAAGTCTATCCTTAGTGCCTATTGTCTGTAAGCACTTATTTGTCTAGCTCACCTCATTCAATTGCCTATTCATATATATATATAGTACACTCATATATTATAATTGCAGAATGAAGATTCTCGAATGCAAAAGAGGTGGAATCTATGATATTGGGTTCATTGATCCAAATATTGTTCATGACAAGACTCTTCAGAAACATCCCAAGGATACAGAAAATAATATTCTGAGCGCAATAATATTTAACCAACACCGACGGGAAATACTATTTCCTTACAACTTCAAGTAAGTGTGTTACTCTGTTGTGAACATTCTGTTTCCTTACTCGATGTTCACTGTATAATTGATGAGTTCTGCGTGCGCAGCTTCCACTATATTCTGCTAATCATCCAAATTGACAAAGGAAAAGTAATTGTAATGGACCCAAAACGTAAACCCCTCTCAATGTGGGCTGACATGCAGGAAATGATCCAGCGGTAATTTCAATCTTTATTAATATTCAGTATTTATATATGGCAATATATCGACTACTTTGTTTCATTTTTGGACATCAAGTAATTACTAACTCTTTTTATTCTTTTTCTTTCTCGGGTAGGGTTTGGAAGAGGTTCATAAAGAAGTCTCCCGGTGAATGGAAAAAAAAACTTACATTTGATGTTGTGCAAGTAAGTACTATCTAGATCCGCGCCCATCTCCTTGATTCTAGTGTCGATACCATTATCATGCCTGGTTGATTATTATTTTGATTGAAACAATCTTCTCGTAAAGTGCTTGCAACAAGGAGACGGGAATAACTTGTGTGGATACTACGTTTGCGAGTTCATTCGTCAGACGACATCTCCCACGGGCAGAAATTTAAAGCAACTTCATGTACGTTAGTCGTCAATTCTTTTTATTACTATCTATTTTAGTTACTATCTATATTGACCACTCTTCTTTATATTAGATCGAACGGCTTCGGGACGGTCTTCTACCAAGGGACCGCATACGAGCAATTCAGGAGGAAATTGCGGGCTTCTTAGATGCAGAGGTCTTAAACGAAAATGGAGAGTACTATGCGTCCGATTGGAACATAGTTTGATTTTGTATTACACTCCATCGGTCATGTAATATGCTCGATATACTTTGCTTCCGTAATATAAGTGTTTCTTATTCTGCTTTATATATTTATTCACTCGTGCGATCCGGGAGCTCTGTGGAGGGTCCACCGAGACTACTCTCTTCTCGAGGTCCGGGGAGGGCCCGCCCGAAGGTCTGGGGGCCAAAAAACGGAAATTGTAAATTTCTGCTGCGGCAGAGAAAAGGGCAAAAGCCCTGCCACGGCAGAAGGGGCATGCATCCCGGGTCGTATTGAGAACTGGGACGAATAGCCCTGGCCAGGATCCATCGCACGGGCCACATGGTTAGCCCCATTTGTCCCGGGTCCTGGCACAACCGGGACCAAAGGGGGAGGGGTATTTGTCCCGGATGCCCCATCCCGGTTGCACAACCGGGACAAATGGGCCCTACGAACCGGGACTAATGTCCTTGTTTCCACTAGTGGTACCATCTAGTTGTGGGAGACGAACACCACATAGGTACTGGGACTGGTTGAAGTCACGGTACTCCTCATACACAGTGTACACAGGGTACCAAGGGGCTCCTATGTTTGCACAGGCTGAGGCTAAAAGATGGGGGAAACCTGGAACTCCAAGGCAAAGAGTATGTCGAACAACCTGACCAGAAGGCATCTGAAACAAGACATTTTCAAGATGTCAAAAGACATGAAGAAATGATTTGAATTTGGAACTATAACAACCCGAGACATAGTACTCGGAAGAAAAACACCCAACGGTTTTACTCCTAACTTTTGAGACAACACCAAAGAAACAGCACACAAAAACAAATGAGATACGGTGACTCAGAGTTAGAGCGATACCAGGTAAGGAGTAAAAAGAATCCTAAGAGGGTTTTCACAACTCATTTTGTCTTTTCAAAATAGTTTTCACAAGTTCTAGACTCGACATCGACCAACGGCAAGGGTTTCCTACAGGCAGTCCGGCTCTGATACCAAGACCTGTCGGACCCCGGACCCAGAGATATACAAACTGTCATGTGCTCCTAGCAGTGGACCCACAAGGGCTTCAGGGTTACCAGCCCCGGCCGCAACAAACAACGGCAGGCAGACCGGATTCATCGGCACGTAGTCCGGATCCCCGGTCTACTACTCCTTGTGTCCATGCTAGTCATAACCAGATATGTATACCCAAGCGTCCACGAGTCGGATGAAACTGAAGGAACGGGACCAAAGTTATACAGAGCTGCTATGTGTCCAGAAAGTGCAACAACAATCGAGGGTTATTGAGGTTACCTCGCCCCAGGCCGGATATCTCCGGCAGGCGGGCTCGGACATGGATCATCGGCTCCACAACCCCTCAACTGCGACAACTATGCAGGCATAGCCAAAACTGTATAACAACGGGCTCTAGACCAACAATCGATCAAAGCGGTACTCTAGACATGAAAGTTGTATTAAACAAGGCATACTAGAGTAGCTTACACACAGAGGTTACAAGACCAACATAGGTCGAGCAACCCAACATCACAACAAGCAGCGAAAGCAAAGATGTTGCTATACAACAAGAGCAAAAGGACTAAGAGTCCGAAACATAAGCAACGTAGCCAAACCCATACTACATATACCAGGCTGCTGCTTGGGAACCCCTAACTACTCATCGACGTCGAGGTAGAACCCTTCTTCAGCTGCATCGCCGAAGTCTGAAACAAAACAACAACGAGGCAAGGTTGAGTACAAAAGGTACTCAGCAAGACTTGGCTTTTAAGGTTCTTTTGCATAAATCCAACTTTGTTTTCCGAAGTTGAGGAAGAAAATCACGTGTAATAGAGCATTTCTAAACAGAGGAGGAATCTACTCAACTACTGAGATCATCATGTTCTTTAGTCCACCAAGTACTTTCTCATTCCCAGACTATCTTATGCTATAAGAATCACACCTCTCGACGTAGTCGAGGAGGCATCCTTCATTCATTGCCAGCAAGTTTTAATCATTCCGTTAGAGTTATCTATGACCCCGTGACTTTCACCAAATTGTCCATAACCGTGGACACGGCTTTCCGAAAGATTTATCCCTGCAGGGTGGTACACTTTACCCACACGTATCGACCGACTCTTAGTGCCACGCGGTAATGCTCCTCTCTAAGAGCGCGACAGAGTGTGGTCGACCACGGCCTTTACCTTGCTTAACCCTGTCCATGAGTCAACCCAAACAGGGCCACCCCGTCAACAGGGAGTTGGCCACCTCCTGACGGCACCTGTTCTGTGAGTCGGGACAAGATCCGTGTATGTCCATCACTGGTCCCGGTCACGCCCTAGTTTTCTCCAAAACCTTTTATGACACACCCGCAAATGGAAAGCTCAAACTATGTGACCCATGGAAGTGATCAAACAAGTTAGTTAGCCGAGCGCGGTCAGTTAGGCCCCGCGTGTGGTTGCACGCTCAGTCTTGGCTTCCGCGGCGAGACCTTAAATCCTAGGGTTGGCGAGTACGAAACGAATAACCACTACCCAAGTGGCCTCCCGTGCTAGCCTTAGTCAGTTTCATATGCTCAGTACTCACAAATATAACAACATACAAGGTTATCGAAGTGATCCAAATCATCAACCGAATGAAGTAGATCAGAACACTAAGCATGGCTAAGCATAACACACAAGGCTCTACGATACTCAAACAACCCTAGTCATACTAGGAGGGTAAACAGGTATGAAGGTGACATGTGAAGGAGGGGTCATGCAGTGGATAGGTTTACTCTAACCGACTCAAAACTAAGTTGAAACGTATGCATGAATGAGAGGTTGAAAAGACTCAAAACATGGGGTATCCATGAGGTGGTGCTTGCCTTGCTCGTCGAAGGTAGAGCTTGGGTTGTCGTAGAAAGCCGGATCGACCTCCGGATCTCGGTCTACCGATAGCGAGCAACACCGGAAAGAAGGCAAACAATCAATACTTGATGACCATGCAATGCGCAATATGTATGCATGAGTAAAACAATGCAATTGAAATGAAGCTTAAAGGATAGAACAGGAAGCTAGGGTTTTACGCCGTGAACGACAAACACCGGAGGGGGAGAAAACCCTAATCTAGAGATGTGACCAAGCTAAGATGCTCAAATGACCTTGTGAACCTCATAGGTGGATTGCATTTGTTTCACTGATCAAAATGGTATATTACACTTAATTTTCTAATTTTATTGAATAAAAACTTTATTTTCAATATTTAATTGAATTAAATGCAAACTACAAAAGTGGCCTCATTTTAAACTTTGCCAAACATGTATGAAAGTGGTATAGATAAATAGCTCACATTTTTCTGAACACATGCATATTTTTTTCACAATTTTAGGAGTTATAATTTACAAGTTATTTAATTTCCAAAATTCCATTATATTCTGTTTTTCTAAAACTCTATGGGTCCCACCGTACAGTTTAAATAGAAAAGGAAAAAGCCACTTGGCACGCCACGTGGGCAGGTGACGTCACGGTGACGTCACCGTGACCTCACGCGGTGGCCGGCCGGTGACAGAGGAGCTCGCCGGCGGCGTTTCCGGCGGCCCCCGGATGCGCCGTTTGGCCCACGGGCTTCCTCTCATCGAGAGGAACCCAGGGAGGCTTGCCTCGCTTCCGGGGAAGCAACGGCGGTGAGACTACGACGGCGAACGGCGGCGGGGGTCGACGGGCTCCGGCGGTTACAACGTTTCCGGGCCGGAGGAAAGGAACGGAGGGGGTGGGGAGGATCAGGGGCTCACCGGGAGCTTAACGGAGCAGACGACGGGGCCGGAGAGAGGAAGAATCGGCGGCGCGGTGGAAGGATTCCGGCGGCCGGCCGCGGGGAAGAAGGCGGCGATTGGCGGCCCCTAAGCCATCCCGGAATCTGCTGCTGCACGTAGAGGTAGAGGGGACGACGACGGTTCCAACGGTATGCTCGGGGGGTCGGGGAGGCAGTGAATCGACGGCGGCGACGGATCGAAGGCGGCGGTGTGTTCGGGCGGCGGAGAGAAACAGAGGGAGAGGAGGGTTCGATTGGGGGGGTTCTGCGGGTACACCCGATGCGGACGTCTCCTTGGGGATCTCCAGGCCTCCACGTCGGCAGGGAGGGGAGCAGGAGGTGGCGGTCGACGGCGGTTGCCCTCCTGCCACCGGACAGGAGGAAGACGACAGAGGCATTTCGCGAATAACCCCCTGGAAAACTGGGAGAAATTACAAAGAGGTCCTTTTGGACCTAAAACTGAACCAAAGCAAGATTTTGAGGGCCTTTTTGTGAAGCAAAAATTGCACAAAAATACTTGTTGGAAAGCTCTTCAAATTTGCCACCTTTTTAGCACATGTTTGTTTCTATTTGAAGAACTTTGTAGAACAACTTTGTTTAAAGCCGGATTAAGTGACTTTTTGTTAGAACTCTGATTAAATTTTAAAAGCAAAATTTTGGTCCATTTTTCATGCATGCATGCCATGTACACAACACCTCTCTTTATTACACAAAAGTAGGGATGTCACAGGACATCAACGTTTTATTGACCAGACTTCTCTTTATTATTGACCAAATAAGAATAGAGTTTCCTGCAGATACAACAACTTTAAAATTTAGAGCACAGCCATATGAAACGACAGTGTAGCAATACTTGAACCTGACTTTGCCTAGTGGAAAATTTCATACCTTCAAACTCAGTTTTCTTTACACAGGTAGAAAATAGGCCTTCCATACGCCCCATTAGTCCCCAAAATAATCGAACCGCGACCATAGGGGTCTTTAGTCGCGGTTCGGGAGGAGACCAGCGACCAACTGTCTGGGCCCAGCGCGCTCGGTCCACAGCTGGCGGACGGGAGGGGCTTTAGTCGCGGGTGGCCTGGCCAACCGGGACTAAAAGGTCCTCAGGCTGGCCCGAAGGCCTTTAGTCGCGGTTGTCCAGGCCAACCGGGACTAAAAGACCATCCCTATATAGGACTCAGCTCGCTGCACTAGCCACATTTGGTGTCACTTCTACTCACAATATTCACAAGGGGTGGTGGGTTTGCTTTTGGTTCCTCCTATTCACACAAGGTGTTCGATGAAATGCCCGAGAGCATGAAACACACATGATATGAAGTGTCCGAGCCACACTTGAGCTTTGTCATTTATTTTTCCTCCGCGATCGCGGTTAGCAACTTGAACCATTCATGATTTGTATTATTTCTAGCTAGTTAGTTTAACAAATGCATGATGGTTAATTATATACTTTATATAATAATAATGCAGATGAATCGGCAATGGATGTACGGTAACCGACTCTCCGACGAGTTCACTACGGGTTTGAAAGATTTCCTCGCAGTGGCAAATGCAAACAAGCACCGAGGTTTTATTATCTGTCCATGTGCTGAATGTAAGAATCAGAAGGGTTACTCCTCCTCAAGAGTCGTTCGCATGCACCTGATTCGGCACCGTTCATGGCAAGCTATAATTGTTGGACCAAGAATGGAGAAAGAGGGGTTAGAATGGAAGAACATGAAGAAGAGGATGATATCAATGTCAACTATCATGAGGCTTTCGGTGATACTTTCATGGAGGATGATGCTGAAGGTGGGCAAGGGTTTGGTGAAGGTGAAGAAGAGGCACATGATGAGACCGCTGATGATCTTGGTCGGACCATTGCTGATGCATGGAGACGCTGCGAAACTGACAAGGAGAGGGAGAATTTGGATCGCATGTTAGAGGATCACACGAAGTCGTTGTACCCAGGATGCGACAATAGTCTGAAAAAGTTGGGCTGCACACTGGATTTGCTGAAATGGAAGGCACGGGAAGGTGTAGCTGACTCATCATTTGAAAATTTGCTGAAAATGTTGAAGAATATGTTTCCGAAGAATAACGAGTTGCCCGCCAGTACGTACGAAGCAAAGAAGGTTGTCTGCCCTCTAGGTTTAGAGGTTCTGAAGATACATGCATGCATTAATGATTGCATCCTCTACCGCGGTGAATACGAGAATTTGAATGAATGCCCTGTATGCACTTCATTGCGTTATAAGATCAGAGGCGATGACCCTGGTGACGATATTGAGGGCGAGAAACCCAGGAAGAGGGTTCCCGCCAAGGTGATGTGGTATGCTCCTATAATACCACGGTTGAAACGTCTGTTCATGAACAAAGAGCATGCCAAGATGTTGTGATGGCACAAAGAGGACCGTAAGTCTGACGGGGAGTTGAGACACCCCGCCGATGGAACACAATGGAGAAAGATCGACAGAGAGTTCAAATATTTTGCAGCTGACGCAAGGAACATAAGATTTGGTCTAAGTACTGATGGCATGAATCCTTTTGGCGAGCAGAGCTCCAGCCATAGCACCTGGCCCGTGACTCTATGCATCTACAACCTTCCTCCTTGGTTGTGCATGAAGCGGAAGTTCATTATGATGCCAGTGCTCATCCAAGGTCCGAAGCAACCCGGCGACGACATCGATGTGTACCTAAGGCCATTAGTTGATGAACTTTTACAGTTGTGGGGCAGACCTGGTGTACCTGTGTGGGATGAGCACAAACAAGAGGAATTTGACCTACGAGCGTTGCTTTTTGTAACCATCAACGATTGGCCTGCTCTCAGTAACCTTTCGGGACAGACAAATAAGGGATACAAAGCATGCACACATTGCTTACATGAGACTGAAAGTGTATATTTGGATAATTGTAGGAAGAACGTGTACCTGGGTCATCGTCGATTTCTTCCCCGAAATCATAACGTAAGAAAGAAAGGCAAGCATTTCAACGGCAAGGCAGGTCACCGGCCAAAGCCTGCGGAACGTACTGGTGCTGAGATATTTGATATGGTCAAGGATTTGAAAGTCATCTTTGGAAAGGGTCCTGGCGGACAATCAGTTCCGTTGGGAGTTGACGGGCACGCACCCATGTGGAAGAATAAATCGATATTTTGGGAGCTACAGTATTGGAAAGTCCTAGATGTACGCTCTGCAATCGACGTGATGCATGTTACGAAGAATATTTGCGTGAACCTGCTAAGCTTCTTGGGCGTGTATGGGAAGACAAATGATACAAAGGAAGTACGGCAGGACCAGCAACTTTTGAAAGACCCAGATGACCGGCATCCGGAATGGTTTCAAGGTCGTGCTAGCTACGCTCTTACCAAAGAAGAGAAGGTCATTTTTTTGAATGCTTGAGCAGTATGAAGGTCCCGTCTGGCTTCTCGTCAAATATAAAGCGAATAATAAACATGGCGGACAAAAAGTTTCAAAACCTGAAGTCTCACGACTGCCACGTGATTATGACGCAATTACTTCTGATTGCTTTGAGGGGGCTTCTACCGGAAATTGTTTGAGTAGCCATTGTGAAGCTATGTGCATTCCTCAATGCAATCTCTCAGAAGGTAATCAGTCCAGAAGATCTACCACGGTTACAGAACGATGTGGTCCAATGTCTTGTCAGTTTCGAGTTGGTGTTCCCACCATCCTTCTTCAATATTATGACGCACCTCCTGGTCCACCTAGTCGAAGAGATTTCCATTCTCGATCCTGTATTTCTACACAATATGTTCCCCTTTGAGAGGTTCAAGGGAGTATTAAAGAAATATGTTCGTAACCGTGCTAGGCCAAAAGGAAGCATCGTCAAGGGCTATGGAAATGAGGAGGTAATTGAGTTCTGTATTGACTATGTTCCTGAACTTAAGCCGATTGGTATTCCTCAACCGCGGCATGAGGGGAGACTAAGTGGAAAAGGCACGATCAAAAGGAAATCAACGATATGTATGGACGGTCATTCTATGACTGAAGCACACCACACAGTTCTGCAAAATTCGAGCTTGGTGGCTCCGTACTTCGAGCAACACAAGAATATTTTACGCTCGGACAACCCGGGGAAGCCTGAATCCTGGATTAGAAAGTCCCACATGGGGACTTTCGGCAGTTGGTTGCGAAAACATTTAATGAACAATGATGTTGGAGATCAGCTGTACATGTTGGCCAAGACACCATCTTCGACTATAACAACTTTCCAAGGGTACGAGATTAATGGGAATACATTTTACACGATCTCCCAAGATAAAAAGAGCACCAACCAAAACAGTGGTGTCCGCTTTGATGCAGCAACCGAGATTGGGCAAAAGGTCACATATTATGGTTACATAGAGGAGATATGGGAACTTGACTATGGACCCTCCTTTAAGGTCCCTTTGTTCCGGCGCAAATGGTTCAAGCTAACAGGAGGTGGGGTAAAGGTGGACGAGCAATACGGAATGACAATGGTGGATTTCAACAATCTTGGTTACCTTGACGAACCATTCGTCCTAGCCAAAGATGTTTCTCAGGTTTTCTATTTGAAGGACATGAGTAGCAAACCGAGAAAACGGAAAGATAAGAAAACGATCAGTACATCATGCGATGATCCAAAACGCCACATTGTTCTTTCAGGGAAAAGAAACATCGTGGGAGTGGAGGACAAGACAGACATGTCAGAAGATTACAATATGCTTGGTGAAATTCCGCCCTTTAAAGTGAACACTGACCCAAGCATTAAGTTAAATGATGAGGATGCTCCATGGATACGGCCAAATCGTAAGAAAGCGGGGACACAAGGGAAGAATTGATGTGTAATAATTTATTATACCAAACTTTGTTGAATGGATCATGTGAATTATATTATCTCTGATGTGTTTTGGGGCAAACCTTAAAGGGGGGGCTGTAGAACAAAACAATCGGTATCGCCATCATACAGCTCTACCGTGGCTACTGGGTGCATATATGCATACCAAATGCACGGCAGGACGTATGATGGCGAATCCGGATGTTTTGTATTTGCTCGATGAACTGAATATATGATGTATCAAACCTTAAAGGGGGTGTAGAACAAAAAAATCGGTATCGCCATCATACAGCCCCACCGTGTCTACTGGGTGCATATATGCACACCAAATGCACGGCATGACGTATGATGGCGAATCCGGATGTTTTGTATATATTTTCTCGATGAACTGACCGGTGTATGAAGGTGGGCTATATATAGGGTCCTCTGGCTCATAAAGTGTTGTGCTAGGGTTTTGGTCAAACGTTTAAGAAACACTCCCATCCAACGGCTCACAACAGCTCGAAAGAAACACACCGTAGCCCTGATCGAACGGCTCACAACAGCTCGAAACAAACACACCCCGGATCCAACAACTCACAAGCGCTTGAAAGAAACACACGATCCGTGTGATTCTATCTGATTGGTTCAAACGAAACCCTAACCCATTTAGTCCCGGTTGGTGTCCCCAACCGGGACTAAAGGGATGATCCGTTTCCCAACGAAACCCGTACCATTTAGTCCCGGTTGGTAAAACGGGCTGGGACTAAAGGGATATATGTTTTCTTCTCGCTATATATATGTATGCATTGCCACACCATTGGCATAAACACATACAAACTCACCACTCTCTCATAGCTTCTCCCGTACCCACTCTAACATTCATCCAGGCGGAGGCACTTTCCGCCTCAAACTACCCCTGCCCGCCCGGCTACAGTGTTCCCGCAGGTTGGATGCTGAGCGCCGGAGGAGTGCCGATACCTCCTCTTCCTCAAGGTGTGGCGCGTCGGGCGGCCATCACGAACCACTACTACCACGAGCTCACGCCGGAGCAGCGGAGGAATCCCAGTTGGAATCTAGACTACCGCCCTACTTGGGACGCCTTCTTCATTAATCGGCGTGAGAGTGCGCTCGCCAGGTACGAGGAGAACGGCCCGCCTCCTTCGAACTTCAACGAGGTCGGTCGTCGGCTATGGTGGGGCGGCAGACGGACTCTTCAGAGCGTCATGAACTACATCAGGGCTGGCGATAACCCCTGCCTGCGCTACCCTCACACCCAGTCCTGGAGTCGTGACCCTCCGAGGGAGTGCAGAGCACCGTCCGACGATAGTGACGACGACGGCGGCGACTACGACGACTACGAGTCGGAGTACTATAGGCCTAGGCAGTAGTATGACTAGCAGATATCAGATCCACAGTCTTGCCATTATGTAGATCATCTATGCTATCCGTTTAGGTTTAGATCCACTCTTGCCATTATGTACTGCCTTTTCTGATATATTATTTGTATTTTTTAGATTCTAAAATGAAGTAGTTTTATTATTCTGAATTTTTTGATATATTATTTGTATTTTTAAGATTTTAAAATGAATTAGTTTTATTTTTCTGATTTTTTGATATATTATTTGTATTTTTAAGATTTTAAAATGAATTAGTTTTATTTTTCTGAATTTTTTGATATATTATTTGTATTTTTAAGATTTTAAAATGAATTAGTTTTATTTTTCCGAATTTTTTGATATATTATTTGTATTTTTAAGATTTCAAAATGAATTAGTTTTATTTTTCTGAATTTTTTGATATATTATTTGTATTTTTAAGATTTTAAAATGAAGTAGTTTCATTTTTC
The DNA here is from genome assembly GCA_028641055.1 of Alopecurus myosuroides. NCBI lineage: Eukaryota > Viridiplantae > Streptophyta > Magnoliopsida > Poales > Poaceae > Alopecurus > Alopecurus myosuroides. The sequence continues at coordinate 53,120,869 of CM054057.1, forward strand.
TGAATTTTCTGATATATATTATTTGTATTTTTAAGATTTTAAAAAGAATTAGTTTTATTTTTTCTGAATTTTCTGATATATTATTTGTATTTTTAAGATTGTAAAAAGAAAAGTATTTGAAAAAAACACCTTTAGTCGCGGTTCGTGTCACGAACCGCGACTAAAGGCTTTTTCCGCGCGGGAACGAAAACGCCGCGAAAAAACCTTTAGTCGCGGTTCGTGACACCAACCGGGACTAATGGTACCCTTTAGTCCAGGTTGGGGACACCAACCGGGACTAAAGGCTGGCCCTATATATTCTCGCTGCCCCGAAACGCATCTCGTCTTCTCCGTGCCGCCCTCGCCGATTCCGTCTCCGGTAGCTGCATGTCGCCCTCGCCGATTCCGTCTCCGGTAGCTGCCCGCCGCCCTCGCCGGTTCTGTCTCCGGTAGGTGCCCGTCCGTGCGTGCTTGAGGGGTAGAGGAGATCGACGACGATGACGGAAACGACGGCGGTTAGGTGCCCGTGCGTGCGTGCGTGCTTGATGGGTAGGTGCCCGTGCGTGCGTGCTGGAGGCGCAGCGCCGGCCTGTGGCGGGAAGCAGGGGCGGCGCCGCTAGATGTTGGTCGCCGGAGAGCCGTGGTGCGTGGCCGTGCACGGTGGTGCGTGGCCGTGGCCGTGCGCGGTGGTGCTCCTCGTGCTCGCGGGGGAGAGAGGGGAGAGGGCGCTAGCCCTCGCCGGAGGTGGCCATGGAGATGCCGCGCACGCCTCTGCCACGGAGGAAGACGAAACAGAGAAGGGGGCTCGCATCACGCTGACGTCACGGCATGCGGGTCAGACAGGGAGAAAAAAAAAGGGCGCGCGCGGGTTGCTGGCAGTTGGGCTGGCTAGCAGTTGGGCTGGCTGGCTGCTGGCAGTTGGGCTGCACTCGGATTCTCAAAAAAAAAAAAGTCGGGCTGCACTATTTTTTTGCAAAGTTAAAAAAAATCCTAAGTCAAAAAAATTCCTATGTCAAAAAATTTCCTACTAACCCTAAGTCTACTAACCCTAAGTCTACTAACCCTAAATATATATTTGTACTAATATTTGCTAAGTCTACTAACCCTAAATATTCCTAAGTAAAAAAAAAAGCTAAAAAAAATCCGAAGCACTACTAACCCTAAATATATATTCCTAAGTCAAAAAAAAGTACGGTCATTTCACTAACCCGGAGGTGGTCATCGTTCTTCCACCCAAAACCCTAGCAATCTGTTTGAATTAAATTCATTAAAATAATCAAAATAAGTTTTAATTCAATAAATTCAGAATACTAAGTGTAATATACCAAAATGACCAGGAAAGCAAATGCAACGTAGCTATGGGGTTCTCCAAGTCATTTGAGCAACTAATCTTGGCCACACCTCTAAAGTATGGTTTTCCCCCTCCGGTGGTCATCGTTCTTCCACCCAAAACCCTAGCAATCTGTTTTCCCTCCTTCTACGACAATATTTGCTAAGTCTCCTTTATACTTAATTAATTTTTACTACATGCATGTATGCAGGAGTGACATATGGCGCACAATAGAGCCTTGCCGCTTACGGATCAGGAGGCTGAAGGTTATATATTCGGCATCATAAACAACGAGATCCCTTATGTGCCGGTCCCAGAAGATGAGCAAGAAGAGGATGTAGTCTCTTCTTATCTGAACCTTGATGATCAAGAAGGTGAAGGAACGGACATTGTCGATGATCAAGAAGGTGAAGGAACAGACATTGTCGACGGAGGTCAACCGTCGACAAACGACGATCTTGAATTGCAAAGACCAACCACCTCCGGCGAGGTATATACATTGAGCCTCTCGTGATACAAACTTACTGAAATGTGAATACATATGCATTAACGCGTGTGACTCTCTTTCTTATTTTAGCCCTCGGTCGGATCGAGTACGACAAAGTGTGGCAAATCCAAGGCGATGAAACAAGGAGAAACATATACCATCGAATCAGTCGGTGAAACCGGCAAGCCCCTACAGCACACCACAAAGTTTATCAACCAATGCGGAGTCATTGTTAGAGACAACGTCCCGATCACCGTCCAGGAATAGAAGGAGCCAAAGAAAGCATGTCGTGGTTTTAGTTTCTTCAACAAGAGAACGAAAAAGGGTATGTGGAGAAAGCTTATGGTACATTTCATTCTACCTCCGGAATACAACAAAGTCGATGAATTCGGTAACGAGGTTCCGGGTGGAAGTGAGAGGAGGAGGCTAGTCAAAGAGTTCGCTCTTCAGAAGATGGCCGAAGCATTCCGGAACTTCAAGAAAAATTTAACTCGTGAATATGTCAACAAGGGCAAGACTTCGATTTTCACTGGACAAAATGAGAAACTGAAAGTTGATTGGCCAGAATTTGTGAGGCAAAAGAAATCGGAGCATTTCAAGGAAATATAAAAAAAAATAAGGCTAATGCGGATAAGAAACAGTACCATCATGTTATGGGGCCAGGAGGATACCGCCTTTCGGCGCCTAAGTGGCAGAAGATGGAGGACGGCCTGACGGCGCGAGGAATCCCTCTAGGTACAGAGGGATGGGACGAAAGAGCCAAAATGTGGTGGTACAGGCATGGGGGATCGCTAGAGCCGGAGACAGGGGCGTGTGTTTATCGGCAGAAAACGTTTGCTCCCACAAAAGCCCTTATTGACGCAATGACCCGAGCTCAACAGGGCTTGGTCACGTTGAACAGAGAGAAAGACGCACTGACATTAGCCCTCGGGAATCCTGAACACGGAGGACATGTACGAGGCAAAGGCAGAATACCGTGGAAAGTAGGGTTTTCCCAGGAAAATGACCCGTACTGTTACAGAAGCCGTAAGAGAAAGACGGGCCGGGATTCAGATCTTTTGGCGAAGTTTGCATCGGAACTTAGTGAGTTGAAGCATACCGTGCATGGAATACTTGTGAAAGAAATATCGGCGCCTGCAGGGCCGCATGAAGATCATGAAGCGGATCTCGTAAGCCAGCATCAGCGGAGAAGCAGCGTGGCTTCCACGGAGGCCCCGCCTGCAGGTGCTGATGCACCGATGATCGATATTCGTGCACCGGAGCCTCACTACCCCGTGGATGATATAAAGGAGATGAAAGAATGTGATCTGCATTATCCCGTGGGGAACATTTCCACGAAGGTAGCTACCGGCAGTGCTTTACCCTGTACACCTGGAGCACTCCACCACAACAACCCCATTCCATATGGCTATGCTCGTGTCACGGTGGAAGACATAGTCCAAGTGTTTGAGGACCTGGATATTGACATAGCTACACCCGAAGGGGAGAGAAGACTTGGAGATGTCAAGCGCCAGTTCATTCTATGGAAAAAAGAAGTACATAGTGTTTCCAGGCGAGGCGCCAAGGCTAACAAGTCCACCCCCCCTCCGATGGTGGTGGTGGTGGTGCTGGTTCACCTACACCTCCTTCACGCCATTCGACGCCGTCCCCCGATTCACAATCTCCGGCGGGTAAGCAGGCCTCGCCCCCCAATCCTCCTCTGGCGGGTAAGCAGCCCCCGCCCCCCAATCCTTCTCCGGCGGATAAGCAGCCGTCGCCCCCCAATCCTCCTCCGGCGGATAAGCAGCCGTCGCCTCCCAATCCTCCTCCGGCGGATAAGCACGCGTCGCCCCCCATTGATCCTCTGGCGAAGAAGCAGAAGCAGGCGGACAGCAAGGAAACCCGCTCTTGGACTATTAACCCGGAGGCTTATGTACCTAAGACCACACGGGTACCGGAGCCATCACTGAAGCCTATCCCCCTAAGGCCTTGGGAACTTAGTGAAGCTGAAACCAAATTGGCCGCGAATGCTGAGTATGAGAAATGGAAGGCCAATAAGAAGGCGCTAAGGGAGCCTAAGCCCAAGGAAGTATACCCTCCGAAGGTAAAGAAGTGGGCTACGAGTTTTTTGACGATACCGTCCCAAGCCGAGCTGAATATGCCTGACGACTATGGAAGTGAACTTCGTAGGCAAGCAGAAATATTGAAGGAGGAGAAAGAAGAAAGGAGAAAAAGCGGGAAACAAGTTGACCAGCTCGGGATGCAGAGTAAACAATCGATCCCCCCGCTCATAGTGAAAGTCGGTCCGGAACAGGACCCCGAGGTCGTAGCAGCTGCGGCATCAATTGGATTGAGTGTAGCTAGTGCCATGAAAAATGCGTCCGAGATGGGTTTGACTCTTCGTGCCTCGTTAGGCCTTGACGATGCCCCAGTAGGTCAGGTAGCATTACAATATGTGATGAATGGGCCTCTCGTCGAGCCTACGCAGGAAAAGAGTCTACCACCACAAATGCGAAATCTTCTACGTTGGTACAATAATATCATATCATGGGCCGCCAAAGAATATGTTTATGTGGATGTTACAGAGAAGCATCACACCAAAAAGTACTCTGTAACAGTTGAGATGAGTGAATTGTTCCAGCTGTTCAATCTGCGCGAGCTCGACAAATCTATCCTGAGTTGCTACGTTCTGTAAGTGATTTATTTCTACCTCATCTTGTTCTTCATTGCCTGCACTATATATATATCAATGCGGATTTGCTACCCCGGATGCTAGCTACGCACGCCTTCAGAGCCATTAGATGTTGTCTTGTGATTTGTGTTGTCGTTTGCTGCTATTACGTCCGTTACCAGCCCACCAAAAAAGACAGCCGCTTCCGGCTCCACCGTCGTTGCCATTTAACTTAAAAAGACACAAAAAATGGTACTCGTACCCGACTAGCAACCGAGAAAGGACAACAGCAGCCTGATCCCCATCCGGTGGCGTAATAACTGGCAACAGATCACCTCGTGCTGGCTTAAAAAAAACACCGGTGCCTCCCCGCTAGTACGGCCCGGCCGCAGCTCCATATGGCAAGGAAATCCTCAGGCCTGCAGCTCCGTGCTCGTCCGGGCGTGTGGCTGCGCTCGTGGTCTCACCGGCGGGGCAGCCACCGAGCTCCACCACTCCCCTTTTGGCCGGGTCGTGATTCGTGACGAGGAAGAGACCCCTGCCGCGGGTCCACTGATTCCGGCCGACATTGCCGCTCCCCCGGCGGCCAACTCTGGCGCCGCCCCAAAGTTGAGCTGGAGGTCAACCTCTATTAACGCCGCTGCTACATCTTGAAATAAAGGACGGTCCGGCGGGGTCAGTAACCCGTGTCGGGATCTGGCCAGTGCGGCGCCCCTCGACGGCCATCTTGAGATAAAGAACGCGGCCCCCGACGTCGCCCTTGGCCTGCCCCGCATCCAGGTTCTCTGGCAGCAGCCACGACCTCCGCGGCCCACAAAAAAATCAGAGTCGGCGACCGGGCCTTCCCCCGTTTCGCCTCCAGCGTCGGCAGGTGACCGGGGCCCACCCGCGCATGACCCGCTCATCTAGTCGGGAGAGGAGAGGGCGACGACCGGCGGACATAGGGGATTCACGAGTTCCAAAAAGTTGGATCACCGGATGTCAGCGTCCTTCACCGGCCGTCAGCGTTCTTCACCAGGACCACGGTGGGCCAAGAATCTCTGCGCCGGGCCGCTGCTCCTGCTCTATACCCCGGACAGCATCAGGCCGCCAACCACCCCCGACTCCCGCATTGGGTTCCTTGGACTACGCCCGGGGAGAAGGTAGGAGTGGGGCGGGGAGACGCGCCGGAGATGGTTCAGGGAGGCGGAGAAGCAGGGGATGGCGGTCCGGCATCGGGAGCGGGTGCCGGATGCGGTGGCGCACCGAATCCCGCATAGGATCTCTTGGAGGATGACTCGCGCCACGTGTCGGTGGTGAACACACGCTCGACCTTGCATGGTTCGGCGCAGCTCTGGTCTCCACTTCTTCCCCGAGCCCGATGGCGGCACCGGCGGCCGTGGAACTGTTTATTTCGCACGAAGATGACGGGGAAGCCAGGAAAAACAGGAGCGGTCACCCCGGGCCTCCGCGGACCACGGCGCAGTGCGACTGTGCGAGTCCCGACCACGGAACCACACGCCGGCGGAGATCAAATCCTTGGGCGCCATCTTCTCATCCTCTCCGACCCCATGCAAGCCACGGACTGGGTGGCCGCAGAGATGTGCGTCAATGCTGGGGATGGCAAGAGGTGGGGCCACACGTGATGTCAGCGTTGGCCAGCGGCACCCTGTTGCCTGTTGGATCTGGGAGCAGGGCAGGAGGAGTGTGGATGAGAGGAGATGGGCTTGGGTTGGGGAGGTCCGGAGGAGGACGATGCGAGGAAGTGGTGGGACATGCGGGACCGGGTAAGGGTGCAGGGGGCTGGGTAGGATGTGGCGTGGATTTCAAATCTGGTGGGGAGAAAGTGGACGGAACGTCGTTAGTTCGATCTGTGGTGGAAAAGGCTCTATAGGGCGATCCAATGGATGGATTGAGGCATACTCGGAGTCCTACCGAGTCACCGCATACAAACCCTAAGTTTCCTTATCGAAACCCACAATTCGGGTTACGAGGCCTACACTACTTCTTGGGCCTTCTAGAAGCTACCTTTCCTTGAGCCGGGTCTTGCACGGTTCCTTTTGGGCCCAGTTACGCATTGGCATCAGTATACCGGGTTATTATCCCTCCATCAGTAGTCCCCAGAATAGCTTGGGCTTCACGGGATCTTCCTTGAAGCGCACGCTATTCCCTGCAAAATAATAAACATACAAGTTCATAAAACACCGGGTTAGGATGCTTTGATAGTAGCTAGGCCTAACTCCACAGGTGGTCCATATGGTAACCCGGCTTTCTTCGAGTCTGGCATTACTTTTCCGGGTCAACACTCCGAGAAAGCACACAAGATCCGGACTGGCACTGTTCGTTAACTAATCCGAATATCACGATCGTAATCTGCCTCAATCTCTTCCGGATATCTCGTAACGGGAGCCTTCAATGCTTATCCCAAAAAATCCGGTCGGGTATCTTTTTTCCCAAAATTTTGGCTCCCGCCGCTTAGACCTAGGGCACTCTACGCGCACCTATAAATAGGTGTCTCCAAGGCAACCCTAAGCCCAACGCTCCATTTCCCCCATCTCCTTCATCTTCAATTTCTCTCGGCGCCCTCTCGTTCGAGCTCAAGACCACGCAGCCACGGCGTCCACGGGCACGCAACCGGAGACGAGCCGCCGCTGTCTGCGCTCTGCATCAGTCCCCGCCGTGCCTCTATTGACCTCCACCGCCGCGCCCTCGAGGAGCTCACCGGAGGGTCCAAGGGGTCACCGCAACTGCGCCATCTGCCGCCGCCGCGCTCTCCTCCTGACCCCACCGGTATGCAATCTTGCTCCATGGATCTCACCTTCAATTTCACTTTGACTAGATTGGATTCAGATCCGCCCTTAGATGTTTTTCCTGCTTCGTGTTAGTTGGATAATCCACACTTCGTTCTTCCACAACCGATGTTCAAGCTAGATCTAATAGTACACCTCACAACGTATCTCTACCACTTGTAGTCATATATTTCCTGCAAAATTTTTCTGCCTAGATCCAATCTAGTCAAAGTCTCTCGCAGTTGTTCTTTGATTAATCGAATAATTAGCCATTTCCGGGTCTCAAGCCACATACACTTTGCATTCTGTCTCCCGTTTTTAGATCGCACCCATGGCACCAAGGCCAGCACGAAGACGAAGGGGAAATAGCCGGCTAAGGCAAAGCCGAGTCAGTCTATATCTGCCAATTGGGCAAGGTCCACAGTGACCAAGGCCAAATTGGACGAGCTCGCAGAGTCGGGCGTCCTCCCCGCCCGGGAAGATATCCACTGGCGCGTCCCTGGGGAGGAGACTCGGCCCACTCCGGGTATTGACGAGGTAATCTGCTTCGTTGAACACGTGATCAGGGGCTTCCGTCCCCCGGGTCACCCCTTTTTCCGTGAGTTGCTGAACCATTACGGTCTCCGAGTTTTTGATATAGGACCCAATTCCATACTAAACATCACCCATTTCATAGTCTTGTGCGAGCCATACCTTTGCATCCCGTCAAACCTCGCTCTTTTTCTAGAATTATTCCAGTGCAAACCGTGCCGCGAGAGCGGCGACGGGGCCCTCCTGGTTTGCGGGGGGGTTTCTATTCAAAGGAGGAAAAAAAATTTAATGCCGACTCTTAGCGTCAATTCCCATGTCAAACACTGGCAAAAGACATATTTCTATTGCCAGGACACCTCCTCAGTCGGTGAAAATCCACTGCCAGGTTTCACCGAAGACCTGCTCACATTGTCCGACAATCTCAGCTCTTACGCCTCTGAGTCGGATCGACAATCTATCCAACCCCTCCTCGCCAAACTCGCTGTTCTCTCGGCTCAAGGCCTCCTTGGGCTTAACTTAGTCAAAACCTGGGTAACCTTCCGGATCCAACCCAACGCTGTCCGGCCCAAGCTTATGTGCGAATATTCTGGGCACGTCACGGATTCCCCTCGCTACTCGCTAAGGAATTACCCGGCCGCGGATGCGAACAAGGTTATGAAGAACTTCCTAACTGAGAAGCTGGAGGTAATCCGGACGATAGCCGGCTTGGAGCCACTCACCCGCGATAACCCGGCTCCTCCGGTAAGATCTGGCCCTTACTCTTTATCCTTGTACCTTTACCTGATACAATCACTAACTTTCATCATTGTACCTTTATCTCAGGAAGATAGCGTCTTCTGGAAGATCGAGACCCCCCTCCTTCCGAAAACTCGGAAGAGGACGAGGAGCCGGCTGACTTGGACGAAGGTATCATCCGGGTTTCGCTTATCTCCATTTCTGTTAACTTGTTTTCCCACATTTTTCTCTTTTTCCGACTATACACTATGTTTTCCAGGTCCAGAGGACAAGGAGGATAAGGAGGAGACCCAGAGTGACGAAAGTGAGGCAGAACCGGACGTTGAGGTTGGAGCCAAGAGGAAGCCCCAAGGGGTTGTATTCAAGGTTCCGTATTCCTCTATCGCCTCCAAACCGTATTCATTCGCTAACATGTGCGAGATTAACCAACGATTGTCCGATTCGCCATGATTGAAGGAGCCTGCTAAAGTCAAGCGCAGGGTAACCTGGAACTCCCCGGGTGAGGATCCTCTTAACCCGGGTATCCCTTTGTCCCCAGCTCGCCGTGCCGGTACTTCCCAAACCCATCCTTCCGATTCTCCTCAAAAACATCCTTCTCCCAATCATCCCCTAGCTGGACAATTCCGAGTCTCACTCTCGGACCCTTTAACAGCTTCCTCCGGGTCTAGCAATGACCTCCCCTCAGACTTTGTGGTGAACACCGGGTAAGCTACCTTTCTTGCCATTCAACATACTAATACTTTTCCATAGCTTTCATTCATCATATACTAACTGCTTGTTTTATTTTCCTCAGAGCCAAGGTCACAACCAGTGACCCGGATAATATGGACGTTGATGACCCGGCGAGGGAGAATCCGGTAGATACTGTGAAGGCCGCGGCTGGCGGCGCTGAAGAAGAAGAAGTCCCATTGAAAGATCCGGCCGATCAGGAGGCCGAGTACCCAATCCCCTCGCATACATCTGGCGATGACGATGTTGTGATCCTGGGCATAGGAAGGAGCGAACCCACTCCCAACACCCAGGCGACCCAGGTGTCCCCCCCATGAAGGAGAAGACTCCGTCTCCGGGTAGCCAGAATCCCGGTTCTTCCAAGCTAGAGCTCGAGAATCTCTCCTATGGAGAACTGATGAGTGCGTTCTTTGCTTTGAAGACCAACGAGAAAGATATCCTGGAGGCCATGGCTGCTGAGCACCAGGTAACCCTGATCAACATTACTTAGATACTTATCTAGTCCCCAAGTTCCGAGTTTAACTAGTAAAAGTTTTACTCGGTACTTCCTTTTACATCCGGCTTTTTCATATATCCGACTAATATTTTCTTTTTCTTCCTCCACAGGCACACGTGACCCGGTCTGAGGAGATTTTGGCCAAAACCAATCAGCTCCTTGAGACCGAGTCAAAGCTGTGGGCAGGGCTTGAGGTTGAAGTACAAAACCTTGATAAAGACGTTAAAAAGTACAAGAAGAAATACCATAATGCTGAAAATGCACTGAAGAAGCTCTCGGCTCAAATTGTCGATACTTATCGCGCCTTACTTGGTAAGAATTTATGACTTGCTATTTATAATCCGGATTTTCCGTTAAGCAGATACCCGGATGATGTCGTTTTAACCTTTGTTGTTATACTGCAGACCCTGGTGTAGCAGCCCCAGAAGAAAGTGATATTGAGAAATTGAAGACCATGAAGGCTGTGATCCGGCAGTTCTCCGCCGGTACTAAGTGGATCCTGGACGTTGTGCAATGGCCGGCTGAGGGTTATCTAGGCCTGGACACTTTGCTTAACGCGTGCTCCACCGTCCCCGAGTGGATCGAACTCTGGAAGCGCTCGTCGTGCCGGGTTGGGATGACCCGCGGGCTTATGCTGGCCAAAGCTTATTTTCCCAAGCTTGAGCCGGCAAAGCTGGTGGCCAGGTTTCCCGAGGTCAACCTCGACGGCTCCAAATTTTCCAGCAAGGACTTTAAGGCCATTCAAACTGAGGTACATCACTCGGCGAGCTCGATCGCCGATAGTCTGGCACTAGACAGGTTCGCTACACCTTACAATGCCAAAGAAAAGCCGATCAAGGTGGATCTGTTGAAGCCCTTTGATATGCTGGAGAAGTGGAAGGCGGAATCTGCCAAGAAGAGGGAGGAAATTGCCAAGAGAAAAGCTGAGGTCGATACTGCGCCCACCTCCTCTACACCGGCTGTCCCTCCACCAGCTCGTGCCGACTCTGCTAATCCAGATAAAGGTGCTGGGAAGGCCCCCGAAGAGCAAGTCCAAGACCAAGAGCCGGCTGCCAAGGACAACGTTGAAGACTCGACCCAGGAGGCCGAGTGAAGTTTCATCTGCTACTGCCTCAAACATTTTATTTAGTCAATGGGCATCTAAAACAATTATTCTTTTGATAGTGCGCCTGTGCACTTTTCGATACTACTTCCTCGGTTTGTAATACGTTAAAAACCTTAATAGCTTTCGTGGCCCTTCTGGCCTTTTGCATGAATTTGATATTTCCTATCTTTGAACTTTTCATTGCTGGTTTTCCGACTTTTCGCTATTTTTCCTATTGTGAGACTCGGTTTCCGGGTCTCGGGGGTTTTGACAAGTGGATTTTTTTCTAAGTCCCCAAGTCCCCAAGACTCGGATTTTTGGGTTTTTAAGCTGAATAGCTAGACAATTTGTTACTTTTTTCAAATTCCCAAGTCCCCAAGGCCCAAATTTCCGAGTCTAGGGGTTGGAGTTTTTCAAAAGAACAAATTGTTTCGGCTAAGGCCCAAAACCTAGGGTTGCTCACGTAGGTTTGAAGTTATGCTTAATATATTTTGAGTTTCCGGCTGTTAACCTTGTACTCTGCATAACTTGCGGTTTGGATGGCCCTTTTGACCTTGTTTTACTATAAGCCGGCTTTCGCGTGGATGATCAATGCTGCTATAATTGTATAAAAACAGGGTCAGACAAGTCCCATTGGGCATCATGACTGATTGTAATTACACGCTAGCAAAGCATGCCACTTTTTTGCAAGTCACATCGAGCTTAAGCAAGAAAAGTCAAGAAAATTTGGCTCTATTGTCCGGTTATAAGCTTGCATCCGTACTTATTACAAGTAATCGGTCCTTATAACTTAATGGCATCATGGCCGGGTCTTTGAGTTTGCAATTGTGCTATTCAAGCAATCAGCCCCCAAGACCTAGATATATGTAACTTACTAGAAGAACTAATACACTAAGAACAACAAATAACACTTACCTGAAAGAAAATAAGAAAACAACACGAATATAAAAACTTGATAAACGACACACAAAAAGGAACAATATTATTGTTTAACCATCTCTTTATTGATATGAGAAAAGTTAGGTCAGCAAGCCGCCTCATTAAAAACCCTCCAGTCCCCTTAGGTACCCTGGATAGGAAAACAGTGCGTCTGAAACCTGCTGCCTATTACATCGTGTAGCTCCACTTGTGAATCTAGTCTATTCTAGGTGTAGTAAGGACGCAGCTGAGCCACGTTCCATGGTCTTTCTCTTTCTTGCATAGATGAAGTGGTGTGAGCGGTGTCATTGACAGTAGCCGACTCTTCCCTTGCATCTATCAAGTAATACGATCCATTGTGCAGATTCCGGCTTATGATGAATGGTCCTTCCCATGGTGGAGATAGCTTGTGTTTTCCCTCCTTAGACTGTACCAGGCGCAGATTCAGGTCTCCTTCCTGCAAGACCCGGGTTTTGACCCGCCGGCTATGGTATCTCCTCAGATTTTGCTGGTATATGGCTGATCTCTCCAAAGCTTGTTCTCTGTGTTCTTCTAGCATATCCACGGCGTCCTGCCGGGTCTTCTCGTTCTCCACCTCGACGTAAGCCGACACTCGAGGTGAATCATGAATAATATCACTTGGCAATACTGCCTCTGCACCATAAACCATAAAATACGGTGTCATCTGAGTAGATCTGTTAGGTGTGGTGTTAATTCCCCAAACCACTGATGGTAACTCCTCAACCCATGCGCCAGCAGCTCTGATGCACGGGACTCGCAGCCGTGGTTTTAATCCACGAAGTAACTCCTGATTTGCCCTCTCCACTTGTCCATTAGCCTGTGGATGGGCCACTGAGGCTATAACCAGGCGGATGCCATTGTTTCCACGGAATTTTTCCATCTCACCCAAGGACATATTGGTTCCATTGTCCGTTATTATGCTGTGAGGATACCCAAACCGATAGATAATCCTTTTCAGGAACTTGACTGCCGTGACTGCTTCACAATTGGTAACTGGCATAACTTCAACCCACTTGGTAAACTTATCAATAGCCACCAAGAGATGTGTCTTTTTGCAAGGTGACATGTGAAAGGGGCCAACCATATCCATACCCCAAACAGCAAACGGCCAGGTTAGCGGGATGGTACGCAATTCCATAGCCGGCACATGGGTTTGGCGAGCGTACCTTTGACATCCATCGCACCTTGCCACCAAGCGCTACGCATCTGCTAGGGCCGTGAGCCAGAAGAAACCGTGCCGGTAAGCTTTGGCCACAAGGGATCTTGTGGATGCATGATGCCCACAATCACCTTCGTGGATCTCCTTCAAAATCTGCCGGCCTTCTTCTGGTGCTACACAGCGTAAGAAGACTCCTGCTGCGCTTCTTTTATACAGCTCCCCATTGATGATAGAATAGCCTTTTGCTCGCCTCAGAATTTGCCTTGCTGAAACTTCATGTGGTGGTAACTCGCCCCGTGATAGGTAAGCCAGAAACGGCTCTGTCCACTCGGGAACAACACGTATTGTGGCCACGAGCTCCAAATCCGGGTCTTGGTTAGCCACCTCTTCCTCAGACTCGGTTTTAACAGATGGCCGCCATAGCTCGTCCAGGAAAACATTGGGTGGAACCGGCTCTCTGCGCGAGCCGAGTCTTGCGAGTGCATCTGCTGCCTCGTTCTTTCGTATGTCAATATGCTCCACCTCATACCCGGAAAAACACCCGGCAACCCTATCCACCTCTCTGCGATATGCTGCCATAGTTGCATCTTTTCTATCCCAAGTTCCTGAGCCTTCTGTACCACAAGATCCGAATCTCCATAGCACCGTATCCGCCTGATGTTCATCTCCTTGGCTACTTTCAATCCATGCAATAATGTCTCATACTCGGCCACGTTGTTGGAACAATCAAAGTGAATTTGCAACACGTAGCTCAACTTGTCTCCTTTGGGTGATGTGAGTACCACCCCAGCTCCTGATCCCTCGTACTGCTTAGAACCATCGAAGTGCATTACCCAAGACTCGGAACTTGGTGTCATTGTGGGCATGCTAGTGTGAGTCCAATCATTGATGAAATCAACTAAGGCTTGAGATTTGATTGCTGACCTGGGCTCGTAGTTGATGTGATAATGTCCCATCTCGATGGCCCACTTGGCTATTCTACCTGTTGCATCTGAGTTTCTGATAATATCCGACATTGGTATAGAGCTAACCACTGTTATGGGGTGTTCCTGAAAATAGGGTTTCAATTTCCGGCTGGCCATGAAGACCCCGAAAACCAACTTCTGCCAATGTGGGTAGCGCTGCTTTGCCTCTGATAGTACCTCGCTGACGTAATAAACCGGCCTTTGAACCGGGTGATCTTTTCCATCCTCTTTGCGCTCGACAACAACCACTGCACTAACCGCTCGGAGCCCGGCCGCAACGTATAGTAGCATGGGCTCTTTAGGACCCGGGGCTGCTAAGACTGGTGCCTCAGATAATTGCTTTTTTAGTGCCTCGAACGCCTCATCCGCCTCTTGGTCCCAAACAAATTTGTCGGATTTCCTCAAGAGCCGGTACAAGGGTATTGCCTTCTCTGCGAGTCTGGATATAAACCGGCTCAACGCTGCTACGCACCCTGTAAGCTTCTGAACATGCTTCAGGTTTTCCGGCTTTTTTAGACTCTGGATAGCTTTGATTTTGTCCGGGTTTGCCTCAATCCCTCTTTTTGAGACGATGAAACCGAGTAGCTTTCCTGCTGGAACTCCAAATACACAGTTTGTGAGATTAAGCTTCATCTGATATCTTCTCAGATTCTTGAATGTTTCCTTTAGATCATCAATGAATGTTTCCGCTTTCCTGGTCTTGATCACCACATCATCCACATAAGCATGAACGTTGCGTCCAATCTGATCCTCAAAGCACTTCTGAATGCACCGCTGGTAAGTTGCGCCAGCGTTCTTTAGTCCAAATGTCATGGTTTTGTAACAGAAAGCCCCAAAAGGGGTTATGAACGATGTTTTCTCCCAATCTTCCTTCTTGAGCTTGATCTGATGATACCCGGAATATGCATCCAGGAAACATAATAGGTCACTTCCAGCCATTGCATCTATGATATGATCTATCCTTGGAAGGGCAAGCGGATCCTTTGGGCAATGCTTGTTGAGACTCGTGTAATCTATGCACATCCTCCACTCATTACTCTTTTTCATCACGAGAACCGGATTTGCCAACCAATCCGGGTGAAATACCTCCATGATAAAGCCGGCTATCAATAGCCGAGCAATTTCTTCTCCTATAGCCTTTCTTCTTTCCTCATTCATTTTTCTCAGGCCCTGCTTCACGGGCCTAGACTTGGGATCAACATGCAAGCTGTGCTCCACTAACTCGGTAGGGATACCCGGCATATCGACGCTAGGCGTCCAAGCAAAAACATCTTGATTTGAACGAATAAACTCCACGAGTGCTTTTTCCTGCTCATTGTTCAGGTTAGATCCTATAGCAAATTGCTTGGAGGAATCACCTTCGACAAAGGCTACCATCTTGGTATCTTGTGCTGCTTTGAACTTTGCTCTCTCATCCTCTATGTTCGGCCTCTTCAATGTTGTTCTATCATCCGGGTCGACTTGAGATCGGTAATATTTGAGTTCTTCCTTCCTGCAAGCCTGTTCTGCCATTGCCGCGTCTCCTTCGTCACACTCAGCTTCTATGATTCGGTTTCCATGTATGGTAATGGTTTGCTTGGGACCCGAGATCTTTAGCTGTAGGTATACGTAACATGGCCTGGCCATGAACTTAGCATAAGCCGGCCTTCCAAATAGCGCGTGATAAGGGCTGCGCAATTTTACCACCTTGAATGTGAGCCACTCCACTCGGAAATTATCCTTTGATTCTCCAAAAGCAACCTCCAAAGTAATCTTTCCTTCAGGGCACGCCGAGTGACCCGGCACAATCCCGTGAAAAACTGTAGAACTTTTCTGTACCTGGGACTCCTTGAGGCCCATACGTAAGAAAGTTTCCCAATATAAGATGTTGATGCTACTTCCGCCATCCATTAAGGCCTTTTTTAGATCATAACCATTAAACTGTGGCGCAACCACCAATGCTAGCACACCCGGATGCTCTATTGTTTCCGGGTGATCCCTTCTGCTCCATGTCACCTCTTGATCCGACCATCGCAAGTATCTCGGAACAGCTGAATTGACCGTGTTCACTTCTCGTTTAAGTATCTTTCTATCTTTGTTGGAAGTTCCTGTAGTATGTACGTGATATTGTCCCAACTGCTTGGGGTTAGCTTGGAAACCTCCAGCTCCTCTCTGGTTATTACCCGGATTACCGCCTCCTGGGTTGCCTGCTGGGGGTGGGCCGTTGCCCGGGTTTCCACCTGGACCCGGTCCTCCTCCCCTGCCTGCACCTCGCATAGCCTTGTTTATTTCCTCATATTTCCATCTCTGTAAATCCACACACTGCTCCAATGAATGATTAGCCGGCCTACCGTTCCTGCTGTGTCGCGGACACGGCATCCTGAAGGCATCTAAGTGGTTAGCCGGCCTTGGTGGCCCCTGGTAATTTCCTCCATTAAAGTTTCCTCCGTTGAAATTTCCCTCTGCTCTGGGTCTTGAAAACCCGGCTTCTGTGCTGGCGACAAACTCGGAACTCCCCTCATACTGGCGCTTATTCTGGTTGTTTCCATTATTCCCTCCATTGTTACCCGGCGCAGATCCATTGCCGGGTCCTCCACTATTGCTCGTGTTTGCTTTTGCTTTCTTATCATCAACATCCTCTTCTGTGGTATCTGTGGCGGCGTACTTGTTGCACGCGTCCATTAACTCTCCCATCGTAACCTCTGAAGCATTCCGACTAGATTTCATGCGCGTTAGCTTTTGCACTAAGGGTATGTACTTGCATGTTTTTGCCATAGCTTGTAACGCATCCTTTGGCTGAATATCCATAGACGAGTGGAGTATTTCCATAACCCGGCGCACCCAACTGCGCGCCGACTCTCCCTTTTTCTGGACACATCGTTCTAGATCATCGATCGTAAATAACTTCCTGCATGTTCCATGAAAGTGCTTGATAAATGCGGTTTTCAACTCGCTCCATGACTTGATAGATCCTTCGGGTAAATTGTTGAACCACAACTTTGCTGCTCCCTCTGACATCATTAAGTACATGAACTTGGTTTGAAGATTTTCAGATGCGTTGCGAATCGACATGGCCATCTCATAGCTGCTCAACCATGTTTCTGGATCCATAGTCGGCTCATAGTTCACCACTTTGCCCGGTTCCTTGAATTTATCCGGGTAAGGCTCAGCTCTGATGTTATCCGACAGACACTTAGGCCCGACAAGATTAGTCGGCACTGGCCTCACTCAGGAAACATGCGATCCTGAGGGGGGCACGGCGGGGCGTGCTACTGCTGCTGGCCCGTGCACCGATGACCCGGCCGCGGCTCGCCTTGCCCTGGAACTGTCCACAATAGCTTGCGCTGCTGATGCCGCTGGTGCTGCTGGAGCACGGGGAGGAGGCGGCATTTGCTGCTGCTCTGCCCTCCGTCGCACTGAACTTGTCTGAATATTGCGGGTATTTCCGTGTTGCCGGCTGATATACGGCGTTCCATGCATTCCACTCCTGTTGTCCGGGTAATTAACTTGCTGAGCCACTGCTGTGCGCAATAAATCTATCGCCCGCCGGGTCTCCTCCGCGTGGGGGGACTCTCTTACGGGTATACGATCCAATGCCAATGTTGCTGCATATACATTGTCCATGGGGTTGTTGAAGTGACCTGGTGGTGTACGAAATCGTGATGGCGGTGGTGGTGGCGCAGTGTTGCCAACAGCAACCCCTGTCTGCAACGTGGGCAACCCGGCTTGCACGTTTGCCGGCTGTCCTCCCCCGGTCGCAGGCTGATGTCCGGTTTCCTGATTCACAGCCGGAATTGGTTGATCCTGGGGTGTGATAAATAACGTGGCTGGGTTTAAAGTTCCACCCGTTGCCGGTAATCTCGTTTGGTATCTCTGATGCATCCTGGTCGACTGAATCTGGAGCCGGTTCTCCAATGCTTCCAGCTCACGTTGGCGCGTGGCTATCCCTTGCTTTTTAGCTTCCACGTCTCTCCTTTGTTGCTCCAATGCACGGCGGGCTACATCTAGATCCCTAACACGTGCCGTTGCATTTTCCGGGGTTATCACCGTAGCTAGCACCGTGGGATCCAGGATCAGGTAGTTACTAAACAGAGCCGGATGTTGTGGGTTTGAAGGACCCGCCCCTGGCGTTCTGTTTTCCATAAACCCGAACATATTTCTCTGCATCTCGCTATCCGCCGCCCAGCTGGTGACCGAAGCCGACTCTCCGTCAACCCGGGTCAAAACCGGGTTTTCGTCAGCCGGGTTTTGCTGCTAGGCCAGCGCTCGCGCCGCTCCGACCGCGGCCGTAGTCACGTCCCCCTGATTGAGATTGGTTGCAGGGGCCGTGTAGACCGCGAACTGGCACGCGATGCCTGGTGAAGACTCGTATTCCTCCTCATCACAGCTATCCTCTTCGTATCAGTCCTCCAGCAGGTGCAGGATAGACTCGGTATCATCTTCTCTCATGACCCGGGTCCATGCCGGCTCCTCCGGCTGTTCCCTCTT
This sequence comes from Alopecurus myosuroides, assembly GCA_028641055.1. Classification (NCBI taxonomy): domain Eukaryota; kingdom Viridiplantae; phylum Streptophyta; class Magnoliopsida; order Poales; family Poaceae; genus Alopecurus; species Alopecurus myosuroides. The sequence goes on from CM054057.1 coordinate 53,139,188, forward strand.
CGTGGTGGGCTCTTCTATCGGATCTACCGTCCCGACCGATTCTTCTCCATCCGACTGAACGCAGGTGGCCTCTCCTGACACAGAATCAAATCCGAAATCGTCAGGGATTGAACCAGACGTACGTACCATGCCGATGAAGACGTTGACCAGGCCGATTGTCATGACAGATCCGGATTCGAGCAGATCCGACACTGGCCCCCAGTCAAAATCTTCCACCATCTTCTCTCCTTCGGGGTTGGTGTAGATCTCGCCGATGACAAAGTTCTTCATGTTCTCCCGAGCTTCTCCCGTGATGTAAACACCCTTGGACGTAGGCCCCACGATGGGCGCCAACTGTCGTGGGATAATCACGGCAGACGTTACCGGGGGTAACTTATCTTGGGGCAATTCGACTCTGGTGTTTGGGAGAGGGTTTAGCTCAGGGGAAATCATGCTAATAATCGATCTGGTAGCTCTGGCAATCAAGTCGCCGAGTCTCCGATCTAGGTTTTCAATCTTAGCTCTCGTATTACAAGGGATACTCGAATATCTGATAAAACTCGTCCTTATTTTAACCCTAGGAGCCGGCTTATAACTTACCTGGCCCTCTGGCTTCCTATCCAAGGCATACTCGGAGTCCTACCCAGTCACCGCATACAAACCCTAAGTTTCCTTATCGAAACCCACAATCTGGGTTACGAGGCCTACACTACTTCTTGGGCCTTCTAGAAGCTACCTTTCCTTGAGCCGGGTCTTGCACGGTTCCTTTTGGGCCGAGTTACGCCTTGGCATCAGTATACCGGGTTATCATCCCTCCATCAGTCTCTTTTGTTCATTTCCTAATATGCAGTAGCTAATAACTTCCTTGTTTATTTAATTTTCTTTGCACTGTAGAGTTTGGAGACGGTTCTCAGGAGAAATTGTCGGTGAATTCAAACATAAGCTAGATTTTAGAAATTTAGTTCGTGTGGAAAAGCAGCCACCGGGGACCAATCTATGTGGATAATATGTTTGTGAGAACATACGGAGAGAAACCTCTGAGAAGAAGATGTCGGATAGCGCGCGGAAGGCGACGGATAACTTGCGGAGGACGCTTAGTCCAGAAGCTCGCTTCCGACCAATTCAAGAGGAATTAGCAGGATTTTTCCTTAGGCATGTCATCAATTCTAAAGAAGAACACTATACGTCCGACGACGACCAATTCAAGACGACTTAGCAGGATTTTTCCTTACGCATCTCCTAGATTGAAACTTGTTCGAAGTTGTGTATGGTCATCCATCGTAATTGTGTATGGAAACTTGTTCAAAGTTGTATATGATCACCCGAGATTGAATATATATTATATATTTCTATTGAATTCTTCTTGTTTGAAATTTCATATGCATGTATATAGTAGCATAGAATATATATGTGTACTGAAACTTCATCAAAATTAAAATAAAACACAAAATAAAATATAAAAGAAATAAAACAAAACAAATTAAAAAGAAACCAGGTTTAGGGGGGCTAAAACCCTAATCTGCGGAGGAGGCCTTCCGTCCCGGTTACCCACGAGAACCGGGACTAAAGGTCCTCCGCCCCGACGGACTCCTGGCGCCCATGTGGACGGGTCTTTAGTCCCGGTCCGTAAGTGGCGCGACTAAAGGGGGGGGCTTTAGTCGCGCATATTTAGTCCCGGTTGCACGGACGGGACTAATGGCCTTTCCGAACCGGGACTAAATGCCTATTTTCTACCAGTGTTAGAAAATAATTCCTCTCTCATTAATTTAAGTGCCATCGCATGCTCAGCTTTCTGAACATCAGTCATCTCTCTCATGTCCTGTGTCATGAGTTTACCATACTGTTCTAGCATTTTGGATTTTTTGGCCTCCTTGTTCTCCTTAGCTGCAAGGAGAATAAGCCTTGATGACTCTAGTTTATCAGCTGCAATACGCTTCTGTGCTTCTAGCACATCGGTGCGACATCTAGTAGCTTCCATCTGGACTTTGTAAAACTTCTCAAGCTCTTCTAAATCTTGCGACTTGAGACATCCTTTGCCTTTGCCATCTCTTTCAGTCTCAACCGCTTTGGTCCCTTTTGGTCGTTCGATGTCGTCAATGTCCGCTGGCTTGTGCTTACCCTCCTCCCCCAGGTCGGCCACATCTCCTTTCTTTGATCCATGCAGTTCTGCATTATAATTAGTCCACTTAGGAAACTTGCGAACAACCTCCCAGGTACTCTCAAGAAGAAATGGCCCCCCATGCCGATTCTCATAAGCTTCGTGGACTTTCTTCATCAATTGCTGATCAGACTGTCCGCTAGCATATACAGCACTAATCTCCCCATGAATGGCATGGAAATTATTTATCATTTTGTTAACTCGATGCCATCGATTCATAGCCTGAGCAACTTGTCTTCTGCGATGGGGGGGGGGGGGTTGCTATTGTACTCATCGACCAAGTCTCCCCAATATCTGTCATTCTTTTTGAAATTACCACATCATTTGAGTTTTTTAGCCAAGCACTCATCTGTATTGTAAACAAAAAACTTATGTCAAATTGAGAGGCCATATATTAACTAGTAAATACAATGATTTAATTGTCTTACCAATCGCTTGTCCTCATCTGTTGTCCATGTCGACGCTTTCTGGTCTTGTCTTCTTCATCATCTTCAACAATTTGAACACTAATATGATTCTTAGGACGTTTACTCGATGTTCCACTTGGTCTCTTTTTAGGTGCAGCTACAGGTTGTGTCATGAACTGAGAATCTTGGGACATGGCTTGATTAGGAGGAATTTGTTGTGGAAGGCCGAAACTCGGTGGGTTGCGCAAATAATTCATGAAACCACCAGGTGGATAAACATCATTTTGCCTATAAATATTTAAACATCAATATAACCTTAGTTTGGCCCACAAGACATGAACCTCTGCTAGTTCAAAACATCATGTAATTTGCAATTGTACCGTCATGGAATCATTGCTCTACTTCAGGTTGAATTTGTTCAACCATCTTAAGAATGTGTACAGCATGGTTATAAAAAAATGTTGTACGTATACAAGATTTAGTATGAGCTAAATTCTAATTGCAGATTCTTGCAAAATCAAATATTACACTTCCAATATCCATAATATGAACTGAACTACAATGGCTGAGAAGAATTTAGTTGGAAGCACCATTGGAGAATTCAGATCTAAACACTACCAGAAAAGATACATAGTGGAATGGCCCCAAATCAAAGATTTACAATACTACACGGATGGAAATAGGAGGAGAATCGTAAAGCCTTACCAATCAGCTAGAAGAGGAGGAACAGAGCCAGCAGCAGCAACCCCAGGCCACCAGGAGTTCGAGCCGGCAAAGGCGGCGGCGGCAGACTCCGAAGGTCCCAGCTGCGAGGGAGGAGTGCCGGGCAACGGGGCTGTTCTGGCTGCAGAAAAACCTCCGTGCACAGCCTGGGATGGGAGCGCCGCCCTCTTCCTCCCATGCTCGGCCATCTTGTTGGAGAAGGCAGAGGTACCACACAGATTCAATGGTTGGGGACGGGAATTTGGGTGGAGCAGCGGTGCTAGGCTTTAATAGTATTAGCCCGGCGCGCGATTTGGGAGCGCGGGAATAGATTAGCGCGGGCATTCGGCCGGCCGGAAGAATTTGGCGCGTCAAGGGAGTTGAGCGAGGCGGAGAAGATGGGGCAGTTCGGCATAGCGGATCAGAAATCCCGTATTTTCCATGCGAAGCGAGACTTCTTTTTTCCCTTTCTTTCTCTTCCACGTAATCCAGAATCCAACGTGGCAAAGCTATGATAGAACCATTGTACCTGCCCTAAAAACAGTGGGTGGAGGATTTTCCACTGGTCCGAGCAGGCCTCGGCAGCGACCATCACCGAACAGTATGGCAACCAGAGAACGACGGCGATGGCGGACGAGGAGGAGGCCGCGCTGCATACCGCGGTTTTCAAGTCGAGCAAATTGTCCCTATTCTTGATGGCCACGGGGTAAACGGACGCGAGCGAGGGGAAGTCGATGGTGACGTGGGTGAAGGGGTTTACCACACGGATCTCGCCGTTGGTCTTGTGCAGGAGGACGACGAGGCCGTCGCTGAAGTCGATGATCCGGCGGTTTCGGAGCTCGGGGACGCGGACGCGGAGGCGCCGGGCTGTGCGCGTGTGGAACAGATCGATCTCGCCGCTGTCATCCGGTCGGACCGCATCTCCGTCGCAGAGCGCGATCCAGCCACGCGGGCGGAGACGTGGGTCACGCTCGCGCGGTGTGGGCGTGCAGTCGCGCCAGCCGGTGCAGACGGCGCGGAAGACGACGTAGTCCACGATGTCGCCGCTGTCCAGGAGGCGATCTGTGAGGCAGACCATGTCTGTTGAGAGAGACGCCCAGCCGTCGATTGCCTGGTCCGTCCGGCAGCGCTTGCGGTCGACGAGCGGCACGGCCAAGGAGGCACCTTCCCGATCCTTCCGATCCGGCCCACCTATGGCTTGCTCAATTGTCATGAAACCAACTGAAACATGGATGCTATAGCACACGAGCGACCAATTTAGCTAGCTGGCATATACTCCGTACTTGTTTTCAAACGTGACGCTTCAAAAACTTGGATACGAAATCAGAACTTGCTAAGAACGGGGCAGTAGCCCAGCGGCTAGGGCTACAGTTGAGCTCCTAGCGACCCGAGTTCGACCCCGTCGGGGGCGGAATTTCGGGAATTCTCACAAGAGTGGATCTTTCTATGAAAAAAAAGCCACCAAGGGTTAGTCCTGGTAGGTCTTGTTATGCCAAAAACAAGACATAGAAATTGCTTCTACCACATTCTTATAAAGATGAGCCAGAAGGAAAAATCTTTTTTGCAACACACCCAGGTCTATCGGAAGATATGAGATTTGCAGCCAAGAATGCATTCACACCAGAAGAGATTGAAGCAGTATGGCAAAATTTAATAAAAAAAGTATGGGACAGAAGGAGAGAAACACCTAAACAAGCTGTTTAGGAGAAGATACAAATGGGTCCGTGCATACTTTATGGATGATTTTTTTCCATTGTCGTCAAGCACAAGGAAAAGCGAAAGAACGAATAACATGTGGAAGTGCTACAACAGGAACACAGACACAATAACACAACTTCTTGCACAATATGAGGTGATACAAGACAATTGCTTGCATGCTCTTATAAGAAAAAGGTCAAATCCACTATGAAAACAACAAGAACATCAACACATCATTTGTTCGAGAAACAAGCACTTGAGGCGTACACACATGACATCTTCCAAAAATTTCAGATTGAAGTGCTAAACATCACACCTTTCCACTATAGTGGCTCGATGCAACCAGGACACGTAAGAGTTGAAAGAGCAGTCAATTATGATAAAATGGAATTCAGGAGAAAATATTTTGATGCGTTTTACGATGAAGAAAAAAAGAACTTATGGTGCCAATGCAAGAAGATGAAAAGAGATGGAATATAGTGTTTGTCGGGGGGTTACCCCCGAGTAGGGGTAAGGCAAGTGCTAAAGGCAAGATCAAAGAAGGTATTTGGCTGAGTAGCTAGCTACCCGGTACTTGCTACCCGGTCGACTGCTATCTGGCCGTACACACCGATGGACACAAGGAAGAATAAAGGAAGTTATGTTCTTCCGGGTAGAGGAATTGGTCCGAGTAGAGGGAGTGGATTCCTACTCGGGCCAGAAGTCAATGGAGCCATTCTGACAAAGGATCCCGCGTATCCTGCGTCCGTACGGCGTGCGGTTCAACTTACGGAGCGCGTGATTATCCGCGCTACGGCGTGGCTACAGGACAGGTAGGCGCCTGTCAAGTCCTGTCACTGACGAAGGGGACAGGACAGGGTTAGGGGCCTATCCTATCTCACTGACAAGGTGGACAGGTCCCATCACCGGACGACGCGCGACGACTTCCCGCACATGCCTCAGCGAGAAGCCGGAGGCGTGCTCTGTTCTGTAGTGCCCCTGTCACGTCAAGTCGTACCTTATACTTGTTTTCTATTCGGCTGGGCACCAGTATATAAGGTGCCCTGCCTCCTCCTGTGAGAGGTTTGGAACTTAGGCATCTCACACTTGATATTCGCTTCACGTAGAGAGCTAGAGTGGCTACTCGGCTGAAGGCCTGATTGTACTGTGGCTACTCGGAGAACACTCATATAAAGAGAAGGGAAGGAGTAGGGGTGTGACCTCCACACGAGGGCACTGAACCTGGGTAAGATCTTGGTGTTTGTAGTTTTAGATTCATCCTACACGCGGCTACTCGCCGTGTGATCCCTCCCCGATCACCTCCAGCGTCCATCGACCCCAAACAGTTAGCCATCCTATGGCATCTGCCGTGACACCACCACGACAGTTGGCGCCCACCGTGGGGCAACCAGCGGCGCTGGCTGGAGTCCATGTTCGGACGGGACTCATTTCTGCTACTAGGGAGTGCGTGGTCTATGGCCTTGTCCACAGATTCGGCTCTTTCGACTTCGTCATCGACAACGCCGGCGATTTCGGCGGCAGGCCCATGCCGGAGGGCGGCTCGGTGCTCTCCTTCGGCTCGCACCTCGTCTACGTCGCCACCACCATCGTCCGCGAGTATCCCGAGCTGGTGCTCGTCGCGGAGGATCCCCCTTCTGTCATCGCTGCCCGCGGAAAGCCAACTGGCAGTTCTGCAGACAGCGTTGAAGTACTGATGACCGGCCCAGCTATCGCTGCCGGGAAGGGCGCAGCCGCAACCGCGGCAGTCATCGAGGAGCTTGCTGGCCCAAGCGAGGCCCCGAGAACTCACAAGCCCTACGACGCGCCTCACAACATCCCGGGCTACATCCCTCCTTCCACGACATCGACGATACCGGCATCCGCCGTGCGAGTGGGCATGCCGCCTCCCACCGAGCTCGAGCTCATGACCATGAAGGCGCAACTCGACCAGCAGCGTCAAGCGCTGCTCGCGGAGCAGCAGGAGCTGGAAAAGGTTAGGCTTGAGCTGAACCTAGACCAGAACGAGTACAACAGGGCCCATGGCTTTAATCCTGTGGTTAGGAGGCCTGTCAAGCTAGGCACCACTCGCCGCAACTTGGGCGTCGAGATGGCAGTAGTTGGTGAGAACGCTAGCCAGGCCGCAAGCCAAAACACCGCTACCACCAGGCCAAGTACAGCACCCCCGCCAAAACCCTTAGAGCTGCAGAGGCTGTAGCTGCTGAGTTGCCGCATCTCGCTGGCGACGCGCGCATTAGGCCGCAGGATAGGCTCAATGAGCTAGTGCTAGAAGCTGCTGGGCAGAATGAGGAGTTCCGGAAAGCCAATCCGGGTGCTGGCGCTTCGCAGGTGGTGCATTCGCGTGCGGTCAGATCTAATGATCAGGCCTCATCGCCGCATCCCGGTCGTGAGAGGGACCGGAGTGTGTACTCCGGGAAAGATAGACAGATGCAGGTGTACGACCCGGCTGTCGCCGTGAAACAGCAAGCTGTGCCGCGACAGTCCGGTCAAAAACACACTACTGCAGGAGCAGGCTATCAAGCCCATAAAGCTCATAGCAAGACGCGAGATGGAGATCATCCAGGACCTTCTCGACATCAGATCGCTCAGTCTACTCGGCAGAGGACGCAGCAGCCAGCTGCTGCTCAGCCGCGTGCGGTTGCGCCAGCAGCCAACCCGGTGGTGCAACCCGCAGCTGTGCAGGTGAACAGATACGATGATGGCTACTCGGCGATGGGGCTGGCTGGCTATGTTGATCCAAGAGATGTAACTGATCGCGTGGGTGAGCGCGTGCTGGAGCCCAGTGATGCAAGGTACACGCTGGACCGGATTAATCGGTCTGCGCAACTCGAGAACAAGGGGCCGCCTGGCCCAGAATGCTTTGGTCATCGCATCATGAATGGGCCATCGGTGAAGCAATTCTAGCTCGCCAGGGGGACCAAGTGCTACAATGGCAGCACCAAGCCGGAAGATTGGCTAAATGACTATGTCATAGCCGTGCACATTGCAGGCGGCAACCGGAGATGGGCCGTGCGGTATATACCGCAGATGCTAGAAGGTCCAGCAAGAACTTGGCTCAACAACCTGCCCAAGCACAGCATCAAGTGCTGGCTAGACTTCGCGGAGGCCTTCATAAGCAACTTCACCAGCACTTACCAGAGGCCGAATAGGTCGCAGCAACTGTCCGCTTGCAAGCAGCGGGAAGAGGAGACTGACCGCGAGTATCTTACTCAGTGAAGCACTCTGAGGAACACCTGTGAAGGTGTGAATGAGGCCCAGACCATCATTTGGTTTGCGCAAGGCTGCAAGCATGGCAGCATGTTGTGGCAGAAGCTGCAGAGAGAGATGACGAGTACTCTCGCTGAGACCATCAAGATTGCGGACATGTACACACTCGGCGACCCAACTCAGCCTCTGCTTTACTCTGCTGAGCCGAGAAGGACGAACTATGATGTCAACAGGCGTAATGATTTCCGCAACAAGCGCAGAGGCGACCAGATTGATACTCGGTATGATCCCGAGGAGGTGAATGCTGTGACTGCAGCTGCTGGGAGTAGCCAGAGGCAGAAAACTGCTGGAGCCCAGTACGGGCAGAACCAGAATCAGGGCCAAGGCATCAAGAAGCCGTACAATGCTCCCCAGCAGGGTAGCTGCAACTCAGGTGATGTTCAGAACTTTGTCTTCGAGGACATGAAGGCTGGGCCATGCAGTTTCCATACTCGGCATCCGGGTAGACCTGCCAATCATACTACTCGGCAATGCAGCTGGTGGGACGAGATCAGGAACGAGGGCCTGCCCCCTCCTCCTCCTCTGCCAGCTGTGAATGCCAACATACAGCCTACTTGGGAAGCTTCCCCCAGGCCTCCAGTGTTTTCAAGAAGGGAGAATGTGAACCAGGTGGCTTTAGGAGCCAACCGCAACTACAACAACGGCAACCGCAACTTCAACAACAATGGTAACCGCAACTTCGTCAACAACAACAACCGCAACAACAACAACAACAACAACAACAAGAACTACAACGGAAACAACGGTGTGGAAGGCCGCAACCAGTACCAGGAGCACCACGAGAGCTACATGATCTTCACCTCTCAGCCCGCTGACAAGCAGTCACTGCAAAGGCGCGCGATGGAGGTCAATGCTGTGATCCCTGTTGTGCCTCACTACCTGCACTGGTGCAACCAAGAGATCACGTGGTCCAGAGCTGATCATCCTAGGGTGATGCCCAACCCGGGTAGCTATGCTTTGGTGGTGGATCCCACCTTCTTGGGTACTCAGAAGAATGTCAGGTTCAGCAAGGTGTTGATTGACAACGGCAGCAGCATCAACATCGTGTACAGAGACACGCTAGAGAAGCTCGGTATGGTCGAGAACATGTTGCTACCCAGCAGGACCACTTTCCACGGCATTGTGCCAGAAGTTTCTTGTTCTCCGATTGTCCGTGTCTGGATAGATGTTCTATTCGGCACCAGGGAGAACTGCCGCACAGAGAGCCTGCAGTTCGAGGTGGTTGATCATCAGAGCCCCTACCACGCTCTACTCGGTAGGCCTGCCCTCAGCAAGTTCATGGCCTCTACCCATGATGCCTACCTGAAGATGAAGATCCCTGGTCCCAATAGAGTCATCACCATCTCTGGTGATTACAAGAGATCTCTGGAGTGTGCCTCTGCTGGTTCTCAGTTGGCGGAGTCCATGGTTATTGTTGCCGAGAAGAAGAAGATACATGAGGTGGTGGCTATGGCGCAAGCAGTGCAAGGTGGTGCGCCCGGCATGCCGAGTTCCCAGTACGGGATGGCGTTCCAGGCGTCCCGGGAGACGAAGAAGGTCCAGGTTGACCCCGAGTTCCCAGACCGTGTTGCCATCGCGCAGGGTTGGGAGAGAAATAGGAAAGCGAGCTCATCCACTTCCTCCGTGAGAATCGGGATGTCTTTGCATGATCCAATGAGGATCTGCCGGGCGTCCCGAGGGAGTTGGTTGAGCACTCGTTACATGTGTGACATGACTCCAAACCAGTGAAGCAGGCGATGTGCCGCTTCGGAGATGAGAGAAGGAAGGCTATCGGTGATCAGATCACCAAGTTGCTGATAAGCAACTTTATCATGGAGGTTTTGCATCCGGATTGGCTAGCCAACCCGGTTATGGTTGAGAAGAAGAAGGAGGACCCCAAGGCCGACACCGCGTGGCGCATGTGTGTCGACTGCACCGACTTGAACAAGGCATGCCCCAAGGATCCCTTTCCGCTACCCCGCATAGATCAGGTGATCGATTCCACTGCTGGCTATGAGCTTTTGTCTTTCATAGATGCCTACTCTGGTTTTCATCAGATAGCTCTCAACCCTGCTGATCAAATAAAGACTGCTTTCATTACCCCGTACGGGGCTTATTGCTATCGTGTCATGTGCTTTGGGTTGCGGAATGCTGGGGCTACCTATTAAAGATGCATGCAGAAATGCTTGCATGATCAAATTGGCAAGAATGTGCAGGTGTACGTAGATGACATTGTCATCAAAACGAATAAAACACATACTCTGCTTAGTGACCTTGAGGAAACTTTTGCCAACTTGCGCAAGTACAGAATGAAGCTGAACCCGAGTAAATGCACATTTGGCGTCCCGGCTGGCAAGTTACTCGGCTTCTTGGTATCCAGCCGGGGCATTGAGGCCAATCCTTCAAAGATAAAAGCTATTGAGAGCATGTCTTTGCCGAGATCACTGAAGGATGTGCAGAAATTCACTGGTTGCTTGGCATCTCTAAGCCGTTTCTTAGGCAGAATGGGCGAGAAGGCCCTGCCTTTGTATCAATTGATGAAGAAACGTGACAAGTTTGTCTGGACACCGCAAGCTGATGTGGCATTCAAGGAGCTGAAGGACATGTTGGGTAGCACTCCCATCTTGGCTAGTCCGCTACCCAAGGAGCCTATGCTGTTATACATTGTTGCTACCAACCGGGTAGTCAGTGTGGTGATTGTAGTGGAGAGAGAAGAGGAAGGCAAAACTGTGCAGCGGCCAGTGTATTATCTCAGTGAGGTGCTATCCAGCTCCAAGCAGAACTACCCGTATTACCAGAAGATGACTTACGACGTGTACCTGGGCGCCAAGAAGCTGAAGCACTATTTTCAAGAGCATCCCGTCACGGTGGTGAGTTCTGCTCCCATCTCGGATATCATGGGCAACAAGGAAGCAAGTGGCAGAGTAGCCAAGTGGGCGATTGAGCTAGCCGCGTACGCTCCTGCATACGCGAGAAGAGAAGCCATCAAGTCACAAATCCTGGCGGATTTTCTGGTGGATTGGGTCGAGGTGTAGTATGAGCCTCCCTTGCCGGAAACCAATTACTGGAAGATGCACTTTGATGGCTCCAAAGTGAAGGAAGGCCTTGGTGCTGGCGTGGTGCTCACCTCACCCAAGCGAGATCAACTCAAGTACGTGCTGCAGATTCACTTCAAGGCGTTCAACAATGTAGCAGAGTATGAGGCCGTGGTGCACGGCTTGCGAGTAGCCAAGGAGGTTGGTGTGCAGCGCATTATATGCTATGGCGACTCGGATCTGGTTGTGCAGCAAGTTTATGGTACTTGGGATGCTCTGGATGCCAACATGGCAGCATATCGGTTCCTGGTGCAAACAATGGTTGGATTTTTTGAAGGATGCGAGTTCCAGCACATACACAGAGCAGAGAATGAAGCAGCTGATGAGCTGTCCAAGTTGGGGTCTTCTCGACAGTTCATCCCTGCTGGGATTGCCTTGGAGCATTTGAGAAAGCCTTCTATCAAGCCATCCCCCAACTCGGAGTCTATATTCGTTCCTTCTCTGCCAGGCGAAGAAGCTGTTCCCATGGAGATTGACTGGGAGGGTGCAAAAGATAACCCGGGGACTGCAGTCTCCATCCCGGGGACTGGCGCCTGCAACCCGGGGACTGTCCCTCCTTACCCGGGGACTGCCCCGCCTAACTCGGGGATTGTCGCGTTCATCGAGGGGGTCCTTGCTGGATACTCGGGGACTCGTGACCTTGTCCTCAACATAGAAGATGCAGTGGTGGCAGTTCCAATGGAAGTGGACGAACCAGTGTTTCCCACGCGGGAGAAACACCGAGTTGGGCTATGCCCATATTATCCTTTCTAAAAGACGGCACCCTACCAGCTGATAAGGTTACCGCAAGGCAAATTCAGAGAAGATCCAAGGGCTACACCATTTTCAAAGAAGCGCTGCATAGAAGAAGTCCCACTAGCGTGTTGCAACGTTGTGTGGAGCCAGAAGAAGGAGAAGAAATATTGGTGGAAATACATCAAGGAGAATGCGGACATCACGCCTCTTCTCGGGCGCTGGTCAACAAGGCTTTTTGGCATGGCTTCTTTTGGCTCACTGCCTTTAAGCAAGCTGAAGATATTGTGAGAAAGTGCAACGACTGCCAAAGATTTGCAAGTAAGATTCACGTGCCTGCTTCCGAGTTGAAAACCATTCCCATTACTTGGCCGTTTGTTGCTTGGTGTTTGGATATGGTTGGTCCCTTCAAGCCGGCTAGAGGCAACATGACTCACATCTTGGTCATGGTGGACAAGTTCACCAAGTGGATTGAAGTGAAGCCTATTCGGAAGTGCGATGGAGCCACATCTGTGAGTTTTCTGAAGAATGTGATCCTGAGATACGGCCACCCGCACATCATCATCACGGATAATGGCACAAATTTTGCTGAGGGTGCCTTTGCAAGGTTCTGCAGAGATAAGCACATCCGGCTAGATGTTGCATCTGTTGCTCATCCCGCCTCCAATGGGAAATTTGAAAGAGCAAATGGCATGGTGCTATCAGGCATAAAGCCAAGGCTGATTGAGCCACAGCTGAAAACACCTGGGTGTTGGCGAGTTGCCAGCGGTGTTGTGGAGTCTAAGGACTACCCCTAACCGGTCAACCAGCTACACACCATTCTTCCTGGTTTATGGAGCTGAGGCCGTGTTGCCAACTGACCTAGAGCATGACTCCCCCCCGAGTAACCCTTTACACCGAGGCGGAGGCGAGAGAAGCTCGAGAAAATGACGTTGACCTGCTAGAAGAAGCAAGAGAGCTTACTCTGTCACGCTCAGCTGTTTACCAGCAAAACTTGAGGCGTTATCATAGCCGGAAAGTGAACCCAAGGGTTTTCAGAGAAGGAGACATGGTCCTTAGCCTCGTCCAGCGCACAGTCGGGATGCACAAGTTATCTCCTCCATGGGAAGGGCCATTAATTGTGAGCTAGGCTCTGCACAATGATGCGTACTACCTGGTTGACACACAGGCACCCCAGAAGAACAGGCCGGATAGAGCAGGAGAGGAATCTAAGCACCCCTGGAATGTAGCTCTACTCCGCCGCTTTCATTCATGAGCAAAATGTGTATGTATCCTCACCCGAGTTAAATTCTAGTCGGCACTCCGAATTCAAACTCGGGGACTGCCCTTGTCCAAACTTGCTCTGTGTTGTTCTACTTTGTTTACCTTTGTCTACTCGGTTGCTCTGCTTAGAATTTCATAAGTACATTTAGTACTGTGTTAAAACCTAAGGGCCAACTCTTCGACTCTGCTGCTGTCCGAAACCCGGCTTCATGGCAAGCAAGAGAACAAGCCAGAGGTCAATGAGTACACGAAAAATGACTAAGGAAAAGAGGAGTGCAGGAATCGAGTAGAGTGTTCTTGACTGCTTTGGTTAACTTTTTTCGGCTAAGTGGTGGGCAGCGTTACTATGAATGTTTCTAAGTGGCTAAGTATTTGAAACTTAATCTTTGACATCTTGTGACTCGACTACCAAAAAAGCCACAAGTGGCAGGTAAGAGCTGTGACGAAAAGAGAGAGCGGATAAAAAATGCAACTCGGGGACTTGCATAATAACGCAACCCTACATCGAGCCAGTGTTGCTCAAATATCAAATTTCAAGTATCAAACTTCAAACTGGAATAAAAATGAGTACCAACAAAGACTTAATATTTTGGATACATTTGCACCCGGCATCCTGGGGATCTCATGGAAGTTTAAGATGAATATTTCAGGCAGCAGCATCGTGAGTGGTGGCAGTGTTGTCCGCAGCAGTCTTCTCGGCGTCGGCCTTCTCGACATCAGCTTCAACATCAATGTCCATTTTGGTGGCTTGCTCAGAAGTGGCCGTGGAGACGGAGATGGGATCGGTGGCAGAGGTGGATGCCGCACCAGAAGTTGAGCCCAACTCAGGAGCAGCTTGCTGGATCACCATCTCGGTGGTGATGGTGGCCTCCTGGGTCTTGGCTTCCGGCTCCTTGGCTTCTGCATCAACCTTGGCCTTCCCCTTCCCGGATCCATCCTTGGCGGCACCGTCTTCGAAAATACTCAAGTCCTCCGACTCGGTGTCCTCGTCTTCATCATCGTCCTCGCTTTCCGCCTCAGTTTCTGGCTCAGGGAGGCCGTCGATGTAGTTGGCGGTGTCCGCGTAGGAGGCTACCTCGTACGCTACTGCCTTGCGGCGAGCAACGCAGTCGGGATCCTTGGACCATTTGGAGTCTTGGCGCATCTCGAGGATCCTGTCAAGGTTGAGGTTCTCATACCAGCTGCAGATGAAGAGAAGCAACATATCAGCTCCTGCCCGAGCTGTGGAACCACACCACTTCTTCAACTTGGCCTTCACGCCGTCCAGCTTCACAGAGATCTCGCGGAGGGTCTTGGGCGCAGTTTCATCAGGCCAGAACAACTCATGCAGCTTATAGGCTGTGGACACCATGCTGGTGCCCAAGCCTTTGAGTTGGCGGAGCTGAGACTTGATGCTGGTAAGGTTGTCGCCGATTGTGGATTTGGTGTCCGTGGGCAGTCCGGAGGCAGCTTGGAGTTCTTGTGCTTTAGCTAGAGCAGGCGTGCTAGCAGCACAGAGATCAGGAAAGATATCTGAGAGAGAAACCAGCAAGAATTAGAAATGGAGACAGAGAAGAGATGAAACCAAGTAGAAAAGATGAGAAGGGAAGCAAGCCAAGCGGAAGGAAAAAAGAAACAACCAAGTGCAGAGAAGCGTAAACTCACTTTGAAGATCAATGAGTAGCGCGTCCAGCTTGATCTTCCAGGCCTCCTCATCAGCAATGTGCCTGTTTTCGACGCTGCGTGCATTGGCGAGCTGGAGCATGAGCTGCTCGTTGTGCTTTTTCAACACCTCGAGTTCCGTCTCGAGGGTCCTCTCTCTGTCCTTGGAAGTTTTCTTGATTTCTTCCTTCTCGGCAACTTGGTCCAAGGCCTCCTGGAGAGCACTCTTGAGTTGGACCTGCATCTGCTCGAACTCGGCGCGCTCTGCGTCGCGTTCATTCTTAAGCTCTGCTTCTCGGGTCTCCAGCTGCTGTTTCACCTCAGCGGGCATCAAGCAGTTGACGTGCTTCTCCCGGAATTTCTTGTACTCTTCTGCGAGAAGAACAACAACGTTAGCAAATTAACCAAGTAAGGAGAAACACAGATACATAATAGTCAGCAACTCACCTTCCAGGTGCTTGATCTTGGCTTCGGCAGAGGAGGAGAAAATATGGCAGTGTTCGTGCTCCGCCTTCAGTTCATTGAATTTATCTGCAGAGTAAACCGAGTTAGAGAAAAAAGAAAACGCGGGCGTAAACATAAAACGCACAAACCGAATAGCTACAAGCTTACTCTCGATCTCAGAGATTTGGAGAGCACGGTCCAGTGCCGCCTGTTCCATCGCAGCATCATCTTTGCGTTCGGCTTCAAGGGCCGCGATGCGGTTCTTCGCGATGCTGTGGTTCCAGAGCAGCCGGCGGAACAGGTTGGTCCTCTTCAAGAGGCTATTCTGAGAAAGAGAAGAAAAGGAGTTAGAGAAGTTTTTTGGAAGATTTGGCCTGAGAAGACAGCAACTCGGTTGAGTACCCGCCTACTCGGCCCGAATCTCGGGACTGCGGAGTGGCTAAGGAGAAAAAGACGAACAGAAGAGAAGAGAAACCGCAACTTGGAGAAAGCAAGAAAAACTTACAGCGTATGTCTTCTCGACGTCCTCGGCGGCTTTGCGGAGGACG
The DNA here is from genome assembly GCA_028641055.1 of Alopecurus myosuroides. Lineage (NCBI taxonomy): Eukaryota > Viridiplantae > Streptophyta > Magnoliopsida > Poales > Poaceae > Alopecurus > Alopecurus myosuroides. The sequence continues at coordinate 53,155,098 of CM054057.1, forward strand.
AACAGCTTCGCGGCCAGTGTGCTGGTGTTGGAGGCGATGGTCATTGGATTATTGCCGAGGTCGGCCTTGTTCCAATCGACGCGGTAATTGTCAATCACGCCAGAGTGCTGCCATTCCACTTGTCGATGTCGTGGGCGTCACTTTCCCAGAATTTGTCAATGAATCCTACCCGGTCCATGACCGCGGTCAGCCCTTCTGATTGGACCTCATCCTCACCGGCCTCGCGCGAGTAGAACTCAATGGGTTTCTTGGCCTTGAGCTTGGCGTCCACTGCCTTAGCCTGACCATCCTTCAGAGCGGAAAGCCGCTTCTCGCCTTTGGACAGGGAGATGCTGTGTTGCTTGGACACAGACAGCAGGTATGATGGCCAGCTGCCTTGTGCCCGAGCAGCACGTTGGGCACTTGACCCTTCGCCTGGGCCAGCGGATCCAGCAGCAGCACCAATGGTGAGTTGCGTGCTCTTCGCTGCTGGTTTCCCGGTTGACGCAGTAGGTGCCTTGGGTGGTGGCATCAGACCTGCATCCTGCGCAACCTGGCGCGGCGGATTCTTGCGGACGGTTGTGGCTTCAGGATTGGCGGTCTTCTTGGCAGCAGTGTCCGTCCGAGAAGCGGACGGAGGCACTTGGCGTGAAGCGGGAGGAGGAATCTGCTGAGATGCAGTCTTGATGGCGCTTTGTTTCGGTGGAGGGCTCGGTGCAGTCGGTGGAGTAGCCTGCTGGGTAGGCGGCACAAGGGGCCGGCTACCCTGCGCAGCGTCTGGCTGCGCTTGGTCCTGCAGGACAGGCTCCACCACGGTCTTCTCAACCTGCTGCTCGGCAGCGAGATCGGGTCTTGCGTCACCTCGTTCTTCTACCCGCGGCGTGGCCGCGGGGTCATCTTGAGCCGCAGCTTGTTCTTCCTGCTGGTCGGGGTTCTCGTCTTGCCGCTCAAGGGCGCCACGGTCTTTGTTCTCAGCTTCTTGTTCAACATTCTCCCCAGCTGAGGTAGCTGGGGGAGAGGGAGGCGTCTCGTCGTGAGCAGCATCCTGCGTGCTCTGGTCCGCATAGGTCTGCTGCTCCAGGTTCTCGTCTTGATCACCAGCGCCCGTGTTCTCGGCGCCGGCGTCTTCTTCTTCTATCTTCACGGGAGAAGGCACGCGTGTCCCACCCTGCGGAGCTGGCTCGTCGTCCGATTCCGAGAGCTCAACGAGCTTCTCGAGATCTATGACAGGTTTCCTCTTGGTGGCGCGAGTGGGAGCAGCGGCAGCGTCAGCGTCCAGAGGTTCGCTGGAAGAAGGAAGGAAATCAGAAAGAGAAAAACAGAAAGGTGTAGCGAGAAGCAGCAGCAGATTGGTACTTGGATGAAATGGTTTACCCTTTGACGGTGGGAAGCTGTCTTCTGCCAGTGACGATCTTCTTCCCCTTCTTCGCCTTCTTGGAAGCAGGCTCTTGGGCACCACTGCCCGTCCTCTTCCGAGTGGGGGGAGCAGCCACAGACAGAGGGTCAACCTCCAAGGCCTCGTCATCACCTTCCAGCTCGGGATCCTCTGCAGAATGAAAGAAGAAAGAGAAGAATTAGAAGCAGAGAAGGAAGTCAATTTGGGTTGCGAGTAAGCAAGGAGGTGAACTTGGTCACCTTCGTCATCCTCGGACCAGTCCTGGATTGACGTGTCTACTCGGCGCTTACCAGGCTGAGTGGCATTAGGGATGCAGAGGGTGTCCTGCGTGTCGTAGGCCTTCTCGTCGTCTTCGTCACGGTCAGCGTGCCAGTTGCTCTCGAAGACATCAGCATCTTCTTTTCTCTGTCGATCGATATGCTGAGAAGACAAGCAACATAGCACAGTGAGGGAGTTCTATTCGGAAAGACATGCAAACACAAGGCATATTTGTCTAAGTAATTGTACTCGGAACAGCATGCAAACATAAAGCATATAGAGCTAAGGAGTTCTATTCGGAACAACATGCAAACATAAAGCATATAGAGCTAAGGAGTTCTACTCGGGATAACGTGCAAACACAAAGCATATTCAGCTAAGGATTTCTACTCGACACATCATGCAAACACAAAACATATAAAGCCAAACAGAGTATTCATGGTGTCCTACTCGGTATCAAAGCGCAACAGCAAATTGCAGAAGGCTAACCTGTGTGATGCGCTTGGTGCGGCTATACGGCTCAAAGCCATTGTCAGAAAGCGAGGTCTGCATGATGGACCTCGCCCAGATAGCGACATCCGCCTTGGAGAGCTCGAAGGTGGTTGTCCTGGTGCAGTCGCGGGATCCTCCCATATAGCACATCTTGTGGGAGCGGAGCAGGAGCGGGAGTACTTGGCGCGAGATACAGCACGCGATTGGATCGTCGCGGCGGACAGGGGCGGAGGTGGACCAATAATAACCCTGATGCCCACTCAAACAGTGAACTAAGTATAGTGGGCTAACCTGATGCAAAATACGTTTTTATGTGATAGCCAAGGCTATAAATTTTCTTGCACCCTGATGCATGTGCATCAGGGTCAGTCCAAGCAGCTCCGCCCCTGGCGGCGGAATCCCTCCTCCTTCAACTCGCTCAGGCGCTGATCAACCTGGACCACGTCCTCGATGGAGTTCTTCAGATGGTAGCCCCATTTCTGCTGAGTAGGCAGAGCATTCTTGAACTTGGGTAGCCCTATCCAGTCCTTGATTGGCTTCCCTTCTTCCGTGGCTACGTTCTTCACGTAGAGAAAGCTGCGCTGCCACTTGCGCACAGATTCCAGGCCCTTGACCTTTGGGTAGCTACCCGTGGAGCGCTGCAGCATCATGGCGCAGCCTGTCTGGGTCATGGCGCGGGCGCTATCAGTTTTACCCGGATTGGGGATACTTTGTTTGCGGAAGAAGAAGTAGTGTGCCCATGTGTGGATTGTCGGGTACACGCCAAGGAACGCCTCACACACCACGGCGTGGGTGGAGAGCATGATGAGGGAATTTGGTGGGAGATGATGCGGCTGGTGGCCGAAGTGCTCGAGGAACTTGGAGAAGAAATCAAAAATAGGAAGGCCGAAGCCGCGCTTAAAGTGCGCAAGGAAAACGACATACTCATCCTTCTCAGGTTTGGGGATGACCTCGTTACCTGGATGGCGGCACACCACGCCGGGAGGCACGCGGCGGGTGTTGACCAGCCATTGGCAGTCTTCCGCCGTGACCTCGGAGCCTCCCAGCCGGGGCGGCGGCATCGTCATCTCCGCGTGCAGCCATGGCGGCGGAGATGCGGATTGGAGACGCGAAGTGGAAGCGCTGGTGGGAGAAGCGAATCGGAGTTGGAACAGCGAAAGCAGATCTCTCTCTTGGTCTCTCCGGTGGCGCGTGGAGCAGCGGCGCAGCAAGCAGTTGCGGTGGCGGAGTGCTCGACGGCGGCGGAGAGGCGAAGGGGCAGAGGATGAGAAGGAGCAGGAAAGAGAAGAAGGGAGCGGAGAGGGGGTATTTATCCCGCTCCCTCAGGTTGCAGTTACCAGTGAGTTACGCGCGGATTGATCGTGCGCAGAGATCGTGCGGCGTGGGTAGCGCAACCGTTAGAAACGCACACAACGCATATCGCGCGCCTAACGGGCGCAGTTAATCCCACGCCGAGATCGTGGGCTCTTTAGTGCGGTTGAAGTGACTTAACGGGCTGGTGGGCCCTGGTCGCAGTTATGGGCGCGTGCCCTGCTGTATCCCAGGCACCGAGGCGTCGTGGGTACGAGGGTGTGACACGTGCCCTGTGGCGACACGGAGAGATGGATTTGCTCTGTCGCAACCGGATTCTGTCCGAAATTTCGCTAAGTCTTTTTACTCGGCGTCAGAGAAGAAAGATGATGCTACTCGGAGAAGAAGAGATTCAAGCAAAGGATAAAGGCTACTCGGAGGTGATACTCGGCATCTTACAATACGGACACAAGATTTGTTTTTAAGCTGGAAGGGCCCAGTGAACAAGTTCGCAGGACTCTACCAGCTTCGGGGACTAATGTCGGGGGGTTACCCCCCGAGTAGGGGTAAGGCAAGTGCTAAAGGCAAGATCAAAGGAGGTATTTGGCTGAGTAGCTGGCTACCCGGTACTTGCTACCCGGTCGACTGCTATCCGGCCGTACACACCGATGGCCAGAACGAAGAATCAAGGAAGTTATGTTCTTTCGGATAGAGGAATTGGTCCGAGTAGAGGGAGTGGATTCCTACTCGTGCCAGAAGTCAATGGAGCCGTTCTGACAAAGGATCCCGCGTATCCTGCGTCCGTACGGCGTGCGGTTCAACTTACGGAGCGCGTGATTATCCGCGCTACAGCGTGGCTACAGGACAAATAGGCGCCTGCCAAGTCCTGTCACTGACGAAGGGGACAGGACAGGGCTAGGGGCCTACCCTATCTCACTGACAAGGTGGACAGGTCCCATCGCCGGACGGCGCGCGACGACTTCCCGCACACGCCTCAGCAAGAAGCCGGAGGCATGCTCTATTCTGCAGTGCCCCTGTCACGTCAAGTCGTACCTTATACTTGTTTTCTATTTGGCTCGGCACCAGTATATAAGGTGCCCTGCCTCCTCCTGTGAGAGGTTTGGAACTTAGGCATCTCACACTTGATATTCGCTTCACGTAGAGAGCTAGAATGGCTACTCAGCTGAAGGCCTGATTGTACTGTGGCTACTCGGAGAACACTCATATAAAGAGAAGGGCAGGAGTAGGGGTGTTACCTCCACACGAGGGCCCTGAACCTGGGTAAGATCTTGGTGTTTGTAGTTTTAGATTCATCCTACACGCGGCTACTCGCCGTGTGATCCCTCCCTGATCACCTCCAGCGTCCATCGACCCTAAACAGTTAGCCATCCTATGGCATCTGCCGTGACACCACCACGACAGTGTTGCCACGTCATATGGGCACTGGTGCACTTTGGAATAAATGATCTGCCAGATAGCTTCATCATACAGAGATGGAGGAAGGACATAGATATAGAGCTGCCAACTCTAGGAGAAGACATGAACGTGGATACCGCAGAAGAAGCACTGAGGTTTGCTGGCACCATGTCCATTATGGCAGACATTTGCAACCTAGCATTCCAAAATGATAAAGCTTACAAGGTGATGCAGGAATGCATGCGTGACATGAAGACAAGAGTAATGGCTGAACTTTCAAAAAAAATGGTTATGGCAGAAGCTGCAACAAACAATGACAACGATGATACATGACCCACCAATAATAAGGAGAAAAACAACTAATAGAGGAAATAGTCCAAAACTAGGGTCAGAGAAAAAAGGCAAAGCAATCAGATGCGGACACGGCAAAGAACAAGGGCATAACAGAACATCTTGTGAGAAACTAAAAATACGGATTGAGGAGGCTGAAAGAGCACGGAACGAAGAGCATGATAGTCCCACGTCTCAAACGGATGAGCGGCAGCATCAGCAACCAGGCCATAGACAAACAAGCTATGAAACAGACAGCCCTACAACTCCACATCAACCAAGAGGTTTCAACCGTAACAGGGATGGGAGAACAAATTGTGCTTTAGAGTACTTGATATTTGGTACACCACCACACTTGTCAAGGTAAAATATATACCACAATGAATAACTTATCAAATTAAGACTATTTAACCACTAACTATTTATACAAAACATTTTTAGTGGGTACATGAATGATTGGAGAAAGACCAATAAGCAGTAAATTATTGCAAAAGAGTAAGACATGGTGGAATCCATGCATATCTTACAAGGTAACTGCAAGCAAAACGCATGACTAGTCCAACGTTTATCCGTTTTTTTTTCATAACTAACTATTACTAACAAAAATTTCAACATGAAGAGGAGATAAGAAGGAACCAGGATCCACATAAGAAGGCAAACATAGCGAAGGAAGATGTAGCACATACAAGTTGAACTTTAGAAGATGATGAAACATAAGAGTCAGAACGGACAACATATAAGATATCATACAAAAAAACAGACATAGTGAATGTATTTTTATTTTCAAACTCCTTAGAGGATGTGACACGAAATGTACTCACTTTCATCCGAGAACTTAAATAATCCGAGAATCTGTGATTCCTGATGTGATAACATCAAATTGTGCACACAATCAATACGATTATACCTTCCGTGGAAAGGAAACGTACGACACAACTACATTAGCTTGTACGTCGTACGATTCAGAGCTGAACTTCAATCAAAGTATACAACATATACTTCTGAAATTTGAGGAAGTGTACGATGTAATCACAGTAAGGTGTACATCCAGGAAGACCATGTACGTCCCAACACTAAGAAGTGAACTCCCATCAAACTCTGTAGCATAAGCTAGTCGGTAGAATGGAAGCAGTGTTCGAAGTAAACACACTACGATGTACACAGGGAAACGTACGACACAACTGCATTAGCTTGTACGTCCTACGAACGAGTGATGAACTCCCACCAAAGTATACAGCCTATACTTCTGAATTTTGAGGAAGTGTACGACAAAAACACGGTAAGGTGTACATCCAGGAAGACCATGTATTTCCCAACACTAAGCAGTGAACTCCCACCAAACGTTGTAACATATGTTAGTCGGTAGAAGGGGAGCAGTGTTCGAAGTAAACACACTACGATGTACACAGGGAAACTACGACACAACTGCATTAGCTTGTACGTCCTACGAATCAGTGATGAACTCCCACCAAAGTATATAGCCTATACTTCTGAATTTTGAGGAAGTGTACGACGTAAACACAGTAAGGTGTACATACAGGAAGATCATGTACGTCCCTACACTAAGCAGTGAACTCCCACCAAACTCTGTAGCATATGCTAGTTGGTAGAAGAGGAGCAGTGTTTGAAGTAAACATACTACGATGTACATAGGGAAACGTACGACACAACTGCATTAGCTTATACGTCCTACGATTCAGAGCTGAACTTCAATCAAAGTATACATCCTATACTTCTGAATTTTGTGGAAGTGTACGACATAAAACACAGTAAGGTGTACATCCAAGAAGACCATGTACGTCCCAACACTAAGCAGTGAACTCCCACCAAACTCTGTAGCATATGCTAGTCGGTAGAAGAGGAGCAGTGTTCGAAGTAAACACACTACAATGTACACATGGAAACGTACGACACAATTGCATTAGTTTGTACATCCTTGGAACTAGTGGTGAACTCGCACAAAAGTATACAACCTATACTTCTGAATTTTGAGGAAGTGTACGACGTAAACACAATAAGGTGTACATCCAGGAAGATCATGTACGTCCCAACACTAAGAAGTGAACTCCCACCAAACTCTGTAGCATATGCTAGTCGGTAGAAGGGGAGCAGTGTTCGAAGTAGACACACTACGATGTTGAGGAAGTGAACTCCCACCAAACACAGCCTCTACTTCTGAAATTTGAGGAAGTGTACGACGTAAACACAACTGTCGTATCATGTACGTCCCAATGCTAAGCAGTGAACCCACCAAACTCTGTAGCATATGTAGTCTGTAGAAAGGAAGCAGCGCACGAGACAAATACTTTAGATTGTACGTCATAGGATTCCGTGGTGAACTCGCACCAAACACAGTACGATAGATTTTTTTTTGGAGAGGCAATTATCAACAGAGGGCGAGAACAAAACAAGCAATTGACATCTCAACAGAGGGTGGAAGTTCATCATCAACAGAGTTATTGAATTTGAAAGTTGCTACCTCCCTCCCATTACTTCCCCAGAAAACTCCCTGCCCGAAAATGACAAATGGAAAAAAATAGATTTTGGCTACCCGAAAATCTCAAAGGGGAAAACAGATTTTGGCTACAATTGTTTCCATGTTCAACCGATTCAAAAGGGAAAACACAACAATAAGAAAATTAAACGTAGCTCGAAGTCCAAAAAATGACGAAAGAGCACAAGAACAATAAAAAACAAAAAAATAGATCTAAAAACCCTAATCACCGTCAATGGAATAACAAATAAGGAACAAAGAGCAGAAAACATTCAACCGTCGAGGGAGGAACGACCGGATTTCTTGTAGGTTCGACGCCGCAGATAGAAATACGGGCGGCGGCGGCGGCGAGGGAAATTTCAGAAGGTTTGAAAAAGACGGGCGACGGCGATAAAAACAAGGGAAAAACTGCAAATCAGTTCGAGGCTCGTCCGGACGTGTCGTAGCTACGAGGCCGGATAGAGAGACCGTCGGCGGCGGCGACAGAGAGTGGGGGGCGAGGGAAGGCGGAGAAGGGAAAATTGGGGGGAGGGGGGGAAGGCACTCTCTCTCGGATAACGTTTCGGGTGAAGAATTCAGAACCGATACTAATTCCGACTCGCCCAAAGCCACGACAGCGCGACAAGTGTCAAGTGCGGAAGGCATCAGGGGGAGGGGCCACGCAACCCGCAACCCTCACGCGATGACCTTCCGGAAGGCCGCCATTTTTCTAGTGATTTCGCCGGATTTGCTCTAAAGTTGCGGGGAAAAAAACACAAACACGTTACAGATTGTCATCGTTTGCAAACCAGCCACTTCCTAGGGCCCTCTTGGCAATTTCTCCTTTGGCGTTTCTCCAAACTGACAAAAGTTTGCGGGTTTCGCCGAAGTCCTCCTCTCGCCTTCTCGAGCTAGGGTTTACCGTCCCAGCACCCTCGCCTCAGCGTGCTCCCTCTTCCGATTTCCAGCGGCTGCGGGGCGCATGGACGGCGGGGAAGGTACTACGGCGGAGGGGTCGGAGACGGGCCTCGAGCTCCCGCCCGGGGGCTTTGATTTCGCGTTCAACTCGCAAAACTTCTCCGACAGGGTGCTGCGGCTGGAGATCGTCGCGGGCGGAAGCAGCGGAGACGAGGTCGCCGGAGGATCCCTCGCAGGCTTGAAGCGCCGCCGCGACGAGGAAGGTGCGTAACTGCTGCTACCCCTGCCATTGGGTAATCATGGTTCTGTAACATATATGTTGTTTGGTGCGATTCTGATGTTACCGTGGGGAATTTTTGGGACTCATTCGCCATGCATGCTTGGGAAGTTGGGATGATAAATTTTGTTTCCAAGGAGAAGCCATAGAGGGGAAGCTGCACGTTCCGAGCCTGAGCCTCTGTGGTGTGGATGCAAGAGTTACTGGAATTGGATATTGTCCTCACCTTAATCAGTATCAAATCCGAGACAATGTATTGTGAATCAATGTGATCCTTCTTACAATTGGAACTCTCCTTTCTCCATGCCATGTTACAACTTACATGTTCCATGTTCAGCATTTCAGGTCAACATTGGGCTGCGATTTTCCTTGTTCACCTCTGTTTTTTCTGTGTGTGCTGAAATATTAATGTTATTATTAGCCTTGTTGATTATTGCTTGGTTTTTAGTGATACTACATTGTTTGCTGATCAAATTTGGTGCTGGCACATGATGCTGATCAACAGGAGCCCTTGGTTGAGTGATTCGAAGTATGGGTAAGATGCCCACAAGCCACATCATGCTGATCAAAGCACATTAGTACAGGATGATCCGCTCTCTGGAATATACTAAGCATTTCTATGCTTTTCGACTAATATTTGCACAAATACGAAAACACACAAAGTTATTTTGCCATGAAGGTTAAATCAACAATCTAATCTTAGCAGAGGGTCCGTAGACGCAAACCCAGACTCCAGATCTGCTGCATGCACTCCTCCACACTGCTGACAATCTTGTTCACCCCAATCACAGCCACTCTGCCCACATACCTCTACCTCACGGTTAACACCGTCACACGTGATCCTTCACTGCCGTGAAAGGGCTGCCGACGAAACCTTGGCTGGCCTCTCTTGCGGGATGTCTCATCCCAAAGAAGTTGGCGAGGCTGCAGCCAATGTCTGAATGACCAGGTTGCATGCCCGTTGAACAGTTTCATTTTGCCTCATCCGAATCCATATCAGGATTCACTATGTCTTTGGCAGAGCATTCAGAGGAATGAGAGGCTAAGAGGAATGAGGGTAGATAATTCTTTATGATGGCATCAATATGTGATGCTGGTGTGGGCTATGGCTGTGTAGTTCATTTAATCACAACCTTTCACTCTTACTTGGCATGTTTATACAAAATTCTATAACCTGGGGAAACATTTAACATTACATTACTGATTGAGCTACAAGCTTGAGTAGATCCCTGGATACAGCGAAGTAACTGTTGGATTTTCCGGATGTTATTCTTAATCATTCTACCAAGTTGCTGAATATTAACTAAATGAATCTGTGCCCATAGAACAGAGTGTTCCAAGTATTTTTTACCGAAGAGAATCTGTCTAGTGATTCTAATCTGTACTACTTCCTTTTCATGTCTCTCCTTTATTTCTCAGTCTGATATTGATATTTTCGGCCAGTTTTACAAGTAAAGACGATGTATATCAACTCAGCAATTCTTGCTGCAAGAAGTCCTTTCTTTCTCAAGGTAATACTTAGAGCCTTCTTAAATACCTTTGTTCTATAATCAGATCATGCTTTCTAATAAGACCTGTGCTTCTTAGCTTTTCTCAAATGGCATGAAAGAATCGGATCAGACACATCCAACACTTAGGATTGCTGATTCAGGTAATGTGATGACTCAAATGTAACATATTCCTCTTATAATATTTTTTTTTTTCCTTTTTGAACTGGTCTGGTAATAGATTAAAATTTCCTATTGTACCTGTGTTACTATTAGAAAGGATTTTATATATGAGTTTATAACACTTAATTTCTCCCTCGGCAATGAAATGGTAGTGTTTTCTCTCTCTTTAATTCTACCTACCAAATGGATATTTTGTCTTGTCTTTACGAACATCTCTCCTCAATAGCGATTACCAGTAGCACACTTAAATAGCCATCTACACACTGTATAGGCTTTCATTTTTTTCTGCTCAGTTCTTATTGAACTATTTCCTTAATCCTTCTGCCTTTTTGTTTTCATTGTGCTTAAACAGATGAAAATGCCCTTATGGAGCTTTTAAGCTTTATATACAGTGGAAAGCTAACAACAACTGAGCCCACCCTTCTGCTTGACATCTTGATGGCTGCGGACAAATTTGAAGTCGTTTCTTGCATGAGGCATTGCCGTCAGTTGCTCACAAGTTTGCATTTGACTACAGAATCTGCACTGCTCTACCTAGATCATCCTTGCTCTATGTCAATGGCAGCTGAAGTTCAGATTTTGAAAGATGCCGCCAAGGAATTCCTCGCTAACAAATACAAGGATTACAATAAGTAGGTGATCCTCATTGGATGGAGACATCTTTTCTTTCCTTATTATAGATAAGTACAGACCTTCATGTATGATATGTACTCAAGGCTTGGTTTGTTTTATTTCAGATTCCAACAAGATGTGAGGAACATTTCTCTGGCTGGGATTGAAGCCATACTTTCCAGTACTGATCTACATGTGGATTCTGAAGATCACTTATACCACCTCTTGCTCAAGTGGGCCCGTGTGCGATACCCGGAATTGGAGGAAAGACAGAAGATCTTGAGTTCTCATTTACTTCCACTGGTTCGCTTCAGTAATATGACCTCCATGGTATTACAGAAGATCCTAACATGTACTGATAATGACATAGACCATGAGCAAGTAACAAAGCTTATCACTGGGGTACTTCTTTGCAAAGCTTATCCAGCACACAGGCCAGGTTCTCTTGCAGCATGTGCAACCTCCTGTTTGCTATATGCAGAGCGGGCTTACAAGTGCAAACATCTGAAATTGGTTGCATTCGATCAACCCTGCCCACAGGTTATAGGATACATGGAACTGAAGCGCGAGGAATGCTCCGAACTCTTTCCATCAAAACTGATACACTCGCACACATTCCATGTTGCAGGTCAGGCGTTCATCCTTGGCGCAAGATGTAACATGGCCGCTCAGAGTGGGTTGTGCAGATTTGGCCTATTCTTATGTATCAATTCAAAGCTGAAGGGCTCAACCTGTGTGTCAGTAAATTGTGAATTTGCTGCAAGGGAAAAACCGTCTAGGCAGTTTGTGAGGAAGTTCAATGCTAGCCATACCTTCATTGATAATCCTTTTGTTGGAGAGAGAGATCTCTTTTCGGTTCCATGGTCGACGTTCATGGCTGACGATAGCCTCTTCATCAATGGTGTGCTGCATCTGAGAGTTGATTTGACGGTGGTTGGGCAGACAGAACCACAAACGTGATATCTTCTTACTCAGCAAAGTTAGGTCTATGGCTTGTGAGCATGGCTTGTGATGCCCCTGCGAGTAGGAAGAAACGAACATGCTTCATCCACAGATTGTTCATACATTAGCCACTGCCAATCAAATGTGATGCTTCTTCATGACCTTGTACTTGTTGTAGCCAAGATGTCAGTTGTTACCTTTTGTTGATTTATCCTTAAGACTTGTAACAGGATAGCAGCAGTAGCTGGGAGTGTTTTCGGGTACGTGTAAGTGCTGTTCTTCTGTTGGTTTTCTAGTGTCTGCTTTGCAGCTTGGTCTTTGTGTGATCTTGGAGCACCTGGTGTGCTGTAGACCTGGAGATCCATGCCAATTTGCTCTTCATTTCTTTTCTGCTAATATAGTGGTTATTCTCATACAATATGACAACATCGTTCTCAAAGCATCTCTGCGGTTATTCTCATACACCGATTATAGTGGTTGGAACGTACACAATTACTACAAGACAGCGTTATGCAGCGAAACCTGCTTGCACTTTCCTCCAGAATTCCAGTTCAAACTTTTTTTTGTGTGCTCCAAAGGGCACCATAGAGAACTTTTCTACAGAATCCTATCACTATGAACAATCCTCTGTTCCAAACAAAGTATTACTCCTACTTAGGTTTCCACAACAATTCCAAATGTTTCTCTGTTTGCTTCATTTTGCAATTCAAACATGTTTTTTGTGTGCAGATTCCTCAGGGAGCGAAAATATGTGTTATGCAACAAAATAATCTCTCTAGTTAATACATATTTGCCGGACTACCAGATTTTCTCCACAAACCTATTACTATGCGAATTATTTTTAGACTAGGAATTTTTTTAACCTTTGCATTGATCCAATAGAAAAGAGTTGGTCTTATAAGGGAAACTGGCCGAAAACGGATACAAGACAAAACACACCACACCGGCTCCAAGGCCGCACCCACATGAATCGATGACTAAGTCGCCCAAACAAGCAAAAACGACACCTAAACACCTCAACACAACACAGCGAAGGCTAACATCCGAAGTCGCCACTTCGACATCCACGTCGTCCCCAAGGTTGCGGCCCCCCTCCCCACGCACACACGAGTCGACGAACAACTCGGCCAAGCGACCAAAATTGCCACTCTAACATCTCAACACAACATAACGGATGCGAGAGTCCGCGGCCGCCACTCCGAAAATCCACGCCGTCCCCGGGGCCATTCAACTCCCCGAATGATGGCGAAAGACGCACAACGCGGATGAAACGAGTAGACCAACCACCCACAAGATAAGTGAAGGACTCCACATCGGTGTCTCCAAGGAGGGGAGCGAGTGCCGCTATCACCTACATCAATTTAGGCCGATGCAAGGTTTTCACCCGAATCTCACCAAACTCGAAATCTTGTCCGTCGTAGCCGACGTTGACCAACTGCTCGCAGCCGCCAACAACCAAATCACTCCGCAAGTCCCTCATGTTGGATGTGTGTCTCTCTTTTCCCCTCTTCATATGCGTCCACGGTTTGAGGGTGGGTATACAGTTGACAAATCTGAGAAGGACCAGATTGAGAATTTGTGATTTTTGTGTGCACTAGGTCTTTTGCACATGAAACAGTTGTGCGGTAGGCACTTTTGATAGGGTCCCGCGCTTACTCCCTCTTCTAGCTAGGGGCGGCGGAGCTCATGGACATCGGAGAAGCACCGCCGGTGGTGGTGGCGGCGGCCGGGGCGTCAGCGGAGGCGGAGATGGACCTGGACGTCTCGCGCGGGGGCTACGAGTTCGCCTCCAGTTCGGCCAACTTCTCGGACAGGGTGCTGCGGCTCGAGATCGTCGCCGGCGACGGCGCGATGGGATCCAACAGCGACGTAGCCGAAGGATCCCTCGCCAAAAAGGCGCGCCGCCACGAGGAGAAAGGTGCGTACGGTGCCTGATGCTGACCTTCGGTTCCTCTGTAAATGTTCTGTTGTTTGATGCTATTCGGGTATGGATATGTGGCTCCTTCACGACTGTTTAGTTAGTTTTGATTCCTCTTTACGTAGGCGATGACCCTTACATCCGAGATTTGTATTTTGAGGGGCCTTCCATCAGAGATTAATGGTTAGGACAGCTGATAAGTGATGAGTGGAATTCATTAGTTTTGGACCTATCCGACGATGAAATTTGTGATCGGCGTAATGCAGTAGGCATATTATTTACTATCCAATGTCCTTATTTACGATTGGAAGGTGGCATGATATTTTACTGCAAATTTTGAATATAACAGTGCTGGTAAAGTAATACTGCGGTATCGTTTTACTTCGCAAGGATAAAATTAAATCAATCTACTGTAATTGAGAATAGCAAGTGGTCAACAGAAGGGGTGCAACCATGTAGCTCGGAAATTCGGCAAAGATGCTATGCCTACCTGAAACTTCTACAACTTGTAATCCTTTGTGGGTTCTAAACTGTTAATCTTCAGGTGACAAGTCTTCATCAAGTTTGTTGGAAAGGCTTTGCCTAGTTAGTATTTCAACGAATAGTTGTTTCCGGGAATAGTTAGTTCTCATCAGAGTTTGTTTTGTGTGAGATTGCATTAAGTTGTGTCTATAGCAGGTTAGACAATTCCAAAGAAATCTGTTTGATAACTGCTCTGCCTATAACTAAACAAACAGTAAGATCATATTATCCTCAATGCGGACTAGACGTAATAGATGTATTTGGAGTGAAGAAGAAACTGGTTCATGACTTTGGCTCAACATGAGTCTGCATTTTTTTTTACCTTCGTTTTTGTGTGTGGAAACATATAAGGTTATTATTACCCTTCTTGATAATAATTACTTTTAAGTAGTATGGATACCTGCTGTATACAGTAAAGTTTGGTACTGGCACAATGTGGTGATCAAAGGTAGCGATTGGTTGCATGTGTGCTTTTATACACGCAACATCCGGCCAATGCGGGCAAGATACCCAGCAACTGTTAGTTACACTTTCCAGTTTAGCTACTTGAACTTTCGTCTGCTACTAGTTGCTTGTGTGGTAAGGAACGCAGTAATTTATTAGATACTAGTATAACACTTTCTGTGGACAATGTTATAGAAAGCTCTAGTAGGATCCTTGGGGTGGTTACTGCTGTTACGTACTTTACAGCAAGCTTCATGATATGGCAAGAGAGATGCAGCTGTCCATTTGAGACTGACATGGCATTGGTTGATCCTGTTTTGGCTGTTTTAGGGATCTTCGCTTTGCTCCTGTGTGTGGCAAACTAATATTATTTCTGTTAATAACCGCGGTTACTTTACTCAGCCACCTACTAGCATGCTAGTTTGCTAGATGTAGCTAAATGATTGTTCAGTTTCTTTGATGTTATTTATACATTTTACCGTATTTTTGAAGATTGATCACATGAATCTGTGCCCATAGAAGAACATAGTGTTCCAAGTATTTGAACAGCATGAATCCTTTTATTCTATTCTGTATCTTCCACATTTCACAGATTGTCCTTTTATTTCACTGATCTTGGTATTTTGCAGGTGATAAAGAAGAGAGTATTAACTTTTCTTCAACCATTGTGGATACACCTGCTTTACGAATAAAGAACATTTTTATCAATTCAGCTATTCTTGCTGAAAAAAGTCCATTCTTTCTTAAGGTAATTCTGAGAATCTTATGAAATGCATCTGTTCTGTAGTTAGTTCATCATTTCTAATAACTTTCCTTTCATATTTCTTAGCTTTTCTCAAATGGCATGAAAGAATCTTATCAGATGCATGCAGTACTTAGAATTGCTGACTCAGGTATTGTGACAGCTCAAGTGCAACATTCTTCCTCTAATAACTGATTATACCTTAATATTGTGATTGTGTTCCTACTTTCTATATTTCTTAAGTTTTACAAAAACATCACAACTAGCTACGATAAAGAAGCAATTTGTTCTGAGTTTCTCCGACTCCCTTTCTTGTAATAAGAATCTCTCACAGCTTGCTTTTCTTTAATATTGAAAGTCAGTAGTTAAACATAAATAATCATTTAGGGGCAAAAATAAGTTGTCAGTTTTTGTTTGGACTGTTTCATTCGTCCTTATGCATTTTTCATTTGTTTATGCTCTACTTGGAACAGAGGAAAATGCGCTTATGGAGCTTTTGAGTTTTATGTACAGTGGAAAGTTGATAACAAGTGAGCCCACTCTTGTGCTTGACATCTTGACTACTGCGGACAAGTTTGAGGTTCTTTCTTGCATGAGGCACTGCATTCAGTTGCTTACAAGCTTGCCTATGACCACAGAATCTGCACTGCTCTACCTAGAACATCAATGCTCTATCTCAGTGACTGCTGAACTTCAGCCTTTGATAGATGCAGCAAAGGAATTCCTCATTAACAAATACAAGGATATGACTGAGTGAGTGATCTCCATCTGATGGAGCTGCCTTTATTTTATTTATTTTCTGAGGAAATGCAGGCATTTAAAACAAAAGGCGTAGACATTTCTTCACAATCTTGCATGAAGTATGTACTCAAGTCATGATTTGTCTCGATGCAGGTACCCAGTTGGATTGATTAACACGCCTCTTGCTGGGATTGAAGCCATATTTTCGAGCACGGATCTAGAGGTACCATCTGAAGATGCTGTATATATCTTGTTGCGCAAGTGGGCCAGTAAGCAATACCCAAAATCAAAAGAAAGGCACAAGATATGGAGTTCTCGTTTACTTCCGCTGGTGCTTGTTAATCATATGACATGAGAGAAACTACAGAAGGTCCTAGCATCCACTGATGATTAGGTAGACCATGAGCAAACAACTAAAAGTGTATTGCGGATGTATTTCTACAGAATGCTTACCCAGCACACAAGCAGAATGCTTACCCAGCACACAAGCAAGGTGTTCTTTTTTTTTTTGACGTAAACAGCAGGCGTTCTGCCTTTGCATTACTAGAAAGGGGAGAAAACATCTCAATTACAAGTGCAAACCTCCAGGCCTACGCCTTAAACCCACCCAAACTCAAGTCTAAGAACAGAGTAAATAGACTACACCCCAGCTTGTTGCCTATCTACTCTCAACAGAGCTAGATCGCTCCGAATCATATTTGCCAGCACGCTTGATTCCACTCTTTCGTTCTGGAAAATTCGTCTTCCACGCTCCTTTCAAACATGCCAAAAAATGTACACTGCCAAATAAATTCCATCCTTCCTCTCCTCCTTGTTAGGCACCCCACGCGCCTTCTTCCACCACTCAAGGTGTTCTCACAGCAGACACAACAACCTGTTGTCAAGTTCCACAGCGAGCCTACACGTTTCCACCTGTCAAAGTGGTTGAGTTCGATCAACCCTGACAGTAGGTTATTGTGTTCCTGGATCTAACACTGCGGTTACATGGAGGGCACTTCTGATCTTTTTATAGTTGAATGGTGGAAGTTCATTGCCGACGATAACCTCTTCATTGACTGTGTGCTGCATCTGAGAGCTGATATCAGGGTGGTGGAGGGGCAGCCGGAACTACAAACTTGATATCTCACTCACGAATGTGAAGTCGCTTGACTGGGGTTCTAGGTGTAATCTTGATTTTTGTTGGCTGGTTGGACATGTGTTGGCAGTGGGGATTTTTCTTTTCTTTTGGTAGTTCTTGCTCTTCTGCATGCGTTCTAATTTTGTTTACTTTGGTGTCTGTCCTGGAAACGCTGTGCTTCTCTTTGTCGTCTTGGTTTGGACATGGATGATGAATTGCCTGAATGGTCTACGGAATTGGTGGAGGATATATAATTTATACAATGAAAAAGCCGAAACCTGGGGTGGTAAGCGAGTTTGACCTGAGTTATTCCTAGTGGTTTCCTTTCAAAACATTACTAGCTTTGCTTTTCTGTGATGAATATGACAAGTCGAAAGCTGAATAGATTACTAGCTCGCTCCTTCCTGCAGATCTTGCTTTCCCTGCTCGTTTTGGCCTCCTCGCTATCGCATCTCGCGCGGGAACTTCGCCGCCACGCCCCGATCTCCCCAACTCGCTGCTCGCCGGCATCTCCGCCTAGTGTTCTTTGGCGAGCGCCTGCTTGTGTGGTCAGTGCCTTCTGTTGCTGGCCCACCCGCCTCCACCTTCGGGCCTCCTAGCTCCCATCGTCCTGCTGTCGGTGGCAGTATCCGGTGCCGCCCCAGTTGCTCGGCCACGGGAATGTTGCCCACCCCCGGCGCCATCTGATTGCTCTGGCCGGTCTCCTCTCAATTCCCTGCCTGATTGCCACCTCTGCTCCCGTTGGCTGCTGAAAGGCTGAAAAGTGAACTGATTTCAACATACAAAAACAGGGACTTGATTTCTCCTCGGCTCACCCAGGTAATATTTTACCACTTCCATCGTAAATTTTTTTTTTTACGGTAAGAAGGTAGAGGGTTCTCTACCTTATTTATTATTGATTGAAGATCCAGCCCAAAGGACTGAATTAAAGCTTTACAAAGAAAACGGCGAGCAAGAGCTAACCAAGAAAGCCGAAAGCAGGAAAGAGAGAAAAAAAGGAAAGCAAAGAAAGAAGGAAAACTTAAGACCATCGTAATATTAGATTTAGTTGTAATCGAACTGATTGATGACATTAATTATTTAATAACCAATTTCTAGGGACAAAACATGAGGTTATTTTTCCCAGCTGAAGAAGCTTTCCTCAAGCCGAAGAAGTTGTGGGATGGCAGCCTCATATGCAAAGCGAGGGTCATCAAAGAAGAGAAGATGAAAGACACGGACTAAATATAGCAGCAAGCACCATGTGAAAGAAAACAAAAATAGCACAAAGCAATCTGATAATGCATAGTGAAATTTGAAGGCTTTAATTCACCAGACACACTTAGAAAATATTTTGATTCTGCTAGCATTCTATTCGATTCCACACGGCTCATGGATGTATCTTCCGACTCTATGCATGTTTCTAAGGGCGTCTTGTTTGATTCCACCAGCTAGCATTTTATTCAATTCCACACAACTCATTAATTGTCGGCTTGGACTAGCCGGCCGTTGAACTAGTTGGAACGAGTGGAATCCGGAGCTGGTACTCTTGCGCCCAGATCTTGTTCCATAGTTCCTTGAAAGAGCATATAGGTATGCGGTGGTACTCATGGAACATTAGCCCTTGGGTCCACTCTTTAGGATGGCAGAAGGTGAGTAGATGATCGATGATGGTGAAGGGACGCACCGAGGGGCGGATCCTCGCCGTCCCGTCGTGTATTTGGCACTCCGCTGCCAACTCCTCGGACAAACCGGTTGTGAGTGAGTGCATCAGAACAGGGTCAAGGGCCGAGGAGAAGTAGATGGAGTTGCTGCTCAACGAAGGGATGTCGATGGCCGAAACGG
Source organism: Alopecurus myosuroides (assembly GCA_028641055.1). Lineage (NCBI taxonomy): Eukaryota > Viridiplantae > Streptophyta > Magnoliopsida > Poales > Poaceae > Alopecurus > Alopecurus myosuroides. The sequence continues at coordinate 53,174,459 of CM054057.1, forward strand.
ACAGGCATCCGTAGTTTCTGCTGAGGAACAGCGCGCGGTCAAGGAGGCTGCTCATCGGGGCGCAGTCGCTCTTGGTCAAGTCCACCTCGTACAACGTGAAGCTTGTATGTTTCCACCACTGGTTTGTTGTTCCCCGAGGATGCACAAGAGGGAGATGCCAGAGGACGAGCAACATCTGTCCACCGGACTCCACGAGGAAGGTCTGGTAGCGCCTGAGGTGGCCCGAGATATTCGTGACCTGAGCAACAGCCACAGGACGACCAAGTGGTGGTCGTGCTGGAGTCGGCGGGTACAGCTGCATGATCTCTAACGAGCCAACCATGGTGGTCGAGTAGAGCCTTCCTTGGAAGACCAAGGTGTTCGGTACGAAAAACCGTGGGTGGAGGATTTCCCACTGCTCCAAGCAGGCCTCCACCGCGACCATCCCGGGCCTGTTTGGGAACCAGACGACGACGGCGATGGAGGACGAGGAGGAGGCCGCGCTGCATACCGCAACTTTCATGCCGAGGTAGTTGCCCCTATCCTTGATAGCCTTGGGGTACACGGACGCCAGCGACGGGAAGTCGACGGTGACGCGGGTGAAGGGGTTTAGCACACGGATCTCGCCTGTGGTTTTGTGTAGGAGGACGAGGAGTCCGTCGCTGAAGCGAATGATCCGGCGGTCTCGGAGGTCCGGGACGCGGACTCGGAGGCGTCGGGCTGTGCGCGTGTGGAACAGATCGATCTCGCCGGCCTCATCCGGTCGGACCGCATCTCCGTCGCAGAGCGCGATCCAGCCACGCGGGCGGAGGCGCGGGTCGCGCAGGGCGGGGTCACGCTGGAGTGCCGTGGGTGTGCAGGCGCGCCAGCCGGAGCAGACGGCGCGGAAGACGACGTAGTCCACGATGTCGCCGCTGTCCAGGAGGAGATCTGTGACGAGGCAGACCAAGTCCGTTGAGAGAGACGCCCAGCCGCCGCATGCCTGCTCCGGCCGGCGGCGCTTGTGGCCGGCGAGCGGCACGGCCATGGAGGCACCTTTGCGCTCCTTCCAATCCGGCCCACGTATGCCTTGCTGGAATGTCATGAAACCAATTGAAACCTGGATACTGGAATAGAGCATGAACGAACGGATTTGCTAATACTCGGGGTGGCTGAGATTTTGTTATGTCTCGGTCAACATGGATGGCCGTCCGATCGCGCCAAGATTCGTGCATAGCTAGTTCGAACCGAGAAGGAAAAAAATTAGTTAAGACAACTCAAACTAGCGACCTATTTGGTAGTTTAGAATTTGTATTCAATCTTCTACTCTATCTCTACGAGGTTTCCTACTCGCCCACGAGGCTCAATAATACATCCAACATATTCCGCCAATCTCATCCTTTTACGTGGTATCAGAGCGGCGAGATCCTTGACCTATCCGCGGCGCACGCATCCGAACCACGCCACCTCTGGGGAGTGCGATCTCCATGATCGCCACCGGGGGCCGCGCCACCCATACCTAGGTTCGTCCGCCGGTCAGGTTGATCGGCCCCCCTAAGGGTCTTTTTCTCCGCCGGTTGCTTGACCGACGTTTTCTATTTTGGTTTGCCAATTATAGATCGGATTGCGTCGCCCACCGCCCGTCGTCTACACGCGCCTCTACTCGAACATCGGCAGGTTCCTCCACACCGGTTATTGCGGCTGACACGCCGTGGTCGTCTCCGCATCGGCCGGCTCCTCAAGACCGGCTACCGCGCCTGCTTCGTAGGCCGCGGCCGACTCGCCTGTGCCGACTCCGCACCGATTGACTCGTCTTCACCAACCGCGCGACAAGGCCAGACGCGTCGTCCGAGGGACGCCTTGATGTGTCGCTCCCCGCTGCTCGTCCGAGCGGCATCCATCGCCGGTTCGTCTTCGTCATCATCGACCGGGACTCCACCAACAACGTCGCCATCGACTCCCATATGTGCTTTGTCGTGCACGCCCTGGCAGAACGCCTCGTCGGCCTGATCAACCAATCGCGCGTTCGTCTTCACCAAGCACGTCCCCGAGTACGCGCCTACTACCGGTCGAGCTACGGGCTGCAGTTGTGCCGCCCCTTCGGGCCGCAGCGCCGTCGCCATTCGTCGACGTCACCAGCTTCAGACACGCCTTCCCAGGCGTGTACGCTGCCGGTGACACCCCAGCCGCCGCACCGACTCCCGTCTTGCAGTTACGTCACCCTCAGGGTGTAGCGTCACTGTACACTAATACGTCTCCAACGTATCTATAATTTTTGATACTCCATGATAATATTATGCCAATTAATACATGTTTTCTCCCTTCTTTATAGCATTTTTACACGTTTTCCGGGACTAACCTATTAACAAGATGCCAAGTGCCAGTTTCCTGTTTTCTACTGTTTTTTATTTCAGAAAAGTTGTTATGGAAATATTCTCGGAATTGGACCCCACAAAGCCCGAAGTGCCTATTTTCACCGGAAGCATCCAGAAGACCGAAGAGGAGTCGAAGACGGGCACCAGGGGGGCCGCACCAGCTGGTGGTGTGGGGCTCCCAGGGCTCCACCGCCTTTGCCCTTTCGTCTATATATTCCCCTACGACGGAAAATCCTAAGGACCTGATCAAATATCTATGAAAAGTTTCGCTGCCGCCGTCATCGTCAACCCTAGATCAGGGGGGTTCTAAAGCTGTCTCCCGGCACCCTGCTGGAGAGGAGATCATCACCGGAGGCTTCTTCATCACCATGTCTGCCTTCGGAGTGATGCGTGGGTAGTTCATCCTTGGACTACGGGTCCATAGCAGTAGCTAGATGGTTGTCTTCTCCTCATATGCCTCCATGTTTAGATCTCGTGAGCTGTCTATCATGATCGAGATTTATCTTATGTAATTCTATATGATGTGTTTGCTGAGATCCGTAAATATTAAACTTATGCCAAGTTGATTATAGTCTTTATTGCATATGTTATTTGTGATCTTACATGCTTTCCGTTGCTAGTGGTTGCTCTGGCCAAGTAGTTGCTAGTGACCCCAAGAGGGAGTATTTATGCTAGATCGTGGGTTTAAGCCTCCTTTTCGTCTGTGCTCAAGTGATAGAAACGTGACGGGGGAGGATGTGATGTTGCCACTATGGAGAAAACAACGGTGTCAGTGCCTGCGTGTACAATCATTGCTTACTTTACACACATTGTTTAATGCAATTATCTGTTGCTTGCAGCTTAATACCTAAGGGGGTTCGGATGATAACCTTGAAAGAACATAGTTCCTAAATCCTATTTTGAGTGTTTCATTACAACATATAGATGGACTAATGTGTTTTGCTAAGTGTACTCAGAAAAGATCTACCCGTAAACATCATACAAGTTGCAGCAATAAGAGAGAAAAGCTTACGGAAAAAGATGCGGAAGAAAGAAGAAGAAACGGAGAAGAAAGGAGAAAGAGAGAAGAAGAAAAGGGGTGGCCAGCCTCGCCGTGCCCCACGCCGGCCCCAGGCCGGGTGCCAGGCCGGGCTGCTTGGGTGGGGGTCCGGCCTCACCCCACTGCCCCCGCCGGCCCCAGGCCGGGTGCCAGGCCGGGCACTTCGGGTGGGGGTCCGGCCCCGCCCTGCTCCCACGCCGGCCCCAGGCCGGGCTGGCTGGCTGGCTCGCCGCCCCACGCCGGCCTCCCCTCGCGTCCACGCAGGCCCCAGGCTGGGAGCTAGGCCGGGGTGGGATTAAGCCCGGCCCTGGCTGCCCCAGGCCGGCCCCCAGGCCGGGGGGGGGGCGCTGTAAGGTGAAAACTGCCCCCCAACGATCGTATTTCGTACGGGTATAAATAGGGCGTCTCCACCTACCTCCTTGCTTTGTCAATCTCACCCACACTTTCTCACACCAGCATTGATTGACCAAGCTCAAGCTCAAGAACAAGATCTCCTCAAATCCCCAACCAAAGCTCGTGATACTTTGGGATTTGAGGGAGACACCCCTATCTACAACTCCACCAAGTCGATTAGAAATGCACCCACTCATCCCTTAGGGATCTTGTCATTCTTAGTTCATTGGAGCCAAGAATCTTGTTGCTCTTAGTTCATCGGAGCTCGGAGCCTTGTTGATATCCCCGGTGCTTTTGTGCTCGTGGATCTTGCTTCTCGGAGTCTTGGCGGCTCTCGGGATTTGGTGAGGACCCTCCAATGTTGTGGAGTGTGCCTCATCCTTGTAAAGGTTCTATTTGTCAACCTCAACGACAACATAGTGATTCGAGCCTATCCACATCGGTGGAAGGACTCGAAGGAGATACAGTGTGGCATTTGAGGCCTACTCGGTGTTCCACTTTGGTGGCACCGCACCGTTCCAACGGAGATTAGCTTCCATTGGGAAGTGAACTTCGGGATAAATCTCCGCGTCATTATGTTCGGTTATTCCTCAACTTACCTTTACTTGTTACTACTAGCTTAGTCATTTATTCACCTTGTGCTAGTTGTACTTGCTCAACATATAGGATTGCTCACCTAGTTGCATAATCTAGATAATCTATATTTGAGCATTACCTTGTTAACTTGAAAAAGAAGTTAACATTTGTAGTTAACCTATTCACCCCCCTCTAGTTAACCTCTCGATCCTTCAATTGGTATCAGAGCCTCGTCTCTTTATAAAAGGCTTTACCGCATAAAGAGGAGGTAAGGATGGCCGATGAACCCGTCACCATGGATGGGATTCAAAAGCTAATCCAAGCTATGATTGAAAATTCCAAGAAGAAGATGGAGGGACTAATAAAAGAATTGACATCTCCATCTAGACAATCTAGTGAAAAGATTATCTTAGATGAACAAGGAAACCCCATGCCAACTAAAGAAGGAACCGAAACATCTTCACCTTTAAATGATGCAACTTTAAATGGTAGTGGTGGCAATTCTTTTGGCTTTGCATATAACAATGCTCCTAATGTTCAACATCCACATGTTACTCATCTTGGTCCACCTCCTTTGGTGGATCGGCATCGTTTTACTAATTGGAAAGCTTCCATGAAGTCTTACATGTGCAGCTCTTCAATGCAAATATGGAGAATTGTTAAAAAAGGGTATGAGCCAAAGGATCCCGCAAATCTAAGCTCAAGTGACATCATAGATGAGCAACTCAACGCTCATGCTTTGCACATGTTGGAGAGGGCAATGGAAAAGGAAGGAGTTGAGCACATCCGGTCCTTCACTAGTGCAAAGAAAGCTTATGATGGTCTTGTTGATATGTTCGACGGCAATGTCAACCTCCAAAGGTCCAAGAAGTCAATCATTCAAAGAAAAATTGAACACTTTCACTTGGGTGATGGAGAGAACACAGAAGACATGTTTAGAAGACTCAAGGCTCTTGTGAATGATATGAGAGATAGTGGATTCACGGATTGTACGGAGAATTGGGTCAAGGAGAAATTTCTACTCACCTTGATGCCATACAATGAAAACATGGTGATGAACATACAAGCAAGGGCCGACTACTTGGACCTATCCCCCAATGATGTTTTGGGTCTCTTTATTACTCTAAAGGTCATGAAGCAAACTTCCGATGATGTCATGGCCCGTGTAAACGGAATGAAGAAAGCATCTCTTGCCTTGAAGGCCAAGGTCATTCCCCATGAACATAATGACTCAAGTGATGATGGTGGATCCACTCATGATGTCTCCGAGAAAGAGATGAAGACATCCCATGAAGAATGCTTGGCTCTTGCTCAACACAAGTGGTGGAAGAAAGGAGACTTTAGATCCAATGCCACCAAGAACAAAGGGAAGGAAGGCTCAAGCACAAAGAAAGCAAGAACTTGCTTCAATTGTGGAGATTCCGAGCATTTCGTTGCCGAGTGTCCCTTCAAGAGTAGAATTGAGAATGGAGGAAGACTCATCAAGAAATCCACCTTCATTCCCAAGTCCAAGAACTTCATCAAGAGAGGCCCTCCTAGGGCATTGATTGCTAAAGAAGTCGAGTACACCTCCGGTGGTGAAGAGAGTGATGGTGAAGGCGAACAAGTAGGTATGGCAGCCATGTCTAGGGGCGTCATACCTCCTAACTTAAGCTCTCTCTTCTCCAACCCAAATGACAACAAGGGCCCTTCGAGTCACAAGTGCTTCATGGACAAGGGTATATCCCCAAAGGTGACTCCTACACTCAAACTTGAAAACTCCTCTATTCCATCACTACTAAATTGTGTAGAGGAAGACCCTCTAGTAAACTTTGTGGAAAAACTAGAAGGAGAAACTAAATCTATCTTTGTCTCCCTCATGGATAAATTAAGTGAGGCACATGGCCTCATTGATGAAAATGAGGAGAGAATAATGTTAATTGAAAAGTTTGCTCATGATGATGCTAGTAAAATTGAGGAGCTTGAGAAAGCTCTAGATGAATCACATTGTTTTAGAGAAAGCATAGAGGAAACCTTTGCAATTGACATAGTTAAAGTAAAATTTGATTGTCAACATGCTTTTGCTAAGGTAACGGAATTCATGGCCTTAAATGATGCAACTAACAAAGGTTATAATGAACTCATTAAGGATTTTGATAAGCTTAAAATTGTTCATCGTACAATCTCAAATGAGCTCAAAACCTTAAAAGGAGTAAGAGGTGTGAATGAAAACTCTTGTGCTACTGACCCTTTGTGTGTCAAGGCAACTCTCATTGAGGAGAACAATAGGTTGAAGGCACAACTCAACAAAGGCCTTGCCACTTGCATCCAAGGGCAAAAGAACCTCAATGATCTTTTGAGTAATCATAAGAGAGTTGTTGGCAAAGAAGGCCTTGGTTTTGGTTCCACATCCAAGGTGGCTTACAAGAAGAAGTCAACTCCCTCCACTAACTCTATTGTTTTTGTGAAGGAGGGGGAGTTGGCTAATGATGAAGATGAGTTTGATATTATTGCTAAAAGTATTGTTCCTAGGAACACTACTACTCACAACTACTTTGCGGGAAAGTATAACCCATCTTATGTGCTTCTCAAATCTATTAATGGTCATGTTTATGCAAAGTATGTAGGCACCTCATATGGTGATGATTACAAGAATGCTATTTGGGTTCCCAAGACCCTTGTGACTAACAAAAAAGGACCCATCCAAAAATGGGTACCTAAGACAAGAAGTTGATTCATTGTAGGGTTGTATTTCCGGTGGAACATCATGGATGATTGATAGTGGTTGTTCCGCACACATGACCGGAAGCAAAGAAGTATTAGAAGACTTGAAACTCCAACTTCTCAAATTTGCTCATGTGACTATTGGTGATCGCTCACAACTTAAGGTATTGGGACATGGCAAGGTGGTCATTTCTCCGGATTCATCCATTGAGAAAGTCCTCCTTGTCGAGTCCCTTGGCTATAATCTTCTTTCCGTCTTGCAACTTTGTGAGCGCAATTTTACATGTGTATTTGGGCGTCACCATGTGCTTGTCCTTCACACTATTTATCTTAAAGTAGCATTTGTTGGATTTGTGGAAAACGGTATGTATATAGTGGATTTCTCGAAAGAAACTACACATATCGCCACATGTCTAATGGCTAAATCCGACGTGGGGTGGCTTTGGCATCGTCGCCTAGGCCACGTCGGTATGAGAAATCTACAAACTCTTGTGAAGGGTGAGCATGTGGTAGGACTAACAAGTGTGAATTTTTCCAAAGATTGTCCTTGTAGCTCTTGTATTGCCAGAAAGATGCATGAGAAGAATCATCCTAAGACATCAATCATCGCCACAACAAGACCCTTTGAGCGCATTCACATGGACCTATTTGGTCCTCCCACATATGATAGTCTTGGTGGCAAGAAGTATTGCTTGGTAATTGTTGATGATTATACAAGATACACTTGGGTTTTCTATATCAAAAAGAAGAGTGAAACTCAATAAAGATTCATTGCTTGGGCCACCGAAGTGCAACACCAATATGACACCAAGATCTTGTCCATTAGGAGTGACAATGGTTCCGAGTTCAAGAACTACACCATGGATGAATTCTTGAGTAATGAGGGGATAAGACATCAATATTCCGCCGCGTACACCCCTCAACAAAATGGTGTAGCGGAGAGGAAGAATTGCACACTTATTGATATGGCAAGAACTATGATGGCCGAGTTCAAATCCCCATATAACTTTTGGGCCGAAGCCATCAACACCGCTTGTCATCTATCTAACCGACTCTTCCTTAGTCCGATGATTGGCATGACTCCATATGAGCTCCTAACCGGTAACAAACCCAACCTCAAATATTTTCGAGTTTTTGGATGCAAATGCCAAGTCTACATTAAGGGAACTAGATTGTCTAAGTTTGATTCTAGAACTTTTGAAGGCATTTTTGTTGGTTACGCCACGAACTCCCACACTTATAGAGTCTACAACATATCCACCGGGTGTGTTGAAGAATCTATGAATGTGGAATTTCATGAGGATAATGGCTCCCAAGTGGAGCAAATTGATTGTGATGATGCAGGTGATGAACCGTCCTCCATAGCCATAGGAAGAATGGGTGTAGGTCCACTTATACCCATTGAGGGACAACTTGTGGCAAATGATGATGGAACTAGCTCTACCCAAGTGTAGCCCTCTACATCAACCACCAATCAAATGGTAAACCAAGAACAAGAAAAAGACCTTCATGTGGATACCTCCCATCAAGAAAGTGATCAAGATCCACCCAATTATAATGGTGGAAATGGTCTTGGTGATACATCACCTAGAACTCCAATAAGAGTGGACAACGGTCTTGATGAAGGAAATGATGAGGATATCCCACCAAATGAAAATCCCGATGATGCACTAGTTCGTATCATGTCGCGTCAAGCATCAAGATTGCAACAAAAGTCACTATACCAAAAGAATATCATTGGTGGCTTGGGGAGAAGTGTCTCCACTCGTGGACAAGTACTCAAGTTTTGTGGTATTCACTCATATGTCTCTCATGTTGAACCTATCAAAGTGTATGATGCTCTTGAAGATGAAGATTGGGTTCAAGCTATGCATGAAGAGCTCCATAATTTTGAGAGAAACAAAGTATGGTCACTAGTGGAAAGACCCAAGGATCACAATATCATTGGAACTAAATGGGTGTTCAAGAATAAGCAAGATTCTCATGGGCAAGTGATTCGCAACAAAGCACGATTGGTTGCTCAAGGCTACTCTCAAGTCGAAGGACTTGACTACGGTGAAACTTTTGCTCCCGTAGCTAGGCTTGAATCCATTCGTATATTACTTGCATTTGCCACTAGTCATAACTTCATCTTGCATCAAATGGATGTTAAAAGTGCTTTTCTAAAAGGACCTTTAAATGAAATGGTATATGTTAAACAACCTCCGGTGTTCGAGGATCCCAAGTATCCTAACCATGTCTACTTCCTCCATAAGGCTTTGTATGGCCTCAAACAAGCCCCACGTGCTTGGTATGATCATTTAAAGGAGTTCTTTGTAGACTGTGGTTTCGTACTTGGGGTAATTGATCTCACTCTCTTTACCAAAAGTGTAGATGGACATTTCTTCGTTTGCCAAGTATATGTCAATGATATTATATTTGGATCCTCTAACGTGAGTTTTGTAGATCAATTTGCCAAACTAATGACAAGTGAATTTGAGATGTCTATGATGGGAGAATTAAAGTTCTTTCTAGGTTTTGAGATTAAGCAATATCATGAAGGGACTTTTATTTGTCAAGCCAAATATATTCAAGACATGCTCAAGAAATTTGATATGAACAATGCCAAACCATTACCTTATCCAATGCCAACAACCGCAAATCTTTCTATGGATCATGAAGGTATACCGGTAGACCCCAAACTTTATCGATCTATCATTGGATCTTTGCTTTACCTTTGTGCATCTAGACCGGACATTATGTTTAGTGTGGGTTTGTGTGAAAGATTTCAATCTAACCCCAAGGAAAGCCATATGATTGCGGTCAAGAGGAATCTTAGGTACTTGGTTGATACTCCCACTCATGGTCTTTGGTATCCGTCAAACGCAACTTTTGATCTTGTGGGATACTCGGATGCGTATTGGGAAGGTGACAAAGTGGATAGAAAATCAACCTCGGGTGCTTGCCAATTCCTTGGTAGGTCCCTTGTGTGTTGGTCTTCCAAGAAGCAAAATTGCATTGCCACCTCCTCCACGGAAGCGGAGTATATTTCCGCCGCAAGTTGTTGCTCTCAACTCTTATGGATGAGGCAATGTCTTAAGGATTTTGGAATTAAGATTAAGACAATGCCTCTTTTATGCGACAATGAGAGTGCTATTAAGATTGGTCACAATCCGGTACTTCATGGCAAGACCAAGCATATTGAGATTCGGTATCATTTTATTCGGGATCATGTGGCCAATGGTGATATCTCACTCTCTTATGTCAATAATAAAGATCAACTTGACGACATCCTTACCAAGCCTCTAGATGTGAAGAGATTCAAGGAATTGAGGAGTGATCTCAACATCATATGTGCAAGCAATTTTAGTTGATTGAAAATCTTGCACACACACCCCTACTAGACTCTTATTTGGATTCTAGATGCACGCATAGACATAGGGGGAGTGTAGCTCAATCAATGAGCCAACACTACCTTTATAATGCATAAATAAACAAATCATGCCTAATGATCATTTTTAATGACATCATGTGCTTCAATGATGAGTCTCGACAATGCACCCAAGATACATTTCGCGGTGACATATCGAACATACTCATACATGGTGGCTACGGCCACCGCCAAATTTTTGGTTGGTGTTTATATCAATGAGATATTTGTGTTCGTGTGTTCACTCATTTGCCTTTCCACTTGTTTTCACATTTCATTGGTATCCAATGTTGCTCATTTCGGTTCTCATTTTTTTTCTCTCTGTTGGATACAAATGAAAACATAATATGCATGTCATCATCCTCATTTCATTCGTGCACATGGTCAAATAAAATTGCTCTAAGAAACAAACTCACGAAAATGTGCTATTAAGACACTAGTTTCACCTTGTCATTTTGTTTGTTAGAATATATGTCATGTAAATCCTTGAATTGGAATTTTTTTTGTTGTTATTGTTGCGTGTTGTGGATTGGTAGTTGTGTAGGTTCACTTTGTTTTTAGGATTTTTTTTACAAAAAAAAACCACACATACACAAACCCAACCCACCCCAACAGCCGAAAAAACAGATAGCAAAAAAAAAAAAATTGCGCGCGCTTGCCCCTCCCACCCCGGCCTCAGCCACAGCCGAGCCGGCCCCAGGCCGGGGCGTTCGGCCACTAGGCCGGCCTCGCCCTCCGCTGCACGGCGGCCTGGCCGGCCCCCAGGCCGGGCACATAGACACGCACACACGGGCACGCCGGCCCCAGGCCGGCCACTGCCGAGCCCCAGGCCGGGGTGGGGCGCTGCCTACACACGCACGCACACCTCACGCACGCACGCACTCCTCACACCCCCCATCCCATCTTCTTCCTCCCCCATCCTCCATTAGAGCTCCTTGGTGCTCTCCCCTAACCCCCTCCCCCCCACCTCCCTAGCCCATCCCGAACGCTCAAAATCACGGATCCGCAAGCCCTCGGTCTTCTCCGCCCACTCCTCCACACGGATTTCTCGTTGATCCCTTATTGGAGGAGATCGGTTCACTTTATTTCTTAGTGCTTTTTGTTTGAAGATGGCTTCGAACTCGGGTAATTTCTTTCGGCTCTTCTATGGCTTATGTGTATGTGAGTGCTATCTATCGGTGTGCTTGTGCTAGTGTTCATGTGCTAGATTTTTTTTCATCTATTCATGCTAGGGTTCATACCGCTCATATGTCACTAGATTAATTCCTATGCCGTGCTATGTTCATGTCATATGCTCCTCATGTTCTAGCCGTATGATACTATGTTTGGCCATGGTTCAACAATTTTTTTCACATGATTGATATGATTGTCCTAGTGTCGTGCTTCTAAATTATTATGTTCATTATGACATGATGTGTATACTATGCCCTAATATTTTTTACATACTAATGGTGTTTCTAGTATCATGCCCAATATTTTTTTTCATGCCTATTTTCACTAAGAACACCACACAATCCTATACACATGCTATGATAATGTGCTCACACTAATCATAATGTGCCTTGTCCTCATTAATTGTGTGCTTGTCTATCACATATATTCATGGATTAATTATTTTTCTCTCAAACCACGACCATGTGCACTCATTATCATGCTCCATATCCATGGATCATATGTTTCAGGTGATTCCAATCCCCCAAATGAGTCCGAGGTCCCCCGATCTCTCCGCCCTCGCATCCCTCGCAAGAAGAGTGCCGCGGATGTTGCTGGTTCTACTCCCTCACGGAGACAGGGTTCATCTCTTCTAATCAATCCCAAGGAACATGTGATTGCGAACTGGGGTGGTCTTAGTACCACCGACTTTGAGGAAGCAAGGCTAAACTTTAATCCTTATGAGTTTGGTGAACGCACATGCCCGGATTCTCGGTTCTATTGCAACATGCATCAAGTCATGCATGACTTTATTCTTGGCAAGCTTCAGCATGGACATGTGGATCAACATTACTTTGACATTGACTATGCTCGCAACAAGTGTCCTGAAGTTATGGAAATCATGGACTACCACAACATCACTCCTCTCATGGGTGACACTCTTGCTCATCCATTTTCCATAGAGCTGCTCAGGGAGTTTTATTCCACTGTTCACTTCTCATCTGGAGGCCCCCTGCGGCTCCCGCGTATGTTGACTTGGATGAGCGGTGGCTCCAAGTGTGAGGCTACCATGGATGAGTTTGGTACCATTCTGGGTATTGCCGAGTATCGGTTTGATTATACCTTCTATTTCCGCATTCATGGTGATTCCAAGAAAATTATGAAGGCCAAGGAGGGTATTCGCCATTGCTATCCCGAAGGTACCGGCTCCATGCACATTCCTAAGATCAAGTTCTTTTCTGAACATTGGTATATGGTGCACGCTATTCTTTGCAATACCATCAATGCCAAATTTGGTGAGAAGGGTGAGGTACGCAAGTGGATGATCAACCTTCTATATCACATTGAGTCTCAAATGAGGGCCAGGAAGCAATTGGATGTTCTGGATTACATGTGGCAAGAGATGCAGAATGTGGTTCGTGAAAAGCGGGTCCCCATCTATGGCTCCTATATTCAACGTCTTATTGAGACCAAGATCCTAGCCGGTCTCCTCAACAACTATGCCAAGATAACTCCCAAGAAATCTATTCTTATGCTTGATGCTCCCATTGAGCCTGCTGCTGATCCAAGGCCTAAGCGCACCCGCACCGAGTCTTTTGCTCCTGGTACATCTCAGGGGGTGAGCCGCTCACCTTCTCCTACTCCTCCTACTGAGACTTTCAACCTTAAGAAGATCCTCCAGAAGATGAACTGCTTCTTCATTGATAAGCAGCATCAGGATTATGAGGCCTATCGCAAGGGCAAGGCCTCTAGTCGCCGTCAGCGTTCCATCCAGAAGGCTCTTAAGATTCCCCTTAGTCCTCCCAGCACAGAAGAAATTTCAGAGGATCTGTGGAAGTCTAAGCATACTTATTGGTGTGGAGATGATGCTAGCTCACTCGGCTCTTTTGCGGCGCCCTACACTACCACTGCTAGCTCCAGACAGGCTCCTCCAGAGGCCTTCATTGATGAAGATGATGCGATGGGCGACGAGTGATTCGGATTGCATTTCTCTCCCTTTTTGGTCTATGATGCCAAGGGGGAGAACCACTCACGCATTTCATTGCATTTCATGCATTCATTTGCGTCTTATCTTCGCTATTTGCTTTCGTCATTCTTAGTTGAGACTATTTGTGTGGTTTGTTGAACTTTGGTGTTATTGTAAGACTATGTCTTTATTTATCTATCGTACTTTCTACCTATATATTATGCGTGTGATAGTTGATATATTGAAGATCATAGCAAGGCTATTATGTTATTTCATCTACTCACTATTTTGATGTGTTGAAGCCATAATGAGGGTAGTTGTTATTCATCTATAACTATGAGAAGAATGCTATGGTAAGATCATTCTAGTGGTAAATATTATTGCTCATCTTTGTGTTCATACATGCGTATCTTCAATGTTAAAATCATGATTGGATAAATTCTCACACTTCACATAAGTATATCGTAGTCACATCATTATCTTATAAAACACAGTGTGAAGATGAGATTATGTTAGGAGCACTCAACATGATTATCAAATATACATGTCAATTGTTATGGGCACACAAATAGGGGGAGTACGAATATATGTTAATTCTCTCACAAATAGCCATGCAAAATTATTTCTTACGCAAATCTGTATGTTGTCATCAAACATCAAAAAGGGGGAGAAAGAACATAGTTCCTAAATCCTATTTTGAGTGTTTGATTACAACATATAGATGGACTAATGTGTTTTGCTAAGTGTACTCAGAAAAGATCTACCCGTAAACATCATACAAGTTGCAGCAATAAGAGAGAAAAGCTTACGAAAAAAGATGCGGAAGAAAGAAGAAGAAACGGAGAAGAAAGGAGAAAGAGAGAAGAAGAAAAGGGGTGGCCGGCCTGCCTGGCCGGCCTGGCCGGGCTCTAGGCCAGGCTGGCGCCAGCCTCGCCGTGCCCCACGCTGGCCCCAGGCCGGGTGCCAGGCCGGGCTGCTCGGGTGGGGGTCCGGCCTCACCCCACTGCCCCCGCCGGCCCCAGGCCGGGTGCCAGGCCGAGCACTTCGGGTGGGGGTCCGGCCCCGCCCTGCTCCCACGCCGGCCCCAGGCTGGGAGCTAGGCCGGGGTGGGATTAAGCCCGGCCCTGGCGGCCCCAGGCCGGCCCCCAGGCCGGGGGGGGCGCTGTAAGGTGAAAACTGCCCCCCCCCAACGACCGTATTTCGTACGGGTATAAATAGGGCGTCTCCACCTACCTCCTTGCTTTGTCAATCTCACCCACACTTTCTCACACCACCATTGATTGACCAAGCTCAAGCGCAAGAACAAGATCTCCTCAAATCCCCAACCAAAGCTCGTGATACTTTGGGATTTGAGGGAGACACTCCCGATCTACAACTCCACCAAGTCGATTAGAAATCCACCCACTCATCCCTTAGGGATCTTGTCATTCTTAGTTCATTGGAGCCAAGAATCTTGTTGCTCTTAGTTCATCGGAGCTCGGAGCCTTGTTGATATCCCCGGTGCTTTTGTGCTCGTGGATCTTGCTTCTCGGAGTCTTGGCGGCTCTCGGGATTTGGTGAGGACCCTCCAATCTTGTGGAGTGTGCCTCATCCTTGTAAAGGTTCTAGTTGTCAACCTCAACGGCAACATCCTGATTCGAGCCTATCCAGATCGGTGGAAGGACTCGAAGGAGATACGGTGTGGCATTTGAGGCCTACTCGGTGTTCCACTTTGGTGGCACCGCACCGCTCCAACGGAGATTAGCTTCCATTGGGAAGTGAACTTCGGGATAAATCTCCGCGTCATTATGTTCGGTTATTCCTCAACTTACCTTTACTTGTTACTACTAGCTTAGTCATTTATTCACCTTGTGCTAGTTGTACTTGCTCAACATATAGGATTGCTCACCTAGTTGCATAATCTAGATAATCTATATTTGAGCATTACCTTGTTAACTTGAAAAAGAAGTTAAAATTTGTAGTTAACCTATTCACCCCCCTCTAGTTAACCTCTCGATCCTTCAAACCTGAGGGTGGATTATTAGTCATAGATGCAGTTGGATTATGGTCTATGTATATTGTTCTAATGCCCGCACTAAATATCATAGTAGTCATCATGTCATGAATGTGCACTACGGTGCAACATTTATTTGTCAATTGCCCAGCTGTAATTTGTTCACCCATCATGCTATCTTTTATGGAGAGACACCACTAGTGAACCTATGAACCCCGGTCCATTTTTCTACACTGTTAAACAGACCTCTACAATTTCCTGTGTTTCATTACTTACTGCAAGCATACACCATTTTCCACACTATACGTCTAATCTTTGTTTTCAGCAAGACCGGTGAGATTGACAACCTCACTGTACCGTTGGTACAAAGTATTTTGGTTGTGTTGTGTGCAGCTTCCGCGTTGTTGCTGACACCGGTGAGGCGCCATCACCACCGTCAGTGGCATCAACCTTCCGAAGATCCTCTTTCTCCTACTGGATTGATAACCTTGGTTCGTAACTAAGGGGAAAACTTCTACTGCTGTGCTCATCACATCCTCCTCTTGGGGTCTCCCAACGAGTGCAAGATCTGCACCATCAAGGCATTTTTCTGGCGCCGTTGCCAGGGAGGAATAAGTCTTCTGGCAAGGGAGTCTCTCACTTCCAATCTCTTTACTTTGTTTTTTTCTTAGTTTATTTTATTTTGTCTTGGTTTCTTCTCTTTATCAAAAACACAAAAAATTAGTTCTTATTCTAGTTGTTATTTTTTGCTTTATCATGCTTGCTATCAATGTTTGATGTCTTTGAAAATAGATCTTATAGGCAAAGTAGATTCACAGATTAACAACAAAAACATTATAAGGAACACCTCTTGTCACAAAAAGGGATACACTTATGGGAGCAAATTAATAAATTGCATGACTTTCCTAAAAACTTGTGCTCTACTTATGATGTTACTTATTGCTTTGATAAATCTTGCTGCTGTAGGAGGTATGAACACCTCCCTTTTCAATGCGAGTATAATGATAATGTTACCATATCTTCTTATGTTAAGGAAAATTATGAATTATATGATTTGGAACAAGTTGAAGAACTTATTGCTTGGAAGGGTGCATCCGAAATTGCTTATTTACTTGAAAGTATTGATGATGCACCTTATAAATACGAGATTTATGCTATACTTGAATATTTCTTTGATAATTACTAGGATTGTAATTACTACATAATGAATTATCTTAATAGATGCTCTCAACCTAAGGAAACTAATGCCTTGCAGGAGCCTATGGAAGAGGAAATTATTGAATCTGGAAGCTCATTGGATGAAAAAGAGGAGGAGAGTGATGATCAAGAGGAGGAAGAATGGAGCTACCCATGTCTACCTTCCAATTATAGTAACTCTTTAACTCATAATTATGATGATCCTATTAATTCTTTTGAAATATCCCTTTTTGATGAAGTTGATAATTGCTATACTTGCGACCTTGATATTACTATGAATAAAACTTTTTAGAATGATATTGCTACTGTTATTTATGATAATCCATGCTACTGTGATAAAATCTGCGAGAATCCTCTATTTATCCGAACTATTGATATGTTACTTGATGTTATAAATCATAATGCTCTTGATGATGGTTCTATGTTACTTGATGTTATAAATCATAATGCTACTGATAATAGGATTGCTATAATGTGTCCTATACCTTTTATGAGTGATCAATCATCTTGTTTTTCTATTGCTAAACGTGGGGAGAAAAAGGAGCTGATTTTAAATTTTGATCCCACTATTTTTGAGCTTGATATGAATTGTGTGATTTCAAACCATGACAAACATGCTTTATGTGATAATTATGTTGTTGAGTTTGTTCATGACGCTACTGGAAATTATTATGAGAGATGAAAATATGGTTGTAGAAATTTTCTTGTTACTAAAACACCTCTCTTTTTGTTGAAAGTTATGAAATTGCTCTTGTTCTACCTTCCCATGATTTCTTGTTTGAGCTTCTTTATGTTATTTCTTTACAAGATTCCTATGCATAGGAAGTGGGTTAGACTTAAATTTGTTTTATGCTTGCTTATTAATGCTCTCTTTTGCTTCAACTAATATTTCTCATGTGAGCATCTTCTCAAACTATCATGCCTAGCTGAAAGGCGTTAAAGGAAAGCACTACCGGGAGACAACCTGTTTTATTTCTCTATTTTCAACCAGTTTTCTTTTGTTTTCTTTTGTGTGCTTTGCACCTAGGTGTTGTCTATTCCTTAGAAACCCCTCTGTATCTTTTATTTTGTGTTTTTGTTGAGCCAAGTAAAGCTTCTAGTGGAAAGTTGAGACTATATTTCGGATTTCTGCGTAGGAAACAGATTTCTGCTGTGCACTGTTAATTCGTATAAAATCACAGAAAATTCAAAATGACCTGAGCTTTTTTATGCGTAATCCTGGGATGTATATGCAACTTTTCTTAGTTTACCACTTTTTTATTTGAGAAACAGAAGATTTTCGAAAAAATCATCTTTATCTCCTGTCCTGTTTTGACATATTTCTGCGAATAATTGCATTTGCATCTTAATCTCTTTCTTTTTGTGTTATATTGAGAAAAAGAGTTTTAAAAGAAGTTGTTACAGTAGATAATGTGTTATTGAGTGTTAGGCATGTGTTGAAACTGAACCATGTGAATTTATTATTTCGATTGCACTAACATTGCTAATGAAGATTGTGAGAAATTTGGTGTAAAGGAAGTTTTCAAGGGTCAAGAGAAGAGGATGATATGACGCGATCAAGAAGAGTGAAGAGCGTAAGCTTGCGGATTCCTTTGTGGTACATCCCAGCAAATTCCAAGAATACTCAAGCGTCTAAGCTTGAGGATACCCAAGGCATCCTCTTCTTCATCGACAAACTATCAGGTCACTTCTAGTGAAACTATATTTTTATTCGGTCACATCTTATGTGTTTTACTTGGAGCGTCTTTTATTTTTGCTTTCAGTTTGTTTAGTTTTATTTTCCGTAGTTTATGGTTGGATCTTATCATACTTTGTTTGGGAGAGAGACACACTCCGTTTTCATTGCCTAGAACACTCTAGTTTTCATTCTTATTGTTCCGTGAGTGTTCACTTTTTGCTAGTACTGCGTTTAGCCTTTGTTTTCATGCATCTATTATTCAGAGCTGTTAGTTTTAGTAGTGTGATGTGAGTAATCTCATGTTTTCTTGCTGTAGCATGTAGAGAATTTTTGTTAAAGTATGTCTTGTATGGTGCTTGTTGGGAAAAGAAATTGCTGCTTGAGGTAGAATTTTTAACGATGCAAACAGAAGCTTGTATAGACCGTGGCTAGAAATTTTTCATGCCATGCTAAATGTTATTTTAGTTTTAAAGCCTTGTGGTTATTGAGTAGCATGAATAGTCTCAAATAGCTGAGAGTAGATTCATGAGTTGTTCTTTTCATAGTAAAGCATAAATTTATGGTATTCTCTTTTGAATGTTTTATTTGGTTGACTTGGCGCATGCTCACACCATGTTTATGACTATGAACCAGTCACGAATAGCCTCCATGACCATTTAGTTTTTGAACTTGGGATACCGCTTATGCTTTAATTAATGATGTTTATGTCGTTATGCATGATTATGGCTCTTATGCTCTCTTGATTTGTCGCTCCCAGTCTTTTGCTAGCCTCCACCTGTACTGAGTATGAGCTCTACTTGTTCAATCCAACTCCCAAAAACCAAAGTTTTCCCATTGTGTCCACCATATCTACCTACATGTGGTATTTGACTGCCATTCCAAGTAAATTGCTAATGTGCTACCTTTAAAACTTTCAAAATTACTCATGTTTTGTGTTCTTGTTTTTGATCATGAGGACGTCAATAGAGAATATTTATCTTACTTGTGATTGGAACTGGAGTTCATACATAGAGTTGCAGAACCAGAAAACAAAAATCCGGGTCATGTTCAAACCCCAGGTCAAAACACAGTCTCAAACCCAGTCCCGACTGGGTCTCGTAGAATTGGAATCCTATGCCTTGGTCCTGCAATCAGGAACGAGAGAATACCGGCTGATTTTAAGGACCTCGTCGAGTTGTGAACTATACGCTAGACATGGAACCTGCAGATTGGATAGAGGGATATGAGATGGCCACGGAGATATTGGAAGTAAGCGACGCAGTATGCGGGCGGTACTTAAGCGTGATGCTAGAAGGACCGGCGAACTCTTGGTTAAAAAACCTGCCCACGAATTCAATTAATAGCTGGCAGGAGTTGAAGGACCAGTTCATCAAAACAATTCAAGGAACATGCAAGCGGCCAACGACTATTACAGACCTGGAAAACTGTGTACAGAAGGAAGGGGAGTCTGCCTAGCACTGGTCTCGGTGCGTCGCGGAAATTATACATTCATCTGTCAGACTCACCGCTCAACAGGCAGTCATAGCATTGGAAAGGAATTGCAGATTTGACCCGTTGAAGCATAAGCTAGGACGCATCAAGCGATATGTTCATGATATGAGCGAATTGATGGATGCAATGACCAAGTATGCGGAGTCTGACAAAACAAAGGACGCAGACTCCGATGATGAGAAGTCTGCAAAGGAAAAGAAAACTATGACCAAGGGTATCCAGAACCCGAATAATAGCAACATCAACCTCGAGAACCAGAATAATAACAAGCGCAAAAAGGGGGAAGGGACCTCAGATCTAGTGGCAACTACAAATGTGGGCTACAGGAACCAACGTCAGGGCAGCAATTTCAGAGGAAATCAAAATTTTCGACCAATCATCTCTGCACAGGCTCTGAAAGGACCATGTCCCCGACACAAAAAAAACGGAAAGTTAGCAAATCATTCTTGGGAAAATTCTTTCATTATGCAGGGTTTCCGGCCTAGTGGAAATAATAACTATGGACCAAGAATCAATGGAGGAGGTGACCCAGGTACCATGGGAGGTGGACATCTAGAATCTGGCAATTCTGGACCTGGAAATCATAATCCGGGTCACCCTGGTCAGGGTAACCAGGGAAATAACCAAGGTGGCGGTCACTAAGGAGGAAATTCTGGTTTCCAAACAAATCCGAAGCAGTTAAGTTCAGGCCAATATCATGTGTTTACTACGAGTTTATGCAGGAGAGAACTAAAGGTGCAGAAGCGTGCAGTCCATGCGGTAGCTCCTGCTGTCCCTAGGTGGCTCAATTGGTCGGAACAGCCCATAACCTGGAGTCGGGCAGATCATCCTCCACGAATTGATAATCCAGGAAGCGTGGCTCTGGTTGTGGCTCCACAAGTTGGAGTATATAAGTTATACAAAGTATTGATGGATGGAGGAAGCAGCATAAACATACTTTATTATGACACGCTCAAAATGATGAACCTGCAGGAGAAACAACTTCAGCCATCGTCAGCTGTATTTCATGGGATCGTGCCTGGTAAGTCTGCACAACCTATCGGGAAAATATACCTTGAAGTTTCCTTTGGAGTATTAAAAATTACAGGACAGAGATGTTAGCATTTGAAGTGGTCAAATTCAAAAGTCTATACCATGCTTTATTTGGACGGTCAGCTTATGCCAAGTTTATGGTAAGACCATGTGTGGGGAACCCAGACTAGTAGTCCGAGACCTCCAGTATGCATACATTCACGATCACATGATCAGTTAGTCGTGAACACCATACTCGAGTTGGCATTGCAGATTACAACATCCACTACACGAATACATGGCTTACATAACTGGTCACATGACTCAGTTCAAGACAACTGCCACGCAGGGCAGAAAACCACACTAAACAGCGGAAGACTACAAAACACACTCATGGTAAACCCAAGTCATGCCTTGACTACCTGCTGGCTACTAACTCGGACACGTTCCTAGTTCGCACAGCCGTCAGCGACACCATCTTCTTCAGGTTCTCCGGGTTTCTACTCAAAGTCTGGCTAAGACAATAGCCAGGGACGAAACCATTGTGAGTACATTGGAATGTACTCGCAAGACACCCCAAATGAAAGCTAACATGCAAGTATGCATATATATGGGTGGTAGATAAATTAGAGTTCAACTAGCTATGATAAATTTAAGACACAAGTTTTATTTTTCTTTGTTGAAGAAGATACTTCAAAAGATATTTCATTTCTCTTGTAAATATAGCATGCCCACAAGGTTTTTGATAAAGCATTTTAAATAGAATAAAAGTTTCTCTTTGCAAAACTTCTTGGAAGATCACATCTTAAAGATCATCATTTATCCGGTACCTCAAAGGTAAAATCATTCCCTTTCCACGTACCTCCCAGGTACAAATTCCAAAACACTTTTCCAGCTTTTTCGAAAACATTGACACAATGCTAGCTACATGGCCATTCAACTGTCCATATCCGAGGACGCGGCTATTCTGAATAGTTTTACTCTGCAAAGGTGTACACAGTCAACAAGATCCAGTACATCGGCCGTGAACAACCACGGACTGTCCGAGACAGTATGCAAACATCGGATAACTAGTACTTACCATCCACTATGTCAGCGCTAGTAAATGACTACCTCTTCAACTGGGTTTGTTCTCCCCGGCACCGAGTGAATCATCCCTATTGATCCGGTTTCCAATGACAACACACCGCCATGGCAAGAGACCCAATTGCTGCAACCGGTAGTGAACTTAATCCCACACTGTGAATGTCTCGTTTCTCCCTCCTGGCGAAAATTCGGTTCGGGGGAATCTAACCCCTATAGCACTTTGAGGTAGGCACGGACTAACACCGACAAGCAATTAGCTAGACCCCGTTCCCATATTGAGCTAATGTGGCAGCACGGCTTGGTTGTCCGTCGAAGACTAGGTTATGTGTCATTTTTGGAAAACAAGTCGAAAACATTTCCTTCTTCACAAACCTCCCTCGGACAAGGTCCCACCTTTCCTCGGGGTTTTTCAAAGCTTTTGCTTTCCACTAGAGGACTTAAGTGAATGAAGTGATGATACTAAGAACTTGTTTTCTCAGAACTTGTCATGACTTGATCACAAGGGTTGTGTTTTAAGAAAGTTATGATCATTGGTTTTAATGTTAGTTGTCAACAAACTCAAACAAAAACACAATAAACAAGCAAAAAGAAACGAAACAGAAGCATTAGTCAGATATATTGAAAAAGTTTTTGTTGGCCCTGATTTTTGGGTTATTGAAAACAAGTTTTTGCTGTCTTCCAAAAATTGGGCTGTTACAGCTCTTCCCCCCTTAAAATGTATCTCGTCCCCGGGATTCGTAAGTGGGTACTTAAGAGTGTAGCTAAAAACAAGAGTCTCGGGCTTCTTCAAATTTTTTTGTAAATGAAGATCCTTTGACGAGGTGGTCTTCTGAGAAATCGAGGTGTTGATGTGGTCAGAATGTTGCTTGTCGAGAAGATGGATATGTTCACTTGACACTTCATGTCCTTGAGGTTGATGTTGGTGGAACGACACAAGATAATGACGGGTCTTTATTTTGCTGTTTTGTAGACCACATGTCTTTGTCTTGATCTCTTCTTATTTAGGAGTTTCACGGGTAGTTACTCATGACAACACTCGAGTCTCACAGGGCGTCATGTCCGTAGACTTGACTCTCTCCGATTCCTGCTATGAAAGCTGTTAGGAACTCCTATATGCTTCTTTGCTTCTTGATTGGTCGACCGCGTTGAAGTGCAGATGCTCCCCCCCTTTGATTAGTCTTCGTAGGTTGTCGGGAATTATCTTCATCTTGGTCTCATTTTTGCTTGGTGGCGATGGCAGGTCGTGGAAGACTTCATTGTGTCTTGATCTTCACGGAGCTTTGCAGGCGTCTTCATAGTTGATTTAGTATCACATAGTTAGCTTTCCCTCGGGAAAACTAGCTAGTTCCTTAAGTGAACCTTCGGTTAGATGTTAGTGTAAAATTAGATAGTTATGTTAGTAGTGTTAGACTAGTAAAAATTTTCTGTTAGAGTTGCGAGACACATCTCGCTTTAACTCGGGCTTGAATCTGAATTCGTCGTTCTTCATGATGGCTCTTGATGTAGTTGCACAAAATGGCGCATGAAGTCCGTTACCCGTCTTGAGGAATATTACAGAGTCTTGGGCTCTCGGGTTGATGTAGAGAGCGTTCCATACCGCGCTCTTCTCATGAAGGGATGGGGGATAAAACTTTTTAAAAAGGGGGTTTTGCTATGTCAGAATTTTGAAGAGATATCAAAAGTGCAAGCTATGGCCGAATAGGGTGTCGCACCCTGGTTTCTAGGGGATACTCATCGGGCCGAACTGGATAGCAGGTGCTTGGATTATGGGGCATAACTGCTCCCACGTCCCAGCTTCCTGGTAGGCCTGCACTTATGCGCGACAACACAAGCCCTGCTATTCCATCGTCGATGTAAACTATCCACTAGAGATCAAAGGCACTACTGTCGACGTACTTCATATCAAGCACGGATGGTACGTCAACAACGTTAAACGAAATGATAACACAGAATGTCTCTAAGACACAAAAGATTGAAATAAGGTTGCAAATAGCCTTCACTAAGGCAGAGAATATCAGATACAATCATTCAGAGGACACATGTCCCAACATAGCATTCATTACATCAGCGGAAGCAAACAAGGTGTCTGAGTACAGACAAATCCAATAGGCTTAAGAAGCCGGGGAAAATAAAGAAGACGAAGCCCATCCACGTAGGTCCTGGATCCTGCCCGAGGTCCAGCTATCTACTCGTCTGCAGTCTCGTCGAACTCCACGAAGTAGCCATCCTGGTGATAATCGTAGCCGTAGTCGTAGTCTGCGTAAACCACAGCCCCAGCGGGGTCAGTACATCCAAGTACTGGCAAGCAAGACTCACACTTCATCAAAGAGTTACCCGTCAACACAAGCATAGGTGCTTGGGATCAACGGAAGAAATAGGTGATATGAAAGTTGTTGCGGGCTGCTCTAACCATCTACAGAAGATAACTACAAGTTCCGGCTAACAGAAGAAGATAAGATCGAGTGTTGTAACCAACTGAAAGATAACTTCAACCAAACCCATCCTGGATCTCGCCCCTTATCCGAAGAAGCAATCCGAGGCTAACTCACTCCGTTGGATTAAAGATGAGTCAAGTTATTGTGTGAATAAACTATTACTAGTCAAGTTATTAATCATTGGGTGTAACATGATTGATCATTAGGTTGAAGTTGTCCTGAGTACTTGTTAGCCAGTACTTTCACCAAGTAGTCCATAACCGCGGAAAACACGGCTTCTCGAGAAGATTATCCCTGCAGGGTTGCACCAATTTGGCCGTACACGTATGAATATCCCGCCAGATGGGATGCCTCCCACCAAGCGGGGCACTCAACACAATCCAACCGTTCTTCGCATCAAGCCTAAAGCACCTTGGGCGCAAGGCTAATCGAGCCCAGAAGAAAATGGACCCTCATAGCACTCTAAGAACGTGTCCCCCTATATGCCGACTACGAAAGTTCCACCCTGCGCTGGGCTCGCAAAAACATGCATGCGACAAATGGAAAACACGAACTAAATGAGGCGATTTGGACGAGATGCGAATCGGGTCAAACTGAGGGGGGCGCCCATACTCGCTTCCCACATGCGGGTAGTGCGCTCATCATGGATCGGTAGACAAGACCCTTTTCCTATTAGGGTCGAAACTAGCAGGCCTCAAAACCTCTCATGGGCCTCCTGCCGGTGCCTTATCATTAAATTATTATTACCATTAGCATTAACAGGATTGATTGATTAACATTCGAGCCCCCGGTACAACAATAATAGTAAAAGAAGTAACCGACAACAGACTCGAGCAAAAGCAACCCTAAGCATGCTAGATAAGACTAAGGCAACAAGCAAGGGGTTTTAGGTATGGAGGTGAGGCAATATCATTGGTTCAGGGTATCATGTGATGGGTGCGGAGAACAAGCAACGATACATAGGGCTAGCAATAGTAGACAAAAGGATAGTATCGACAACAAGTGTGGAAAGGAACTCGATGATTCATGTGAGTGATAACTTGCCTGGAAGCTCAACAGCCTGGTACTGAGCTAAATCCTCAGAAGGGGTGTCGTAAGGATCGTCGGTATCAACCTCGTCGTCTAACCGAGAAGAAGCAAACAGACAATGCAGAAAAGATAGACAATCAATATCATGGCATAGTGCACAATCATGGGATGATGCATGTGAAGTTAATAGATGCATCAAAGTAAACTACTTGACAAGGTAACACAATTTAATTGAACCCATATGCAATGTGAATTGCATATGGATGCAAATGGTTGAGGTTGAGGCAATGATCTACAATTAGTTAACATGTGTAAGTGGTTTATCATGATGCATGCATGATGATAACAAGAAGTAAACAACAAGAGATGCAAGTGGTAAAAGAATAAAACAAGTTTGGAAATTTTGGGTTACTTAAACATGTCACACAAGCAATTGTTGTTTTCATCAAGTTTTATTTCTCAAAACAGAAGACAAAGTTGATATTTGAAAAGGTTATGTTTTTCTGGTTTGAAAACATATTTTACATGTTTAAAAAATAAATTAATTTGAGCAAGTTATGATTTTAGCAATTTTAATTGAATTAAACAAGGATTAAATTGTTTAGGCAATTTTAATTATTCAAAATAGGAAACAAAAATTATATTTGAAAAGGTTATTCAAAATGGTATGGAAAACATATGTTATTTGCATTTATTGGATTAATAATGAATTAGTTATTGATTTTAGCAAATTGCAATTGATTTGTTTGAATTCAAATTTAAATTGCATTTTGGAATTTCAAAACAGGAAACAAATGATACCAATAGGTAGACAATTTAATTTAGATTAGTGTGCATATTTTATTTTTGTAATTTGGACTTATAAAAGTAAAGTTATGGTCAAAATACTTTCAGGGACCAATCTGTTAAAACAAAGGGCCTGGATTTGAATACCGAAATGTTTTAAAACCTCTTATACGCACAGAAACACACCCAGCCACTGCCAGGGGGGAACCAACTCGCGCGGTGCTGGCGTGGCCACACGAGTGACTGACAGCTGGGCCCTGTCTGTCAGCGTGTGGAAGAGAAAAAAGGTGGGGATTTTTATGCGGCCGCGGGGGTTCGATCCCACGATCGCTCGCTAGCGTGCGCGTACTCTGAACCAGTTCAGCTGTTGCATTTCGTTGTCAGGTATCCGATACGCAGGGAGGTTATTGTTACGAAGTGCTCTCTGAACTTTTAACTGAACTTTGCGCGGTAATTGAAACTCTCGCTGACGGAAACGATCTCGCCGGAGGGGATCGACGGCCGTGCTGCGCCGTGGCTGCTGCTGGACGCATGCGTGTGCAGACCTGGACGCGCAACAGAGAGGAGATGAGATTGGAGGGGACGGTGGTGCGCTCACCGCGTGGTCGTCGTGGAAGCGAGTGCTCGGTGTGGCGCGGCCGGCGACGATGGCGTTGATGGCGGCGGGGCTGTAGCGGATCTGCGGGCTCACTCGGGTGTCTAACGTGGAGAGGAAGGAGTGGGGGTCTGGTTCCTGTAGTTTGGAGGTGGGGTGGCGCAGTGGTTTGGCGGCGGCGTGCATGGCTTCAGAGCCGCGATTCCGGCGAGGTGGCGGCAGAGGGGAAAAGTGGCCGGGAGAGGGCAGACGGCGGCGGAGAAGAGGGGCTAGGGTGGTAGGTAGGGTTAGGGTTGGCGGCGCGCATCCGTGGGGGTCTTATAGGGCTCGGAAGCCAAGGGTGGCCGTCGGCTGCCGCCGTACGGCGACGTGGCCTGCCCCGATGGCCGCCGTACTGCGAACAGAAGGAGTACACGCTTTTTGAAGCGGTACGCGTGCGGGGCAGCGGGCTGGGCTGCGTGTTAGTGGGTTAGGTGGGCTGGGGTAGTTAGCTGCCGCGCGCTGGTTAGCTGTTGCTTATTTTTTTTTCTCTTTTCTGTTTTTTTTGTAGCAATAGAAATTGGAAGGAAATGTTAGGGTTTTAGGTTTTAAAATTTTTGAGAAAAATCATGGGGACTTGTCAGCTCAAAATCTATCAGTTGGCAAGTTAGTTTTTTGAAATTTAAAATTTTTACTTGCTGTTTGGAAAATAACCCAAAATTGAATGAATTTCCTTATTAGATGAATATTAATAAAAGCACACTTTTAACTAGGGGGACCCCTATGAATAAATTTTATTAAAACATTAGAATAGTTTGTTAGCTTTATTGAGTTGGAATTTGGTGCTGTTTGAATTTGAGTTTGAGTTTGAAAACAATTTGGGAATTATTTATTTGAAATAGAAGCACCATTTTATTAATTGATAACTAAGAAATAATAAGACAACAAATGAGTTGTTTTTATTTGAGATTTTCGTTTAAAATGTTGTAACAGAGCAAGTATGAAATAACCATTTGAATTTGTTTGAGGTTTCATTATGAAAACAAGATAAAACAGATGCAAAACAAATAGTAAACAAATGCAAACAAATAATTAAACATGATGACATGATGCAATACTTTGATTAAACATGAAAACAAACATACTAGGGGGTATTTTCATACTTGGGATGTTACAAAACGCCCCCCCTTGAAGGAATCGCGCCCCGAGATTCCTACTGAGAAATGAAAAGGTCCGGATACTTCTTGCGAAGATCCTCTTCGGTCTCCCATGTTGCCTCTTTATCGGAATGATGCGACCATTGCACTTTCAAGAACTTGGTGCTCTTGTTGCGAGTCTTACGAACGGTCTCATCGAGAATTTGGATAGGGTGCTCCTCATAAGAGAGATCATCTTGCAGTTCAATGGAATCATGATGAACTGCACGATCTGGATCTTTGAAACACTTCTTGAGCTGTGACACGTGGAACACATCGTGCACTTTGGATAGTTTTTCTGGAAGTTCAAGACGGTACGCATTCTCTGCACGTCTTGACAGGATGTTGAAAGGACCAATGTATCTTGGTGCCAGCTTTCCTTTCACACCAAAACGATGAGTGCCTCTGAGGGGAGTTACACGGAGATATGCTTTGTCACCAGGAGCATAGATCATGTCCCTGTGCTTGCTGTCATAGTAACTCTTCTGACGAGACTGAGCAATCTTGAGATTGTCACGAATGATGCGAACTTTCTCCTCGGCTTCCTTAACAATGTCAGGACCTAAGAGTGAATGTTCACCAGCTCCAGACCAATTGATTGGACTCCTGCATCTGCGGCCATACAATGCCTCAAATGGTGCCATGCCTAGGCTTGCCTGGTAGCTGTTGTTGTAGGAGAATTCAGCATATGGAAGGCAATCCTCCCATTTCATGCCAAAGGAGAGACCACATGCTCTGAGCATATCCTCGAGAATCTGGTTGACTCTTTCGACTTGCCCCTGAGACTGAGGGTGATAGGCTGTGCTGAACAGAAGTTTAGTGCCCAATGCATCTTGGAAACTCTTCCAGAAATGAGAAGTGAATATGCTTCCACGGTCTGAGCTTATTTCCAATGGAACACCATGAAGAGGAACAATCTTTGCTGTGTAGAGTTCTGCTAACTGGCTAGCTGAGATAGTTTCTTTGACAGCAAAGAAGTGAGCTACTTTAGTGAGACGATCAATAACAACGAAGATTGCATCGTTGCCCTTCTTGGACTTTGGAAACCCAGTAACGAAGTCCATTTCAATCATGTCCCACTTCCACTCGGGGATTTTGAGAGGTTGGAGAAGACCGGCTGTTTTCTGATGAACTGCCTTAACACGTTGACAAACGTCGCATTCAGAAACATATTGAGCAATTTCACGTTTCATGCTAGGCCACCAATAAAGAGTCTTGAGATCCTGGTACATCTTTGTACTTCCAGGGTGGATAGAGAGAGGAGTTTCATGAGCCTCCTTGAGAATGATATCTTTGAGACTTTGAATCTGAGGAACTGCAATGCGTCCTTCGAAGAACACAACTCCTTTGTCATCAATTGAGAAGGACTTGAACTTATCATTGCCTTCCTTGATGTGCTCTACAATCTTCTTGATTTCAGCATCACGAAACTGTTCAGAACGAATCTTGTCCTCGAGAGTTGGAGTGGCTGTCAAGCTAGCAAGATAACCTTGAGGAACAAGACCAAGGTTCAGCTTCTGGAATTCTTCATGAAGTGGAGGTTGGCTTTCCATGATCATGAGATTATTGCAATAGGATTTGCGACTGAGAGCATCGGCCATAACATTAGCCTTGCCTGGAGTGTAAGAAATGGTGAGATCGAAGTCTTTGATCTTTTCAATCCATCTCCTTTGCCTGAGGTTTAGGTCTGGTTGAGTGAAGATGTATTTCAGACTCTTATGATCGGAGAAGATTTCAGTTTTGTTACCCAACAAGTATTGTCTCCATTTCTTGAGGGCAAACACAACTGCTGCAAGTTCAAGATCATGAGTGGGATAGTTTTTCTCATGTGCATTCAACTGACGTGAAGCATAAGCCACAACTTGACGTTCTTGCATAAAGAACTGCTCCTAGACCTTGGAGAGATGCATCACAGAATATCTGGAAAGGTTTGGTAGTATCTGGACCAACTAGAACAGGTGTAGAAGTGAGTTTAGTCTTCAGGAGATTGAAACTTTCATCACACTGTGGAGACCAAACGAACTTCTTGTCCTTCTTGGTGAGATCAGTGAGAGGTTTTGCAATCTTGGAGAAGTTTTGGACGAAACGACGGCAATAGCTAGCCAAGCCAATAAAACTTCTGACTTGCTTCACCGTCCTTGGAGGTTTCCAGTCAACAATTGCCTTAACCTTTTCAGGATCAATGGCTATGCCCTTGGCAGAGATGATATGACCAAGATAGGCCACTTCTGGAATCCAGAACTCACATTTGGAGTACTTGGCATATAGACGATGCTCGCGGAGTTTCATGAGAGTGAGACGAAGATGTTCTTCATGCTCTTCCTCGGATTTTGAGTAGACCAGGATATCATCAAGATATACCACAACGAACTTGTCGAGGTATTCGTGGAAGACAGAATTCATGAGTCGAGAGAAGGTCGCCGGTGCATTGGTGAGACCAAAGGACATGACGGTGTATTCATATAGACCGTACCGAGTGGTGAAGGCTGTCTTTGGAATATCTTCCTTTCTGATCTTTATCTGATGGTAACCCATCCTCAAGTCCAACTTTGAGAATATTGAGGCTCCAGCAAGTTGATCAAAAAGATCATCGATACGAGGAATTGGATACTTGTTCTTGATGGTTTTCTCGTTGAGAGGACGATAGTCAACCACGAGTCTCTTTGTTTGGTCTTTCTTGGCTACGAACAGAGTTGGGCAACCCCAAGCAGAGGAACTAGGCTGAATGTAGCCTTTCTCCATGTACATATCGATTTGCTCCTTCAACAACTTCAGTTCAGGAGGAGCTATCTTGTATGGATGCTTAGAGATTGGAGCAGTACCTGGTTCAAGCTCGATCACGAACTCAACTGCTCTGTCCGGAGGCATTCCTGGCAACTCTTCTGGAAAGACGTCAGGGAATTCACAAACCACCGGAACATTCTCGAGTAGAGGTAGAGGTTTAGCATCGAGTGTGTAAAGCTGAGTGGAACTTGATCCATATGGAGAATAGACTATCTGGCCAGAAGGGTGGGAGAGAGTTATTGACTTTTGAGCACAGTCAATTTTGGCTTTGTTGGTCTTCAACCAATCCATGCCCAGAATGACATCAATGTCAGAATTTCCCAGCAACATGAGTGAAGCAAGGAATATGCGACCTCCAATCAGAATTTGGTTGTCCATACTTATCTTGGAAGTCAACATTTGAGGCCCCGGAGAGTGAACGGTGATTTGATTGCTTAGTGGAACCAGAGTTAGGTTGTATGTTGAGGCAAAGATTTTTGACACAAAGGAATGCGATGCTCCGGTATCAAACAACACTTTAGCTGGAATAGAGTTTACGGGTAATATACCGAGAACAACGTCGTTAGCTTCCACAGCTTTGTCGGCCTTGATATGGTTCACCCTTGCGGTCCTCCCGACAGGCCTGTTGTTGGAGTTGAAGGCTTTAGCCGGGGGAGCACGAACCATTGCCTGGCTGGTGTTGGGGCGAGGAGGTGGAGGTAGTTGCCTCTGAGTGCACTTATCAGCGTAGTGTCCAGTCTCCTTGCACTTGTAGCAAGTGACGACACGAGGAGTAACTGGCCTTGGCTGCCCCATCGGAACCCTCTGACCCTGCATCTGAGATGGGTTGGGTGGGCGGGGACCAAAGCCTGGAGAAGCTTGGGCATTTGGAGCCCGAGTGACAGCACCATTTGGCACCCAGATGCGGCGCTTCTGCGGAGGGGTGGTCATGTTGGAGGAGGAACCACCCTCACGCGAGTGCTTGTGGGACTCCTCGAACGCCTTGCGCCCATTCTCCTCATTGAGCGCGGTGTTCACGAGCTCGACGAAGTCCTTGCACTTGACATTTGTGAGAGCGTACTTCAGTTCCGGGTTAAAACCTCTGCGGAACCTTGCCATCTTCTTAGTCTCAGTGGACACCTCGTCTCCAGCATATCGAGCGAGGCGATTGAACTCGTTCTGATAGCCGATGACGTCGAGCTTGCCTTGCTTTAGAGAGCAAAATTCTTCGCGCATCCTCTCCATGAGACCATCTGGGATGTGGTGCTTCAGGAAGCCATCCTTGAAACAACCCCAGGTGATAGGATAGCCAGCTCTCATAGCCTGGTAGTTCTCCCACCACGAGGCTGCCTGACCCTTCAGTAGGTAGGTAGCGTAGTTGACCTTGTCCTCTTCAGCAACATGAGCAATCTCCAGAGCTCTTGCTACGTCACGGATCCAGTCATCAGCATCCAGAGGCTCACGTGTTGCCACGAAAGCTTTAGGGCCCACACTGAGGAAGTCCTTGATGGTGACCCTTGGAGCAGTCTGGTGGTTGTGCTGCTTGTTCTGAACCTGGACCATTTGAGCCATGACTTGGGTCATCTGTGTTAACAGTTCCCCAAGTGGCGGTGGCTCAGGCATGTTGTTCCTTGTTGGAGGCATCCTGAATTGAAATTCATTTTAGCACAACAATAGGAAGGGATAGACTTAGCAACCAAAAGAGAGATTATTCCGACGCACGAATAGATAACCAACAGGTACATCATAGGTTCGAATACATCAGAATCTCACACCATAAATGGTTCGAAAACAAAAGGATAACTAGACATAGCTAGGAATGGATACATCGGTACTCAGCTATGAGCATGGATGTACAGCTTTTGATTGGCACCGGTAAAAGAGTTGAAGTTGAAAACAACAACAAGATTTCAACGGACGAAAGGTTCTTGAGAGAAAGCATGATATTGAAGCAACATCGGGAAAACGAGAACCAAACACCTGAGGTACTACGGAGAACCCAAAACACGTGAAATCCTAACTTGAAAGTTTAGATGAGAAGAGAAAAAAACAACGTTGCACTTCCTTACCAGAAGAGGGGTGGGAGGGAGGGAAAAGAAGAAAAAGAACAGAGTTCCTACTCTCACGTTTCATTTTTCCTATATAGCTACAAAATAGTTTCTAGACTCAACTGCGACCAGTAAAAAGGGATCCTACGGTCAGACAGGCTCTGATACCATTTGTCGCACCCTGGTTTCTAGGGGATACTCATCGGGCCGAACTGGATAGCAGGTGCTTGGATTATGGGGCATAACTGCTCCCACGTCCCAGCTTCCTGGTAGGCCTGCGGTTATGCGCGACAACACAAGCCCTGCTATTCCATCGTCGATGTAAACTATCCACTAGAGATCAAAGGCACTACTGTCGACGTACTTCATATCAAGCACGCATGGTACGTCAACAGCGTTAAACGAAATGATAACACAGAATGTCTCTAAGACACAAAAGAATGAAATAAGGTTGCAAATAGCCTTCACTAAGGCAGAGAATATCAGATACAATCATTCAGAGGACACATGTCCCAACATAGCATTCATTACATCAGCGGAAGCAAACAAGGTGTCTGAGTACAGA
The DNA here is from genome assembly GCA_028641055.1 of Alopecurus myosuroides. Classification (NCBI taxonomy): domain Eukaryota; kingdom Viridiplantae; phylum Streptophyta; class Magnoliopsida; order Poales; family Poaceae; genus Alopecurus; species Alopecurus myosuroides. The sequence continues at coordinate 53,207,882 of CM054057.1, forward strand.
CAAATCCAATAGGCTTAAGAAGCCGGGGAAAATAAAGAAGACGAAGCCCATCCACGTAGGTCCTGGATCCTGCCCGAGGTCCAGCTATCTACTCGTCTGCAGTCTCGTCGAACTCCACGAAGTAGCCATCCTGGTGATAATCGTAGCCGTAGTCGTAGTCTGCGTAAACCACAGCCCCAGCGGGGTCAGTACATCCAAGTACTGGCAAGCAAGACTCACACTTCATCAAAGAGTTACCCGTCAACACAAGCATAGATGCTTGGGATCAACGGAAGAAATAGGTGATATGAAAGTTGCTGCGGGCTGCTCTAACCATCTACAGAAGATAACTACAAGTTCCGGCTAACAGAAGAAGATAAGATCGAGTGTTGTAACCAACTGAAAGATAACTTCAACCAAACCCATCCTGGATCTCGCCCCTTATCCGAAGAAGCAATCCGAGGCTAACTCACTCCGTTGTATTAAAGATGAGTCAAGTTATTGTGTGAATAAACTATTACTAGTCAAGTTATTAATCATTGGGTGTAACATGATTGATCATTAGGTTGAAGTTGTCCTGAGTACTTGTTAGCCAGTACTTTCACCAAGTAGTCCATAACCGCGGAAAACACGGCTTCTCGAGAAGATTATCCCTGCAGGGTTGCACCAATTTGGCCGTACACGTATGAATATCCCGCCAGATGGGATGCCTCCCACCAAGCGGGGCACTCAACACAATCCAACCGTTCTTCGCATCAAGCCCAAAGCACCTTGGGCGCACGGCTAATCGAGCCCAGAAGAAAATGGACCCTCATAGCACTCTAAGAACGTGTCCCCCTATATGCCGACTACGAAAGTTCCACCATGCGCTGGGCTCGCAAAAACATGCATGCGGCAAATGGAAAACACGAACTAAATGAGGCGATTTGGACGAGATGCGAATCGGGTCAAACTGAGGGGGGCGCCCATACTCGCTTCCCACATGCGGGTAGTGCGCTCATCATGGATCGGTAGACAAGACCCTTTTCCTATTAGGGTGCGACATAGGGCCAAAAAGAATTTTTGCAAACAGACATAAATAAAGCAGGAGGTAAAAGTGTGGTGACTTGGTTTTTGGTGAAAAGGCGTGCTTGTGAGACACTCAAGCAAACAAATTCAAAAGCACACACAACAAGGGAGCAAGTAAAAACATCGCGCAAAAGTAAACCATACGAACAACACACAGGCGAAGAACAAACAAGGTACCTTTCGTACCTGCAAACGTCTATCACTACCAAAGAACGGGTAGCTCAAGTAAAACAACTGTGCGAAACCTATCGATTCCTATGGGGCTGGGTCGATCAGGGGTTGTTGAAGTCTTCATGTTGTTAATGTCTTTGTTGATCTTGATACATGGCAGAGTCTTAGGATCTCGAGGATTTCTTATCTCATCTTGTTGTTGAGGTCTTCGGAAGGAAGCTCCTTTTTCTTCGGGTTGCTAACTACTAAGGTCTTCTTGGGACATCGTCAAGTATGTAATTTTTATAAAAAGATAAAATAGAAAAACTTGTTGGTGGACCTTTAAATGAAAACCAGGGTTTTATAAACTCATGTTGATTTATTTATACCAAATACTTTGAGCCAGGAAAACAAAGGACAAAAAGATATGTTTACTATTTTCTATGTTTTTTATTCAAAACTTCTGTTTATAAACCGGACAATAACTTTTTTGAAAATATGAGAAATATGGAAACCATGCTTAAGTTTCCTTAGATAAAGACAATTTTAGGCAGTAATATAGTTTTTACCAAAATACTTTTAGTTCCTATCAGACGTCCATGCTAAACTAAGGTATCCTAAAGTTAGGATGGCTCTGATACCAACTATGTGGGGACCCCAGACTAGCAGTCCGAGACCTCCAGTATGCATACATTCACGATCCCATGATCAGTTAGTCGTGAACAACATACTCGAGTTGGCATTGCAGATTACAACATCCACTACACGAATACACGGCTTACACAACTGGTCACATGACTCAGTTGAAGACAACTGCCACGCAGGGCAGGAAAGCACACTAAACATCGGAAGACTACAAAACACACTCGTGGTAAACCCAAGTCATGCCTTGACTACCTACATGCTACTAACTCGGAGACGTTCCTAGTTCGCACAGCCGTCAGCGACACCATCTTCTTCAGGTTCTCCGGGTTTCTACTCAAAGTCTGGCTAAGACAATAGCCAGGGACGAAACCATTGTGAGTACATTGGAATGTACTCGCAAGACACCCCAAATGAAAGCTAACATGCAAGTATGCATATATATGGGTGGTAGAAGGCTGTAATTAGAGTTCAACTAGCTATGCTAAATTTAAGAGCCATCATAGTTGCACAAGTTTTATTTTTCTTTGTTGAAGAAGATACTTCAAAAGATATTTCATTTCTCTTGTAGATGTAGCATGTCCACAAGGTTTTTGATGAATCATTTTAAATAGAATAAAAGTTTCTCGTTGCAAAACTTCTTGGAAGATCACATCTTCAAGATCATCATTTATCCGGTACCTCAAAGGTAAAATCATTCCGTTTCCACGTACCTCCCAGGTACAAATTCCAAAACACTTTTCCAGCTTTTTCGAAAACATTGACACAATGCTAGCTACATGGCCATTCAACTATCCATATCCGAGGACGCGGCTATTCTGAATAGTTTTACTCTGCAGAGGTGTACACAATCCACAAGATTCAGTACATCCGCCGTGAACAACCACGGACTGTCCGAGACAGTATGCAAACATCGGATAACTAGTACTTACCATCCACTATGTCAGCGCTAGTAAATGACTACCTCTTCAACTGGGTTTGTTCTCCCCGGCACCGAGTGAGTCAGCCCTATCGATCCGGTTTCCCCTGACAACACACCGCCATGGCAAGAGACCCAATTGCTGCAACCGGTAGTGAACTTAATCCCACACTGTGAATGTCCCGTTTTTCCCTCCTGGCGACAATTCGGTTCGGGGGACTCTAACTCCTATAGCACTTTGAGGTAGGCACGGACTTACACCGACAAGCAATTAGCTAGACCCCGTTCCCATATTGAGGTAATGTGGCAGCACGGCTTGGATGTCCGGCGAAGACTAGGTTATGTTTCATTTTTGGAAAACAAGTCGAAAACATTTCCTTCTTCACAAACCTCCCTCGGACAAGGTCCCACCTTTCCTCGGGGTTTTTCCAAGCTTTTGCTTTCCAAAAACATCAAGTTAAAAATGTCCACTAGAGGAATTAAGTGATGATACTAAAATATCTAAAGGGCTTGGTAACACCAAGATTATATAGTGGATATAGCATATTAGATACATAAAACAGATAGTGGTATAGTTCACCTAAAAGAATAGTTTTTGAATCATTCTTTTGTAAAACTTCAGAAGTAAAGCATGTATGATAGATAATGATAAGTAAAACAACAACAAGAATTTATAGTGGCTTGCCTTGGAACTGGTCTTGGTCTTGCTCTTGAAATAAACAAGAGTTTCAATAAAAACCTCTCTGGGAAATAATACCGTCTTCGTTATCTAACGTCGTAAACTCAAGAAGGAAAACACCCAATCGGAACCAAACAAAGGAAAGAACTTGACAAAAGTAAACATACAGCAAGAATTTCATAAAACAAGTACTCTCGCAAGCAATATTACTAGGGTGCACACCAACAAGCAAAACATGCATAGACAATACACATGAATAACACTAGAGTTGATGCTATGGATCCTCAACCAAAATGGCATGAGTTCAGTGGGTGTGCCACTCTCATATCATGCTCAAATAAGGTCAAATGACTCTCTGGTCATTCACGAGGATGGGCAAAATAACAAGAAAACAACCTAGGAACACATACACATGCATAGGAAAATATTATCAAGCAATACTACAAGCCCATAGTAACACATGCTTTTCTAAACATTAAGAAATAATATAACCAGTATCTAAACAATCTAATAACAGCGAAAAATCAATACCAAACATATCATGGCATCACTCAATACATGAAAAGAATCATGGAGCAAAACAACTGTTAAAACTAGACATGAAAAATGGCTATTTAGACCAGCAGACATGCATAACCATAAGGATCAATCCAACAAGATTTATTCTAACATGATGGATCTGTAAGATAGCATTACAATAACAGAGAAAACAACACCTAGACATGCTAGTAGTATCAAAATAACAATCGAATCAGTGCCTCCAAAGTTAAGCATGCAAATAACAACTTATGGCAGAAAATCATCTAAAACTATCATAGCATGACAATTTGATCTTGAGCTCACTCAAGCATGCAAGCAAGTATAATATGCTAGAATAACAGTAGCTATGTTATGGAAAACAATACTAAAGCATTTATTCAATTTATCATACCATTATGAAGAATAACATGATTTAACCTATTAATACTAGGAAAACACCCTATGAGAATAAAATTCTAACAACCATGGTTTTTCACACACAAGTACTAACATTATAGTGTCAAAATCAAAACACATATCAAACATGTATTAATACCCTACACATGCTAGGAATCAAATTATAACAAGAACATGATAACACAACAATTTATCAAGTCATATCAATAATAGACATAAAAGGACTATTTACTAAATAATGCACCAAGACTATTCTATAACTCCTAAAATCATGAAAAGCTAGTATAAGGTACTCCTAGTCATTAGCAAACCAACACAATTGGATTCACTTCAAAAATCATCACCAGTAAAATCAAACAAATCACAGAAGTGCTCTCTGGCCTAAAACTAACATGCATGTCATTTTCACACCACAACTCAAGTCAACACAAGGCCAACTACCACAGATAGAAATTTTCAAGGGCTACTCAGAACAGTTGAGTTTGCATGTTTTGGATACATAAAACTCAAGTTATCAAATAAAAGGGGTTAATGAGTGCTTCTGCCATTTATTTTATTTCTCCTAGAATACAGCACTAAAACTAGATCTACAAGTCGGAGCTGGTTAAGAATTTGTAGATCTACCACTATGATTTTTGATTTGGAAATATTTACTCATTTGCATTTTTTTCGATTTAAAGCAAAGCATGAGATCTGGATCTGCAGGAAAATAGGAAAAACAACCTTCAGGAAAATCACACATGCCGGATCTGTGAGTTGGGCCAGCCTACCAGGCGTTGTCCCGCGCGAGAAGGATATCAAATGGGGCACTAGGCCGCGGTTGGGCCAAGCCCAACAGCGAAGGTTACGGTGAAGGGATACGTGCCCGTTGGATGCAGATCCTGCGGTCGAGAGGCGCCCGCGTCGGGAACCGCCGGCGGCAACCAAAAGGCAAGGCGGATTCCTTTCCGGCTGCCGTTATAGAGGCCCGAGCTCGCCGCCGGTGTCTCCCGCAGCCTCCTGGAAACTAGGAGAGCTCCAAGAGGACCAGCGCGTCGATGCGCACCCAATGCCCACCTTGATATCAGCAGAGGAAGGTCGGAGCAGGGAGATCGGCAGGAGCGGTGGCCGCGGACCGAGGGTGATTATGGGGGGGCGTTCCTGAGGAGTAGAACTCCAAATTGACAGAGGCATGAGCATTTACGATCCAAGGGGTAGCCTAAGGAAGAAAAATTGGGGGCGGAGGCGCACTGTACTAGGGGTTTTGAGTAGGAGTTGACCGCCAGTGCTCGGAGCTCGATTCCGTCGATTCGGAGGGGAAGGGATGGGGCTTTCTGGACTAGGGTTTGATTGGAGAGTAGTGGAGCTAGTGAGTCTTGTTAGACAACAAGGAGGTGGATCGGATCCATCTAGTATCGGAGCTCGGTGCACAGCGACAATGGTGGACATGGACCTACATGCTAGAGCTCAATGAGGCACAAAGGGCGTGTCTAGGAAGATCACGGAGGTGATGAGGTCCTCCAGGAACAAGGGATTGGAAAGAGGAGGTTCGAGGCGAGTGGAAGTAGGGTTTCAATGTCGACACCCGCAGGTGTTCGACAGACAACAAGGGAGGGAGGAGATCGATCTGGGGCGAATGGGGATCACGGGTAGGTTTCTGGAGGTCGTGTGGAGCTTGTTGACAAGGACGCGAAGCTCGGCATGTTTCCCATGTGTCGGAACGTGAGCGACGTGGCGGGGGCGTCCTGGGCGCCATGGACAATGCACGGGTAGGAGGAAGAGGACAAGCAGAGAGGGAGGGGATTTGCCAGAGGGGGTCAAGAGTGAGAGAGAGGCCTTGTGGCGCACGGGTTGCTTCTGGTTTGGACAGAGAAGGTGGAGTAGAAGAAATGGTGAGTGATCACCATCCTTGTCCTCTTGTTGGTGGCTGGGAGAGAGGGCAGGGGTTTGTAGACCTTGTCTATGGGGTTGGGGAATATGTTTTCTACCTCACAGAACCAGAGAGAGATAGAGAAAAGGAGTTTATGGACCAGGATGCTCAAGAACCAAGTAGTGACCAGAAAAAAAAGAATTGGATTTTGATTGTTTTCACCAAGATTTTGAAAGTTATATGAGTGAAACATTATGTCCAAAGGATAGAGAATAAAAAATGGAGTCTAGGGGTGGTGGTCTCAAGGTTTTTTGAAAATATTTCTTTCACAAAATTTTGGGAATTAAAAAATGGCAGAAACTGTTTTTAAATGTTTGCTCCAAAATTTTCAAAAACAACCTGCAAATGTTTTTGTATAAGTAAGTCCCACATGACCATAGGCATGTTGGGTAATTTTTCCAAGATTATAGGAAATACTTTTCATCACAAAATATTTTAAAGTCCAGTTCTGGCCTTTTGGAAAATGGAGAATAATAAATAGTAAAAATGTTTTTAAAACCAATATTTTTGAGTTGGGAGGGGAGAGTAAATGATATAGGTCTCAAAGGTGATTTTTAATCAACAACTATTTTGAAAATATTTGAGACACCAAGTGGAAAAAGGGTGAAAACAGGAGTTTATTTAATAGGCTAAAAACAATGAGGGAAGAACAATTAAATGGCCATTGGAAAATAAATGGACTATATAGAGGTGATATATAATTCATTAAGATGACAAGGGTAGGTTGGTTGGGCTTGAAAACAATAATGAGTGATTTGGAGTAACATGGACAAAGTGCTTCATAATAAAGGAGATATGATCAACATTTAGGGATGCCTTCTAAAGGACTTGAAAAGAAGATACCAAGGAGTTTCAATATCCAAAAGAACAACTTGTATGGATAGAATAGATATAGACAATGAGATGTATGATGATTAGCTCAAGATTGGTCATAGAAGTCTGTCTCCAAAGTTGGAGATTTTTAAGAAAACAGAAGATGATATGGACATGAGATGGAATATGATATTGATGCTTGATCATGTCATTAATAGATTTTAATTTTACTGAAACAACACACATTAATAAACAAACAGAAATAAATACTTGAAAGTAAACACAAGATAAAATCACACAAGAAGCAGAAGAACAAGTCACACAAGATCACTCAATCAACTGAGTTCCTCAAATTAAATTCCACCTGTTTTCTCAAGAGTTTCTGAAATACTTGCAAAAACATCTAGGTTGAAAACAGGTTGGAGATGATTAGCTCCAAAATACTTTTCATATAGTTTTGGAAATTATCTTTTGTTTTCTCAGAACTTGACCTTTGGGTTTCTTCTCAAATCAAAACATTTTCAAAAGGTTTTTGCCAAAAGAGGGTGATGGATGAAGACGCTAAGATTTCTTGTCATGGCTTGATCACAAGGGTTGTGTTTTAAGAAAGTAATGATCATTGCTTTTAATGTTAGTTGTTAACAAACTCAAACAAAAACACAATCAACAAGCAAAAAGAAAAGAAACACAAGCATTAGTCAGAATTATTAAAAAGTTTTTGTTGGCCCTGATTTTTGGGTTACTGAAAACAAGTTTTTCCTGTCTTCCAAAAATTGGGCTGTTACACCATGCTATGTTTATCTCAAACTGAAGGTTCCAGGACCCCGTGGAAACATTAGTGTCAACGGTGATAGGGACATAGCTTTGGAATGTGAGGAAGGTGATGCAACATATGCAGAAACCGCTTGTGGAGAAGAGGAGTTGAAATTGTATAAGTTGCAAGTTGATCTAGAAGACATGACCTTGCTCAAGAAACCGTTAGCTGACTCCAAGTTTAAATTTAAATCCGCTCAAGACACAAAGCTGGTGGACTTAACGCTCGGTGACTCATCTAAGCAGTTCAACGTGGGGGCTCACATGACAGAAAAATAGGAAAACACGTTCATCAAGTTCCTCCGTGAGAATTGGGAAATCTTTGCATGGAAACCTTCTGACATGCCAGGTATCCCAAGGGAACTTGCTGAGAACACTTTAAGTGTGGATCCTAACCTGAATCATATTCGTCAGTTCCTCCATCGTTTTAGTGATGAGAGAAGGAAAGCAATTGGAGAAGAGATAGCTAGACTACTCGCAACAGGGTTCATAGTAGAGGTGTTACACCCAAAGTGGTTAGCCAACCCAGTTCTCGTCCTAAAGAAGAACGGAACTTGGAGAATGTGTATTGATTACACAGATTTGAACAAAGCATGTCCTAAAGATTCGTTCGCTCTACACCGTATTGATCAAATTATAGACTCTACGGCTGGTTGCGAATTATTATGTTTCCTGGACGCTTATTTAGGTTATCACCAAATTAAAATGAAGGAAGAGGATCAGGAGAAGACCTCATTCCTTACATCCTTTGGAGCTTTCTATTATACGTCAATGCCTTTTGGACTAAAAATGCAGGAGCAACTTATCAAAGGTGTATTCAGAACTATTTGGAAAGTCAGATCGGATGAAATGTGCACGCTTATGTGGATGAAACTTTGATCTCAGACTTGGAAGAAACGTTCGCCAGTTTACGCAGATATCAAATGAAGCTCAATTCAACAAGATGTGTCTTTGGAGTACCAACTGGAAAACTGCTTAGTTTTATTATTTCAGAAAAGAGGAATTGAAGCAAACCCGGAAAAAATTTAGGCCATACATAACCTGAAAATCCCGGTTTGCCTAAAGGACGTTCAGAAGCTAACAGGTTGCTCTGTTGCCTTGAGCCGGTTTATAAGCACATTGGGCGAAAAGGTCATACCTTTATATCGACTCTTGAAGAAAACTGACACCTTTGTGTGGAATCAAGAAGCTGATGAGGCATTGGAGGCCGTGAAAAAACAACTTTCCAACGCGCCTATATTGGCTGCACCTAAGAAGAAGGAGCCCGTGTTACTATATATCGCGACAAATAACAGGGTGGTCAATGCGGTTGTGGTTCTGGAATGTAAAATGGAAGGAAAAGAAGGTGACGTCCAGCGGCCGGTTTACTACGTAAGCGAGGTTCTAACAGAGTCTAAGCAGCGTTACCCACATTGGCAGAAGCTGGTTTTTGGCGGGTTCATGGCTAGTCATAAGCTGAAATACTATTTTCATGAACATCCTATTACTGTGGTCAGTTCGGCACCTTTGTCCGATATTATTCAGAATAGAGAAGCAACAGGAAGAGTTGCAAAGTGGGCTATTGAGATGGGGCCATATCATATCAAATATGAGCCAAGGACTGCAATAAAGTCCTAAGCCTTGATCGAGTTCATAAATGACTGGACACAATTATAGGTTCCACCGGATAAACCAGATACTAAACACTGGACTATGCATTTCGGTGGGTCTCGACAACTGGAAGGTTCAGGAGCTGGTGTGGTATTAACATCCCCAAGAGGTGATAAGTTTTGCTAGGTCTTACAAATTTCGTTCAAATGCACTAATAATGCACAATAATATGAAGCTTTGCTTGATGAGCTTCGAATTACCAAAGGGATGAGCATAACCCGGAATCGATGTTTGGGTGATTCAGACCTTGTTTCTCAACAAGTTACAAGAACCTGGTATTCTAAAGACCTAGTCATGGCAGCCTATAGGCGAGCAGTTACCCAGCTAGCTGGACATTTTCAAGGATATCAAGTTGATAATATTGATCGACGTCTCAACGAAGCAGCTGATGCACTGGCTTGTCTAGGTTCCCAGAAGAAACAGGTTTCACCCAACGTTTTTCTGGACGAAATCCATAGCTCGTCAGTTAAAATTCCAACAGAGGAAGACCTAGAAAACCCATATCTGGACTCAGAGTTGGTAGCAGCACTGCACACAATCCCCAAGTGGACTGAACCATACCTGGTGTACCTTACGAGGGGCGAGCTCCCGTAGAACGAGGTTATTGCTTGACAGGTTGTCAGAAGGTCAAGGTCATATACAATTATCAATGGTGAGTTATATAAGAGAAGTGCGACTGGAATCTTTCAGAGATGTGTTTCTCCAGAAGAGGGACGTCAGATCTTGAGGGAAATTCACTCAGGAGACTGCACCCACCATGCAAGTTCCAGATCTTTGGTCAATAAGGCTTCCAGACATGGATTTTTATGGCTTACTGCAAATGTTGATGTAGAACAAATAGTGAGAACTTGCGAAGGATGTAAAAAATATGCAAGGCAGGATCACGTGCCAGCTCAGGATCTACGTATGATCCCCATAACTTGGCCGTTTGTAGTTTGAGGGCTTGACATGGTAGGACCTTTCAAAAGGTCGTCTGAGAAAAAGACTCATCTTTTGGTGGCAGTTGACAAGTTTACAAAGTGGGTAGAAGCCGAACCAATCAGTAAGTGTGACGCGGTTACAACAGTCAACTTCTTAAAAAAAAAGCTGATTTTCAGATTTGGTTACCCACATAGCATTATAACAGATAATGGGACAAATTTGTCAGAAGAAGAGATGCAAAAGTTCTACGAACGAAACCATATACGGCTTGACCTTGCTACAGCAGCACATCCACAGTCCAACGGACAAGTAGAGCAAGCTAATCAGGAGTTACTCAAAGGTATCAAACCTAGGCTCCAGGTTCCACTGGAAAAAACTACTGGGTGTTGGTTCGAAGATTTACCTGCTATCTTATGGAGCATAAGAACTAACCCGAAAAGATCAACATGTTACACACCGTTTTTTCTGGTTTATGGGGCTGAGCTAGTTTTGCCAAGTGATATTTGTCACGATTCACCATGAGTGGCTGCTTATGTGGAAACCCAGAATGAGATAGCTCGCCAAGACTCGCTTTATGCTTTAGAAAAAGCACGCAACCTCGCAGCATCCAGGTCAGCCATATATCAGCAAGCCTTGTGTCGCTATCACAGCCGCATGGTTAAAACTCGGAGTTTTCAGGAAGGGGACTTAGTGTTACGCCTGATTTAGAAAAAGTATGGGATGCATAAGTGAAGCCCACCATGGGAAGGACCATTTGTAGTCAGTAAAAAACTACATAATGGATCATATTACCTCATTGATATGCGTGATATTCATAAATCACGAATATCGGAGGAAGAAACTGGAAGACCATGGAACATAGCCTAGTTGAGGCCATATTATGCATAGGATCATTGTAATCACTATTTTATATTGGAAATACAAAGCAGACTTGGAAAAATTCGAGTTGTTGAGAATCGTTACATTGTGTAAGAAAATTTAATCTTTTTCATATATGATTACTTGGGGGCTGATGCTAGAGCACGGTCTATATGTCAAGAATCTGACATATGCCAAAATATATTGGTTATACTTGCTTGCCAGTCAGTGGTTACACACAAATTTATGACCTAGATATTTAAACCTGGATGAGTCAATCATGTTATAACCCGGCACAACTGGGTTAGTATGACCCTGAACTCACCAGAGTTTTAACAGTAGAATATTTCATGCGAAAAACCGGCTGAGCTAGAAAGAAAAGAAAAACCAAGTCAAGGAAAACTTCGGATACAAATAAAAGGTGTTGCAAAAGCATGTAACCTGGAAATATTTCGAATAAACTTTGCAGGAAAGCCGGGTTATTACAGGCCAAATTTTAGCATAAGTGCACACGCCCACTTTCAAAAAACAGAGCTAGAAATAAAGCAGCTTATCTAGCCTATTACAAAACATCCAGGTTGAATTATTGCTTTTTGCAGGAACCAAATGTTTTTACTCCGCAGAAGATTTTCCTTTCTGTTGGGCAGCGTCTTTAGTCGCCAGGTCTTCAGTCACCGGGTCTTGAACTATCGGGTTATCCTCAGCATCCACTTGGACATCTGTTCCTCCAACTTCATCATCTGCCATGTACTTCCACTCTAGCTGAGCCAGAGCATCATTGGTATTATCCATTTCATATAAAGGACGAGGTGGAGCAGAAACTGAAGGAGTAACGGATTGAGGCGCACCAGATGAAGAGGCTATAGAGAGCCGACTCTTCTGCGGAGCCTAGCGGACAACAGTTACAAACTGAGGGCAGAATGGCATTTTGCGCTCAACCGAGGAAGTGTAACCCGGATATAGTTCCTTCAATTTTACCTTTTCTGCAATGGTGCACACTTGGAATCGGCACTATTTCTCAATCTTCCCAAAGTCCTTCCTATCGTACTTGGTCCTATCGGCACGATATTCTTGGAAACCTTTCACAAGGAGATCCGGATTCAACTCCGGGTGATAATCTTTGGCCAGGGACATAACCTTGACAGCTCCACGGCGGCAGGATGAGACTTTGTGTTCGTCTATCCATTGTGGAACTTGAGTGAGTTCAACAAGCATCTCATGCAGTTTCTTGGGAGGATTTTCCTAGTTCCTAACAGCCTTAATGCATTCTCCTCCTCCAACGTACAGCTGCCGTGTCAAGGTAAAAAGGTCCTTCAGTTTCACGTTAGGAAGTTGGAGGTTATTGCTATGCATCCTACCTGCAAGTTACAAAAACGTTTTGGTCAGAAACAGGACAATTTTAACCCGGAAAAGGAGATCATGAACCGAAAAGGGATAACATAAAGGTTAAACATGTGGAGCAAACTTACCAAACACACTATAGGTGATATCTCTCAAAAGGTCCTTCACCTGGGTAAAGCTGGTTCGGGTCTCCTCTAAATCCTTTTCAGCCTTTTCTACTCTTGTAGTAAGAGCCTTTTCCAGTTCTCAAAATCATATTGGAGCACAGACCAAGTATTGGCTACTTCAGTGATTTGATCCTCCAACTCTTTCAGCCAGGTCCTGGCCTCCTCAGTCTTCTTAGCCTCTTGTGCTAGCAGGCTCTTCATGTTTAAAACCTCCTTTTGCAAGGAAGATTCAAGACTCTGCACAATTATTGGTTACATCAGAACAAGTTATCATCAGGTTCCAATTATAACTTGAGGAAATTATGGCTTATAATATCATAACCCGGAAAATTGTGAGCTCATAAGAACCTATAGCATATTCCAGGATATGGTTAAGTCCCGGGTAGCCGCAGGCTGGCAAAACCGGTCCTTGGGGGCTACACTATTTCAGATTCAAACATTGGATTATAAGTTATGATTAAGTCCCAGGAAGCAGCAGGCTTGCAACCCGGCACTTGGGGCCTACACTATTTCAGCCTAAATTCCAATGGTTAAATACAAAATAAGAACAAGTCCCGGTTTACAATAATATTGTAAAACAACACTTGGGGGCTACAACTATTCAGTCCAAATCATTCAATTATAATTCTTCAAGTTCATATTACAAATATAAACCGGAAGATTGAGGGCTACATGTTATGGATATCAAGGTTACCTCATATTTCTTCTTCAGAAATTCTATAATTCCATCGACACGGCGCCGGTTCTCAGAAAGTTCCTGAGCCAGTGTATCAAAATCCCGTCCCTCGATATTCAGGGCAGAAGGAGCCCTCTTTTCCTCTAGCTTTACCTTCAAATCCTCTGTAACTTTGGAGAGCATAGTGGAGGTTCTAATGACCTAGGTAGCTCGAGATCCGGTTATGACTACATCTGGGTTTTGAACAGTCGCATCTTCAACCGGAGGATCATTACCCGATATGCTATCAACTGGATTCACCTCTTCTTCATGCTCTTCAACCATAGCATCAACATGACCCGGCGATTGAGCAGCCGGTTCATCCTCTTCTTTTCCAAGAACTCTCTCCTCAAGGTTTGCAGCAGGAGCAACAGATGAGATATGGTTCACTTTTAGTACAGCTTGGGCTCTGTCATGAAAAGATAATCATAAGCTAGATTGCATGACTAAATATTAGTAGTAATAAATAAAAGGTGGAGAAACTAGCTTACCTAGAGTTAATGGATAACTCACTAGCCCCGCTAAAATGAGATGAGTCGGAGTTTTGAGAATTTGAATGAAAAGGACGACTCAGCTCAGGCCTGATTTTTCCGGCCAAGGGATGTGAAGAAGTGGGTGAAACTTGAGCCTTGGAGACCCGGCGAATAGGATTTTTCTCAGGCAAACCTGTTTATAACTCATTTGAGCAGGAGCTCCAGGTCCTCCTTCTTTTGCTGCCCTCCTTGTCGTCTTGTGTTTTCTCTATATGTGAGGATGGGTTCAAGGGATGTTTGGACAGTCTAGAGATAGGCACCTTTGCAACAGCTTGCCGGGTCCTCTTGTTCCCTACGGGGGAATCTTTCTCAGCCACCACATTGGAACCAGTGATGGGAGTGGAAGGATTGAGATCTGGAGCGGTGTGATCCGGAGCATTCAGGTCCGGCGCTTCCTCACTGAATCGTCCTTGGCCTAACCCGGCGCCCTCTTGCTCTGCGTGTTCATCCTGCGAGTAACCAGCGTCAGCTAATTGATTTTGCAAGTGATCGAGGGAGTCAAATTCAGAAACCTCATGCTCTTTGTCACTTGGATCCTTCGAGTCATTGTCCTCAGGAGGAGAGGCTGGATCTTCCGTGGTAACCCAGTAGGGGTCCGTGAGCTATAAACCGGAAAACATAAGGGTTAGATCGTGCACAGTCTCGAGGGGTGAAACTTACTTATAACAAAAAGAAACTTACAGGAGGAGCCGGGTTAGAGGAACAGTAGGGTTCCAGGCCAACATCAAAGAACTTATCTTGATTTATCCCAACCTGGAGTTTTAGGGAGGTCTCCATGTCAGACTTAGACACTGGAGACTCAGAATATCGCATGGGATTTGACAAACCGGTGTATTCATGAAACAACCGGTTCCTGATGCTGAGGGGTTGGATGCGTTAGTCCACCCAAGTTTTGGTTAGACCTAAACTAGTTAGCCTGTGAACTATCAAAGAGGTTACGTGCTTTAGGAGAGGCCAGATTTTGACTCGATCAGAGGGTTTGGCGTAAGAGTTCATGGTACTGGTATAGACTAAACGTTCAGGGCGATAACTCGGAAGGGCCGGTTCACCTTCAGAAGAAGTGTTTTTTATATAAAAGAAAGATTTTTGCCACAGTTTAGGGTGACTAGCAAGAGGAATGCCCGGATAGGCGATGTCCTTCCGCCTCTGAAATGAGACACCCCCACGGTGAATGAGCTCACCACCGGCTACTTCCGGGTGTTTGTTGTAGTAAAAATACTCAAAAAAGAGATCTAAATTGGGATCTACTTGGAGGTAGTATTCACAGAGAACTATGAAGTTACTAACATTAAGGATGGAGTTTGGTGGAAGATCTTGAAGGTGGATACCATAATAACCTAGGAGCCGGCGGAAAAAGAGAGAACCGGGTGGACGAAACCCATGGAGAATGCAGGCCTTGAAAACTATTACCTCGCCTGGCCCAGGTTTGGTCCGGATCTCATTCCCAGGGGCACACCAAGATAGGTTCTTGGGAAGTAACCCGGAGTCCTCCATCTCTGTAAGCCGGCCTTGGGTCATCTCCGACTTACACCAGTTACCTTGCATTTTCCCTATTCCAGACGCGGCCGCTCCAGAACTGTAAGTGCCTCCGGCTATCTTCCTTTTTACGGTTCCACCAGTCTTGGACGCCAAGCTTTTCTCCTTCACCATCTTGAGATGAACGACGGTGATGCTCCGTCCACGGCGGTGCAAGGGAAAAAGTGGAGCTCTGGAGCTTTGTCTGGAGGAATAAGATGAAGTGGAGGGCGCAGGATGCGAATGAGCCCTAGGGGACGTACCATTGACTGTTTGTAGGGGGCCTAAACTCTAGGGTTAAGTGGTGATTTTACACAAGGGCCCCTCAAGATTAACCTTTTTGTGGGGAAAATACAACGAGATTGGATCTGCGAATGGAGATTTTTTCTGAGGAAATTATGCGGAGAAAAATCCAGGATAAACCAAAATATTTTTTGGTTACTAAGATCTTTGTGATAAGGAGTGGTGTTAGCTTTCGAAGAAATGGAAAGATATGACCCTGACAATAATGATTGTTCCCGAATAATCTGGATCAGATATTCTGGAAGGTTATTTCTTGGACTAAAAGATTCACATTAAAGTTTTCCTTGGAAAGCTTAACGTGAACATCCTAAGTCTAGACTTAAGTGTTCATGTTAACCTGGGGGCTAATGTTGGGGGAATAGGCAAGGGGGAGCCTCACCTACCACCCATGTAAACCGGAAAATGCTCCGGTCCTTGAAAATATTGCTATCTGGTTTATATTTGAAGGGAGCAAGCTATGGGGCAGTCAGATGGAATGAGAAGACCCGGATCACCTTAAGAGTCATCCGGATTGCCGAGGAGCCGGCCTGTGAGCCGGGTTTGGAGACCCGGAGGCCCAAAGACCTAAGAAGCAGCCCAAGGCCGGATGGAGCGTAAGGGCCTTGGGGATAAACCGGACGAGGCTTCTAGGAACCGGATTGATCTAGGACTCCGACCACGGGAGTAACCCGGATACCTCTGTAACCCGGAGGTCTCGTCCACTATATAAGGCGAGACCCTGGGACGTCCTTATAAGGCCTAGGCAAACAAGCGGAATAGTTTTATGTGTTGTAACCCGGAGGTCTTTGCAAATGTCTTATGTGCTGTATGTCAGAATGAGAAGGAACACTCTTCCCACAGAGTCCTCCACATCCACCTGTTTCAGTCCGGTTTCATGCCTGGCTATAATTGTTGCACCAAGAACGGAAAAAAAGGCGTTATGATGGAAGGCTGCGAAGAAGAAGAGAATGATGACAACTATCATGATATGTTCCCCGAATACAATACTGGTACTAGAATGGAAGAAAATGATGAAGAAGAAGCAGAAGACCGGGGACCAGAGCCCATCGATGGTCTTGGCCAGGCCATTACGGATGCGAAGGCAGAATGTGAAATTGAAAAGGTGAGGGTGATGTTCGACCAGATGTTATAGGATCATAAAACATTGTTGTATCCAAATTGCAAAGATGGCAAGAAAAAGGTGGGTAGCACACATGAATTGCTGCAATGGAAGGCAGAGAACGGTGTGACTGATAGAGGATTTGCAAAGTTGTTACAAATAATGAAGAAGTAGCCTCCAAGAAAGAATGAATTTTCCGACAATACATACCAAGCAAAGAAGATTGTCTGCTCCCTAAGATTAGAAGTGAAGAAGTTACATGCCTGCATTAATGACTACATCCTCTACCTCGGTGAGCGGTACAAGAATTTGGAGGCATGCCTTGTATGCACCGCATTATGGTATAAGATCAGACGACACGACCCTGGCGATGTTGAGAGTGAGCGCCCCAGAAAGAGGGTTCTTCCAAAGGTGGTGTGGTATGCTCCAATAATACCATGATTGGAACTTTTGTTCAGAAACAGAGAGCATTCCAAGCTGTTGCGATGGCACATGGAAGACCGTAAGAAAGACGAGATGTTGAGACACCCCGCTGATGGGTCGTGATACGTCATAAACGTATCCTTAATTTATGATGTTCCATATTGTTTCATGTTATTTCCTACATGTTTGCTATCAACTTTATGTCATTTTTATCGATTTCTGGGACTAACCTATTGACAAGATGCCACAGAGCCAGTTCCCTGTTTTCTGCGATTTTTAGTTTCAGAAAAGTTGTTCTGGAAATATTCTCTGAATTGGAAAATTCGAAGCCCGTAAGTCTTAGAATTCCCGAAGGTTCCACGGAGTCCCGAAGAGGCCCCTCGAGGGGCCGCAGGGGAACCACACCATAGGGCGGCGTTTCCCCGGCCGCACCTGAGTGTGGTGTGGGCCCCTCTGGTGCCCACCAGCATCGCCCTTTCGCCTATTTATTCCCCCCGATACATCAACCATATGAAGAGACCACTTTTGCACAAAAAGGACCCGAGGCAGCCGTCTTCGTCTTCCCGAGATCGGGAGGGTTCTGGAGCTCTCCCCAACACCCTGCCGGGAGGGAAATTTATCACCGGAGGGGTCTACACCACCATGCCCTCCTCCGAAGTGAAGCGTGAGTAGTTCATCTCTGGACTACGGGTCCATAGAAGTAGCTAGATGGTTGTCTTCTCCACTTTATGCCTCATGTTTAGATCTCGTGAGCTGCCCTACATGATCGAGATCATCTTTATGTAATGCTACATGTTGTGTTTGCTAGGATCTGATGAATGTTGAGTGCTATGTCTTCTGATTATCAATCTATCATGTTATCTTCATGCATATTTTATTTATGATCTTGCATGCTCTTCGTTATTAGTAGATGCTCTTGCCAAGTAGATGCTAGGAACTCCTAGAGGGAGTATTTATGCTCGATAGTGGGTTCATGCCTCCTTTGCATCTATGCTCAATTGACAGAAACGTGACAGATGGAGGTTGAGCTGTTTCCATTAGGCAAAAAACAACGATGTTTACTTTGTTTACATTTTTTACATTACACACTTTGCTTACTACGATTATCTATTGCGTCCAACTTAATGCCCAACGTTTGTTCGAATGATATTCGGAGGGTGAATTATTAGTCATAGATGAAGTTGGATGACGGTCTATGTATCTTGTTGTAATGCCCGCATGAATCACATAGTAATCTTTATGTCTTGCATATGCACTATGGTGCAACCTTCATTTCTGTCAATTGCGTAGCTATAATGTGCTCACCACACATGTTATTTATCTTTTACAGAGAGACACGACGAGTGAATTGTGGACCCCGATACATTTTCTCATACTGATAATACACACACTGCTTCCACTGTTTTCACACTTCTGCTACTACTTCCATACTATTATCATATTTTTTTCCACACCATACGTTTAACCTCTTTCTGTTCAGCAAAACCGGTGAGATTTACAACCTCACTACTTCGTTTAGGCAAAGTGATTTGATTATGTTGTGTAGGTTCCACGTTTCTGCTGAGCCGGTAGTGCGCCCTGCCACCTCAGCTCCATCAACCTTTAGAGATTGCTTGTCCTCCTACTAGTCGATTCAACCTTGGTTTCTATTTTGCTGCACTCTTCACAACCTTTCTCTTGGGGTTTACCAACATCAGCCATCAACAAGTTTTCTGGCGCCTTTGCCGGGGATTTCGAAGTCATCAAGAAGCAACCACTCTCCCGTCAACTCTTGAACCATCAAATTTTCTGGCACCGTTGCATGGGAGGAAGATAATTTATGCGAGGGGAGTCTCTCACTTCCAATCATGTTTACTTTGTTATTGTTTTTCTTGTTACTTACTTTATCATGCCTACTATCAATGGTTGATTTCTTTGAAACTAGTTCTTATTGGCAATGTGGTTTCATGGAAGATCAACAAACATATTATAAGGAACACCGCTTGTCACAAAAAGGGAAACACTTATGGGAACAAATTAATAAATTGTATATCATTGGTAGAAACTTGTGCTCTAATTATAATGTTACTTATTGATTTGATAAATCTTGTTGCTGTTGGAGGTATAAACACCTCCCTTTTCAATGTGAGTATAATAATGATGTTACCATATCTTCTTATGTTAAGGTAAATTATGAATTTGATGATGTGGAACAAATTTAGGAATTTATTGCTTGAAAGGGTGCATTTGAAATTGCCTATTTGCTTGAAAGGAGAAGACTAATGCCTTGCAGGAGCCTATTGAAGAAGACATTGCTGAATCTGGAAGCTCATTGGCTGAAAAAGAGGAGGAAGAATGGAGTAGCTACCTATATCTACTTTGAAATGAGACTAACTCTTTAACTCATAATTGTGATGATCCTATTCCTTTGAAATATCCCTTTTTGATAAAATTGATACATGCTATACTTGTGACATTGATACTACTATGAATGAAACTTGTGAGAACGATATTGCTACTTATATTTATGATAATCCATGCTACTTTGATAAATCCTATGAGAATCGTCTATTTATTCCAACTGTTTATATGCATGATAATGCGGAAGTTTGTTTAAAAAATAATATGATAATGCTCTAGATGATGGTCCTATGTAAGGATGGCAATGGGTAGGGTCTGGGGCGGGTAGAGCAATATCATACCCATACCCGTACAGTCAACGGGTAGAAAACTCTACCCATACCCGTACCCATGGGTATGAAACTCTACCCATACCCGGCGGATACTCGTGTCCATTGGATACCCAACAGGTACATAAGTTATTATATTCATTGATAGTGCATTTGACAAATTATCAGTTTGATCAATTGTATGCTTCATCCCTGGGAATTTATCTCCTTAATTCGAGTATTTAAAATATGAGAGGATTAAGTAGTGATTGCAGTTTGGGGAAATTTGGGAGAGGATATGAGGATGCTTTGATCGACCCTTATCCTCATCGCCTTAACCCTAGAGTCATGGCCTTGTGGGCTGCTTCCTCCTGGGCTACATATGGACAAAGTGGCCCACATGTCGGTATAAATGGGTAGGGTATGGATATACCCACGGGTACAACACCATACCCATGACCTACCCATGACTTGATGGGTAGGGTACGGGTACTACCCATGAGTATAAAAGTGTACCCATACCCTGCCCATTTGGGTCGAATACCCGCGAATTCACGTACCCACGGTTAAAATTGCCATCCTTAGTCCTATGTTACTTGATGTTATAAATTATAATGCTACTGAAAATAGTATTTCTATAATGTGTCCTATACCTTTTAAGAGTGACCAACCATCTCGTTTTGATATTGCTAAAGTGGGAAAAGGAGGATTTGATTTTACATTTTGATCCCACTATTTTTGAGCTTGATATGAATTGTGTGATTTTAGACCATGAAAGACAAGCTTTATGTGATAATTATGTTGTTGAGTTTGTTCATGATGCTACTGGAATTATTATGAGAGAGGAAAATGTGGTTGTAGGAATTTTCATGTTACTAAAACACATCTCTTATTGTTGAAAGTTTTGAAGTTGCTCTTGTTCTACATTCCCATGATTTCTAGCTTGAGCTTCTTTTATTTATTTCTTTACAAGATTCCTATCCATAGGAAGTGGGTTAGACCTAAATTTTTTTTACACTTTCTTCTTGATGCTCTCTTTTTCTTTAATTCATATTTCTTATGTGAGCATCTTCTTCACTTGAAAACATGTGAATCCACTTTTCTAGGCCTAGCTAAAAGGCGTTAAATAAAGCACTTGTTGGAAGATAACCCATGGTTTTATTTTTTGCTTTGTTTTTATATGTTTTCTTGGAGTCTGTCGGCTATATACCGAATAGGGGTATATCAGATGGTAGTCTAAAGTGCCAGATTACCCGGGTGGCCCAAATGGTAGTGGTTTTAGGCCCATTGGGCGGCCCAGTAAGCTGACGCGCAGAAGCCGGATTCTAGAAGAACCTAGATCACGGCCCACGTGATCTGGCTTGGAGTAGAAGGCGGTTTCCTTACTTTCCAAGTTAATAGTTACTGTAGTCTTCTAGGTTTCCTATTCTGTAAGCCCTAATCCGGCTATTATACAAAGCCGGACGGGTGATATGATAGATAGACAAGAAGCTACTGGCTAACTCGCCGAGAGGTTGATCCTTGACGAGCAGCTAATAGAACCTCACATTGTACTTTGTATTCACAGGCTTTAGTCCTGAATAGTGAGATTGCAGGAGTAGGAACGCCGCATTACTGCGACGTGCCGAACCTGGGTAAAAACCCTGTGTCATTGTCCTTAGCACAATCACGTCCCCCCAAGTCTCTATCACTAGTCTCATGGCACCCTCGTCTATGAATTCTACTACGATGTCTCGAAAGTTGGCGCCCACCGTGGGGCCAGCGACGTCAGGCGTTAAGTTTCGATCTGGGATACTCGGCGGAATTGGCAGTTCCATAACTGTCGGAAGCCTGGATTTAGACAACGATGTTGGACGCTTCCTCGACAATGGATCCTACATACCGGCGCAAAATCATATGGTAAGTGCCTGCGTATTACCGATTGGATCTGCAAATATCTTTATCGGATTAACTGCAGAGGCCATGGGGTTTTGCGGTGGAAGTAGATTTATCCCACCCGCCCTATACCCAGTCGAAGATGACTACGATACCGGGTTTTGCTCAGATCGCCGACATACAAGTGAATCACACTTTGTCGGCATGGTGCAATCCGAGATCGCCGAAAAAACGGATGAAAGCAATCCCGTGCAGGAGGCAGAAAACAGCAAACCCACCACAGAGGTGGAAGATCCGACATCCGTCAACATAGCGACGAACTCGGAAGCTGACTCTGTGTTAGCCGCCATTGAGGCGAGATTAGAGTTAGAAACCGGATCAGACAACTTTGATTCCGAAGACGAAGACGAGGACGCCTTCGAAAGAAAGGTTAAATCTCTTCAGGAGGGATTCCATGAAGTACTTATGGCAAAACCGGCTGAAAACACGGATGCCGGCAGTCAGGGAATCCCTAGAACTCCTCTGCTAGAGGAAGAGAGAGAAGACGGAGAAACTTCTCCAAGATACCCCAATGTCAAAGAATTGACAGAGGATTAACCCAACAAAAACCTCCCTCTTCCAAGAAAAAGCACAAGGCCGCTAAAAAACTCCAGTACAAAATCCGGAAGAAGAAATCGGCTGATCCAGCCAATGAAAGCCCGGAAGTAGGAGATGCAAGCGGAATAAAGCCCGCGGAGAAGAAAACCAAAGAAATCCTTGTTCTCCCAATGACAGAACAAGAAGAACATGAGTTGTTGCAAACACCAGCGGGATTGCACGAACCCCCTGAAGTGCTAGAAGCCAGGAGACAAGCTCTCCAGAGGCAATAGCAACATCTATTCAGAACTCGTGAACACCTCCAAAAAACCCAGGATGACATCAAACTCATGAAGGAAGAAATAGAGGAATACGAGAAAAAGAATAGATCTGGCATTAAACCTACAAGGTTACCCGGAATCGTAAGACCGGAAGTACTTCCGCCAAAAGAAAGGTTTCACAACCCATGTTGGCATAAGCAGGTAAACGACAAAGATGCCAGAGGAGAACCAATATACAAAACCGCAGCTGAAAATGCGGAAGCAGCATTCGCCATCCTCAACAATGATATGTACTCCAACGGTGAAAAACTTCAAGGGGTGTATGATTTCCTAGGAAAAGCATTGCAACAACAACAACGAGGGCAAGAGCGATCAGGGAAGTTGCACGACGACTCCGCCCTATGCAAAACAGCTACATGCGCCGTTGGAGCACCTGGAATGGAAGAACCTGGAGATTCAAGCAATTCAAAAGAGAAGAAAACGGATCCGAGAAAAGATAAGAAAAATCCCGACAACAAGGATGAAGCATCTAGAACCGGATCCCATCTCCCGAAAGATGGACTTAATCCTCACGATCGGGAAGAAAAACACCGGAATGACGGCAAAGCAATGCCGCCTCCGAGACGCCCGGCTGAAAAAGCTAGAAGACATGATATACCTCACAGGCGTGAGAGATCTCGGACACCCCCCAGGAATAAGGAAAGACACAGGAGTAGAACTCCACCTCATCCAAAGGGGCATGATCTCGGAAGAAATAAAGAGGATCCCGGAAAAGCGCGTTTGCGCAACAGTGGAAAAGAAAGGAGAAAATCCCCTTCTGTTCATTCAGCCGGCAGGTACTCCGCACACATGGATAGAGCGGAAAGAGATGATTTATATATTTGTCCTAAGTGCTTCACAGATAGGATCCAAAGAATAACCCTGCACTCTGGCTTTGCCAAAGTTGGTCCAACATAGCAAAAATATACCGGTAGTACAAACCCGGATACCTGGCTCTCAGACTACTATACAGCCGTCCAGATGAACAATGGGACAGACCTGGAAGCTGTAAAGTTTCTTTCCCTAATGTTACTGGATGGAGCCAGAGACTGGATCAATGGATTACCTTCCAGAATTGTCGACAGCTGGGACGATATGGCTCGAGTATTCACTCAGCATTTCCGGGAAACCTACAAACGCCCGAATAGCATCAACCAGTTAAACCGTTGCACCCAATTTGAGGATTAACCATACGTGGATTTCATCTCAAGATGGACGACAATGAAGAATAGCTGCTCTGGAGTAACTGACGTCCAAGCAATGCATGCTTTCGTCAATGGCCTAAAACCCGGACTCATACCGTTCATGGTTGGTTCCAAACACCACAAAGATCTCAGATCTATGCTTAGAACCGCCAATGAACATGGTGCAGCCGAGGACGACATCAGAGCTAGAGGAGGCAATATCGATACACTGATACAGGCCAAAAAGAATCCTCGCCCTGAGAAAAAAGGAACTCCAGATGCAACACAAAATCCCAAAGAGGTTAGCATAGCCTTTGGAAGTGAAAAGGGGAACATGTGGAAAGGACGCAGTACGGAACCGATCAATTACACCAAGGAAGAGTGGGAAAAAATTAAGTCAGAAAACTGCGTCCACCACTCGCAATTTGGGAAACCCACCCACACTAACGCACAATGCCGGTTGAACAAGCATATGAAAGGTAGTGCAGGATCCGGAAACAAGGGGAAGAATTCCAAAAGGAAATTTTCCAAGCAAAAGCCAGAAGCTGAGAAAGAAGACTGTGAATCAGACACTGATGAAAAAATCCAGGAACAACAACGAAAAGGCGAGCCCAAGTCTCCGAGAGTTGATGGAGAGTGTAACCTAACTTTCTCGGAAACTCCCTCAGCAAAGGTGGAAAAACGAACCCTTCGAGAAATAAATGCGGTTGTTCCGGCAACCCAGAAATTCTTGAAGTACTCGAACACACCAATCACATGGGATCAGTCTGATCATCCTGGAAACATCCTTGAACCCGGCACGCAAGCTCTTGTTGTAAGCCCTATTGTCTAGAACACTAGGCTAAAAAGAGTGCTGATGGATGGAGGATCCAGCATTAACATAATGTACCTGGATACACTGAAGCATCTGAAAATCTCCGAGACCCAGCTCAACCACAGCAACATACGTTTTCACGGTATTGTTCCTGGCAGACAAGCACGATCCCTAGGAGAGATTTCCCTAGATGTCACTTTCGGAGAAAAATATCACTTCCGTCAGGAAAAAGTATCCTTCGAAGTGGTGCCGTTCGAAAGCGTGTATCACGCGATACACGGACGTCTAGATTTCGCCAAATTCATGGCAAGATCATGTTATATCTATAACAAGCTGAAGATGCCAGGGCCAAAAGGAGGAGTAATCACCATATGTGGAGACCTCAAGTTGGCAAACAAGCTGGAAAAAGAAAACACCCTTCGCGCCGAGAAGATCATAGCAAAGGAAGAGTTGAAAGAACTGGCCAAAGAGGTATCGCCGACAGAAATGCCGGCAGGTAAAGAAAGCTGGAAGCCAGCTGACAGCTTCAAAGCTTCCGAGATCACAATACAGGTAATCCTAGATCCCAAAGATCCGACAAAATTTGTCGTAGTAGGAACTGGGATGACCGACAAATAGGAAAGCGAGGTCGTCAAGTTCCTCCGTGAGAACTGGGATATCTTTGCTTGGTGTCCAGCTGACATGCCAGGTGTACCCAGGGAACTTGCTGAGCATCAACTTAAGGTGATTCCAGGCTCCAAACCCATCAAACAAGGTCTCCGTCGATTTGACGGAAGAAGACAGAAGGCTATTGGCAAGGAAATTATCCGGCTTTTGGCAGCAGATTTTATCCGGGAAGTTATACATACTGAATGGTCAACAAATCCAGTATTAGTCCCGAATAAAGATACTACTACCCTTTGGATGTGTATAGATTACACCGGCTTGAACAAACTGTGTCCAAAAGATAGGTTCGCATTACCGCAAATCGATCAAATAATAGATGCCACTGCAAGCTCTCAGCTTTTATGCTTTTTGGATGCATATTTCGGGTATCATCAAATACGCATGAAAAAGGAAGATCAAATTAAAACTTCTTTTATAACCCCTTATGGGACGTACTATTACATAACCATGCCATTTGGCTTGAAGAACGCAGATGCAACCTACTTGCGTTGCATGCAACGGTGTTTGCATAGTCAGATTGGCAAAAATGTCCACGTTTACGTGGACGACATTGCTGTCGTTACCAAGGAAAAAGATACACTCCTCGAGGATTTGCGAGAAACCTTCGAAAATCTGCGTACTTACAAAATGAAGTTAAATCCATCAACGTGCGTATTCAGGGTTCCCTCAGGAAAACTTCTGGGTTTCATCGTTTCTCACAGAGGAATAGAAGTAAACCTAGAAAAAATCAAAGCAATCTTAAACATCTCCAAACCTACGTGTGTAAAAGATGTGCAAAAATTGACGGGTTCCGCTGCAGCCGTCAGCAGGTTTATTAGCCGGCTGGGGGATAAAGCCTTACCACTCTACAAGTTGTTGAAAAAATCCGACAAATTCGAGTGGACAGAAGAGGCAGACGCAACATTAACCCAGTTGAAGGAAACTTTGATGAAACCTCCGATTTTGGCATCCCCAAAAGACGAAGAACCTATGTTATTGTACCTCACGGCTACAAACCGGGTTATTAGTGCAGTAATTGTTGTGGAAAGGAAGAAAGACGAACAGAGTATACCAGACAAGCATCCGGTATATTATGTTAGTGAAATTTTCTCCGAGTCCAAACAAAGGTATCCACACTATCAAAAACTGGCATATGGCGTATTTTTCGCATCTAGAAAACTTCGCCATTACTTCCAAGGACATTCCATAAAATTGGTATGCAAAGCACCACTGGGGGATATAATAAACAATGCGGAGGCGACTGGCTGAGCAGCCAAATGGGGCATCGAGCTAGCAGCATTCGACATTAAGTATCAGCCTAGAACGGCAATAAAATCCCAGGTTTTGGCAGATTTTGTTGCCGACTACACGGAAGCAATGGAAAAAACACCTATGCCAGAATCCGAGTACTGGATCATGCACTTTGACGGATCCAAGATGAAGGAGGGCGCTGGAGCTGGTTTAGTTTTAAAATCCCCTAAAGGAGACACAATGGAGTATGTATTACAAATACACTTCAACGCCAGTAATAATGTGGCAGAATACGAAGATCTGCTTCATGGCTTGCATATTGCAAAGGAAATAGGTGTCAAGCACATTTTGTGCTACGGCGACTCAGATTTGGTACAGCACCAGCTCAACCAAACTTGGGACGCAAAAAGGCCTATAATGGCCGAATACCGGAGAATGGTAGACGAGTTTGCTATTTGTTTTTTTGGATTCGAAGTGCTCCATGTTAAAAGGGAGGAAAATTGGAACGCGGATGCATTAGCCCGCATGGGATCAAAAAGAGTAAAAATCCTACCACCAGGTGTGTTCGTCCAACATTTGTACGAGCCATCGGTAAAAGGTGGAGATGTTGATTATCCTCTGGTTTCCGAGTCAATTGAAGTTATGCTCGTTAACCCGGATTGGACAATCACATATCTAAACTTCTTAGTTAATCAGAAGTACCCGGAGGGAGCAGACGAAGTCTTGCAAAGACAGATCCAGCATCGATGCAAATGATACACGGTAATTAACAATTGCCTGTATAAACGCAGTACTTCCCGAATTTTTCTGCGATGTATTTCACCAGAAGAAGGACGAGAAATCCTGCAGGAAATTCATGCCGGAGATTGCGGACATCATGCTCAATCAAAAAACATAGTCAAAAAAGCATTCCGTGCCGGGTTTTTCTGGCTAACAGCCAAGGCAGACGCTGAGCGCATAGTAAATACATGTGCAGGATGTCAGTACTACGCCAAGCAGACTAATATGCCAGCCCAAGCACTCAAAACTATCCCCATTACATGGCCGTTTGCGGTCTGGGGGCTAGATATGATGGGACCATTCAAAACTGCACGAGGTGGAATCACACATCTACTAGTAGCTGTGGACAAATATACCAAGTGGGTGGAGGCTAAACCCATCAAAAAGCTTGACGGTGTAACTGCCAGAAATTTCATCATTGACGTAGTCATGAGATACGGCGTTCCACACAGCATAATAACCGACTTCTCCATTGGAGATTTGGCAAAATACTGCCGACAAACGGGAATTCGCCTAGATCTCGCATCTGTGGCACACCCGCAATCCAACGGACAGGTTGAAAGAATGAATAGCTCAATCCTACAAGGAATACGTCCAAGACTCGAATCTCCTCTTCATAGAGCAGCTGGAGCATGGGTAGAAGAGCTACCTTCCGTGCTTTGGAGTATTCGAACAACACCAAACATGTCAACTGGGCAAACCCCGTTTTTCCTAGTTTATGGTGCTGAAGCAATCCTTCCAATGGACATGATCTATGATAGCCCAAGAGTGCAGGATTTCGACGACTCGGATGCCGAAAAAGCACGACAGGATGCCGTCGATCTCTTCGAAGAGGAACGAGAGCTTGTGCTTCAATGATCCGCCATTTACCAGCAAGATTTACGACGTTACCATAGTCGGAAAATCAGGCATCATTCTTTTAAAGAAGGTGACCTAGTGCTAAGATTGGTGCAGCAAAGAAAGCACAAATTGGCCCTAGTATGGGAAGGACCATTCGTCATTAGCAAAGCTATGAAAAATGGATCATACTACCTTGTTGATATTCGGGACACGGAGGATCATCCTGACAAGCCGAATCGCAAAAGAAAGAGAAAGATAGATGCTGAACTAGGAGAGACAAAGAGGCCCTGGAGTATCCAGCAGTTACGTCCCTTCTATACTTAGTTCAATTTCTATGTAAACATCTTTGAGATCATGAAATAAACTTGTCGGAATTCTTATATTCATGTTTTTTACAAGTTTATTATAGCGCAAAACATGATTCCACCTTGTCTATTTCCCAATGATCTTACAAAATACTCAATGTTAACCCGAATTGTGCCTGCGTGCTCGGCGTTTAAAAACTGAATGATTTTCAGCCTATAAAAGGTTAAAGGAAACTCGGATTGTGCCTGCGTGCCCGAGTTTTATTCAAAAAAATTCCTTACTATTTCTCTAAGCATTATCTGACTGTTTATGTGTTAGGTCACTGGAGCTAGTAAGTAAAAATGTCTTTAGTATGATCCATGTTTCCGAGTTTAAACTGAACGGTTTTACCCAGTAACTCGGCATGAAGATTAAAAGTGCTACTGAGCCATTTAAAACACTAAGGACAGTTAAAGCACATAAACCAGAGAACTTAGAAGATAAAGAAATATAAAACCCAGAAAACTTGCAAAGGATCTATTATATACTAAAAGCAATATACGGATCTAAAAAGAAGCCACCACGTGCGTCCACATGTGCTAAATAATCTAAACCGTGATCTCTTCGTTAACTATGAATATTAACGGCCGAGATTGTATATTTATGCGTACAAAATAAGTCCCAATAAGTTTAGCACAAACGTGTGGGTCGTGTTTTGGTCGAACGGGGAAAAGATGTCCAGAATCGAACGGATGCCGGTCGTGCGTTGGTTCGATAGTAGAAAGATGTCCAGATGATATACGTGTACGTATCCCAATTCTAATTACTTTCTCCTATAACGAGTCAGTAGGTCCCACAAAGCAATGCATGCTATCAAAAACAAAAAAGCACATTCGTTCAATGCATTGCACGAAACATATTTTAACTGCATCTCAGCCAGACTGGCCAGGAAAAATCATCAGCCAGATTAAGGTCAATCTATACAGAATTTTCTTTGTCTAACACACGTATGCACTTCTAAATAATTATTTTGTTAGTTCTGAGGGCATGTACATCGCTTAGCCGCTTAAGCAAGCGCTAAAGGAAACAGAAAATATAATAACTGGCCTTAACGCCTTAAGCTACAACACGTGAGGCGCTTGTACAGTACCTTTTAAGTCCTAGCATCAAAGGAAAAAACGTTTAGCGCCGGCGCTAGACGTTGCGTCGATGCCAGCGTTATTCCCAGCCTCAGCCAGGATTGGAAGAAAACGGTCAGAATTTGAGCCCTAACTGCCAGGCATTTTGGCTAAGCGTCTAGGCTAAGCGCCCCCATTGTAAATGCCCTGATTGTAACGCTACAAAATGGTCAAAATTATTATTTTACAACATGTATAATTACAAAGTTGGAAGCAACACACAAGTCAAATAATCTCCAATCTCAAAATATGTACTCCCTCCATATTTAGTCCTGCGCGTATTAGGTCGTCAAATTTGCCAATTTAAAATAAGATATATGTAACAAAAAAATATACCATTAGAAACTTTAGATGTTATATTTTTTAATGATATAATTTTAACGTTATACTCCTATAACTTAGATTATGTTGGTCAAATTGATAAACTAGGGACACGTGCAGTACCTAAATACCCGGACCGAGGGAGTAGTGTTTTTGCTTGACGTAACAAATTGTAAGAAACAATTTTTGTGTGACATCGACACATCTTATTTACAATCAATGTATCGTACCGAATTAATATGCATAGATCTATGTGTTCTATAGAGGCCGATGACACGTGTAATTTATTTCAGATGTGTGACATGATAAAAATAACATTGTTCAGAGGGAGCATGAGAGAATAGTTTACCAATTTAATGGGACATGTGTACACTAGAATTACTCCCTCCGTGCGTGTATAGGTCATATATAGCAATTCTCTGTGCCCTAAATATTCATTTATTCGGGTTTAAAAATTACATGCATTGGTGGAAAGGGGTGGAGAGAGACAACCACCCACTAATTAGAAGAGAATTAATGCAAAATGTACCTAAGAGACGAGACTGCATGTTTTTGGTATTGTGTCTATACACCAGGACGGAGGGAGTACCTTAGATGAGAAGACTATCCAAATTGGAAGATGAGCATGCATTTGGCATGACATACAAATAAAATAGAAACAACTCCTTACAGCCAGCAATGTGATTATTTATAAAGATAACACAATTTAGGTATATGTCACCCATTAGTTTCTATATTTTTCTTTTGATGGAAAGAAAAAACAAATGAGTGATCAGAAGATAGAGATGAAAGCTAGAGCAGTAGAGAACTTTTTATTTTTGCACAATGAGCTAGCTACTAATCATAATGCAGCGTGTCTTTTTTTTACTTTGCCATATATCTCGATCCATACCAATAAATTTTTTAATGACCAATGAAAAGATTTTGACTTAAGTCTATTAACTTTATGACCATATATACATGTTTTCACAACCATCCATATATAATGAACGGTAAATCAACGGTAAGGGATTGACGGATAGACTAAAATAATTGTTTGCATGGTGTGTTTAGGCTGCAAGATTTATCTGAAATTTCAAACAAGAGTGCCAAATATACTACTATTGTATACAATAAATTTACAAAGGCATAAACATAGCAACAAAGAAATTTAGCTGCGCAAATGCGCATCTCAATTTTCTTTGCTCCAATCAAATTTACACATTGGCGTAGGGATACAGATTTGGGGCAAAATAATTGCTTCATGTAAATTAAGAGTTAGGTTTGCATATATTAGGTGAACGATATTACAATTGTTAGTCAAACTTGAGCTTATTGTACATTACTAACCTAGAATACTTGGTGTAAGCCGAAGAAGAGAGTAAACACAAGATTTACATTTAGGTAGAGCTTAGTCGTTTGGTAACTAGACAATGATGTTAGAGTAACATTAGCAGTACAAATATATTGGATTTCCACAAAAATATAATAATTCAATAATGCAAAGGTTCATATTCGATATCAAGACGATAAACTGATGGACCCTTAGTTAAAAGTATTTAAATATGATTTGTGACTACACTACTTTTGAAATGAGAATGTTCTTTGGGTCTAACAGTTGTTTTAAATATCTCTTTTCATGACTTACATAGATCAGATGTATTTCCCAATCCATTCAATATATGCCGGCAATGGTTTTCATTGCTTTAAATTTTAATTTCATGCATCAATGTGATCATACTTTTAATTATTTTGAGTTTTATCATGTGTATAAAATAATTGTCCTGAAGTATTGGGTAGCACGAAAATGTTGTGAGGTGAAAATAAAAAATTGGGAGTAATTTGGCAATGAAATGGGTTAAAAAATGATTATTTGTGATATCACGTACTTTTTAGCATCAATATGTGTCATTTGCCAATGGAAGAGTAGAACACAACCATTGAAAAGCGGGGAGTATATATGAGGAAAGGGAGAGCATATATATAAAACAAACACTCATACGTTCAAGATAGAAAATATCAAATGCTATGGTACTGCTTGGAAATTTCATAGTAGTTACTCTTCATATATTAAAATGATTCAACATATTCTTTTTCTCACGTGTGATGTTTCACCTCATATATGTTTTATGGCACCTAGATATACGTTTTTACTTAGAAGTTCAATTTTCCCGTTACCTATGACACTATTAAAATATCTCATGAGAAGATTGAAAACCATAAAGACGATGCCCTCGCATTTGCGAGGGCCACCTGGCTAGTTTCATAAATATTAACTGCAAAAGGCGGAGTAATTGTTTGTACAAAAGAATAGAAGCATTACAATATAAATTACATTGTAAAAGTGCAGTAATGCTCCTATTTCCTCTTTCCACCATCCAGGTTAAGAAGAATCCTTCAGGCATCCGAGTCTTCTTCACTGCTATCGTTCTCGGGGGCTTCTGGAATCTCCTCTTCTGGAAAGGTGATGGAGATGTTCACCATAGAGGCGACTTGGTAGCATGACCCTTGGTTTCATCAAAAATCGTGGTCCGCTGGGTTTCCGTATATCCTTGAGGGATACCGGACGCCACGCGCCAAGACTTGGCACTAGGGTAATGCATGCGCAAAAGACCTAAGGCCATGCGTGCACCACCTCGGGCCGCAGAGCGCAAGGTGGATTCCTTGGCATCTGCAATCTCTATGATGGCTTCCGGAAGTTTCTCAACTTCCGGGAGCTCCCCAGACTTTGCGGGAAGGTACCTGTTGATCAGCAACATACCCGCAGCCTTGATTGCGGTGAATACCTTCCCAAAAGCTCGGATTTTCTCAATCCGAGTAAGATCTGGGTTATCTCCTGTTTTTTCAGACAAATAACCGAAGGGTTAGTGAAAAACACAGAGAAAAGAATTAAGACATGGAAAATCCGGTAAAAGTTGATAACTTACCGAGAATCTTGTCCATCTCGGAGCCTTCCTCCAGGCGCAGGGTTAAGGCGTTCTCCAAATCTTGGATAGTGGCCTTGTCCTTGTCCGTCTGCTGGGAGGCCTTGGATTGAGCAATCCCAAGGGCCAGATTGTTGGCCTCCAGATCCTTTTGAACCTTCATAAGCTCCTTATGAAGGTCCAAATTCTCCTGGCGGAGACTCGCGGCGTTGCCGGCATCTTCAGCAATTTCCTTGGCCTTAGCCAAAGCAGCTGGAAAGCAAGAAAAAAATTCTGGGTTAACAAAACTCGGAAAAACACTTAGAAAAACACGGATAAGGAACTACAGAGAATTAAAGTATACCTGTTGTTTCCGACAGCTGTAGCTGAGACGATGCCAGCTCTGCTTCTTTAACGTCAAGAATAGATAGAAGGTTCCTAACCTCCTTATTCTTGACGGAAAGTTTGTTGAAAACTTCCAGGTTTATAGTTTCAGCAGTTTGCTGGAACAAGGAAATGAAACATCGTGTTATACGGAGAAACAACTATGATATTGAAAAGCATAAAGTGAAAAGCAGACATTTAACTTATTGCTTGGGGGCTAGAGATAATACCTGGCTCATCCGCTGTAAACCTTCCAAGTTTTCAGTGAACTCTTTTGCGTACTCGGCAAAAAGAGTCCCGGCCGCGCTAAGGCCATCGCTGATATTCTTGAAATCCTTATCGAAGGTGGGGATCTCCTCCTCAGTTATCCGAGAGGGACCTCCCGCCTCAGGGACCGCCCTTTCCCTCGTGACCGTAGTCTTCTAGGTTTCCTATTCTGTAAGCCCTAATCCGGCTATTATATAAAGGCGGACGGGAGATATGATAGATAGACAAGAAGCTACTGGCTAACTCGCCGAGAGGTTGATCCTTGACGAGCAGCTAATAGAACCTCACATTGTACTTTGTATTCACAGGCTTTAGTCCTGAATAGTGAGATTGCAGGAGGAGGAACACCGCATTACTGCGACGTGCCGAACCTGGGTAAAAACCCTGTGTCAATGTCCTTAGCACAATCACGTCCCCCTACGTCTCTATTAGTAGTCTCATGGCACCCCCGTCTATGAATTCTACTACGATGTCTCGACAGAGTCACAGGGTTGTATACTTATGTAGAAACTCATTTTTATATTTATTTTCATGTCTTAGTTGTTCCAAGTAAAGTTTCTGACGAAAGTTGGAGTTGGTTTTGGATTTCTGCACAGGAAACAGATTTCTGCAGTCCACCTAAAAAATCATATAATTCACAGAAAAATCGAAATGACCTGAAACGTTTTGTTATTATAACTCATCTAATTCCAAAACTTTTTCGTTCTTTAAGTTTTTTTATTTGAGCAACATAAGTGCCCTGAAATTTTTTGTCTTTACAAACTGTTCTGGTATTGGCAGATTCTGCCATTTTTCTTGCATTTGCTCTTTTACGATGTCAAGTGGATTTCATTGCTTCACGAAACATCAGTGGATATAGCTAATGTTTAATAGTATAAAAAGCACTTGTGACCATACAGAACCCATGGATTTTTTTATTGTTGAACTAACCCTCTAATGTGAATTACTCTTTGAGTGTGGTGTGAAGGAAGTTTTCAATGGTCAAGAAAAGAGGGTGATATAATGTGATCAAGAAGAGTGCAAGGTCAAAGTTTGGGAATTCCCACGTGGTTCATCCCAGAAAATTCTAAGAATACTCAAACATCTAAGCTTGGGGATGTCCAAGGAATTCCCTTCTTCATCAACAACTTATCAGGGCACTTCTAGTCAAACTATATTTTTATTCGGTCGCATCATATGAAATTTACTTGGAGCGTCTTTTATTTTTAATTCAGTTTTATTTTGTTTTGATTTCTGCAATAATATCAATGGAACCTATAATCCTTGTTTGGGAGAGATACACACTCCGCTTTTTCATTTGAATACTAGTTATGCTCGTATTCTTAATTTGTCTTCTAGCCGCTGAAAAATTCTGTTTAGCTCTTGTTTTCATTGCATCTCTTATTCAAAATGTTAGTTTTAGTAGTGTTATGTGAGTGCTCTCATGTTTTCTTTATGTATCATTTAGAGAGTTTTTTGTTAAAACATATTTTGTATGGTGCTTGTTGGGAAAAGAAACTACCGCATGTGGTATAATTTATAACGATGCAAATAGAAGCTTCTATAGAGCGTGGCTAGACTTTTTCATATCATGCTATATTTTATTTTAATTTTAAATCCTTGTGGTTATTTTCTATCATGATTTGTCTCAAATATCTCAGAGTGTCTAATGTGCCATTGAACGAATCATGAGTTGTTCTTGTCATATTGAAGCATAAATTTATGGTGTTCTCCTTTGAATGTTTTATTTGGTTCACTTGGCACATGCTTACACCATGTTTATGACTACAAACCAGTCACCTATAGACTTTATGATCATTTATTTTTATAACTTATGGTAGCACTTATGCTTTCATTAATGCTGTTTTTGTCGCTAGGCTTGATTATGGCCATTATTGGTCTCTTGATTTGTCGCTCTGAGTCTTTTGCTAGCCTCCACCTGTACTGAGTATAAGCTCTACTCGTGCAGTCAACTCTCAAAAACCAAAGTATGCCAAATGTGTCCACCATACCTACCTACATGTGGTATTTAACCTCCACTCCAAAATAAATTGCTCATGGGTTACCTTTAAAACTTTCGCAATTACTCTTGTTTTGTCTTCCTGTTTTAGCTCCTGAGGACGTAAATAGAGAATCGTTATCTCAGTTGTTGATTGGACTTTTACACCCTGGACTAGTGGCTTCATCCTGTTATCCAATTGATAGAAGAGCTGGCAGCGGGGTGCCCAGCCCCAAATTAATACAAACAAATTCTCTTCACTATTTTGCCCCTGATTTATCAGTCAAAGCATAATTATGTGAACAAAAGATAAATAGGTATGACCTTATGCACAAGTTGTGTCCTTCAATGGGAGCCGCTCTTGTGAAGTATAGTTGGCTTGTGACGTACTGTATTTTCTGTTTACCATTCGTTGATATAAGCATACACCTCTCTAAAAAATAGACACTCCTCCACGGTATGTGATTGTTGGCTGGCACCCGAGTATTCGGTTAGCCATGGTTTTTGTAAGATGGTTGGGAGGAGTGTCAAACATTTTATACCTATGTTTGATAAAATAAAAGCTCTTGCACATGAGTGATCCATGCTTCCCACTGTGAAGGGCCTTTCATTTACTTTTATGTTGAGTCTCCATCTTCTAACTTTAAGCACAACTGAGAGAGCATAGTTGCCATTCTGAGTTTAATGCGCATTTGTCCCGGAAACATTACTAATATTTTTTGAAACATTATTAATTGATTCATGATGTGTTACTGTGTGTTCTGAAATTATTTGTTCTAGTTTTACTCATAAACTTTGAAGGTGTCCTCGCATTTATGTTTTTCCCCACTCTTAAGGACAAGTGAAATATCACTTTGCCATGTTATCTCTATGCCTAAACCAAACGTATAAATTTCAATGCTTTGTTATTCATGATCTTTTATTTGTGTTACTTCTCATGATGCAAAGTGATTGTTATGTTTTATTGCTAGAATTATATCTATCATGCTTGTGTTGAGAGTACTATGATCTCAGCTTGCATCTGCTTTTACAATATTGATGATCAAGTTTATCTTGGTAGCATGTCACCTCATAAATTATGTGTTTTTATCGTTTAACTACTCGAGGAAGAGAAGGAACTAAGCTTGGGGATGTTGATATTTCATAAACCCGTCCTTAATCTCTTATGTTCCATGTTGTTTTTATGTTATTTCCTACATGTTTGCTATACACTTTATGTCATTTTTATCAATTTCTAGGACTAACCTATTGACAAGATGCCACAGAGTCAGTTCTCTGTTTTCTGCTGTTTTTAGTTTCAGAAAAGTTGTTCTGGAAATATTCTCGGAATTGGAAAATTCGAAACCCGAAAGTCTTAGAATTCCCGAAGGTTCCATAGAGTCTCAAAGAGGCCCAGAGAGGGGCCACACGGGGGCAACACCATAGGGCGGCACACCCCTTGGCCGCGCCTGGGGATGGAGTGGGCCCCTCGGGCGCCCACTACCATCGCCCTTTTTCCTATTTATTCCCCCTGATACCTCAACCCTATGAAGAGACCAACTTTCCACGAAAAAACCCCGAGGCCTTCGTCATCGTCATCCCGAAATCGGGAGGGTTCTGGAGCTCTCCCCGGCACCCTGTCTGGAGGGAAATTCATCACCGAAGGGGTCTACACCACCATGCCCTCCTCAGAAGTGATGTGTGAGTAGTTCATCCCCGGACTACGGCCCCGTAGCAGTAGCTTGATGTTTGTCTTCTCCACTTTATGCCTCATGCTTAGATCTCGTGAGCTGCCCTACATGATCGAGATCATCTTTATGTAATGCTACATGTTGTGTTTGTTGGGATCCGATGAATGTAGAATGCTATGTCTTCTGATTATCAATCTATCATGTTATCTTCATGCATATGTTATTTATGATCATGCATGCTCTCCGTTATTAGTAGATGCTCTGGCCAAGTAGATGCTAGTAACTCCAAGAGGGAGTATTTATGCTCGATAGTGGGTTCATGCCTCCTTTGTATCTGTTCTTGAGTGAAAAAACGTGACAGATGGAGGATGTGATGTTGCCATTAGGGAGAAAACAACGATGGTTACTTCGTTTACATTATTTACATTACACACTTTGCTTACTACGATTATCTATTGCTTGCAACTTAATTCCCAATGTTTCTTCGGATGATATTCGGAGGGTATATTATTAGTCATAGATGCAGTTGGATGATGGTATATTTATCTTGTTGTAATGCCCGCATGAATCACATTCTTTATGTCTTGCATATGCACTACGGTGCAGCCTTCATTTCTGTCAATTGTCCAACTATAATTTGTTCACCATACATGTTATTTGTCTTTTATGGAGAGACACCATTAGTGCACTGTGGACTCCGGTCCATTTTCTCATACTGATAATACACACACTGCTTCCACTGTTTTCACACGCTGCTACTACCTTCATATTGTTCTCATATTGTTTTCCACACCATACGTTTAACCTCTTTGTGTTCAGGAAAACTGCTGAGATTGACAACCTCACTGCTTCGTTGGGGCAAAGTGATTTTATTGTGTTGTGTAGGTTCCACGTTGCTAGTTGCTATGGTCCGTCATCTAACTGCGTCTATGACTAATAATCCACCCTCCGAAATATCATCCGAACTAACGTTGGGTATTAAGGTACAAGCAACAGATAATCACAGTAATCAAAGTATGTAATGTAAACAATGTAAACTAAGTAAACATCGTTGTTTTCTCCCTAATGGCAACATCACATCCTCTATCTATCAAATTTCTGTCACTCGAGCACACATGCAAAGGAGACAGGAACCCACCATCGAGCATAAATAGTCCCTCTTGGAGTCACTAGCATCTACTTGGCCAGAGCATCTACTAATAAGGGAGAGCATGCAAGATCATAAATAACATATGCATGAAGATAACATGATAAATTGATAATCAGAAGACATAACATTCAACATTCATCGTATCCCAGCAAACCCTACATTTAGCATTACAATAAAGATGATCTCGATCATGTGAGGCAACTCACGAGATCTAAACATGAGGCATAAAGTGGATGATACTACCATCTAGATACTCCTATGGACCCGTAGTCCATGGATGAACTACTCACGCATCACTTCAGAGGAGGGCATTGACGAAGGGATGAACTCTGGACCTATCGGGTGAGGATACCCGGTCCAAGGCCCAAGACCTAAGCCCAAGGGGAGACGCCGTGGACTGTTCTAGAAGGCCCAGTTGAAGCCCACCCGCAAGGCCTTGCGGGTCAAGTTAGGAAACTTGTAACCGACTTTAGGTTAGGGTTCGTATCCACCCCGAGAACGGTTTGAGACCTGGCCATCTATATAAGGCCGGGAGAACCACCAGGAGGGGGAGAGGCAATACCGCACCACCAAAGCCTTGAGATCGAGATTGTACTCTCGACTTAAGCATCCCCCATTGTAACCGATCTACTCGTCAATACAGATCGACAGAAGCAGGAGTAAGGGTTTTACCTCTACGAGGGCCCCGAACCTGGGTTAATCGTGCCCCCGTTAGCCGACGTTTGTCACCAGCGGCTACACGTTCTCCTACTCGAAACCCTATGGGCTCACCTGAGGGACTTGTTGAGATGTATATTTGACAATTGGCGCCGTATGTGGGAACGGCGGGCGCTGGATCTCCGGCATCTTCGGCCTCATAGACAACCAACTCACGCTGGAGCCCCAGAACTTCGACTCCAACCAATCCGATCCGAATCGGGTCGGTCATCGTTGCCCCTCGCTCGCCGGAATCACGCCCAGTATTCAGCGGGTTGGAAAAAGTATCACTTTGACGTACGGAAGCTTCCAATTTTATTCTGACAAGGAGGGAATTCTACACTTTCCCGAGCAAATAAATCTCGATGGGTCAGGCTCTGAGTCAATCTCGAGCCCAGGAGTTGTCGATTCGTTGCCCAACGACGCGGATCGCAACTTATCAAGGAGCGGCGAATCCATCTGCCTCAACACCCGCAACTTCCACACCCTCTTCACAGAAGAACCTTCTCGGGACAGGAACGCTTTCCAAACTACGCATAGGACTAATGAGCCATATCTGGCCCAGGTCTGCATGGCAGGTTCGAGCGACCCACTCAAAGAAACAGAAGATAGCGCAAAGGAACGCGCCGCCATAAACGTATTGCGAGACGCTTGGAACAGAGCAAAGGAAGCTATCCGCACAAGCAAACCGCTTGAAGCCGAAGCCCCTCATGAAGATATGATCGCCTACCACAACCACCTAGTGAGAGCGGCAACCTTGATCAAGGAAGCTCGCAAAGATCTGGCCGAGCGGAGAAAATTGGCGGATGAGTCAAGCCAGCGCCGTGTGTCGCTATCCAAAAGATACGTCTCAAGAACCACGACCATGGATGGCGATTCCCTGACCGGAATCAGTTAATCACTCGAAGCCTCCCTTATGCGCGTCGACAAGGACAACAACGTGCACCTGACAACTCCTGCCGCTGCGGTACTAGCCGCGGCCACCTACCTGCACACGAATCAACCAGGGGGAAACGACCCCCGCGTAGAGCAATACATGCAAGTCCAGAAAGGGTTGGGCATGGCAGCCGCAAGACTCACCTCCTACGATCGCAAGAAAGCAGCTGCACAGAATGATAAAGAAGCATCCCGCAGACATAGAAGTACATCGCCCACGAAGGAAAAATCATCTCGTCGCGCCCGAGGAAAAGAAGCCCGACGACGCGGTGACAGCCCGAGTAGCAGCGATGACAGCCCGCGGGATCGAGATCGCAGCTCGCGACATCACAACAGCTGCTCGCGACACCGTAGTAAGGAGCCGCGGAAGGAGATCGATTGTGACCAGCCGGGATACAACTCGCGATCTGACATCGTGCAAAATAAGGTGGACAAGGCCCGAGCAGCCAGGAACCGCGTGCATTCCCTATCC
This sequence comes from Alopecurus myosuroides, assembly GCA_028641055.1. Taxonomy (NCBI): domain Eukaryota; kingdom Viridiplantae; phylum Streptophyta; class Magnoliopsida; order Poales; family Poaceae; genus Alopecurus; species Alopecurus myosuroides. The sequence continues at coordinate 53,248,467 of CM054057.1, forward strand.
ACCTCTTTTGACGAGGAGGCCTGCGGTGCATTATGCTTCACTCGCAGCATCTGCGAGGCACCACTACCCAAGATATTCGAGCTTACTATGGAAGTACCAAAATACGACGGTTCACTGGAACCGTCATCCTGGCTGTCGGATTACCTCACGGCAGTAAAATTCCAACATGGGAACAAGACCACTGCTATGCAATACCTCAACTCACACCTTGTAGGAGCAGCACGCAGCTGGCTTGAAGGGAGACCAAAGGTCTGCTACGGGTCATGGGACAATCTGAGCTTTTACTTGTGCAAGAACTTCCAAGCAACATACAAAAGACCAGCAACCATCGAGAAGCTGCGAGCCTGCAAGCAAAAAAGTGGCGAGTCTACTCGCGAATATATCGAGCGATGGACCACACTTAGGAACACAACGGGAAACATATCATAAGAGGTCGCAGCCGAAGCTTTCTCCAAGGGGGCTCGATGAACTGCCCTCAGAGAGGAACCAGGACGAGCCGCACCTAAAACCATTGGAGAACTGCTGGCCATAGCCGAAAGATGGGCCAATGGAGAGGACTCAGTGCGCAACAAAAAATCATCTTCGCCAGCACCCAAAGATGACCGTCATTGTCGAAAGAAAAAGAGGAAATATTACGATCATGACGACCAAGAAGAACTGGTAGCAGCAGAGTTCACGAGAAATCGCGACAGTGGGCATCGTGGAAACCGCAAGTGGAAGCCAAAGCCGAGGGATAAAATTCCCTAGGAGGACCTCGATGGTTACTGCACGCTACATCTATTTACAGATAAGCGCACCGGCAAAACCAAGGCAACGCACCTTCTCAAGGATTGCCGAAAGTTCCTCGACATACACGAGGCCTTCTCGGAGAAAAACAGAGCGGCAGTCAGTCAAGGCTACCCGCAGCTCCCAGGAGGAGGAAGCCAGAGATTCCACCCAACACAACCCCTGCCTCCACCAGGAAACCAAAACGTGGTTCTAGCCGCACTACGTGCGCCACCCGCCGCAAACCAGGGAGGCAATGCATACCTGAACCTCACAGGACTCCTGGGGATGATACAAAAGGTCTGTCCATACCGCAGGGTCCAGAAGACAAACACACGACAAATATGCATGGTTGTCCAAGCTCCACCGGCAAGACCCAAGTACTTGAAGATGGCTGACCAACCAATAATCGTTTCCAAGGAAGACCATCCTCCGCGAGTCTACCGACCAGGACACGCAGCGCTCGTCATCCAGGCGCAAATTGGGAATTACGAACTAGCCCGAGTGTTTATGGACGGAGGCAGCGGAATCAACATCATTTACGCGGATACACTCCATGGAATGAACAGGAACCTGGACGGACTCGCAGAATCAGAGGCATTCTTCCACGGGATAGTACCAGGGAAGGCAGTCCGCCCACTCGGAAACAATCAACTTGGAGGTAGTACTCGGCAATCGAAGCAACTACAGGCGAGAATTCATCGACTTTGAAGTAGTCGACTGGCCCTCACAGTACCACGCCATTCTTGTACGAACATCTTTCGCAAGATTCATGGCAGTACCACATTACGCCTATCTGAAGCTCAGGTTACCTGGGAGTATGGCACCATCACCATCGACGACGATTTTCAAAAATCCAACAAGTGCGACATCGAGTTCAATGAGATCGTCAAATCCTTTGGAACGCAGGAAGAGCTAGATGAGATAGCAAAAACCACGGATCACTCCGTGATGCCGCTCACAAAGATGAACGCCCCAGAGCTCGAGTTCAGCGCAACAAGTGATACTCGAAAGCATCAAGTGCACCCGGCGGAGTCTACGAAGACGGCGATGGTGTCCACCACCCTCTCGCGAGCATAGGAAGGCGCGCTCGTCGAACTCCTCCGTGAGTACTGGGAAATTTTTTCCTGGCAACCTTCAGATATGCTAGGGATACCCAGGGAGTTCGCCAAGCACTCACTCAAAGTCTTGAAAGACGCCAAGCCTACCAAGCAGACCACCCGATGGTTCTCAGAGCCAAAGCAAAAAAGCACTTGGAGAAGAAGTAAACAGACTACTCGCAGCAAAATTCATTAGAGAGTTAGAAATATCCACTTGGTTAGCAAACCCAGTGCTGGTCCCTAAGAAAAATACTAACATTCTTCGCGTGTGCATCGACTACACGTCGCTGAACAAACACTGCCCCAAGGATAATTTTCCCCTCCCACGTATCGACCAGATCGTGGACACCACGGCAGGCTGCCAGCATCTCTCCTTCTTAGATGCCTACTCGGGATATAATCAGATCAGAATGAAGAAGGAAAACGAGGAAAAAAACGGTGTTTATCACACCTCACGGTGTCTACTGCTATACGAAAATGCCCTTTGGGCTTAAAAACGCAGGCGCAACATGTCAGCGCTGCATGCAAAAATGCCTCGCCAAGCTCATTGGCAAGGACGTACAAGTGTACGTTGACGACATCATCATCAAGACTCGAGTAGAGGACACGCTCCTCGAGGATATCAGAGAAACATTCGATGCTCTGAGTGCATACAGGATCAAGCTCAACCCGACCAAATGTTTCTTCGGCGTCCCTGCAAGACAACTTCTCGGGTACTTGGTGTCCGCTCTAGAAATTGAAGCCAACCCGGAAAAAATACAAGCAATCTTGACAATGAAGGAGTCAACCAATCTCCGTGGTGTGCAGCAGCTTGTAGGACGACTAGCTACCCTAAGCAGATTCATTGCAAGACTAGGCGAACAAGCATTGACCTTCTACAAGCTGCTAAAGATGACATACAAGTTCGAGTGGACACCCGAAGCAAGACATGCATTTATCGAATTGAAGCAACTACTGCAGAGCAAGGACGTCCTGGCAACACCAAAAGAAAAGGAGCCTTTATACCTCTATCTGGCCGAACTAACCAAGTAGTCAGCACACTCATTGCAGTCGAGCGATCGGAAGAAGGGAAGACGTACGGTGTCCAGAGGCCAATATACTACATCAGCGAGGTGCTCTTGCTATGCAAGCATCAATACCCTCATTACCAGAAACTAGCATACGGCGTGGTACTTACAACTCGAAAGCTCAAGCACTACTTCCAAGAGCATACCGTCACGGTGCTAAACGACGCACCACTCGGTACTATCATGAACAATCCGGAAGAATTGCAAAGTGGAGCATCGAGCTAGGCGCCTAGGATATCATATACACAGGTACTCGCGGAATTCCTCAGCGAGTGGACATAACTTCAAACACCAGGACCACCAGAATATACGAGTAACTTGGTCATGTACTTTGAGGGGTCAAAGAGGAACGAAGGAGCTGGAGCTGGGGTCATCCTCATATCCCCCAGGGGAGACAAGTTGCAGTATGTCCTAAGATTGGATTTTCCACCCGATGACCCAGCGTCCAACAACGACGAAGAGTACGAAGCCCTACTTCACGGCATGAAAATGGCGATCGCTGCGGAGCCACCCGATTGATGATATATGTACATTCAAACCTAATCGTACAACAGACAATGAAGGAGTGCGACGTTATCGCAGACAACATGGTTGCCTATCGGGACATGTACAATCTACTTGAGGGAAGCTTCAAAGGGTATGAGATGAAACACATTGCACGATCTAGCAACGAAGAAGCAGATAAATTGGCAAACATGGGGTCTACAAACACACCCATACCGCTAGGAATATACTTCGAAAGATTGATCAAGCGTTCAATAAAGGTCAAGAAACCTGCAGGAACACCCGCATCATTGGAAACAGAGGTCAGCCCGCAAATCGCTGTCATCGAGCTCACTCACAATATTTCAAGACACGTTTTTCTGGTCGAGCCCGTCTGGACGCAGAAATATCTCGACTACTTGTCCAATAAACAGCTCTCGGCAGACGTTCGCGAGGCTCGACAAAGAGTACGACGTAGCAAAACCTTTCGCGTACTCAACATGGAACCATACAAACATAGCATATCTGGCATACTGCAAAGATGCATCACACCCGAGGATGGCAAGGAACTGTTGCGCGACATGCACCAAGGAGATTGTGGACACCACGCCAGCTGGAAGGTAATTGTGGGCAAAGCTTTTAGGGCAGGATTCTATTGGCTCACGGCAGCCAGAGACGCAAAAGATCTAGTCGACAAGTGCGATGCTTGTCAAAGATTTGCACCCAAGCCACACGCCCCCGCAACCGACCTTCACATGGTACCTATCGCCTGGCCTTTCACTCAATGTGGACTGGATATGGTAGGACCCTTGCGTAAATCTACACCTGGCGGATACACCCACTTGCTCATGGCAGTCGACAAGTTCACAAAGTGGATAGAAGCCATGCCAGTCACTTCCGCACACGCCGAGTGCACCGTGAGATTTCTCAACTCCATCGTGTGCAAGTTCGGCATACCACACAACATCATAACAGACAATGGGAGCAACTTCACGGCCAAGGAAACGAAGAACTTCTGCGAAGAAAAAGGAATTACCCTCAGCTTCGCCTCGGTCGCCCACCAGCAAACAAACGGCCAATTCGAACGATCCAACGGGTTAGTTTGCAGTGGCCTCAAGAAGCGACTACTCGACAGACTGCGTCCAGCAGCAGGGCACTGGGCCGAAGATTTACCATCGGTACTATGGAGTCTATGCACAAGTCCAAATTGATCAACAAATTATACACCATTTTTCATGGTATACGGAGCTGAAGCTGTCCTTCCCGAGGATGTCAAATTCAGCGTTCCACGAGTCGTCACATACAGTGAAGAAACTTCAAACAGAGCACTCGCTGAAGACATAGACGCACTGGATGAGATACGCGATATCGCACTCGCAAGATCCGCAATATGCCAACAATCGCAGCGCAACTACCTCAGTCGCCGTATACGCCATAGAGCTTTCGTGGTCGGAGACTTAGTGTTGCGGATCAAGCAGAAGGAAGGACACAAGCTCGAGCCACCATGGGAAGGACCCTTCATAATACACAAAATTATCCCTGGTAGCGCATACCGATTGAAGAATCCGAATACTGGTGGCATCTACTCCAACCCATGAAACGTGACGCATCTCCGCAAATTCTACCCGTAGAATTATGCTACCCGCAAAGAAATAAGGCTATACTATCCATCTTGTAGTTCGATCAAACACATGGCTTCTCAGCCATATCAATAAAAATATGGTTTCTCAACCACAACTATTCGCATCTTCGATTTTTACATGCTATAAACCACAGGCATACACCCCAAAACACCCAGGGGTTACGCCTAATCAACATAAAAAGAACACAAGGTTCAACAAGGTACACACCTTATGGACACCTTAAAGATACAAAGAGTAAACTCTACAAAGTTTGCAGGACTACACTTTCGAATACATTACAATCATAATACAGGGTATCTACATCCTACAATTACATATGGTGACGAGCAGACTCCTCGGCCAACACTCGATCAACCTCTTCAGAAGTCAGCCAAATAATCTCCTCTGTTGTAGGATGAACGACTGCGTAATGATGAGTAAGATCGACTGAAGCATTGGGGAGCCTCGCCATAGAGTTAAAGTTAACCTCAGGATGCCACAACCGAACAAAAGCAAGCGCTACTTGACCACCGCAGATAAGCTGCTGACGAACACACTCGCGAACTTTGCCCACTCGGCCAAAAATTCTTAGCAGGTCGCTCAACCCTTCTGGAACGGTGCCCAGCAGATAGAACGTCCGGTGCACAGAAGACAAGGCTTCGCGACAAGAATACACAAGCATCTTCGCCTGGCCAGCCCGGTACTTCAAGGTCGCCGAAACAAAGCCTCGACTGCGGTCAGATCAGAAGTTGTTCGCATGCGGCTTTGAGCTACCCGCTTCATGGACAATGTGATTATCCACCCTATGAGCTTCACAAGGACCGTCAGGCTCAACAACTGCCAAACAACAGCTCGAAGGGTTAAAAAGTGAAAAAGAAGAAAACAACAAAGTGCTAGGGGGCTCACAGGCTTACAAAGCACGTGTTTTGCAACAACTGCAAGCTCTTCCATCACGAACTATTCAAGCTCAGCCGCAAACTTTTGTTTGGACTTGGCCCCACCAGCCACACCCCGCAAAGCCTTTAGCTTGCGTTCTCCATCTGCAACACGGTGACAGAGTGAGGCGAATGTGCTAGCTAGTAGCAGAAACAAGGGAATTCACTTGTGCGTTTGAGCCACTCGAAGACCCTGCATTGGGATCAAGTACTTGGAAATAAAGCAGACGCAAGTTCAGTACGATAACAAGACCCCACTCGCGAACAAACACCACCAATCCATCGGGTGCTCAGGGAGCTACCCCCATCGGGAGCGTATAACAGCGAAATACAACAAGAAAACACTGAAGATTTCAACAAAATATTTCGATTAAAGAAAATACGGGAATACATCCCAAGTTTCATTACATCGAAAGACTGAGAGATAAATTTTAAACTAAGCCTAAGAGGCTACAGAAGTGTTGCCATTCGCAGCAGGCTGCCCCTTGCGACCAGCACGGGCAAACACTTCAGAGAGCTTCTGGGCAAGGGCTTCAGCCTCAGGACCAAAAGGACGAAGCGAAATCTTTTTGCCGAAGGCTTCATAGGGAAGGCTCGAGAATACCTTCTCCGGGTCCGCGACTCCATGCGCCAGCCGAAATTGGATGGCTGTCCTGGCTCCGCACTCAGATTGGGTGACTGAGTAGGCCTGGTGAAGATTCTCGTTATCCAGGAAAACTCTCAGAAGGCCAACCAATGTAGGCGGGACCGCCAGATCCACCAGCAGACGCTCATTTGCGTCAACACTCGAATGGCTTCGCCAACGAGGGAGCAAATCCCACTCGCGTGTTTCTAGAGTTGGGAGCAGGAATCCGTCAGGGTATCCAGTCGTCGGCTCCCGGGTAGCTCTAGTGCAACGCCAAGTACATCTACAAAGAAGACACCGTAAATTCCCGAGATAGCCAATTAAACTGCGGCGTAAAGGAAAAATAGTCGAGTACAACTTCCCGACAAATTTTTGAGGCCAAAGGGCAGATGATGCTAACAAGATCGTTATCATGTCTAGCACCAGCTCTCTTCCAACCGCTTCAGCGCCTCTTGGGCCTCGACAAGCTTCCCCTCAAAACCAGCCGAATGCTGGCGAGAAGACTCCAGCTCCTTTCGGGTGGACTCCAACTCGGCCTCAAGGGTTTTCACCCGAGTGACAGCTTCAGCTTTTTCAGGCCCTCAGGATATTAACTTGAGCTGCAGAGCAATGAATTCAACCTAAGAAAACTTGTAAGATCAGTGGAAACAACAAAGAATGGGACAAATTAAGTCACCTTTGAGAGCTTGGCCGTCCTCGACGAGTCGATCACGATCAACTCGAAGGGAAGCACAATCGCCTCAGCCGAGAGTACTCGACGACCGATAGCAGCGAGGGAATCAAGAAGAGACTCCAAAGACACATAACAAGGAGTTCAAGTCATGGGAAAAACCTCTTGAGCCTATTCACGACCGTACACAGTCGAGTATAGCCTCAGGGGCTACTCCCATAGGGAACACTGCCGTGCACCCGATAAAATCAATAAAGGACAAAAACTGGAGCCCGTGACTATTCGCAAGCGATTAACCACGGCCTCGGGGGCGACTCCAACCGGGAGCACTGTCGTGCACCCGATAAAAATAGAAAACAAGCGAAGTAGAAGGAACAAAAGAGATGACAAGATCTACCTCGCCTTGGGTGGTGCACAGAGGGTCCGCCGAGCTATCCGACACTTCTTTGCTCGCCGAGGCTCCACCCGTGAAGCTAGGAAATCCATAATCTGTAGCCTTGGTTGCCGGTGCTGGGCTCGGGAGCTTCTGGGTAGCCTTGGCGACTGGAGTTTCATCCGCATAAGATTCCTTTCTCTTCACAGAAGGGACAAAGGAAGACTGTCATGAAAGGAAAGATCAGTCAAAGGGCGTAAGGGAAAAAGAAGAAAACTTTCAACTAGAGGATAACGTGAAATAAGAAACTCACTCATCATCATCGTCATCGTCCAAGATATCTGCTTTCCAAGCGGCGGAGATGTTCGGCCTATATCCCAGAGGAGGAAGCACCTCTAGAGGCGTCACCCGAAGAGGCTCGGTCGCCTTGCCGGATCTGCCACCCATGGAATTATCTTTTGAAGTTGCTTCATCATCCTCCTACCTACAACGTTTGCGATGATGAAGCTGATCACTACTCGACTCTTCTACGTCATCCGAAGAACCGTGCTCGGAACTTGAGTCGGCCTCGGCAACATTGGTGTCGAGAGGAGCCTCAAGATTGCTCGCCAGCAAGTCCGAGGCATCATCGACAGATATTGGCTGGTAGCAGGTTGCTACCTTCAGACTCTACGAATGAAGAACAATAAGAAAGGGGCGAAATAGATTCGAATGGCAAAAAAGATTAAAGCAAAGACATGAAGGAAACTTACATCGGCTGGAGGAGCTCTTGAAGTTTCGAATGGTTCAAAAAGGCAGGCAGGAAAAGACTCGCCTACATTAAGCTTGCTGATAGCCACAATTTTCTTCTCGAATTCAGCATTCGAGAGGATATCTTGACTAACACGGCTAGGGTCTTCGATGCCCGGGTACTCCCACATAGTTGAGGGCCTCTCTTGGAGGGGCTGGATCCTGCGCCGGAGGAAGACACTCGCCAGATGCAAACCATTCAACGCGACCCCTATGGTCTGGTCGCGAAGAGTTGTCACCTTGCCGAGTAGCGGGGCAACGAAACGGTTTTCTTCGACTGCGAGCTTGTGCACCCAGGACCTCCGTCGCTTCAAAACAGCGAACGGGTGAAATTCGTGAGTTCCACCCGTGCTGTTATCAACAACGTAAAACCACTTCTTCTGCCATCCTTGCACGGAGTCGAGGAAGTGCATCTCCAAGTAGGAGCCGTCCGTCTTCGCTTGGATTCCGAAGCCGCCAGTGCGCAGCATCTCTCCAAGCTGGCTCTCCACCCGCGATTTCTCGCGAAACACCCGCACTTTGAAAGGGCCTTCCAAAGGCCCCAATGCGGGCGAATGCCCAAGAAGCACTCGCAAAGCACGATGAAGCACGAGATGTGCTGCATCGCATTTGGAGGCAGGTTGTGGAGCTATATGCCATAGACATACAACAGACCAAGGAGGAAAGGATGAAGAGGGAGTGAGAGCCCGCACGAGACGTCATCCGCAAAGATCACGCGCTCGTTCACGCGAGGGTTTGGTACCTCCTCTTTCTTGCCGAGGCGAACTCGTTTGTCGCCATCAGGGGGCAGCAGCCCCTCCCTCTACATCTCATTGATGCTTTTGTTGGTGGTGTTGGTAGAGCGCCAGTCCCCCGTCCTCGCGGCGGGTGGCACGGGGACATCTTCGGCCGCCTTCGACGATGAAACGGCAGCGATGCGTTTCTTTGCTCCTGCCATGAGAGCTTGTGGGTGCTTGCAGAAGAAGAGATGTGCGCGAGGAATAAGAAGAAGGGGAAGCAAATGACCGGGAAGTTTTCACTTTCCGCCTAAGGGCGGATATATATACAAGGCAAATCAATCTAGACCGCAGATCAAGCAACGTAGCACCCATCGCGGCTGCCACGCGTGAAACGGAAACGAGGCGGCAGTGAAAAGTTTTTTTATGCCACGATCTTAACAGCGGATCGTGCGCATTTACTGCGCGTGGCTCGCGGAAAAACCGGAAACGACGTCTCGTTTCTGGTCAAAAGCTGACAAGGTGGGCGAGCGTGCCCTGTTTTCACTTCTTCACGTCCCATGGGGAGAAGTCATAACAAACAAAGTGCGCAATGACGTCATTGTGTACCTCATCAAACTTGAGAATTCTTTCGGGTAAGATCCCAGACACGAAATTTACTTCGTATGGGCATATCAAGACGCCAAAAATCTTTCGCATAAAAGCCCCAGACACGAGATTTTCTTTCGTATGGGAACAACAATGTTTCCAGACACGAAAACTCTTTCGTATGGATAGAAAACTACAAAGACAAAAATCTTTGTGCATAAAAACAAAGGAGATTTTTTCACTCGAAAAATCTCAAAATAAAACTCGCGAGTGCGCGGCTCCTGCCACTCGGTCACACGATGTACACATATCCCCTCGTAGGATTGTTCGACCGACTAGGCACATCCGGATGCCGTATTCTTTTGAATATGAAGGTAAGACCCAAAAGATCTCTCTTGTGGGCCTGGAATCGCACTCAAGCTGCGTCCTCCGGTAAATTTCCGTGTCAACAACACGAAGAAAAATCCTAGCGGACGCGCCGAGTACCCCTATAGGTTAAGTTCGAATCGATAAGACCTCCACTGCCTTGTCGCAATGATCACCTCATCAGGTTCGAGCCGGAGGTCTCGAATTCGCGTAGGTCGCCAGAACTGTTTTTTCCCTAGATGCAATTAGTTGGCCCTGAGCTTTCGGGAGAGCCAAGCAACTGAGCCATATCCTTCTGCAAAAACAGCCAGAAATACATGCACTTTCATAAAAAAGACTCATCACACATACATGGTACACGCCCTCCAAATAGCAGACGGTTGAAACAACCAGTCATAAGAATTCAAGACAAGATTTTGAGCGTCTACCCGACAAGAAAATCTCAGTCGAGTAAACGCTCGGGGGCTACTGACGAAGGGATGAACCCTGGACCTATCGGGTGAGGATACCTGGTCCAAGCCCCAAGACCTAAGCCCAAGGGGAGACGCCGTGGACTATTCTAGAAGGCCCAGTTGAAGCCCACCCGCAAGGCCTTGCGGGTCAAGTTGGGAAACTTGTAACCGACTTTAGGTCAGGGTTCGTATCTACCCCGGAAACGGTTTGAGACATGGCCATCTATATAAGGCAAGGAGAACCACCAGGAGGGGGATAGGCAATACCGCACCACCAAAGCCTTGAGATGGAGATCATACTCTCGACTTGAGCATCCCCCATTGTAACCGATCTACTCGTCAATACAGATCGACAGAAGAAGGAGTAAGGGTTTTACCTCTACGACGGCCCCGAACCTAGGTAAACCGTGCCCCTGTTAGCCAACGATTGTCACCAGCACCTACACGTTCTCCTAATCGAAACCCTATGGGCTCGCCCAAGGGACTTGTTGAGATGCATATTCGACAGGCATGGTGGTATAGAGTCCTCCGGTGATGAATTTCCCTCCCGGCAGGGTGCCGAGAAGAGCTTCAGAACCCTCCTGATCTCGGGATGACGATGACGGCGGCCTCGGGTATTTATCGGGGAAAAGTGGGATATCTTTAGGGTTCACGTATTGGGGGTAATATATAGGCGAACAGGCGATGGCGGTGGATGCCCGAGGGGCCCACACCACCCCACGGTGCAGCCAGGGGGCCCCGCCCGATGGCGTGCCCTCCTGTGGCCTCCCTCCAGGCCTCTTTGGGACCCCGTGGAACCTTCGGGATCTCTAAGACTTCCGGGCTTCGAATTTTCCAATTCCGCGAATATTTCCAGAACAACTTTTCTGAAACTAAAAACAGCTGAAAACAGGGAACTGGCTCTGTGGCATCTTGTCAATAAATCGATAAAAATGACATAAAGTGTATATCAAACATGTAGGAAATAACATGAAAACAACATGGAACATTAGAAATTAAGGATACAGTTATGACGTATCAATGACACAATTGCTTCCAGTTCTTTTGAGGGGGATTCTACCGAAGAATGTTTGACTACCTATTGAGAAGCTATGTGCATTGTTCAATGCAATATCTCAGAAGGAAATTGATCCAGAAAGTTTACCAGCGTTACAGAAAGATGTGTTCCAATGTCTTGTCAGCTTCGAGTTGGTGTTCCCACCATCCTTCTTTAATATGTTCATAACTGTGCTAGGCTAGAAGGAAGCATCTCCAAGGGTTATGGAACAGAGGAGGTCACTGATTTTTGTGTTGACTTTATTCCTGACTTTAAGTCGATTGGTGTTCTTGAATCGCGACATGAGGGGAGAATGAGTGGAAAAGGAATGCTAGGAAGGAAAGAAATGATATGTATGGATGGGCATTCTTCCAATAGAGCACACTACACAGTTCTACAAATGTCCACCTTTGGTGGCTTCATATATCGAGGAACACAAGAATATTATACGGCACAAAAACCAGGGGCAGTCTGATGCCTTAATTAATAATGAACACATGGCAACTTTCAGCGGCTGGTTGCAGACAGAACTCATGAATAACACCACTGTTGGAGATTAGATCTACTTGTTTGCCAGGTCACCATCTTCGACTATAATAACATTGCAAGGGTATGAGATAAATGGGAATACATTTTACACGACCGCCCAAGATAAAAAGAGCACCAACCAAAACAGTGGTGTCCGTTTCGATGCAATGGGATACAATGGGAAAAAGGAGACATATTATGGTTACATAGAGGAGATATGGGAACTTGACTATGGACCTAATTTTAAGGTCCTTCTATTTCGGTGCCAGTGGGTCAAGATGATAGGAGGCGGGGTAAAGGTAGACTAGCAGTACGGAATGACAACAGTGGATCACAACAATCTTGGGTACAGAGAAGAACTATTCGTCCTTGCCAAAGATGTGGATCAGGTTTTCTATGATAAAGACATGTCTACCCAACCAAAGAAAAGTAAAGATAAGAAAACGAGTACATCATGCGCTGAAGCAAAGCGCCACATAGTTCTTTCAGGGAAGGAAACACCGTGGGAGTGGAGGACAAGATCGACATGCCAGAAGATTATAATAACTTTGATGAAATCCCTCCCTTGAGAGTGAAAACTAACCCAAGCATCTCATTAAATAATGAAGATGCTCCTTGGCTACGACGGAAACTACAACAATGGCGGCACTAGTTGGGGACGTAATGTATTAAACCTGAATGGTTTATGTAATATTATGAGTCTACAATGTAATAATGTATTGAACCTTCATGGTTCATGTAATATTAGGAGTCTACTATGTAATAATGTATTAAACAATAAGTGTTTCGTTGGAGAGGGGTTCTCTTCCAGGCCTGTTTTACTAACCGGGACTAAATGGTTAGGGTTTCGCCAGAGAGGAGTTCTCGTCCCATCCTGTTTTACCAACCGGGACTAAATGGTTAGGGTTTCGTCGGAGTGGGGTTCTCGTCCTGGCCTGTTTTACCAACCGATACTAAATGGTTAGACTTTTGTTGGAGAGGGGTTCTCGTCCCGGCCTAATTTACCAACCAAGACTAAATGGTTAGGGTTTCGTCGGAGAGGGGTTTCTCGATCGTCTGAATCCCACCAGTCAGGAAGAATCACATGGATCATGTGTTTCATTTGAGCTCTTGTGAGCCGTTTGATCAGGTGTGTGTTTCTTTCGAGCTCTTGTGAGCCGTTGGATCGAAACTAGCACAATCACTTTGTGTGCCACACGGGCCTATATATAGCCCACCTCTCAAATTCACTGCATACATCGTTCAGGTCATCGAATGAATACAAATCATTCGGATTCGCCAGCATACGTCCGACCATGCATTTCATATGCATATATGAAATCACGAGCCACAGTCGGGCTGTATGCTAGCGATACAGATTGTTTTATTCCATCTCCGACATAAAAGGTTTGATACAGTTTCTTCCGATTATTTTTTGTGGATACTAGGACATATATAATGACACCACACGAGTTTATTTGTGTTTTGCAAAACAACTGTCATATTCCAAGTTAATTATTTTTGGTGGATATTAGGACATACATAATAACACCACGCGAAGGTCTCGAGCCATTTTGTGTGTGTTTATTTTTTCAATTTTCTAGAATTTTCTCAGCCGGTTTTAGGAGAAAGTCAAGATGGCGGGCGTGACCGTTCGTATCTAGGGGTTGAATATTGAGAAACTCTTTGTGTATCTCTGTTAAAAGAGGTAGTTGTGTACCTAAAAATGATTTTTGCCAAAAATCATGAGAAAATTACGAGGCACTTGTAGTTCAAATTTGTGTCATTTCAAGGTGAATTAGCAGAAACTTGTGTTTTTCAAAAGAGGGTGAAGGAAACCTTTTCTTAGGAAAAACATTGTTTATTTGTGCATATAACATGGTATAGTATATTAAAAAAATTCAGCTCCCAAGTTTTGCAACATATTTGTGGTACGTCCTTCACAAAAAAAAAACATTTTTGACACTCAGAAAATGGAAAATGGTTTTTTAATTCAATAAAAATAAAAACTTCCTTCGTCAATATTTTCTGTGCTCCCAAGTTGCATATTTGTGTGGAATATGGGCACATTAAAACAAACAATGCCATGGATTTGGCCATAACAACCATCATTTGGTTTGAAACCCTAGAATCTTCGGAGGAGATAGCTCTTTATAGTGAACACATTTTTAACAAAACTGCCGTATTTCAAGTTTCTTATTTTTTTGTGGATACTAGGACATATATAATGACACCACGTGAAGCTAGGAAATCCATAATCTGTAGCCTTGGTTGCCGATGCTGGGCTCGGGAGCTTCTCGGTAGCCTTGGCGACTGGAGTTTCATCGCAATAAGCTTCCTTTCTCTTCACAGAAGGGACAAAGGAAGCAAACTGCCAGGGCTGATGGTCCGAAGACTGTCATGAAAGGAAAGATCAGTCAGAGGGCGTAAGGGAAAAAGAAGAAAACTTTCGACTAGAGGATAACGTGAAAGCAGAAACTCACTCATCATCATCGTCGTCGTCGAACATATCTGCCTTCCAAGCAGCGGAGATGTTCGGCCTGGATCCCGAGGAGGAAGCACCTTCAGAGGCGTCACCCGAAGAGGCTCGGTCGCCTTGCCGGATCCGCCAGCCATGGAATTATCTTTTGAAGTTGCTTCAACATCCTCCTGCCTACAGCGTGTGCGATGATGAAGCTGATCACTACTCGACTCTTCCACGTCATCCGAAGAACCGTGCTCGGAACTCGAGTCGGCCTCGGCAACATTAGTGTCGAGAGGAGTGTCAAGATTGCTCGCGAGCAAGTCCGAGGCATCATCGGCAGATATTGGCTAGTAGCAGGTTGCTACCTTCAGACTCTACGAAAGAAGAACAATAAGAAAGGGGCGAAATAGATTCGGATGGCAAAAAAGATTAAAGCAAAGACATGAAGGAAACTTACATCGGCTGGAGGAGGTCTTGAAGCTTCGAATGGTTCAAAAAGGCAGGCAGGAAATGACTCCCCTACCTTAAGCTTGGTGATAGCCACAATTTTTTTTCTCGAATTCAGCATTCGAGAGGATATCTTGACTAACACGGCTAGGGTCTTCGATGCCCTGGTACTCCCACATAGTCGAGGGCCTCTCTTGGAGGGGCTGGATCCTACGCCGGAGGAAGACACTCGCCAGATGCAAACCATTCAATGCGACCCCTGTGGTCTGATCACGAAGAGTTGCCACCTTGCCGAGTAGCGGGGCAACGAAACGGTTTTCTTCGACTGCGAGCTTGTGCGCCCAGGACCTCCGTCGCTTCAAAACAGCGAACGGGTGAAATTCGTGAGTTCCACCCGTGCTGTTATCAACAACTAAAACCACTTCTTCTGCCATCCTTGCACGGAGTCGAGGAAGTGCATCTCCAAGTAGGAGCCGTCCGTCTTCGCTTGGATTCCGAAGCCGCCAGTGCGCAGCATCTCTCCAAGCTGGCTCTCCACCCGCGATTTCTCGCGAAACACTCGCACTTTGAAAGGGCCTTCCAAAGGCCCCAATGCGGGCGAATGCCCAAGAAGCACTCGCAAAGCACGATGAAGCACGAGATGTGCTGCATCGCATTTGGAGGCAGGTTGTGGAGCTATATGCCATAGACATACAACAGACCAAGGAGGAAAGGATGAACAGGGAATGAGAGCCCGCACGAGACGTCATCCGCGAAGATCACGCGCTCGTTCACGCGAGGGTTTGGTACCTCCTCTTTCTTGCCGAGGCGAACTCGTTTGTCGCCATCGGGGGGCAGCAGCCCCTCCCTCTACATCTCATTGATGCTTTTGTTGGTGGTGTAGGCAGAGCGCCAGTCCCCCGTCCTCGCGGCGGGTGGCACGGGGACATCTTCGGCCGCCTTCGACGATGAAACGGCAGCAATGCGTTTCTTTGCTCCTGCCATGAGAGCTTGTGGGTGCTTGCAGAAGAAGAGATGTGCACGAGGAATAAGAAGAAGGGGAAGTAAATGACCGGGAAGTTTTCACTTTCCGCCTAAGGGCGGATATATATACAAGGCAAATCAATCTGGACCGCGGATCAAGCAACGTAGCACCCATCGCGGCTGCCACGCGTGAAACGGAAACGAGGCGGCAGTGAAAAGTTTTTTTATGCCACGATCTTAACAGCGGATCATGCGCATTTACTGCGCGCGGCTCGCGGAAAAACCGGAAACGACGTCTCGTTTCTGGTCAAAAGCTGACAACGTGGGCGAGCGTGCCCTGTTTTCACTTCTTCACATCCCATCGGGAGAAGTCATAACAAACAAAGTGCGCAATGACGTCATTGTGTACCTCATCAAACTTGAGAATTCTTTCGGGTAAGATCCCAGACACGAAATTTACTTCGTATGGGCATATCAAGACGCCAAAAATCTTTCGCATAAAAGCCCCAGACACGAGATTTTCTTTCGTATGGGAACAACAATGTTTGCAGACACGAAAACTCTTTCGTATGGATAGAAAACTACAAAGACAAAAATATTTGTGCATAAAAACAAAGGAGATTTTTTCACTCGAAAAATCTCAAAATAAAACTCGCGAGTGCGCGGCTCCTGCCACTCGGTCACACGATGTACACACATCCCCTCGTCGGATTGTTCGACCGACTAGGCACATCCGGATGTCGTATTCTTTTGAATATGAAGGTAAGACCCAAAAGATCTCTCTTGTGGGCCTGGAATCGCACTCAAGCTGCGTCCTCCGGTAAATTTCCGTGTCAACAACACGAAGAAAAATCCTAACGGACGCGCCGAGTACCCCTATAGGTTAAGCTCGAATCGATAAGACCTCCACTGCCCTGTCGCAATGATCACCTCATCGGGTTCGATCCGGAGGTCTCGAATTCGCGTAGGTCGCCAGAACTGTTTTTTCCCTAGATGCAATTAGTTGGCCCTGAGCTTTCGGGAGAGCCAAGCCACTGAGCCATATCCTTCTGCAAAAACAGCAAGAAATACATGCACTTTCATAAAAAAGACTCATCACACATACATGGTACACGCCCTCCAAATAGCAGACGGTTGAAACAACCAGTCATAAGAATTCAAGACAAGATTTTGAGCGTCTACCCGACAAGAAAATCTCAGTCGAGTAAACGCTCGGGGGCTACTGACGAAGGGATGAACCCTGGACCTATCGGGTGAGGATACCTGGTCCAAGCCCCAAGACCTAAGCCCAAGGGGAGACGCCGTGGGCTATTCTAGAAGGCCCAGTTGAAGCCCACCCGCAAGGCCTTGCGGGTCAAGTTGGGAAACTTGTAACCGACTTTAGGTCAGGGTTCATATCTACCCCGGAAACGGTTTGAGACATGGCCATCTATATAAGGCAAGGAGAACCACCAGGAGGGGGATAGGCAATACCGCACCACCAAAGCCTTGAGATGGAGATCATACTCTCGACTTGAGCATCCCCCACTATAACCGATCTACTCGTCAATACAGATCGACAGAAGAAGGAGTAAGGGTTTTACCTCTACGAGGGCCCTGAACCTAGGTAAACCGTGCCCCCTGTTAGCCAACGATTGTCACCAGCACCTACACGTTCTCCTAATCGAAACCCTATGGGCTCGCCCGAGGGACTTGTTGAGATGCATATTCGACAGGCATGGTGGTATAGAGTCCTCCGGTGATGAATTTCCCTCCCAGCAGGGTGCAGAGAAGAGCTTCAGAACCCTCCCGATCTCGGGATGACGATGACGGCGGCCTCGGGTATTTATCGGGGAAAAGTGGGATATCTTTAGGGTTCACGTATTGGGGGTAATATATAGGCGAACAAGCGATGGCGGTGGATGCCCGAGGGGCCCACACCACCCCACGGTGCAGCCAGGGGGCCCCGCCCGATGGCGTGCCCCCCTGTGGCCTCCCTCCAGGCCTCTTTGGGACCCCGCGGAACCTTCGGGATCTCTAAGACTTCCGGGCTTCGAATTTTCCAATTCCGCGAATATTTCCAGAACAACTTTTCTGAAACTAAAAACAGCTGAAAACAGGGAACTGGCTCTGTGGCATCTTGTCAATAAATCGATAAAAATGACATAAAGTGTATATCAAACATGTAGGAAATAACATGAAAACAACATGGAACATTAGAAATTAAGGATACATTTATGACGTATCAATGACACAATTGCTTACGGTTTTTTTGAGGGGGACTCTACCGAAGAATGTTCGACTACCCATTGAGAAGCTATGTGCATTCTTCAATGCAATATCTCAGAAGGAATTTGATCCAGAAAGTTTACCAGCGTTACAGAAAGATGTGGACCAATGTATTTGTTAGCTTCAAGTTGGTGTTCCCACCATCCTTCTTTAATGTTATGACGCACCTCCTAGTTCACCTAGTCAAAGAGATTACCGTTCTCGGTCATGTGTTTCTACACAATATGTTCCCCTTTCAGAGGTTCATGGGAGTCTTGAACAAATATGTTCATAACCGTGCTAGGCTAGAAGGAAGCATCTCCAAGGGTTATGGAACAGAGGAGGTCACTGATTTTTGTGTTGACTTTATTACTGACTTTAAGTCGATTGGTGTTCTTGAATCGCGACATGAGGGGAGAATGAGTGGAAAAGGCACGCTAGGAAGGAAAGAAATGATATATATGGATGGGCATTCTTCCACTAAAGCACACTACACAGTTCTACAAATGTCCAACTTTGGTGGCTCCATATATCAAGTAACACAAGAATATTATACGGTCCAAAAACCAGGGGTAGTCTGACGCCTTAATTAATATTGAACACATGGCAACTTTCAGCGGCTGGTTGCAGATAGAACTCATGAATAACACCACTGTTGGAGATCAGCTTTACTTGTTTGCCAGGTCACCATCTTCGACTATACTAACATTGCAAGGGTATGAGATAAATGGGAATACATTTTACACGACCGCCCAAGATAAAAAGAGCACCAACCAAAACAGTGGTGTACGTTTCGATGCAATGGGATACAATGGGAAAAAAGGAGACATATTATGGTTACATAGAGGAGATATGGGAACTTGACTATGGACCTAATTTTAAGGTCCTTCTGTTTCGGTGCCAGTGGGTCAAGATGATAGGAGGCGGGGTAAAGGTAGACTAGCAATGCGGAATGACAACAGTGGATCGCAACAATCTTGGGTACAGAGAAGAACTATTCGTCCTTGCCAAAGATGTGGATCAGGTTTTCTATGATAAAGACATGTCTACCCAACCGAAGAAAAGTAAAGATAAGAAAACGAGTACATCATGCGGTGAAGCAAATCGCCACATAGTTCTTTCAGGGAAAGGAAACACCGTGGGAGTGGAGGACAAGATAGACATGCCAGAAGATTATAATAACTTTGATGAAATCCCTCCCTTCAGAGTGAAAACTGACCCAAGCATCTCGTTAAATAATGAAGATGCTCCTTGGCTACGGCGGAAACTACAATAATGGCGGCACTAGTTGGGGACGTAATGTATTAAACCTGCATGGTTCATGTAATATTATGAGTCTACAATGTAATAATGTATTGAACCTTCATGGTTCATGTAATATTAGGAGTCTACTATGTAATAATGTATTAAACGGTAAGGGTTTCGTTGGAGAGGGGTTCTCTTCCCGGCCTGTTTTACCAACCGGGACTAAATGGTTAGGGTTTCGCCAGAGAGGGGTTCTCGTCCCATCATGTTTTACCAACCGGGACTAGATGGTTAGGGTTTCGTCGAAGTGGGGTTCTCGTCCCGGCCTGTTTTACCAACCGATACTAAATGGTTAGACTTTTGTTGGAGAGGGGTTCTCGTCCCGGCCTAATTTACCAACCAAGACTAAATGGTTAGGGTTTCGTCGGAGAGGGGTTTCTCGAGCGTCTGAATCCCACCAGTCAGGAAGAATCACATGGATCATGTGTTTGTTTTGAGCTCTTGTGAGCTGTTTGATCAGGTGTGTGTTTCTTTCGAGCTCTTGTGAGCCGTTGGATCGAAACTAGCACAATCACTTTGTGTGCCACACGGCCCTATATATAGCCCACCTCTCGAATTCACTGCATACATCGTTCAGGTCATCGAAATAATAAAAATCATTCGGGTTCGCCAGCATACGTCTGACTATGCATTTCATATGCATATATGCAATCACGAGCCACGGTGGGGCTGTATGCTTGCGATACAGATTGTTTTATTCCATCTCCGACATAAAAGGTTTGATAAAGTTTCTTCCGATTATTTTTTGTGGATACTAGGACATATATAATGACACCACACGAGTTTATTTTTGTTTTTCAAAACAACTGTCATATTCCAAGTTTGTTATTTTTGGTGGATATTAGGACATACATAATAACACCACGCGAAGGTCTCGCGCCATTTTGTGTGTGTTTTTTTTCAATTTTCTAGAATTTTCTCAGCCGGTTTTAGGAGAAAGTCAAGATGGCGGGCGTGACCGTTCGTATCTAGGGGTTGAATATTGAGAAAATATTTGTGTATCTCTGTTAAAATAGGTAGTTGTGTATCTAAAAATGATTTTTGCCAAAAATCATGAGCAAATTACGAGGCACTTGCAGTTCAAATTTGTGTCGTTTCAAGGTGAATTGGCAGAAACTTGTGTTTTTCAAAAGAGGGTGAAGAAAACCTTTTCTTAGGAAAAAAATTGTTTATTTGTGCATATAACATGGTCTAGTATATTCAAAAAATTCAGGTCCCAAGTTTTTCAACATATTTGTGGTACGTCCTTCACAAAAAACCATTTTTGACACTCAGAAAATGGAAAATGTTTTTTTATTCAATAAAAATAAAAACTTCCTTCGTCAATATTTTCTTTGCTCCCAAGATGCATATTTGTGTGGAATATGGGCAAATTAAAACAAACTATGCCATGGATTTGGCCATAACAACCATCATTTGGTCTGAAACCCTAGAATATTCGGAGGAGATAGCTCTTTTCTGTGAACACGTTTTTAACAAAACTGCCGTATTTCAAGTTTCTTATTTTTTTGTGGATACTAGGACATATATAATGACACCACATGAAGGTCTCGCGTCATTTTGGGCTTTTTTGAATTTTCTAGAGTTTTCTCAGTCGGTTTCAGGCGAATGTTAAGACGGCGGGCATGACCGTTCATAGCTAGGGGTGGAATATTGATAAAATCTTGGTGTATCTCTGTTGAAAACGTATTTGCGTCCCTAAAAATGATTTTTTTCCAAAAATCATGAGCAAATTAGGAGGCACTTCTAGTTCAAATTTCTCCCGTTTCCTGCTAAATCGGCAGAAACTTGTGTTTTTCAAAAGAGGTGGATGGAAACCTTTTCTTAGGAAAGAAATTGTTTTTTGTGCATATAACTTGGTCTATTACATTAAAAAATGCAGCTTTAATGTTTTGCAACATATTTATGGTAGATCCTTCACAAAAGAAACCATTTTTGACACTCGAAAAATGGAAATTGGTTTTTTATTCAATAAAAAGAAAAACATTCGTCGTCAACATTGTTCGTGCTTCCAAGATGCATGTTTGTGTGGAATATGGGCACATTAAAACAAACTATGCAATGTATTTGGCCATAACATCCATCATTTGGACCGAAAGCCTAGAATGTTTGGAGGAGATAGCTCTTTTTTGTGAACACATATTCAACACAACTGTTGTATTCCAAATTTATTATTTTTGGTGGATACTAGGACATATATAATTTTCATTTTGGATTTTTTTCAGTTTTCTGGAATTTTCTCAACCGGTTTCGGGAGAAAGTCAAGACGGCGAGCATGACCATTCGTACCTAGGGGTTGAATATTGAGAAAATCTTGGTGTATCTTAGTTGAAATAGGTAGTTGTGTACCTAAACATTAAATTTTGCCAAAAATCATGAGAAAATTACGAGGCACTTGTAGTTCAAATTTGTCCCGTTTCGAACATAATCGACAGAAACTTGTGTTTTTCAAACCAGATGGATGGAAACCTTTTCTTAGCAAACAAATTGTTTATTTGTGCATATAACATGGTCTAGTATATTTGAAAAATGCAGTTCCCAGGTTTTGCAACATATTTGTGGTAGGTTCTTCACAGAAATTTAACCCATTTTTGATACTCGGAAAATGGAAAATGTTTTTAATTCAATAAAAAGAAAATATTCCTTCATCAACATTGTCTGTACTTCCAAGATACAATCTTTTGTGGAATATGGGCACATTAAAACAAACTATGCCACGGATTTGGCCATAACACCCGTCATTTGGACCGAAACCCGAGAATGTTAGGAGGAGATAGTTCTTTTTTGTGAACACATTTTCAACACAACTATTGTATTCCAAGTTTATTATTTTTGGTGGTTACTAGGACATATATAATGACACCACGCGAAGGTCTTGCGTCATTTTTTTTTTCTGGAATTCTCTAAGCCCGGAACAACTTCTCTCTCTTAGAGTTTATGTGCTACGAGGCTAAAACCCCCTAGAAACGGACTGTCGAGGGGAATCTTGTCTACAGGTGGGCCCTACCATTGTTTTGGGGCTTCCTAGGGTCCACACTAACCCAACCAAGCAATTAGTTCCACATTGCTACCCCTCACTACAACAGAAATGAGATTCAGTGACAAAATGGATCATGACAAAGTGTCATACCTTCATGGATATGTCTTAATCGGTGACAGTTTGGTTCTGGCGTCAAGCATGCACATCAATCGTTGACAATGCATTATTTTTGCCAAGCAGAAACTGTTACCGATTAACCAATCCGGATGGGCTGTCTGTTTGTTGACGAATCAAAACTGTGGATAATTTAAATCGTCATTAAATATAATTCGAAACCAATTATTTATAGGAGGAAAATATTTACGATAATTTTTGATATCATGTTATCTTGTGGGCCCACTTGTTAGGAACATTATAGTAGTGAACAACTATTAATTTCGTAAGTATGATTTTTTTTAGCAAGATTCGAACACACGTGCTAGGAAGGATGGGGGACTATCATCACCACGGTGGTAGTGGACTATATGTTTCCTTTGTTGATTAACATCTTTACTAGTCATAACTAGGGCACCCAAATTGTTTGAATGGGCTCATTGGAGTGTCATGATGATGTCCGATTTCATAAGTCCTTAATATCTCCTCTATCATAGGTCCAGTTAACATCGCGCCTGTAGGACAGAGGGAGTTGGAAGCACATCACGATGACTGTCGTAGCAGGCCACAGTCACCGTCGAGGGGAGCAGAAATCCGGCGAGACTCTGTCTGGCGGCACACGGGAAGAAGTGTTAAGGCGAAGCAAAGGTGAGTGCCGGTGCAATTTGGTTAGGAGTATATCTGTGTTAAATTTAAATTTGCGTTTGTTGAAGTAACTAAAACAGATCTACGCACATTCTTTTACTTGCGCAATGCATCACACAACGATGTTTACTCAATTTGTGATGATGTTAAGATTTATTGTGTTGAATTTTGTGATTCTATTTACTGATTTGTAGGCAATGGATCGATATTGGATAAAAATAAGGAGTTTGTTTTCAAGAGAATACATGAGTGGTGTTACTGGATTTACGGATTTTGTACGAGCTAATTTGGAGAATTATAAAACAATTTTGTGCCCATGTAGTGAGTGCCTTAATCTTCTACTTCATAATCTACAAGATGTTGAGCGTCACATAAATTGCAGGGGTGTATGCATGACCTATACGAGGTGGATTTTTACGAGGAAACTTTCAGTGATGATGAGAGTCCTAATGGCGATCATGGTGCGTACCAAAGTGACAACAATGAAGATTTTGAGGATGCCAATGCCAATGATATTAATTATGTTGATGATGCATTAGATATGATCGATGATCTGTAGAAGTCTGGACATCAAGGGTCTAGTAAGCCAAATTTGTATGCAAGTCTAGTTAAAGAAGCCAAACTAGAGCTTCACGAGGGATGCACCACTTTCACAAGGCTGGCCTTTATTATTAAACTCCATGTGAAATCATACACTCGGATGACAAATAAAGGTTTTGATCTATTATATGAGGTTTTACATGCAGCTTTGTGTAAGGTGAAATTCCCCAAATCCTATGCTGATGCAAAGAGTGTACTTTCAGAGGTTGGGCTTGGATATGAGACAATTAATGTATGCAAGTACGATTGTGCATTGTACTGGGGAGATCATAAAAAAATACGCATTGTACTGTGTGTGGCATATCAAGATGGAAACACCCGGATGGAAAAAAAGATTCCTGACAAGGTGCTTAGGTATTTTCCTATAATTCCAAGGTTAGAAAGATTATTTGTATCAAAGGAAGTTTCAGAGCTCACAAAGTGGCACAAAGAGAAGTTGGTTGTTGAGGAAAATATTTTGAGGCGCCCAGCTGATGGTGAGACATGGAAGAACTTCGACATCGAGTTTAATTGGTTCAATCCTAATGCACTTAACGTAAACTAGGTTTTTCCACTGATGGATTCAATCCATTTGGAAATATGAGTAACTCATGCAGTATGTGGCTTGTTTTTGTAATTTCGTACAACTTCCCACCCTGGATGTGCATGATCAATCGAATTTCATGATGTCACTGCTGATACCCGGAAAGTATTCACTAGGGAAGGATTTTCGTGTATTTATGCAGCCACCAATAAAAGATATGATCGAGCTATGGAAAGGTGTGGACACATATGATGCATGCACAACGACATATTTCCCTTTGCATGATGCGTTCCTTTGGTCCATACATGATTATCCTAGATATGCAACTATGCCTGGTTGAAAGTGCATTTCGTTTTCCCGGTGTTTTGTGTGTTAGTTCACAATACTAAGTAGATTATTTATCGAGGTGTTTAGTGTGTAGGTGTTATACTTAACATCGGCATCGATTAACGAAAAGATCAGTGGAGATGGGGCTAAGTGATTCGGGACAGTGAGCAACCAGATTATTCTAACCGGATTATTATGGGAAACCGGATATTCCGTTTAGGATAGTTTGTGTCCAGTTTGGGACACAGATGAGCCAGAATATTGGTACATGATTATTCAATCGTACCGGATATTCCGGTTGTGGAGTTTCTGCTCGAAAATCGGCAAAGGATTGGAGATGAAACTCACAGAAGTTAACCAGATTATTTGTACCGGATTATTCCGGAGGAGCCGGAATATCCGATTCAGTTGCCTACGCGGGACAGAAGCCAGCCAGAGTATTGCTACGAGATTATTCAGAGGCAACCGTATAATCCGGTTTTAGTCAAGGAACTCGAGCAGATATAAGGAAATATCCCAACCGGATATTCCGGTACTTGTTTTCCAGCCAAACGCCTAGATTTGAGGAGGGGGTATAAATACCCCTCCTCTTCTTCCTTGAGCCCTAGTTCTTCGCCTTGGCATTCAATAACATTTAATAGCTCACCAAATCGACATTAACTCCCAATCCCTTCCACCAAACTTGAAGATCTTTGGAGGATTGAAGGAGAAGGCCCCGATCTACATCTTCACCGAGCCGTTCTTCATTTCCCCCTCTCTAGCTTGAGGGATCTAGCCTAGGGTTTCCTCTTGTGGAGAACCTAGGTATATTGCTACTCTTGGTGATTCAAGATTGTTGGGAGCCCCCAATTTGGTTGTGGGTGTGTGCCTCAAGTTTTTTGTAAAAGATTCGATTCCCACCTCAAAGGGGATATATAGTAGAAGGTGGACTAGGCCTTTGCGGGGTTCATCAGAGAATCGGGTGAGGCCTTTGTGGCGTTGGTAGGCCTTCGTGGCGAGCTCACACCCCTCCAAAGAGACGTACTCCCTTAACAAGGAGGAACTCGGGATTACATCGTGTCTCTGCGTGATTCATATCGGTTACCTTGTTACCTTCTCCCTTTACTTGTACTTGCATTGTGATTGTTGTTATCCTTGTCATATAGGTAAATTCACCTTTGATTGCATTATCTTGAGAATTTACCTTTGTGTCAAGCCTAAACTCTAAGTAAAATTAAAATTGGTCGTAGCACCTATTCACCCCCTCTAGGTGCCCATACTTACCTTTCAATTGGTATCAGAGCCTCGGCTCTTCTATCGGGCTTAACCTCTTAAGAGTTTAAGTATGGTCGATGATACGGAGACCACCGCTTTAGAGGTGCATGTCTCTATGTATGATCTCAATGAGTTGAAAAATTCATTGAACTCATCCAGTGAGACTAAAATCGATGAATTGCGTCAAGTCTTGATTGAATTCATGAAACCTAAGGGACCGGAGGTCACCGGCTCATCTCCTCCGGACGAAAACCCGGAGGGCGCCAAGAAAGGGGTAGATGGTGATCTACCTAAAGATGCTTCCGCTGAAAACACCACCGAAAATGGTACGAGTGGTGATGGAGAATTTCACTCCGTCAAAGGACGTTATTCTCCCGATCCTCCCGTACCACATCCTCATATAATACCTGGAGGAGATCTGTCGTGGGAAAGTCACGGCAAATATTACTAGAGGTAGCTTAGATTGGGGTGACTCAACTCTGGTGTTTGAGAGAGGGTTTAGCTCGGATTGGACACAAGATTTGTCCTGGTTCGGCCTCTCCATTGGAGGTGATAGCTTACTTCCAGCTAGAATCATTCTAATTGGCGAACTGGAGGCTCGGGCTGCAATGTCGCCAAGACTCCAATCTAGGGTTACAAATACTTGCTCTCGTATAAGTAGAATAACTCGAATCCTCTGATGTCTTTCGATCTGCCTCTACGCCCTAGAAGCCTGTTTATATATAATACCCGGTTTCCTGGCTTTCCTTACAAGATACATCTAGAATCCCACGGGGTCTACAAGTAACCCTAAATTACTCTCCGTGACCCCCAAGTCTTGGACTCCATGATTTGCACCGTCTTTTGGGTCTTCTAGAGCATCCCTTTCCTTGAGCCGGGTTACCAATACAATTGATGGCCCATAAGTGACACTCGGCCCATTATCATATTACAAAGTCTCGCGCAAACCCCTTCTAGCCGGACCTTTGTTCCTCATCATGGGCCTGCCGGGTCATCATCCCCCCAACAGTAGTCCCCAGAATAGCCTGGGCATCTTGGTTGGCGCGCTCTTCTTGTAGCTTCAAAATTTAAGCATAAGGAAAACCTCCAACCATGAAGCGCATGCTATTCCCTGCAAAACAATAAACATTTACATATGATAATGCTATAGGTTAGATTGCTTTAACTATAGCCAGCCGGCTCTTTCGGCGGTCCATATAGTAACCCCATCTTCATACTAAGCCAAATATCATCTCCTAGATCAACTCTTCATAACGACCATTTCATAACCCGGCTTTCATATTCCTCATAAGCTAGCTCGAGTAACAATTTTGAGTCCGGCTCTTTTGGCGGTCATGTGTAACTCGGCTGCATGAAAATAACTTCCAAGACCTTGTTTCCGTAATCAACGGGCCGAGTATCATATCCCGTGATTTGCTCCATTTTACCGTTGGCATTCTAGGGTTTCCACCGCGCATATAAATACAGGGCCAGGTGAAAACCCTAATCAGAAAACACCATATCCTTCCACTACATCTTCAAGATCGAGCCGCGCCATTGGAGCTCAAGACCGCAACCCGGAGCTCCACCACCAAGCTTCACGCGCGCCGCCGCCGCTCACCAGAGTCGGCCCGCCGGTCCGCGCCCCATGCCGCGTTCAACGAACCTCGTCTCCGCCGCCGATTCCTGGTACACACTCCTAGATCTAAGTTTTCATTTCTAGATCTTGAGCTTGCGTTCTTCGTGTTCATCGCCTTCGTCTTTTTCCTCATTTTGTTTTTCTTTTTCGGTTTTCAATAGATCTTTTCCAATGGCTCCCAAGGCCGCTCCTAAGTCCAAGGCCAAGGCCACGGCTCTGAAGCAAAAGCTGAGTCAAACCATTACTGCCAACTGGGAAAAGTCGACTCTCAGACAGGCCAAGCTGGAGGAGCTGACCGAGACTGGAGTCCTCCCTCCTCAGTCGGAGATCTCATGGAGGGCTCCCGAGGAGGAAAGTCGGCCTTCACCTGAAGCAGCTGAAGTTGCAGTTTTCCTCGAACACGTGACTCGGGGTTTCCGCCCCCTGGGTCACCCTTTCTTTTGTGAAGTTCTTCATCACTACAAGCTCAGGGTCTTTGACATAGGCCCGAACTCGATTCTTAACATTTGCCATTTCATCGTTCTTTCGTACCTTTGCATTGCCCCCCATCTTTCTCTATTCCTCGAACTTTTCCAATGCAAACCTTGCCGCGAAACTACGGATGGTCCCCTCCTCGTCTGTGGAGGCGTGGCCGTCCAAATACGCAAACAATCTCTCATGCCGACTCTTAATCTTCACTGGCAGAAAACTTTCTTCTACTGCAAAGATACTTCCTCACCCGGCGAGAAGCCTCTGCCGGGTTTCTCTACTGAAAACCTTTCGCTTAGTGACAATCTGAGCGCCTTTGCCTCAGAGGCCGACAGACTAGCCATCCAACCCCTCCTTCTTAAACTTTCTGTCTTGACAACCCACGGTCTTTGTGGGCTGAATCTGATCAAGACCTGGATCAGCTGTAGGACTTTCTGGGCTCTCCCCCTTCACTCGCAATAACCAGGCTCCACCAGTAAGAACCGACTAACCTTCTTTGTACCCATTAATTTTTCAAACATGCGTATACTGACTTTTACCCTCACTGTTCTTACTCGGGAATATGATGATTGGTGGAAGATTGAATCCCCTCCTCCTTCAGGAAACTCGGACGACGAAGAGCCGAGTGATAATGATGAAGGTGATTCTGAGTTACTAAACAACTTCTTTGTTGACTTACTAGATCAGGATTCTCCTCCTACCTTCATTCCTAACATTCCCACCTTCATTCCTGGTGAAAAAGCCGACTCTCAATATGAAGGGAGCAAGGCCGAGCCTGAGGCCGAGTTAGGCAAGAAGAGGAAGGCCAGGGGGGTTACATTCCAGGTACGAAACTCCTCCAACACCACAGAGTCGATTTCATATGCTAGTACGTGCAAACTTTAACGAATATGTGAGTATTATATCTTCACACAAGGCTGCATCTCCTCCAATCAAACGGCGAGAAACTCGGTCTTCGCCGGGTGATGAGGGCCTCAATCCCGAAATTCCTCTTCAATCGTCCGCTCGCTGAGCCGGTACTCCTTCACTTATCCTGATTGCGCTCCTCAAAAATATCCATCTCCGAGTCACCCTTTAGCCGGAAAACTCCGAGTCTCACTTTCCAATTCTCTGTCAGTGTCCTCCAAGTCAAGCAACGATCTCCCCAGTGATTTCGTCATGAATACCGGGTAATTTTCATAACTTTCTTGACTATATCGATATACTTTGCATGTTTCACCTTTATCAACCACTAAACAAATCGTTTTTCTTCCTTCAGAGCTAAGGTCACACTCATCGATCCAGTTGAGACCCCCGTCAAAGACCTGAAGGCGGATGACCCGGAAAGTGGCGCTAATCCCCCGCCCGCTGAAGAGCCGGTTGATGAGGCAGACCGGGCGGCCAAGTCTCCTTCTCCCGCCCTCCAGCCGACTGATCCCGAGGTTGAATACCTTGGGACCAAAAAGGGTGCTGCTGCTCCAAAGACCGCCGCTGCCAGATTTGAAGCGGAGGAAAAGAAGGCAACAACGCCACCGACTGACCGGGACGCTAGTTCTTCCAAGGCCGACTCTCAGTGGACATGAGTTTGAAAGCTACTGAAGGAGTATCGCGCCCTGAAAACAACTGAAGAGAATATTGTCGAGTCTCTGGCGGCTGAGCACCAGGTTAGTTTAACTGATGCTATTTATATGCTAATACTAGTCCCCAAGTTCCGAGTGAAATGTCCACAGTCACTCGGTACTTGCAAATATATAGTCTTTCTTATACAACTTCAGAATACCCTAGTCCCCAAGTTCCGAGTAAACTGTCCACAGTCACTCGGTACTTGCAAATATATCCCTTTTAAGCTCATTGCCGACTGATATTGCTTTGCCCTTTTCAGGCTTATGTTACCTAGACTGATGAAATACTGGCAAAAACAAATGAACTCCTAGCAAGCTGAAGTGAAGCTCCGTGAAGAACTGGAGGCCAACCTCAAGGATCTCTCCAAGAAGCACAACAGGCAAAAGAAGAAACTCCGGACCGCTGAGCAGCTCGTCAAGAAACTCTCGACTTGCATAGCCGAGACATATGACTCCATCATAGATAAGGCACATCTAAGTTTCCGACTGTCGCTTTGTGTTACTCGGATTTCCCTATTTTACAAGGTTTTTTACCCGGATCGCACTATCTTACTTCCCATTTTGTATTGCAGGTCCGGGTGAAGTTGTTGGAGAACATGACGACCTCCACAAGCTGAGAATACTCAAGACTGTCATCTGGCAATTTTCGGCAGGGACAAAATGGACACTCGAAGCTGTGAAGTTAACCAGTGACTACACCGGTGTAACACACATGCTTGAGGCATAATCGACATTCCCTGCCTGGATTGATGCTTGGAAGCGCTCAGCATGCCGGGTTGGAGTGATACGCGACCTTGCTTTGGCTAAGGCTTACTACCCCAAGATTGAGCCGGCGATTCTTGTGAACGGGTTTCCCGAGTTTAAGACCGACGGTACCAAATTCACGGGAAAAGATCTCAAGGCCATCAACACCCATATTCGTCACTCGGCCAGCCTTGATCGCAAAAAACCTCGACGTGAACAAGCTTACCGCCCCATATGATTTTGAGGATAAGCCTGTGCCCTTCCAAGATCTTGCGCCTTTTGACATGTTATCTCGCTTCAAGGCGGAGCTTGCCAAGAAAAAGGCCGAGGCCGGTTCTGCACCAACTTCATCAACTCCGGTTGTTCCTCCTCCATCTCGTGCTCCCTCCGCGGGTGACCCGAACATTGAAACAGAGAAGGCAACATAGAGAATACCAAAAACCCGGCCACCAAGACCACTCAGGATGTCTCGGCTGCAGCAGCCGAGTAATGTACTCCTTTTTACCAGTAAAACAATCATTCGGCCAATAGGCATTGTAATATGCCTTTTACACATTGCTATTTGATAGTGCATCTGTGCACTTTTTGATATTACTTCCTAAGGTTTGTAATACATTAAACTTCTGTGGTTTCGATGAACCTTCTGGTTGTCGCTTTGATATGTGCTTTACAAACTCATTTTGGCACAACTTTACTTGTTAGATGCTTTGTGAGAAAGATGCCGAGTCTTGGTCTTAGGATTGTGAAGAATATTACTCACAAGTCCCCAAGACCCGGATTCTGGGTCTGAGAATTCTTGACTTGAGAATTTTTGTTTTTCTCAAGTCCCCAAGTCCCAAACTTTCATGGATATGAAGGTGAAGGCTTAATCTGTGCAACATCACCCCTTATAAATTCCTTATATCTATGTACACTTGTATGTTTTGAAGTTATGCGTAATATGTAATGAGTTTCCGGCTGTCACCTTTGCTCTGCATAACTTGTGGTTTAGATGACCCGTTTGACCCTTTTGAAGCTATAAGACGGTTTTCGCATGGATTTTCAATGTTGCTATTGCTCTAGTAAAAACAGGGTCAGGCAAGTCCCAATGGGCATCGTGACTGATTGGATTTATAGGTTAGCAAACACGCCATTTTGTTGCGAGTCACATCAAGCTTAAACAAAAGAGGTCAAGAAAAAGTTTGGCTCTATTGTGCGGGTTGCGAGATTGTAACTATACTTATTGCAAGTAATCAGTCCTCACAACCGAGTGGCATCGTGGCTGGGTCTGAGTGTGCAACTGTGCTATTCAAGCAATCAGCCCCCAAGACCTAGATATATGTACTATGAAACAGTAGGCTTTCTGCTCTACCGGCTTACAGATAGCTTGAATACTAAAAAGGAAAAGATGCGCAAATTTAAACCCACTAAATCATACGCCTTACTACTGGAAAACATATTTAACTGAAATAACTCACTAGTAAATACAAAGCATGATCAAATACAGAAAAATATGCAAGAAATTGACAAAATTTAAAGAACATAATAACTATCATGATTTAACCATTTCTTTATTGATATGAAAAGGTTAGGTCAGCAGGCCGCCTCATTAAAAACCCTCCAGTCCCCTTAGGTACCCTGGATAGGAAAAGAGTACGTCTGAAACCTGCTGCCTGTTACATCGTGTAATAAAATTTCCAAACCGAGTATATGCTAAGTGTAGTAAGGACGCAGCTGAGCCACGTTCCATGGTCGTTCACGCTCTTGCATGGAGAAGGTGGAATGAGCAGTGTCATTCACATGGTCCGACTCTTTCCTTGCATCTACCAAGTAATAGGACCCGTTGTGCAGATTCCGGCTTATAATGAACGGACCCTCCCATGGGGGAGATAACTTGTGTTTTCCCTCTTTGTATTGCACCAAACGCAGCACCAGGTCTTCTTCTTGAAAAGCACGCATCTTACCCGGCGGCTATGATATCGCTGTAAATCCTGCTGATAAATCATGGACCGTTCCGATGCTTTCTCCCTGTGCTCTTCTAACATCTCCACGGCGTCCTACCGGGTCTTCTCGTTTTCCACCTCAACATAGGCCGACACTCGTGGCGAGTCATGGATAATATCACTTGGGAGGAATGCCTCTGCACCATAAGCCATAAAAAACGGGGTCATTTGAGTAGACCTGTTAGGTGTAGTATTGATTCCCCAAACCACATAGGGTAACTCCTCAACCCATGCTCCAGCAGCTCGGAGACACGGGACTCGTAATCGTGGTTTCAATCCATGAAGTAGATCTTGGTTTGCTCTCTCCACCTGAACATTGGCTTGTGGATGGGCCACCGAGGCTACATAAAGTCGAATGCCATTGTTTCCACATAACTTCTCCATTTATCCTAAGGACATATTGGTTCCATTGTCTGTGATTATGCTGTGGGGGTATCCAAACCGATATATGATCTTCTTCAAGAATTTTACAGCTGTGGCCGCTTCACAGTTTGTAACAGGCATGACCTCAACCCACTTTGTGAACTTATCGACGGCCACCAGTAAATGAGTCTTTTTCCATGGAGACATGTGGAAAGGGCTTACCATATCCATACCCCAAACAGCGAACGGCCAAGTCAATGGAATCGTCCGCATCTCCATAGCAGGCACATGGGTTTGCCGAGCATACCTCTGAAATCCATCACATATTTCCACCAAGCGTTCTGCGTCTGCTAAAGCCGTAAGCCAAAAGAAACCGTGCCGATATGCCTTGGCCACAAGGGATCTTGTGGAGGCATGGTGTCCACAATCACCTTCATGAATTTCCTTCAATATTTGTCGGCCTTATTCTGGAGCTACTGTAACACCCGAGGGATATTTTTCCCCCAATTAGAGTTGTTGTTGTTTTCTTTTTGCATCAGCATGGCATTGCATTGCATTTTTTTGTTGCATCATAAAAAAAAATTCTATAAGCCCTAAATTTAAGATTTAAGAATCAAATGTTTATGTTGTTTGCCAAATGTTTAATAGCCATATGGATAGCCTCTATTTTAATATCAAACTATTTGAAATTATATTGTATAAAAATATTTTACAAAGTTTCTTTGATTCTTCTGAAATTTAAATAAGGAGGAAAATAACACAAAAAAAAATGTTTTAAGTGCTGGGGGAGGCAGGCCACCCAGGCCCACCTACGACCCCAGCAAGCCCAACTCCCAGCCCACGTACCTGTCTCTTTCCTCCGTATAGAAGGCACGAGGAGGGCATGGTTGCCTTTCCAGCAGAGCACCACCTCCTCCCCATGGTCCCCCTCCTCCCCCTCCTTCTTATCTACCCGGGAGAGAATCCCCAAACCCTAGCCTTCTCCCTCCCTTTCCCTCTCCGCCGCCACCGCTTCTCCTCTCCTCCTTTTTTTTTTCTCTCCGGTTCCCTGAACTTCTCTGAACCAAATCGACAGCAGCAGCGGCCGTGTGTTGGCGGTCATGGCGCCGTCGTCCTAGTCATCGCCAGAGCCGAGCCGCAGCGGGAATGGAAACCCCGGACTACAATCTTCGTCCTCGCCAAAATTCCGGGCCGAAGTTTCCCTAGGTCGTCCCCGGCGAGCTCCTCTTTTCTCTCCCTCTCTCTGTTCCTTCTTCTGAATTCTCTGAAACCGCAGCAGGAACTCCGTCAGAACCCCCGACGCTGTCGCCTCCGTGGACCGCCGCGAGCCGTTCCGATGCAGGGAATGGAACGCCCGGGCCTCCGTCGTCGTCTGCATGGAAGAACGGGGGCCGGAGACGCCCTGAGGAGGCCACGGGCCAGTCTTCCCCGCCGTCGGCCGCCACCTGCCCGAGCTCCGTCGACGCCTTCCTCGCCTCCGACCCCCCCACCGCGATGAGCTCCCCTCCGTCCCACCTGGACCTTTCCTCCTCTTCCCCTCTGCTCTGTGAGCCAGCCTTCGCGCTGCCCCGTCGACGATCTCCGGCGAGCCCCTCTTC
Organism: Alopecurus myosuroides; assembly: GCA_028641055.1. Classification (NCBI taxonomy): domain Eukaryota; kingdom Viridiplantae; phylum Streptophyta; class Magnoliopsida; order Poales; family Poaceae; genus Alopecurus; species Alopecurus myosuroides. Next base: position 53,282,843 of record CM054057.1, read on the forward strand.
CCCGATCTGTCTCCGTGCACGACTGAAGGGAATTTCAGTTTCGTCAGTAACACGTTGTACAGCTTACCTTTTTTTCCATCAGAGTTGTATCGTATCATGAACGCACAGTAGCGCAGTGGTACTGAACCCGTGCAATACCGCACCAGGGCGTGGGTTCGATCCCCCCCTCCGCGCAATTGTTTTGCGATTTATCGCTGGGAGATGGCCCCACCCGTCATTGACCCTGGGAGCCACCTCGTCCACACCCACGCACACGTGGGTGCCAGCGTGGCACTGGCCCGCCTGTCAGTGACCTAGGGTCGCTGCTGGCGTGGTGCAGACCCATTTTTTAGCCCGGATTTCGCACACAAACCCCTATCTCCACAATCCCTACACCATCAAGTCCCTGTCTTTTGCACTTTAGCCCCTGTAATTCAAACACCCATAACTTCACCAATTCAAATCCAAATTGGGCAAATAAAATATGTATTCCATTCCAAATTTCATGTACTTTTCAAATATAAAATTTGTTCACTATTTTTCCTACTTAAAAGTGGAGTAATAATTCAATACTTTAATTACACCTTTTAAATTGCCGAATTCATAACTTGCTCATTTTAAATCCAAATTCAACAAATGAAATATGTATTCCATCTAAAATTTTGTGTTCTTTCCAAATATAAATTTTGTTATCTGTTTTGAACATTTAAAATTGGTGAAAACAAGAAATGTGTGTTTAAATCATTTAAAATGCCAAAGTTCATAACTTAATAAATAAAATTCCAAACTTGGTAAACAACATATCAAACTGAAGCTATTGTTGTTTTCTTATTGTTTTCATCATCCATGCATCATTCTAATCAACTTTCACATGATGGTTATTTGTAGATCATTTAATTCAACATTAATTCATGGGCTTTTCCATATGCAATCCAAATTGCATATGGGCCCATTTAAATATGTTTACCATGTCAACTAGTTTATCTTTGATGCCTCCTTAAACTTGTCATGCATATAAAATAGGATCATGCTGGATCTTTTGCCGTAGTAGTAATTGTTGCATCCGGTGTTTGTTCTAGTTTGTTGCTTCTTCGCGGATAGGACGCTGAGATGATGTGAGCAACGACAAGTTCTGCTACCTCTACTTGCTGGATCTCAGGCAAGTATACTCACTTGCTACCTATGGCTGCCATTCATCACTTGTTACCGATTCTTCCCGTTGTCTTTATTCTAGCCTTATGATTTGATGCTTGTGTCTCGATCCTATCGTATGTTTACCTTGTAGCCATGATATAGCTTTCCTCCCACTTCCTATTAACTGTTGTTTGTTTACCTTGTTGGCCCTCGTGTCGTAGTTGCATGCTTAGTGTTGTTTGCGCTCAAGTCTTGTTGTCCGTCTTATCACCTGTTTAGTTTGATAGTTGGGTTTCAATTCAATCAACAACATGTTAATGTTTGGGGTAATAATAATTTGATGATAAGGCACCGGCAGGAGGCCCGGCGTGGTTTTGAGGCCTGCTAGTGTCGAACTTAATTAGGAAAAGGGTCTTGTCCTCCGATCCATGATGAGCGCACTAACCGCATGTGGGAAGCGAGTATGGGCGCCCCCCGCAATTCTGATTCGATTCGCATCTCGTCCAAATCGCCACACTTAGTTCGGGCTTTCCATTTGATGCATGCATATGCAGGTGCGAACCCTTGGCGCCAGGGTGGAACTTTTGTAGTCGGCATTTAGGGCGGCGTGGTCTTCCAGCGCTATGAGGGTCCCCCTTTTCTTCGTGGGGGCTCGATTAGCCGCGCACGCACAGAACGCGGTTCTTTGGGCTTGATGCGAAGAAGAGTTGGGTTGTGTTGAGTGACTCGCTTGGTGGAAGGGCCTTTCCATCTGGCGGGTCATTCTTACGTGTACGGCCAAATTGGTGCATCCCTGCAGGGTTAAATCTTCTCGAGAAGCCGTGTTGTCCGCGGTTATGGATGACTTGGTGAAAGTGCTGGCTAACAAGTACTCAGACAACTTACACTTAACGATAATAACTTGACTAGTAATATAGATTACCTCCTCCATAAAAATGAATGTCACCTTAATCAACCGTGTGAGTTTCCTTGGGTTGCTTACTTAGTAGGGGGTGACATTGGATGGGTATTGTTTGGTGAGTAGTTGTAGTTGGTTCTGATACGCTATCTTATCCCTTTCTTTTAGCCGGATGTTGTAGCGCGTCTCTGTAGTTAGTTAGTGCAGCCCGCTGCCGCTTCTTTGCAATAATCCCTTCCTTTCCGTTGTACCCAAAGTATTTGTATCTTGTGATGATTGGTTACGCTGGTATCTTGTGAGTAGGGTTTATCCACTTGCCAGTACTTAACCGTACTGACCCACGAATCCATTTCGTGGCTGCATATTCCACATTGCAGTCAACAGGTTTGAAGTCTGACGATGTTAGCTTGGGAATCCCTCCGGCTTGGCCTGGGCAGGGATTGGACGCCATCGGTTATCTTCAGGACTCTTAGTCCAATTTGTATCTTGTCCGTAGTCGGACACTATGTTGTTTCTTTCGCTGTTATTTGGATCTTTGTATTGTATCAGTTGTATCCTTGACTCATTTGAGTCGTCTTGTATATACCTCCTCTGTTGTTGTTGTGGATTATTCGTGAACTGTTGTAATGTTATCACAAGTGGCAACCTGGAATCAGTTATTATGTGGATTTTGGCGGAAATGCTGAAATCTGCATAGTGCCCGATCCCGGGGCGTCACAAATGGTATCAAAGCATGGTTTCCGATTCCCAAAGTTGTTTCGATACGAATGGTTATCGAAGCAACGGGTCCGCAAAGCCTGTAGGATAACCTCGCTAACGGTCGTTGTTTCTAGAGTGTCAAAAATTATTTCTGCTAAACTATTTTGGAAACATCTCAATAGGATTCTTGTTTTCTCCTTATCTATATTCTATTTCTTCTCCGATCTTATTTGTTTTGGTGTCTCTTCTCTCATCTATCTTTCAAAGTTTTAGGATCCTACGTGGGTGGACGTTTTCTGAGACTTTAACCTAGTAGCTTTGATCATCGGAAGATTCTTGGTGAAATAACATCGTCGTCACTCCGAGCAAGAATCTCTTGTTAGTGGTGTCCAGAAGCCCTTGTTAGTTGTGTCGAGGAGATCAACTGGAAGCATGAAGAATCGATAGTCGAACTTCTTTCCCCTCCCGGGTTAGTGGGTGGATTGCGAGGGCGCAATCCCTTGTTAGTGGCGTCGTCTGTAACACCCGGGGGATTTTTTTCCCCCAATTAGAGTTGTTGTTGTTTTCTTTTTGCATCAGCATGGCATTGCATTGCATTTTTTTGTTGCATCATAAAAAAATATATTTTCTATAAGCCCTAAATTTAAGATTTAAGAATCAAATGTTTATGTTGTTTGCCAAATGTTTAATAGCCATATGGATAGCCTCTATTTTAATATCAAACTATTTGAAATTATATTGTATAAAAATATTTTACAAAGTTTCTTTTATTCTTCTGAAATTTAAATAAGGAGAAAAATAACACAAACAAAAAAAATGTTTTAAGTGCTGGGGGAGGCAGGCCACCCAGGCCCACCTACGACCCCAGCAAGCCCAACTCCCAGCCCACGTACCTGTCTCTTTCCTCCGGACAGAAGGCACGAGGAGGGCATGGTTGCCTTTCTAGCAGAGCACCACCTCCTCCCCATGGTCCCCCTCCTCCCCCTCCTTCTTATCTACCCGGGAGAGAATCCCCAAACCCTAGCCTTCTCCCTCCCTTTCCCTCTCCGCCGCCACCGCTTCTCCTCTCCTCCTTTTTTTTCTCTCCGGTTCCCTGAACTTCTCTGAACCAAATCGACAGCAGAAGCGGCCGTGTGTTGGCGGTCATGGAGCCGTCGTCCTAGTCATCGCCAGAGCCGAGCCGCAGCGGGAATGGAAACCCTGGACTACAAGCTTCGTCCTCGCCAAAATTCCGGGCCGAAGTTTCCCTAGGTCGTCCCCGGCGAGCTCCTCTTTTCTCTCCCTTTCTCTGTTCCTTCTTCTGAATTCTCTGAAACCGCAGCAGGAACTCCGTCAGAACCCTCGACGCCGTCGCCTCCATGGACCACCACGAGCCGTTCCGATGCCGGGAATGGAACGCCCGGGCCTCCGTCGTCGTCTGCATGGAAGAACGGGGGCCGGAGACGCCCTGAGGAGGCCACGGGCCCCTCTTCCCCGCCGTCGGCAGCCACCTGCCCGAGCTCCGTCGACGCCTTCCTCGCCTCCGACCCCCCCACCGCGGTGAGCTCCCCTCCGTCCCACCTGGAACTTTCCTCCTCTTCACCTCTGCTCTGTGAGCCAGCCTTCACGCTGCCCCGTCGACGATCTCCGGCGAGCCCCTCTTCCCCGATCTGTCTCCGTGCACGACTGAAGGGAATTTCAGTTTCGTCAGTAACACGTTGTACAGCTTACCTCTTTTTCCGTCTGAGTTATATCGTATCATGAACGCACAGTAGCGCAGTGGTACTCAACCCGTGCAATACCGCACCAGGGCGTGGGTTCGATCCCCCCCCCTCCGCGCAATTGTTTTGCGATTTATCGCTCGGAGATGGCCCCACCCGTCATTGACCCTGGGAGCCACCTCGTCCACACCCGCGCACACGTGGGCGCTAGCGTGGCACTGGCCCGCCTGTCAGAAACCTAGGGTCGCTGCTGGCGCGGTGCAGACCCATTTTTTAGCCAGGATTTCGCACACAAACCCCCTATCTCCACAATCCCTTCACCATCAAGTCCCTGTCTTTTGCACTTTAGCCCCTGTAATTCAAACACCCATAACTTCACCAATTCAAATCCAAATTGGGCAAATAAAATATGTATTCCATTCCAAATTTCATGTACTTTTCATATATGCAATTTGTTCACTGTTTTTCCTACTTAAAATTGGAGTAATAATTCAATACTTTAATTACACCTTTTAAATTGCCAAATTCATAACTTGCTCATTTTAAATCCAAATGAAACAAATGAAATATGTATTCCATCTAAAATTTTGTGTTCTTTCCAAATATAAATTTTGTTATCTGTTTTGAACATTTAAAATTGGTGAAAACAACAAATATTTGTTTAAATCATTTAAAATGCCAAAGTTCATAACTTAATAAATAAAATTCCAAACTTGGTAAACAACATATCAAACTGAAGCTATTGTTGTTTTCTTATTGTTTTCATCATCCATGCATCATTCTAATCAACTTTCACATGATGGTTATTTGTAGATCATTTAATTCAACATTAATTCATGGGCTTTTCCATATGCAATCCAAATTGCATATGGGCCCATTTAAATATGTTTACCATGTCAACTAGTTTATCTTTGATGCCTCCTTAAACTTGTCATGCATATAAAATAGGATCATGCTGGATCTTTTGCCGTAGTAGTAATTGTTGCATCCGGTGTTTGTTCTAGTTCGTTGCTTCTTCGCGGATAGGACACTGAGATGATGTGAGCAACGACAAGTTCTGCTACCTCTACTTACTGGATCTCAGGCAAGTATACTCACTTGCTACCTATGGTTGCCATTCATCAATTGTTACCGATTCTTCCCGTTGTCTTTATTCTAGCCTTATGATTCGATGCTTGTGTCTCGATCCTATCGTATGTTTACCTTGCAGCCATGATATAGCCTTCCTCCCACTTCCTATTAACTGTTGTTTGTTTACCTTGTTGGCCCTCATGTCGTAGTTGCATGCTTAGTGTTGTTTGTGCTCAAGTCTTGTTGTGCGTCTTATCACCTGTTTAGTTTGATAGTTGGGTTTCAATTCAATCAACAACATGTTAATGTTTGGGGTAATAATAATTTGATGATAAGGCACCGGCAGGAGGCCCGGCGTGGTTTTTAGGCCTGCTAGTGTCGAACTTAATTAGGAAAAGGGTCTTGTCCTCCGATCCATGTTGAGCGCACTAACCGCATGTAGGAAGCGAGTATGGGCGCCCCCCGCAATTCTGATTCGATTCACATCTTGTCCAAATCGCCACACTTAGTTCGGGCTTTCCATTTGATGCATGCATATGCAGGTGTGAACCCTTGGCGCCAGGGTGGAACTTTTGTAGTCGGCATTTAGGGCGGCGTGGTCTTCCAGTGCTATGAGGGTCCCCTTTTTCTTCGTGGGGGCTCGATTAGCCGCGCACGCACAGCACGTGGTTCTTTGGGCTTGGTGCGAAGAAGAGTTGGGTTGTGTTGAGTGCCTCGCTTGGTGGAAGGGCCTTTCCATCTGGCGGGTCATTCTTACGTGTACGGCAAAATTGGTGCATCCCTGCAGGGTTAAATCTTCTCGAGAAGCCGTGTTGTCCGCGGTTATGGATGACTTGGTGAAAGTGCTGGCTAACAAGTACTCAGACAACTTACACTTAACGATAATAACTTGACTAGTAATATAGATTACCTCCTCCATAAAAATGAATGTCACCTTAATCAACCGTGTGAGTTTCCTTGGGTTGCTTCCTTAGTAGGGGGTGACATTGGATGGGTATTGTTTGGTGAGTAGTTGTAGTTGGATCTGATACGCTATCTTATCCCTTTCTTTTAGCCGGATGTTGTAGTGCGTCTCTGTAGTTAGTTAGTGCAGCCCGCTGCCTCTTCTTTGCAATAATCCCTTCCTTTCCGTTGTACCCAAAGTATTTGTATCTTGTGATGATTGGTTACGCTGGTATCTTGTGAGTAGGGTTTATCCACTTGCCAGCACTTAACCGTACTGACCCACGAATCCATTTCGTGGATGCATATTCCACATTGCAGTCAACAGGTTTGAAGTCTGACGACGTTAGCTTTGGAATCCCTCCGGCTTGGCCTGGGCAGGGATTGGACGCCATCGGTTATCTTCAGGACTCTTAGTCCAATTTGTATCTTGTCCGTAGTCGGACACTATGTTGTTTCTTCCGCTGTTATTTGGATCTTTGTATTGTATCAGTTGTATCCTTGACTCGTTTGAGTCGTCTTGTATATACCTCCTCTGTTGTTGTTGTGGATTATTCGTGAACTGTTGTAATGTTATCACAAGTGGCAACCTGGAATCGGTTATTATGTGGATTTTGGCGGAAATGCTGAAATCTGCATAGTGCCCGATCCCGGGGCGTCACAGCTACACAGCGTAAAAAGACAACTGTAGCACTTCTCTTGTAAAGGTCTCCACCAATGATAGAGTAACGTTTTGCCCGTCTCTGGATTTGTCGGGCTACAACTTCCTGCTGTGGTAACTCGCCCCGTAATAGAAACGCCAGGAACGGCTCAGTCCATTCCTTGATAGCACGCACCGCGGCCACAAATTCCGAGTCTGGATCTCGGTGGGCTATTTCTTCTTCTGACTCGGTTTTAACGGAAGGCTGCCACAATTCATCCAAGAAAACATTAGGCGGGACCGGCTCTCGACGAGAGCCAAGTCTCGATAGTGCATCCGCAGCCTCGTTCTTACGTCGGTCAATGTGCTCCAACTGATACCCAGAGAAAGACCCGACTACTTTGTCCACCTCTCTGCGGTAGGCCGCCATTGTTGCATCCTTCCTGTCCCACGTTCCTGAGACCTGCTGTACCACAAGATCCGAGTCTCCGTAACACCTTATACGCTTAATGCTCATTTCCTTTGCTACACGCAATCCATGAAACAAGGCCTCATACTCGGATACATTGTTAGATAAATCAAAATGAATTTGCAAAACGTAGCGCAACTTATCTCCTTGTGGCGATGTTGAAAGCTCATGATCCCTCTAATGATTTTGGTGATTATAACAACGCGGGTATCACCTATCTAACAATATTGTTTTAGACTGTGCAGCTAATCTCTCAGATGATTATTGTTATACTCCTGTCAAAAGATCAAAGAGGAGGTCTACATTCTTGAAATATTGCCGCCGGATTTTTCAGTGACACACCGGAAATTCCGGTCCTTATGGGGCGGAATATCCGGCCCTGGGACCGGAATATTCTGGCCACTCTGGCATCTTCAAAACGATCAAGTTCTTCTCCCACTGCCCGCGCACAGAAGCTAGGGCGGAAATTTGCCCCGGAAATTTCCGGTGCAAATATCCGTCCCTCTGGTACTTAGAAGAAAATGGAGTCTTCTCAGATGCCCGCGCACAGAAGCTGGGGCGGAAATTTGCCCCGGAAATTTCCGGTGCAAAAATCCGGCCCCTGGTCCTTAGCAGTTTTTCTTCAACGGGCTGGTGCCCGCGCGCAAAGATGGGAGCGGAATGTTGGGGCGGAAATTTCCGCCCCCGGATATTTCAATTATCCACCCCCCGGACTATTCAAAAGTCCGGCCAGTGCAGACCGGAAATTTCCGGTGCTAACACCGGAATATTCCAGCCCTGGCGGACTGCAACGGTCAGAAATTGGAGGAGCCTATAAATAGCTGTCTTCTTCCTCTAGTTAGGTAGCTCGTCCATTCCTCTCTCTCCTCCATTGTTGTAGAGCTAAAAACGCCTGGATCTCCCTCCTCCTCCAACCAAACTCGATGGCCTTCAAGGATCTCATGGAGGAGGACTAGATCTACCTTTCCACCAAGCCAAAACGTGTGTTCCCACACCACAACTCTTGGGATCTTGTAATCTATTGGTTGCCTTGTCATCCAAGGGAAACCCTAGTGCTTGTAGCTTCGACCTTGTAGCAAGAAGCTTCGATTGTTGAGAGCCTCCATCTCACTTGTGGAGTAGCCTGAACCCCTTGTAAAGGTTTGGTCAACTCCTTCAAGTCGACCTCATAGTGGAAACGAGAATCTCCCTCACCGGAGAATCTCAAGGAGAACAAGGTGTGCACATCCGTGCTATTGAGGAGCGCCTAGGTGGCTCCCCACCTCTCCAATGTAGACGTACTTCTATCAAGAAGGAACTACGAGAAACATATCCTTGTCTCCGAGTTTTTGACTTGTTGTTATCTTGTGCCGTGCCTTTATTTCCGTTGCTACTTGTTGCTTGTCACTTAGGGTGTTCACTTAGTTGCACATCTAGATAACCGAGCTTTTACTTTCCCAAAGCCCCCACTAAAAGTGAAAAAGAATTAAAATTTGAGGTCACCTATTCACCCCCCCTCTAGTTGACCATAGTGCACTTTCAATTGGTATGAGAGCCTCGGCTCTTTTATCGGGCTTAACCGCCTAAGAGTAATCATGGTCAACGTAGATGATCCCGAATCTTCTAAGGAGGAGCTCTCCAAAATGGCCGACACTATAACCAACCTAGAGACAACGGTTTGTACCATTCAAACCCAATTGTCCAAGGTTAGCTCTAGTGTGGGCTCGGAGGTTTCCTCCATCAAGAAGATGTTGGAGAACATGATGGGTAAACCTAAGGGGCGTTCGCACTCTCCCCACATCTCCGATGAGGATAGTTCGGATGAGGAAACGACTCCGGACAATTCCGAACTCGAAGAGAACATTGCCAAATCTAAGGCTAAAGCCAAAGCAAAGGAGAGTGACGGTGGCTCCAAGTCTCAAACGGCTAATGGTTCGGGGTCCAATTCAAAAGTTCCACCACCGCAAAACTATGATTCTATCCGCCCAACCGTTTCCATGCCACACATCCTTAATGTTGGAGTTCCACCCATCCTTAACACTAACGAATTCTCCTCTTGGAAGTTTGAGATGGAATCTCACATTTCAGGATCGTGTACCGCGTTGTGGAGAAGCGTGATTCATGGATTTCATCCTCATGACCCAAGCAACTTGACTCCAAGGGAGGATGTGGAATCTCAACTCAACAAGACCGCGCTTGTCATCATACAAAAGGCTCTTCCAAGGGAGTACTTCAGTCATATTCGTAGTTGCAAGACCGCCAAAGAAGCTTGGGACAAACTTGACACCTTATTTCAAGGAAATGCTAGCATCCAATCTTCCAAGTACGACGTCGCCATTGACAACTCCGAGAACTTCGTCATGCATGAGGATGAGACTCCCGAAGAGCTATATAGAAGAGTTGTCACTCTTGCCAACCAATTGAGAGACTTTGGAAAAGAAGAAATCTCCGATGAGTGGATCAAGAGAAAATTTGTCAAAGCCATTACACCTTTGAGAAGAATCTCTCCACTAGCATCCGGACAAGAACGGACTACAATACTCTCAATTCTATTGGTGTTCTTAGTGAGTTCATTGCTATCTCTCTCTCACACAAGAGCGCGGATGATGCTTTAGCTCGCTCTTGAGGAATAGGAAGGTCACCCAATCTAGATTTGAAGTCAAAGGCAATGGCTCGAATCGATGAAAGTGAAGAAGATGATGATGATGAGGAAGACTATGAGGACACTTACACTGGAGCTCACAAGTGCATTGCTCTCGCTATGAATGGATATTGGAAGAGATGGGAAGCTCCCAAGGGCCCTCTATGTTCAAGAAGGGGCGGTTCTAGAGACTTACATCTCCGGAGATGAAGTAGAAGATGAAGTAGTAGGAGTTGCTCACATCGCCATGGCTACCGCATCATCACCTTCGATCTCTCTATTGGAATCCCCCAATGAGATTGTGGCTACGCGACCTACATGTCTTATGGCAAAAGCCACTTCGGTATGCTCTCCTAACTCCAAGACCATTATCACTAACCCTACTTCATTGTTGGATTGTGTTGAAAATGTTTGCGAGGAGGATGGTGAGTCTAATGAGTTAGGCGTTTGCTATCTAGCCTTAAAGGTGAGACTAAGGAAAAGGTTAATGCCCTTTTGAGGCAACTTGATGAAGCTAACTCTCTTATAGATGAAAAGGAGGAAATCATCATGACCTTGGAAGGCCATGAAGGTCACACTTGCAATGAACATGAGCTTGAAAAATCTCTTGAGAATGAGCGTTCCCTTCATGCCTCGCTTGAGGAGAAATTATCTTGTCTTGAAGAAAACTTTGCCATAAGTGTCTCTAAGCTTAGGAAGGAAAATGCGCAATCTCTTGCTATAATTAAAGCTCTTGAACATGAAGAGTTGAAGCTAGGAATTGTCACGAGGAACTTGGCACTCGTCATGAAAAACTCGAAAAGGAGTTCATGTCTCTTAAGGAAATTCATGACAAGCTAACCAAATCTCGTCACAGTCTTCTAGCTCAACTATCAAACAAGCAAGTTGTGTCCACTTCATGTCCTATCTCAAATGTCTTGCCTAGCAATGCTTGTAGTGCGACTAATCTTGTAGGAAGTGAGAAGAATCCCCATGAGATTGCGTCTCAACGAGTCAACAATGGAAAGGAGGGACTTGGCTATGTAGCCACGTCAAAGAAGAAGTACAAGAAGAAGAACAAGAAGAAAGTCACCTCCCCCTCACAAGAAGTAAGATTTGTGAAAGAGGGAGAGGTGACCAAAGGGAAGGAGACCAACACCATTGTGGGTGGTGGGACCTCTAGGGGGAGCACCACTCATAATGACTTTGCCGGGAAATACAACCCATCTTACGTTCTTATGAAATCTAGAGATGGTCATGTATATGCTAAATATGTTGGTACTTCTTATGGTGATGATTATCATTGGAGTATTTGGGTTCCTAAGACCCTTGTCGCTAACATGAGAGGACCCATTCAAAGATGGGTACCTAAATCAAGAAACTAATCTATTGTAGGCAAGTGCTTCCGGTTCGAGCAAATGGATGGTGGATAGTGGTGCATCCCAACATATGACCGGAAGCAATGAAACAATGAGTGATCTTCATCCTCCATTACCTCATCTCAATTGCGTTATTATTGGTGATAACTCCGAACTAAAGGTA